>JAECXO010000267.1:505000-1163750 GCA_018152825.1 Scaptomyza hsui
CTGCGTAACACTTGGTCGCACAGCGTAAGTGAGCCCTTTAAGTTTACCTTCTTCGAGCGCTCGCTCTCCACTTACATGAATGTAAATACAAAGAAGCACAACACAAAAACATCTAGGATTCAAAACAGCTCATCTAAGACTCAAAATAAATCGGTCAGTAATGAGCCGCCGCTCTTTAGCAGCACACCGTGTAATCAGGTCGAATCAAACACTAGCTCAACGTTGAAGCGGAAGCGAAACGCACAGCCGGAGCCGCTTGAGTTAACGGGCATATCACAGCTACCAGATATAACAGAGTCAGTACCAGAACCTGATCAAAAGCCAGATAAAGTACAGGCACAAGCAATGCCTGAACCAACGGCTGAACATGAGGCTGAACCAGATGCAGAACCAATGGCCCTGCAGGACGAAGTTGAGTCTGAATAAATGCCTCTCCCAGAGCAACCACCAGCTGCTAATGAACCAGAGCCCATTCTCACTGATGAAGAAAGGAACGTATTGCAGTTTACATCATGCCTTCTTCAATACGGAAAAGAAGGTCACTATGGGCTACATACGCTTCCCGCCGCTGTCCGAGCGTGGCATGATGAGCATCATTGATACCGAAGGTCTCATAGTATATTTTTTTTGTGCAATGTCCGTCATGATGTCTGTCCGTCCGTATGAACGCAATTTTTTTCGACACCTGTAAAGCTAGAGACTTGAAACTTTGCAATTATGTTTGTCTATGGGCTAGTCAGTAAAGTGTCAAGATTGGGGTGCCACGCCTACTAGGAGGCTGGGAAATCGATAAATTCGATAACTGAAAACCGATAAAACCAAATACAGCTCTACTAGCGGACAGCTCCCTCAGGCGGACAGCTCCCATAGCCGGACGAATTTTATAGTCCCAAGTTTTTTAGCATGATTTTCATACAAAATCCGTTCTCTTGAGCGGACGCTCCCTTGGCCGGACGCGGACACTATTTTTTTACATTTTTATACAAACCGTCTCTCTCAGGCGGGCAACGATTTGTCGCGACGCTGCAAAATGAACAACGACGACGATGCTATTGGCGCCGATGCGGTTGGCACCGTTGTTCGTTTTGCAGCGTCGCAATAAGTACACTCAGCACAACAATTATTCGTACACACACTTCTTGTTAACCGCCTTTCAGAACATAAATAATATTAACAACTTAATAAGAAGTGTGTGTACGAATAAATATTGTGCTGAGTGTATATGTCGCTGCTTTCTGAACATTGCTTTATTCACTAAAGTTTAGTGTTCAGTGCTGAACAGTGACTGAAAATGCTCTGTACTCCGACGATCTGTGCTATGGAGCAGAGCAGAAGAGCAACGGTTTTGTTTTTGTGCTCTCTGCTATGCCATTCGAAATCAGAGCAATAGCGGGAGCAGAGCAATATTTTTATTGAAATGGCTGCTATGTAGCAGCAAATGCAAACACTGGTGCTGAATACTGTTATGCGTTTGGATTGAAAAATATTTAAAACGGGACTTTTATTTTTGTAAAAAAATTTTGGTGTCTAACGCTAGCTTGCGAAAAGCAAGTCGAGTCATTTGTTAGTTGGTTTTTGAATACATCGCAATGGCACCGCGAATATCACTTTCATGTAAAGAAAAAATGGAAATTATTAACGGCAACGAAAGTGAAAAATTTTCAGTGCAAAAATTAGCAGAAAGGTAAAGAATAAAAATGTAGGAACATTTCAAAAGCTTACCTACATTTATTATTATAAAGATTTAAGATTGGCAAAACACAAGGCCAGAGCCAAGAATATTCCCATTTCTGGTCCAATTGTCAAGGCCAAGGCAATGGAAATCGGACACCAAGTGGGATATTCAGGGTTTGCAGCTTTAGATGGATGGTTGCAGAAGTGGCGCAAGCGACACAACATTACCTTCAAGACGATATGTGGTGAAGCTTCCGATGTTTGTCCAGCAGATGTTAGCCAGTTTAAACAAAAGCTACCATCCATTTTGAGTGGCTATAAGCCGGAAGATGTTTTCAATGCGGACGAAAGTGGCCCTTTTTTTTGAGCCTTGCCTGACAAGTCGTTAGCATTGAAATCAGAAAGGTGCAGTGGCGGTAAAATGTCGAAGGAACGCCTTACACTTTTATTTTGTGTGAACATGGCAGGGGAAAAAGAAATGCTCTTGGTCATTGGAAAGGCAGCTTGTCCGCGAGCTTTCAAAAATATTAAAAGTAAGGAGCTTCCGGCTATCTGGAAGGCCAATAAAAATTTAAAAATATATATATATATATATATATATATATATATATATGTACATATATTAATAAGAAAAAATAAATGAGTTTAACAAACATATTAATTTTGTCTACATATTAATTTTGTTAGCAAACATCAATAGCCATAAAAATTCTTAATTTCTTTCACATCTCCCTAAGGCGGACATCTCCCGGACAAAAGTGCTGGAACCGTGGCTGTCCGGCCAAGGGAGCTTTCACTGTATTTCTCACATTCTTACAGCTGGAGCTACCAAATTTAGTCACGTCCCTGAAAAAACTGCATCAAAATTTTGGATGCCACGCCCACTCCTTCCGCCCCAATCACCCCTTCTCCAAGAAATTGGAAACGCCTATAGTTTTCACATTTTTTGGGCTAGAGTCACCAAATTTGGTAGGAAGATATATGGAGACATCTACAAAAGGTTTGCATTAAAAATTAGGATGCCACGCCCACCTAAGCCACCCGCCTTATAAAATCGGAATCGGCTGTATCTTTAACAGTTTTTGAGCTAGAGCCATCAAACTTGATAGAAAGATAGATAGTGACAGTTAAAAACATTTGATTCAAAAATTTGGATGCCACGCCTACCTCTGCCGCCCACCTTTTAAATTTGGGAGTTAAGTTATCTTCCTCAGTTTTTGAGCAAAAGTCACCAAATTTGGTTACATGATAGCTGGCGATGTTTACCACATGGCCCACTCCCTTAGCCCCTGCATTCCCCCTTATCAACCGTTCTTTTACTGGTATCAAAGTATTCCGCAGTCGGTTGCGTACGACTGCAACGTTTTTACTTGTTTTTTCTGTCCTTATTCCTAAGCAACACATGTTAACTTTAGTTTATAACGTTTACTAAAATATTCGATACTTTGCAGCGATTACTTGGAATCTATGGAGAGTTTGATGTTGTGCTCGACATGGGCTCAAACAAGTTTCTGAAGCGTGTTCTAAAAACGAGCGATTTGGTTGAAATAATGAGAGGTACACAATTGGCTTAATAGTCTTTGAATAATATTTTAACTGGCTCTTTTGCAGGCAATCGCTATAATACTATCAACCGTTTAAATGAAGTTGGTGTCCTGATGGTGAATCGAAGAAGTTAGTTATAAGTCGCAGTTCACTGGCCTCCCCCACATACCAATATTTTATGTAGTTATAAGAAAAGTTGAGGGAAATAAATATTATTATAAAAATATGCAATGATTACCATGAATTATATATTATTTTTTATGAACTGCTAAAATTATAATTGTTGAGGCAGGTCAATAAATGCCAAAACAGATGGGACGCATACCAATAAATGTGCTGCCTATGCATACACGTACACTCACACACATGTATATGTGTGCGTTTACTTGGTTTTTTTATTGGCATGCGGTTGTCGCGAGCCAAGTTTTTTCTTCCACCTGCCGATATATTGAACCATTTATACTCTTTCTCAATCTTTTGTATGTAAAAATAATTATTAAAATATAAATAATTATTAGATCACAACAGAAGCACAGTTCTGAATACTCTTTCGAAATGTATGTGCAACCTTTGTATGTAAATGGTCAACTGTAAAGTAGCTGTGTTGCAAAATTGTTTGCTAGTGTCATAAGTTAAAAACTCGAAAGAGTATGTATGAACAGATTGTGAAAAACAGAAATTGCCTTGTCTTTTTTAGGTTTTTGCAGGCAGATACAAATGTGCGCAAAATTTGAATTTTATCATTGGCAATCGACATCAAATATGTATTTACTTTCAAGGGTCGAAAATACATAATTATATAAATAAAATATAAATAATTATTAGACAAATGATCAATTATGCACCTCTTAACGATTTAAATGTATTTTAATAATTAATAAAAAAAACATATAAATATAATAACATACATTTTATTCGTATCCTCAACTTGTTATAAAATTGCTAAAAATTCTAAAAGTTGAGGCAGGTCAAAACTAACAAGACAATTGCGACGCATACAAAAAAATGTGCTGCCTTTGCATACATGTACACACACACACATGTATATGCTGGGCTGAGCAAACGAAACAAAATCACAAAAATTTCGGCAAAGCTAGCCCACCAAAAAATGAAGCCAGCGCAAGTGCATGTATACGCATATGTATTTTTTTTACCGTTACTTGCATTCCGATGGAGCGCTCTCTACCCTAAAAACACTAGCCGGTCTGCTGCAAACGAACAGCAGCTGAATCAAAGGCATCTGCAAATGCTGCTTTCTCGCTCTCTCATCATTGAAGAGCGGCCAAGAATGCACAAACACATACATGTCATGTGTGCGTGTGAATGCCCGCTCGCTCACATACGCACGCATACATACACGCGACTCAGCTCCAGAACAAATCCGTTGAGTTGCTTACAGCGAGCAAGCAATAGAATGACGTCACTTTGCTGCGCGGCCAGCTCAGTCTGTTAACTTTTCGACTCTTCTTCTTCCTGGAGCCATCGTTCAAGATTTTGACGGCAATAAATTTACAGTCGATTTAAGGCCTCTATGATATTTTATGCTCAGTGATACAATTAAAACATATATGCGTAATAAAAAAAGTTAAATTTTGTTAATTTAGTGCGTTAAACATAAGCGAAGTGTTCCTAAGTAAACAGAATCGCCGTGAAATCGTTTTTTAAAGTGCTTATTGCGCAAATACAGATTGCATAATGCGCGTCATTTTTTTGTTGCTTTACCCGCTTGTGAACAAAGAAAAGAGCGAGGATAACGGCGCTTTAACAAATGTATGTGGTGTTGTTGTTGGGGGTTTAAAGCGGAATCCCAGCGGGCAAACACCTCCGTTTTTAGCGAGCGTCCGTTTTCTCGTACGTTTCTCGTATTAAATGTTATCGATGATGACACTTTTCATATCAGAGTTACTCAAATGAATCCAATAGTTCTGTGACCATCAACAAGTCATCATTTAAATAGGTAAGTACAAACAAGAAACTAATTTTTAAATATGTATATGTTAATAAAAATTGCTTAATGTTATTTAAAAAGAACCATGGATATGAAACGGGAAGATTTTTTGGGCAACGGCTACAGTGAGAGTCTTCAAAAATTTTGTAGGTATATATTTCATTTATAACTAAATGTGCTATTTACTTTGCCTTTGATTAAGTGAATGACAAACAGGCGAACCAGCACCCTTTGGCGCGACACTGACTTTAAAAACAGCATTAGGAGTTTGAGAGTGACACTGACCATTCGAAGTAAGTGAATTGTACATTTATATTGTATTCAAAAAATAATACGATTCTTATACTTTGTTACAGATGCGTCCACGAAACAATTTTCCCTAGACGATGTTAGATGACCGGGTGACAAAATTGTGAAATATTAAGAAAAAAAAATGTTATTATAATTAAATTACATATGAGCTAAAAAATATTAATTTAAATTAAATGAAAATAAATTAAATAAAAAGGGAATTTTTACTATCGCAAATATAATCTTTTTTAATCTCGAGCCCATTTTTGAACCATTCTCGTATCATAAACGGGTCCGTTTTCTGTCTGTTTTTACATCCATTCTCGACACTTTTTCGATACGAAAACGGATCCGTTCGCAACTATCGCTAACGAAGGTTTTGCTGCCACAAACTAAGCGACAAGTGATACTTTCTCGACACTTTTTCGAGTGTCGTTCTCGACAGTTTTGTAAGAGAAAAGTTCGAGAAACTCTCGAAACCGATTGCCCGCTGGGATGCGCAACCCAAATGAGCGAACAGCGTTACAGTTACTTTAAATAAAATGCAATAATTATGCACGTATAATAATTTTTTAAGTTTTGTAGTGAAAATAGTGAGAGTGCTATTTTTTTGGTTTTTTTTTTCTGTGAAAGTAAAAATGCATGAAGGATATACAAAGAGAGAATATGGAAATAACTGCTGATGTATAGTTGCTGATTTGTTGTTGCAGCTGTCGGTAAGTGCTAGGTTATTTAATTTGCAAATCTTTTGACTTACATATACATACATATTCTTGTATTACATACATACATATATTTATGCACACTTTTCCATTGCGCTTTGATCTTATACTTACATATATATATGTTTACTTACTTGTCAATATACTGCGTAAGTCTTACATAAGCAATACAAGCAGCTTCTTCTCCCAGTAAGTGTACGTGCGGATTCAGTATTGTAGTATTAATGGCTTTGCAGTTTTTGCCAAGTACTAAAAAAAAAACATGTTAATTTTATAAAACCATATAGACGCATATAGGTTTTCATACCATTTTCAAAGTAAAATTTGTGAAAATCAATTCCTTCCACCAAGTTGCCTAATGCTTCTGGCTCAAAAGCAGTTAGATGTGGATCACATATTTTACTGAAATTAGAATTGATAGAAAAACTTGTCAAATTTGTTTGAGTAGTCTACAATATTAGTGATAAACTTACGTATATCCGTCGAAATCACCGCTGTTAATAGCTTCAATCAACTGCTCTGTGATTTTTATAATTTCCTGTCTTCTGGCTGCTTTTTTATGTATATTTTTCCATGGACGGTGTAAAAGTAAATGTTAAGCATCATGGAAGCAAATCAGTTTATATTTAATGGTGTTCAAAATTGAAAATCATATTTGTACAGAAATTACAGCCACGGATGATTTTTAACTATGAGCAATAGTACGATGGAAAATATAATTGAACGATCTAACCAACCAACGCTCCAATAATAAAAACACAACTAAATGTATGTAATGGTCAACATAGCGATACGATAATCGTATACGTACATATATGTATATGAAGTATAAATATAGGCTTTATTGAATATATGTATGTATGTATAGTAATGAACACACCTACACATTTACTTTTTACGTGCGCGCATCAATTTATTATTAAGATCACAGAGTCATTAAAAATGTCACAAGTTTTTATAATTTTGTCAATAGTTCTTAAAACATTTTCAAAGTATTTTAAATTACGACCCGACAATAAAATTGGTATATGCAATGTAACTAGAGTTAGTAAAATAGAGGGCAACGTCAAAATCAGAATATGTCAAAACACATTTTCTAAAACCGTGTAGTTTTTTGGAAAATATTAAGCTCAGCTTTTACCCCTTATGAACAAAAATGTACTTTAACAACCTGTAAGCACTTAATCTTAAATTGGATTATAATGAAAAAGAAGAAAATATTTACAAAATAAAAATTTTGACAAGTATGAAATTACGCAAGATATTTGAGCATTCATATACATTGTGTGAACAAGTCTGAGCATGCACAAGAGTTAGAAACAGATATTGGAAGCATAGAAGAAAACCACCTTGACATACATACCTGACGAGCATTGTGAGTTTCCTGAGATTTGCTGGCAAGTTTTAGCAGGACACACAATCCTTATTTCTAAAATGTACATTATACATATACATATATATATATATATATATATATATATATATATATATATATATATATGTGTATCAAATAAATAAGAGAACAAAATGAAGTGCATAAATGGGACTCGAGTTCTTCGTAAATGTTTTTTAATAAGGCTAATAAATGGAATCTATGATTTCGATGAAAATTGTATGGATGGTTAACATGAAACAACCATTAAAGTTGTCTGATAAAGTGGTCGAAGTTCAAAAAGAGGAAGCCATAAAGACTGACCTACTTAACGCAACAGCAGCCGGACAAAGTTTAACGATATATGAAAAAAAAAAGTATATGTTTATTAATATCTTATATGTGCAGCAAAGTTGTTTATAAAATTTAATTTAATTTAACCGTACACAGAAAGGCGTAGCGAGTTGCATTTACATACTTAGTTAAAGATCAAGTATGCATGTGAATGAAGGGTGGGATAAAGCGCCAAACACTTTGCTAACTTTAAGCAACAACAGCCCATCAGCTTAATTTGGATAGAGATACATACATAGGTACGAGATACGAGATACGAGATATGCCAGAAACTTGTACATAAAGCTAGAGATATGTAGGCGAATTGACAACATAACTATACCTACGTATGCTTGCATTCGCATCTGAATTAGAAGCTTCCTTTTGTGGATAAACAGCAAAAATTTAGCATTCGATCTGCAATAGATCAGAAAGAATAAAATACATAGATATACATAAGTACATACATTATAGGAAACGATTGAAAGTAAAACGTTCACGACACTGGTTTAGTTTATTTAAACACTCGCCTTTCACATTGCCGATTGTGCTGTTCAGGTTTTTTTCTAAAAATGTTTGGCTGCTAATATCACGACTTCGGCATTTCAAATTGAAGCCAATATTGCTATTTGTTAATATTTATACTGGCATCTACTGTGTGGTGCAGCCGACGCCACTATTAACAAAAGTTTAATAAGCATAGTTGCTTGTTCAATTTGTTAAGTTCTGTCATTTAACGCCTGGTATAACATGAACAATGTGTACGGTCAATAAAACAGACAACAAATTGTCATTTAACGTACGGCGGAGAAGACACATCACTTCTTAAAGACGTTTTTTATTGTTGCTTAAAAAGCATTATGTTAATACATCTCTCAAACTAGATAACAAAAATTTTACAAGCATTTCAATTAATAGAAACATCCGCTAATTATGATTTTTATAATGATTATGATATTGATAACTGCGTGTTATATAATTCGATCAAAATAATAGCACACAAATGTACAAAACACAAAACTGGAAAATTACCTTCGGGGTCTTTTGATATGACTGTGGTACTGCGATCAACGATTCCTTTTTTATCTTCTAAAATAAGAAAAACAAATTTCATTTTTCAAAATGCAACTGGGTTGAGTCCAATATTTATTATGATTTTTATGTGCAGTATGAGTTAGGTGGTAATGGAATATACTATGTACCTTATTGTTTTTACAAAACTTAACGACTGACCTTGTTTGCACGCAAATACGCCATAGGATTATTTATTTTGTTTACTTTTCGTGTTTGGGACTTCTTGACTTTTAGCTTTTATAATAATAATAATAATAAAACATAAGTTTACAAACATAAGCAGTTTTATCAAGTGATCAGATGAAATCATACTAGTAGACAATATAAAAGCCAAAGATTTAATAATAGAATTTGAAGAAACACACAGTGGGAAATTAACAGTCAATTATTGTATTGACTAATAATTATAATTAAAGTCTGATAACAATGAAAAAGAGAAATTTATTGTGTGCAATGTTCGTCATTCTGTCCGTTTGCTTATCCGCAACTTATTTTATACTTTGATACCGAAGGTCCGTCCGTCCGTATGAACGCATTTTTTTTCGACACCCGTAAAGCTAGAGACTTGAAACTTTGCAATTATGTTTATCTATAGACGGTACAGATAAAGTGTTAAGATTGGGCTGCCACGCTTACTAGGAGGCTGGGAAATCGATAAATTCGATAACTGAAAACCGATAAAACCAAATATTTCTTACATTCTTACAGCTAGAGTTACCAAATTTTGCACGCAGATAGCTAGTCATGTCCCTGAAAAAACTGCATCAAAATTTTGGATGTCACGCCCACTCTTTCCGCCCCCATCATCCCTGCTCCTTGAAATTGGAAACGCCTATAGTTTTCACATTTTTTGGGCTAGAGCCACCAAATTTTGTGTCAAGATAGATATTGACGTTCCCCAAAAAAATGCATCAAAATTTTGGATGCCACGCCCTCTGATTCCGCCCCCATCCCCCCTTCTACTTGAAATAGGAAACACCTATAGTTTTCACATTTTTCGAGCTAGTCACCAAATTTGGTAGGAAGATATATGGTGACATCTACAAAAGGTCTGCATCAAAAATTAGGATGCCACGCCCACCTCTGTGGCCCACTATTTAAAATCGGAAATTTCGATATCTCTTATAGTTTTTGAGCTAGAGCCCGTAAATTGGGTAGAAAGATAGAAGGCAACATATACCAAAGATGTGCATCAAAATTTTGAATGCCACGCCCACCAAAGCCACCCGCCTTATAAAATCGGAATCGGCTATATCTTTAACAGTTTTTGAGCTAGAGCCACCAAACTTGGTAGGCAGATAGATAGTGACAGTTAAAAACATTTGATTCAAAAATTTAGATGCCACGCCTACCTCTGCCGCCCACCTTTTAAATTTGGGAGTTAAGTTATCTTCCACAGTTTTTGAGCTAAAGTCACGAAATTTGGTAACATGATAGCTGGCGATGTTTAACACATGGCCCACTCCCTTCGCCCCTGCATTTCCCCTTATCAACCGTTCTTTTACTGGTATCAAAGTAAATTAGGAAGTCGGTGGCGTCCGACTGCAACGTTTTTACTTTTTTTTTTTTTAAATACTTCAAGCTCTAGACTAAAAACTTTGCAAATATTTTTATTAACTGCACAGACCCCCCACTCTTAAAAACAAACACAGCTGGTTCAACAACAACAAAAATTAAAGGATGCACATCTTTTGAGGATTTAACTAGCTATCCTCCTACAAATAAATTTCTCCGTTTTAAGAATTTAAAAGCATTTCACGGTCATTGATGCAGTTTTTTGAGGTACACGACTAGCTATCTTCTTGCTAAATTTGGTAACTTTGGCTGAAAGAATGTGAAAATTATATGTTTTTATCGATTTCCCAGCCTCCAATCTTCACACTTTATCTAAACCGCCCACAGACAGTAGTAATCTCAACTGTACCCAGTTTAAAGGAATAAACCAAATCATAATACAAAATAAACAAACAAAAAAAATTATTTAAATAAAATCGAACTGAGTCATATATATGCAAGGGGGTAAATTCTAAAATGCAATTATTTGGTTGACTTAAAAAAAAGGCTTGTGTTAATTTGAAATACAACCAATATTCTATATATAAAGCATTTTATATTTATTAACAAATGTTTGTGATTTCATAATTGGATATGGTAATTAATATTCATTTAGTTATTTCAAATGTATTGCGAAAAAAACATCAAATAATGAACATGTACAGGCATTTAAAAAAAGTTGTACGACAGTTACTCAAACTACCCTGCAGTAAAAATGAAAAAGGCGTGCAGCTAAAAGGAAAAACAAGTAAAAACGTTGCAGTCGGACGCAACCGACTGCGGAATACTTTGATACCAGTAAATGAACGGTTGATAAGGGGGAATGCAGGGGCGAAGGGAGTGGGCCATGTGGTAAACATCGCCAGCTATCATGTTACCAAATTTGGTGACTTTTGCTCAAAAGCTGTTGAAGAAAACTTAACTTCAAAATGTAAAAGGTGGGCGGCAGAGGTGGGCGTGGCATCCAAATTTTTGAATCAAATGTTTTTAACTGTCACTATCTATCTTCCTACCATGTTTGGTGGCTCTAGCTCAAAAACTGTTAAAGATATAGCCGATTCCAATTTTATAAGTCGGGTGGCTTGGGAGGGCGTGGCATCCAAAATTTAGATGCAGATCTTTGGCATATGTTTCCTTCTATCTTTTTACCGAATTTACGGGCTCTAGCTTAAAAACAGTAAGAGATATCGAAATTTCCGATTTTAAAAGGGTGGCGGCAGAGGTGGGCGTGGCGTCCTAATTTTTGGTGCAGATCTTTTGTAGATGTCACCAAATATCTTCCTACCAAATTCGGTGACTCTAGCTCGAAAAATGTGAAAGCTATAGGCGTTTCCAATTTCAAGTAGAAGGGGGGATGGGGGCGGAATCAGGGGGCGTGACATCCAAAATTTTGATGCACTTTTTTGGGGAGCGTCAATATCTATCTTGACACAAAATTTGGTGGCTCTAGCCCAAAAAATGTGAAAACTATAGTCGTTTCCAATTTCATGGAGAAGAGGGGGATGGGGGCGGAATCAGGGGGCGTGGCATCCAAATGCATTTTTTTGGGGAACGTCAATATCTATCTTGAAACAAAATTTGAAAAAAAAAATGTGAAAACTATAGGCGTTTCCAATTTCAAGGAGCAGGGATGATGGGGGCGGAAGGAGTGGGCGTGGCATCCAAAATTTTGATGCAGTTTTTTCAGGGACATGACTAGCTATCTTTGTGCAAAATTTGGTAACTCTAGCTGTAAGAATGTAAGAAATATTTGGTTTTATCGGTTTTCAGTTATCGAATTTATCGATTTCCCAGCCTCCTAGTAGGCGTGGCAGCCCAATCTTAACACTTTATCTGTACTGTCTATAGATAAACATAATTGCAAAGTTTCAAGTTTCTAGCTTTACGGGTGTCGAAAAAAGTTGCATTCATACAGACGGACAGACGGACGGACAGACACCATGACGGACATTGCACTAAACCAATATACTATGAGACCTTCGGTATCAAAGTATAATTACGTTTGGCATACTTAAACCTGAGAACTTAAAGAAAACAGCACTTCTCCATTTTTTTTGTACCGTATCAACTTTCTAAAGTGAGTATTTTTGTACACTGTTTAGAATATCGGTTTTCATTGATAAGTCGATAGAAAGTATCACATTCCCACAGCTAGAGTTACCAAATTTTAAACGAATATAGCCACTGAATTACAAATCTGTCTTTATTCGGTCGGGGGAGATGGTTCCATCTGTTTGTTATATACATTTGCACAAAACCATATAAACTTTTTTCCCATTTCAGAGGCTCAGGGTAAAAAAAGTGTTTCAATAAAGGAATTAAGGCAAACTTGTACTCAACATTAGGAAGAAATTACAAGCATTATTTTAAATTGCGATTACTTGCAAATCGTTTGTGTTTAATTCGGTAAAAAAAAGTGTTTCAATAAAGAAATTAAGGCAAACTTGTACTCAACATTAGGAAGAAATTACAAGCATTATTTTAAATTGCGATAAAAAAAAGTGCAAAGTGGTGATATATTTTTGGCAGTTATATGTATATGGTTTTACGTTCTAATAAACTGGTCACTAAAGCCACCAAAATCATAGATAATCTATATTAAAAACTTGTTTTTACTATCATTTGTGTTTACTGTAAATTGTTACCTAGCGACTTTAACTCATCGATTGAAGAAAAACAAGTCGGACGCAACCGACTGCGGAATACTTTGATACCAGAACGGTGCGCAAATTTGGTAACTGTAGCTGTAAGAATGTGTGAAATATATTGTTATCGGGCTTTCAGTTATCGATTTAATCGATTACTAGTAGGCGTTCATACAGACGGACAGACACAATGACGGACATTGCACAAAACCAATATACTCTCTACCTTCGGTATCAGAGTATTATAGCCGGGATATCTGTTCGCGATGAAATCATAACAAATGAATCTAACCACATTTCTAGAAGAGTTAAAATATTTACCCTTCACATCATCGTCTTCTAAAGTTGTGCTAGAAGAATCAGTTGATTCCTTTACTTGAGATCCGTCACCTTTCTTAGTGATCATGCTCCTACCTGTACATGAATAATCATAAGAATATTTGTATATAATAAGTTATTAGTAGCTAGAGTCTTACTGGAGAAGTTCCTAGTTGCCAGCATGGTTGTCAGTATTGCACCTTTAAGCTTGCGACGAGCGTTGAATTTCTTGAGACAGTCAACGGTTTCTTGACGATGTACAACAGAAGCCACACGTTCTCGTTGCTAATTAAATTGAAACAAAAATGCTTTAATATTAGAACAAAAATATTTGAAGAACTTATTAATTGAAAACACCAACGTACACAAATCCATGGGTGCTTAAGAGCCTCAGCGGCTGTTATTCGCTTGTTGGGGTTTACAGTGAGCATTTGATTTATCAGATTTTTTGCCTCTGGGGTAACAGTGTCCCATTCTGGTGAGGGGTACTAGAATTCAAATAAATAATTAATTAAATATAAATAAATTGATTATTGCTTAAATACATTGACGAATTAACGACTAGTCCTAAATATGCAATATATGTACATATAGGTGTTCTTACATCGTAGGCTCCTGCCTTTATTTGTGAATACAAGCGGTGTTGATCCTCATCCCAAAATGGTGGATAGCCAACCAGCAGTATGTATAGAATGACTCCTGTGTATAAAGAATTTACTAATTTGTAGTATGTGAATTATACTGGTGTTGGTTGTATTGTATTAAAAATAACATTTCTATTCTACAAACATAAGTACTTAAAATATGTATATGTATATGTTATTTTAATCTGCTTACCGCATGCCCATATATCTACCGATTTGCCATAGGGCTCCTTCTTCAATACCTCGGGCGATAGATAGCCCGGAGTACCAGCAAATCCAAACCAGGCTTGATGATCACCTTGTACTTCAATGGCAAGACCAAAGTCAGCGAGTTTCACAGCTGCACCCTTTGCCTTACTAGCTAATAGTAAATTCTCAGGTTTGAGATCTCGATGCACCACACCATTCTGGTGACAGTGATTGACCGATTCCAATATTTGCTGAATACAATGTGATGCATCAGCCTCTGAATAAAATTCACGAGCAACAATATCTTCAAATAGTTCTCCACCAGTTACACTGCAAATGTATGTCAAGTATGGTCAATTTCAATTTTGTTGGTTGGTAGTAGACGGCTTTCATTCGGAATTTGCAATTCAATTTTGTATTCATTTTTGTGTTTATTCAGTACTATGTACATAAGTAGTTTGTGTGCATAGAAAGTTAAATGTTAAGTAAGTGAATAACAACTCGGAGGGGAAAGGATGAACTATGAATCTCAAAAAACAATAGTCAAGTCATTGCTTTATCCAAAAGGGGACCCGCAGAGCTTATTTCAATAACGTTAAGTTGAACTCTCTTCAGTGTGTGTGTGTGTACATATAGAATGTAGGTCCATGTCGGTTTTAAAATAACAGTGACAGTGCTACTTACAGATCAAACACAAGATAGTGATAGTTTTCCTCCTGTATACTGTCATGCAATCGAACTGCAAGAATAATAGTGATAAAAAAAAAATTAAAAAAAACAATTTTAAAGTACAAGCCACACAAATTATTAGCATTCAAACAAATCTACTATGGGTACATCATCCCCCCAACCATTGAAAATATCATATCATACCAATATTTGGATGATGTAGTTTTCTGCAAATCCGAGCTTCTCGTTCCAGCTTTTGAAAATCTAAAAGAGTATATATATAGAGAAGATGAAATATGTATGTTTTAGCAACCCGCGCAAATACATTCGATTGTGAAAGACCGTTTTGGTTAACCGAAAAGAACAAATTTAACACATAAGAGTAAGCGAAAAATCCAAGCTCTTGGTCTTTTTCTTGCATTTCTATTCTCACATTAAAATGTGACAGGCATATGCATTGAATTTTGCTTGGTATATCAAGAGCGTTTTTATGGTTTTTGGTGCTGAAATCGTATGAAATCGCATTTGTTTCGTTCGGGCAACCGGGAAGATTGTGATCCCCCCAGCTTGAGTTTCGAATGTTTTTGTGCAGGATAATTAATTACCCCTTGCTGTTAGCTTCTTGGTATTTATAATTTTTGCTGCAAATTCAAATCCCGTTGATTTTTGGACACATCTTTTAACGATTGAAAAGGCACCCCTGCAAAGATTCAAGACAATGGATTTATTAAATTATTTTGTTGTTTTTGTTGTGTTTTTGTTTTGTTTTGTTTATTTTTGTTATGATACGCACTTTCCAAGCTCTTCTTTGATATCGTAATTGTCCGAAAAACGCGTACAGGCTGCTGGAGCAGCCATCGCGATGGCGCACTTGAGAAAATCTATTGTGTGTGCGTCTATGAGAGCGTGCACTTGACCGCCAAGCTGTTAATGGTCTTTTGTACTCTTGCAGGAGAACACAAATTCTTGCAATTGAATTTAAGGTTGCGCTGTTGTGCCTTCCACTCTTTTAGTTTTTAAGCTCTTTGGTGGCTGATTGCGGCCTGTTCAATTTTGTGCATCTAAAATTGATAAATATGTTTAAGAAGGTATGCTTTAAAAGTAAAACTTATATAGTATAAACATATAAATTAAAACGATGTCCATTTTATGTTTGTTTGTTCACTTCGCCTTAAGAAAATAAAACCCACTACATTGTAACCTTCCAGTCGCATATTTAACATTTATATTTCCCATTTCATATGGTTAATAGTCAATAAAAAACAAAGCACAACGGGGAATATATGATGTTTTTAATATATGTATCTGATATTTAATGCACATTCAACTTTTATTCTTAAAGAGAACAAATGTCAGTGAAATTTACTTCTAATCGATTTTTCTATCGATTTTTACGAACACACAATATATTTGCGGTCACACTGCAAAATCAGCAGATTGTCACAGGTGGCAGCACTGACGTTATATTTTATATGCCAAGAAGTCGGCTGATTTCAAAAACTTAGTTTTCTTTAGCTTGTAGTAGGGAAATGATTGAAAACCATATTTGTTAATTACTCGACTAGACCTAGACCCGTTTTACTTTCATTGATTACATTTTCACAGATGATCATTATCATTTTGGTAATATCTTTGGAAAGTTCTTAATTTTCCAACTTCCAAATTGTATTGTTTATGTTTATAAATTACCATATGTACTCAGTAAGCATTGCAACAAGTTTTTTGGAACTGCACACACACACACACACACACATGCACACAGATGTTTTACGCTAAACCGTATGCAAACGTTCATTCGTATGTACATATGTACATACATACATATTTGGGAAAATTCGACATGAGTTGATAAAATTATATATCTGCATGTTCCTCTGCTGTATGTTTACTGATATTTCAAAAAGTTGACATACGTACATACATTAATTAGAAAACATGGTACACCTATGCATATATATAATATATAGTTGTATGTGTACATGTGTATGTATTTAATATATGTATGTACATAAGTTTTTGAACATTTTTCTCTTGCTTCCACATTCCATTATAGCTGCGCATGAATCTTCCACCGTTTTTCCAATTGTCAGTAATATCTACTGCAGGGATATATATGTACATATATATAAGAATACACACACATTTGTATATGTATGTGTGCATAAACTCTACGCATGTCTCTTAAACAACGTTAACACATACATACATACATATGTAAAAATAATTAACGTTCACATTTCCATTGTGTAGTTTTTTTTTTTATAATACCGAGCTTTTAATAAGTACATATATGTACATAGTTTGTCAGATACTTATGTATCTTATTTTTTATTAGTAAAGAGTATACATACATACATAAGTACACTGTTAATGTTTGCAGATGTCGCACATGTTTATGTGTACTTACAAGAAATACATTTGTAAATAATTTTGTCAAGCCAAGATACATTATAACATAAAAATATGCGTATGCAAAATTATAAAATTGAATGTATGTACATTAGAAATTGGTGTCTTCATTGGTTTCTGTATAGATATAGATACATATACAAATATACGTACATAGTTATGCACACATGCGTCGATTCGAGGGACAAAACAGTCCTTTGGAATTGGGCGCGGCAAAAATGTATATATTAATTTTATGTGTATTTAAATAATTTATATATGCAATATGCAAAAAAACACTGAAATTACTTTCAACTCACATACACATAAAGAATGCACCAACACACTATGCACAATGTATCTAGTTTATGTTCACATTTGAATCTTTTAAATATATGTACATACATATATTTATGTGAGTGCGTGCGCGTAAATATACAAGCTTTTTTGTAAATATAGTTTTTCATGTATGCAAACATATTTGTACATATGTACATAAAAAGATGCAGATTCATAAAGGCTTGTTATGTATATACGTTCGTACATATGTATGTGCCAAAGCCGCTTATAATTTTTATGTTTCATTCGTTTTCTAGTATACATACTTATATATATATATATATATATATATATATATATATATATATATATATATATATATATATATACGTAAATTTAATCAAGTTAATAAATGTATGTATGTACATATGTAAAAAAAAAAAAAACTACCACCTATGTATACACACGTCAATCTGTGTCTCCTTGGATTAATATATATACATATATATGTATATATATACATATATAGATACATAATAATATTACTACATATTTAAGTAAACTTATGCTCGTACATACACTTCTTGCAAAAGTCTACGTAAATATGTAAGCATTCATGTAAATAGAGATGTACATATGCATTTAAAAAAATTATATAAGTATGGGTATATAATATTTAAATATTGAGAAAGGTATATTTAAACACAATTATATATTTATTAAAATGAATGAGCATGAAGAAATACATACGAATGCAGGTATATATATATATATATATTGTGTTGTTAAATGTGCTCCACTATAGTATGTACGTGGTTGACGGGGCTAGGCGACGACACGCGACTTTTATGTGTATGTTTTCCTTAATATCTTGTAAAACGTCTGTTGGATAGCAAAGCGTATTCAATACTGGTGGCTTCATTCCGAGCAGCATCAGGAATATGCTATAGTAATGCATACATATGGATGTACATACATATGTATGTATATATATGTATGTGGCTTACATTTCTGTATCCCAGTTCGTCTCTTCATTCTGTATGTTTTCTCTGATTTAACAGTTGCATTGAGTGAGAGCAATATAGCAGAAGAGAAAGTCTCCAAAGCGTAAGCTTTTAGAAAATGTCTCTACCGTTTTCGCGCATGTCCGGTAGAACTCTTCTTCCTTTAAACAATTTTGAGCTTTTAAGATTACTTTTTAACTTATCGGTAACAGAAATAATATTCATTTTCAAATAAGTTTTGCGATGTACATGACAGCTTTTTTTTTTTTTTTTTCTTAGACAATTTGCTTTATCTATGCAAACAATAATAATTTAATTTATTTGAATATTTTTTGTCTATGATTTCGCTGCTGAAAGTAGCTAGCCGATTTGCAGCGAGCCGATCTGCAGCGAATGAAGCCTGCCCATCGGCTCGCTGCTTTTAGCAGCCGATGTGCTAGTGTCGCTGATCCAACGCTTTTTTTTTGGCAGTTGAGAAAACGCCGTTTAAATCCTCTATGCATTTGTTTGCTTAGTGCTGCTAGTGCTGTGTAAATGCACTATAAATAGTGTTGTTCTATTCCTTGGTATTACTTACTTTGCTTTATCCACAACTAGTATTTTGTTAGACCCGCTACAAAAATAGTAAAATACGCAAAAATTAAAGGGTTGCAGTATGTTGCAATAAAGTCGCTTGAATTGGAATGATTTTGATAGTTAGCTTATAGTATTTTATAAGTAAGAATTAATCGGTAATTCGGGTTTTTACAGTGCTTTCATATTGAGCCAAGTACATGTCGATTAAAATGAGTATTATATAAAAACAAAATTTGAGTAAAAATGTACCCCAAGGACGGATTTAGGGTTAAAGTTTTAATGCAATAATATAAATAATTAATAGTTTATAAGCCTTTTAGAGTTCCGAAGTCATTCGATTAGTTAAAACTTGAACACGTCGAGCATTACAGCTTTTACAAAGCACATGATCATCCAAAGGGTAGCATCCACGACCATCAGCTTCCGACGACAATAAGAGGGCACAGTCCTATTTGAAAACATAGTAACAAGAGACATATTATTAATTTAATTTGTACACTTGAGTGCATTTAAATTCGTAAATATATTTACCTCGCATTTGTAGCACTCTAAATGAAAGCTGCGATCTAGTGCAACAACCCGCACTGTTTCTTCTTGACCCGGTTCCGGCATAATGGGCTTTTGGCAAACACAGCACCGAGGCGCAAATTTCCTGAATTAGAAATACAATTTTTTATATGCTATACTTTTCAACTGGAAATATTTTAACTCACTTGTGAAAATCAGCAATACAGTAGTTTTGATTGGTAGCATCAACTGTAAATGGGATTGCTGTAAGAAAAAGAATACAAAAAAACATTGTTTTAATAGAAAAATACAGTATATGTTAATATATTTACCATCCAAACTGTTGCCACATACAACACAAGTAAAGCATTGCGGATGATACGGCTTTCCAGTGGCCCTAAGAATGCGCTCCAAAATTGGTTTCAGACAAACAGAACATTTTTCAAGTGTTTGCAAGTAATCGTACTCGCAGAATGGTTTCCCATCAAGTGCATAAAACGGCTTGCCTTGCAGATTTAACTGACATTCAGTGCAAGTGAAGCACGCTATGTGGTAAATTTGATCCATCGCTGTGCAACCACTGTTCTCTCCCAATACGCGATCACCACATTTAAAACATCGTCCTAAAAAGAGTTTAATATTCAAATTTATTTATAATATTAAGACACTGCCCGCCCTCCTCTTCGATTCTCAAAAATTCGAGTAAGCTCGGCTGATTTTGGTGAAAATTAGTGACGTGTTTAGATAATGCGCAAGCGTCGTGAGTGTTAAGTATAAGTAAATGTTACAGCAGGCTTGTGTTATTATTACTTATCACTATTAAATAGTAATTGAGTGATAACAAGGAAGCTTACTTACCATAACTTTCTACTTCGCTCGCAGAATTTGTTGAAGTATATTGGATCGTTGAATCGACATTTTCATTTTGCTTCGAATATCCAATGCAATTTTGATGACCTTTTTCTTCACTGCAGTACAAAGGAGATGTGACGTGACTTGTGACCACAATGCCATTGTCGCCAAATGAGCTAATTGGTATATTGCTTTGATTAACGTAGGATGCATGTAGTAGATTAGTATTACGGGATGATATATCGCTAGTTGGGCGTGGATTTATGGGCTCATATATTGAGTCATATGTAGATGAGCTCTGCAAATATATAAACATAAAGAAAACAATTAAAAACAAGTAAGAAGGCTCTAGTCGAGATTTCCCGACTAGGAGATACCCCGAACCCTGTACATAACGCGTACAGTCATTGTCTGTATGCTTCTGTGACTAAAATTCAATCTTCGATATCTCTGGTGTTTCTCAACCGATTTCGATGAAATTTTCAGAAAAGTTATATCGTTACCTATTATTTCAACCCCTATTTTTACTTTTTCCAAATTCGAGAAATTTTTGTAATCGATTCCATGCGTATATCGGAAACGGAAATAGTTATCGAAAATCGGAAACAAACTTGTACTGCCTAGGACTTAGATGAGCTTATGTGCAAATTCTGAAGTCTCTAGCTCTTATAGTCTCTGAGATCGACGCGTTCATACATACAGACGGACGGACAGACGGACATGGCTATATCGACTCGGCTGTTGATGCTGATCAAGAATATATATACTTTATCGGGTCGGAGATGCTTCCTTCTGCCTGTTACATACTTTTGCACAAAACCATTATACCCCTTTTACCCATTTCATGGGTTCGGGGTATAATTAACACATTTGAAATTTCGTTTCGTTTTAAACCTACCTGGGATAATGCACCATAGCCAAAGGTATCCGAGCACGTCCCATCTGTATAACCCTAAAAAAAATTAATTAATTGTTATAAAATAAATAGGTATTCAACTATTAACAAACAATTAATAATAATATCGCTAAGAAAGAACGATGTAATTTCACCGATCCAACTTACTGGGCGACTTTGTATTTTTATGATCGAAATAAAGTTTCTTAAAAGATACAAGTATCGATACGAGTATCTTTTAGATATATATAAATCGAAAACTTTTCGTTAAAAATGGGACGCTGAATAATGTTAGTAATTATAGTTTTTTTTTCTTAAAGGCTATTTAAAAATATCTTTGACAATTTACCTTAAGATTTAGCGTGTTTACAGAAAAATGATTAGAAAAATTTGTGAGCAAAAGTGAAGATGATATATGCCTTTTAACATTATTTTCTTGGACATCTACTGCTTTGTTAAAAACATCACTTGCTCGGCGAAGCTCACTGTAAGAAGAGCTTACCGGACTCGGTGGTTGTGGTAAATCCTCGAGTTCCTTAACCGACAATTGGTCTGTGCAAATTGAAAGCATTCTTGGCAAACATTCCGGAGCATCTGTAATAGTAAACTCATGTTTATCAAACCATAGATCAATACACTAAGCATAGATTGGTAATAAGATATGGCCAGGAGCTGTATCGACTTGGCTATTGATCCTGATCAAAAATGTATGTAATTTATGGTCTGTTGGGTTATAAACTTACTTTGCGAGCATGTTTGTTGTACATTGGAGTACAAAATGATATCTTCGGGTTGTCTAGATATGTGCATATTTACATCTATTGAATCGTTAGTTGTTCCATCGGCTAAATTTGGCAGATTGCTATAAAGTGATGAATGATGATCTTTGCTTGAAAAATTATGAGCACTTAGTGATGTGGAAGACAATTTTGGGACGATTTTAGTTGGTTGTCCGTATAGAGATTGCGCTCCCAAAAGGCCTTTTTTTTCCATTTGTTGCTTGTGATACGCCAAAGCCTCCAATTGCTGTTCCAATACAGCTGGGTTGTCTAAAGTTGTTTGGCTGCTGCCAGATTTTTCACCAATTTGACTTGGATGGAAAGGCTGCTTACGCAAAATACTTAGCCCGCATACAGTTTTGTTAGTTCCACATAACTCTAAGCTCTGTAATGGTTGCGAATAAAGGGGCTCTCGGGTGTCTGTAACCAGTTTGCTGAGTGGCACCTAAAGAACGTTTCGATATACATATAAAGCTCAGATGTATGTAGATATGCATAAATATGTATTTAATTACCTGAGGCATTTTATTGGATTTTTTTGATGGCTTGGGTGGAATGAATGGTGCAGTCTTTGTCCTGTTGTGAACTTCGTTTACTGCATTACAAGCCTTCTGTTGTAAGTTATCTACCAAAGCCGCTACTTTTCCAGTTCTTATATATCCATCCTCGCTTCTACTATTTACTATTGTTAGCTGTCTAAGTTGCTGATCTAAGGAACCCATTTTAAACGTCCCGCTTGACCCGTAGCTGTTAAAGATGTACTTTGGTGGGTTTGCTTTTTAGCTGAGGGGGAAAAAAAAAATTAAAATCGAAGCCAAAAGTATTAATTTGTAGTGTGTAGATTCTTTTTGTTAATGTTTATAATGATAAAAGCAACGAAAGTTTCTTGCTAAAAGCGATTTCTTCCGAAGTATGTATGCCTTTTTATGTACATATGTGCATACAAACGTCTTCGCGAGAATGCCAGGACTTACGATTTCGTATAACATTCGCTACTGCACAAGCAGAAATCGACATGCGCAGCTGATATACAGCCTTATTTTTTCACCTTCATATATCCACTTCACTAAAACACCGCTTATGATACATGTGTTTGATCTTTATTTCTTGATTAAACTTTAACTTCAAGAATAACCTACAATGAAGCTTAACAATTATTATTTCTCGTCCAACACGCAAAAAACATACAATTTGCACACACTTGCAGCTGATTAATAAACAACAATTGAAACGAGTATTCAATATTAGAGACGATGATAAGCACGATAGATCGATACATTTTTACACGATGGCGACTCGAGCTAGGCGCATGCTAAACAGTGATGTCATATTTTTCTGAGCAAAAAAGCTGGATCAACAAAAAAATATGCTAAAAAAAAAGCGGAATCTCAGGAAAAACAAGTTAAGAAAATAGCTGATGTTTGTTTTTCATTAAAAAAGACATACTTTCATATATAACAAAAAACTAAATCCACGTATTATATACAGTAAGCCAAGAAAATGTTTACACAACACTTAAAGTTATATCTACCCATAACTTCAACTTACTTAGTGAAAAGTGTGGTATCAATAGAAAGGTCATGTAATTTCCGTTTGAATGATACAATATGTACTTTTCTTAACCCAATAAGTACCCATTGGAAGTTTTCAATTCTTGTAAAATTCTACTTTGGAAACTTCATTTCCCCGGGCTTAAACTAAAATTGTTTTGATTCAAAAAGTAATAAAATGACTATTTTACTAACTATTCATACAAAATAATAATTTTTAGTAATTTTTAGCAATTTTCAAAATATGTAAAAATCGATTCTTTGCCGATAGAAATGCATTTTTAACCTTTCAACCATCAAACTCAATTAAAACAACTCTCAAAATTAAGTAAAAGTAAAATTAAAAAAAAGCTGCTTAAATTTGATAAAAAAAATCTAGAATTCCCCCTGCCCGCTATTTTCAAATTTAACCCGCAATCACACTTCAAAAAATCCAAATCTGACGGGAAAAAAGCGGAAATGACATCACTGATGTTAAACAACGAGAGCGAATAAGTCAACTTATTCTAAGTTTAGTTGAATTTGAGTTTCTCAATGTTCGTTTAGCACTTACTTATCCGATGATTGGAGGTCCGTTTACCACTTATACCGATGCCAAGTCCCGATATATAAATATCAATACAATCATCGTAAGGCGAACAGCTGATTCGCCGTTAAGGTTGGCAGCACCATTAGGCGATAGTGATATATCGATGATGGGTAACTTTGGCTTTGAGAAAACAAAATTACTTATCTCCCGAATAGCTTTACTGAATATTAAGAAATTGGGCCTAAGTGCCTCAATTTAAGCGAAATAGAAAAACAATAGCAAATGTTAAAAGGTTTTTCGTGCTGTTATATTTTTATAATGTATAAATACAAACAAGATTTAATAACTTATTTGATTTACAGCTCTACAGTTTTTAGATTTGGTCGTTATTTCAGTTATAAAATATTAGTTTGAACTTTATGCGGCCTTCGGTTTTTTATTGGGCACAAAGCTCGAAGACTTGATGGCGCACTTGTGCTGACCGTGCAATCCATGTGCGGGTAGACAGCGGCAATCACTGACGGTTTCGGTTTTGAAGAGTGTGTCGGCAATGGATGAAGTTACCTGGCTGAGCACTTTCTTTTGGTCTGCTGGCTTGAGCTTATCAAAGTTCTGGGTGTCAAATGCCCATCCGCCATTGTTTAGTACAAAATCAACGCCCATGTCGTTTTCAAACTGCAATTTCGTGCGCTTTTTGTTGTCCTTGCCATCTAAGGTGGCGACCAGTCGAGCGTTAAAGCCTAAATTCCGGAAGAATTAGTACAAATGTTGAAATGTGAATTATAAAGGCTTCTTACCAACTAACTTTTCAGCTGGGACACCCTCCAAAGCGAGTCCCTTAATAGGCGCAATTAAGTGAAGAAGTGCACCATCGAACTTAGTTACAGTTCCTGTTATTTGAGCACGAACAAACTTCCACTTAAAAAAACCAAAAAAATAATATAATAAATATATGTACATTTCCTATAGCTGTTGAATACCCTAAATGTTGTATAAGACAGGGATATAGGAGCTTACCCAATTATTATACTCAAGTGAGTCACTGCGAACTCCAATGATGCTTTTGGCTGCAGCAGCACGGAAAGGGAAGTCAAGGGCTAATTCAAATGCCTTTTCATCAGATTGCGGAACAATTGTTTTCACAAAACGCTCAAATACATTGTATATCTCAAGTATTCGTTTTTCAGTGATAATCTGCTCTACACAGTTTTCGCAAAAGTTCTTCGGTCCGTTAAGTTGAACATTGGCTAAGTTTCCCTTATAGTTTAGTTTACCATTCTCGCTCGTTAACAGCGCTGGGTAACGTTTTGTTTCATCAAACGCTATTACACCAACTTGGACGTCTGTGAATCCCCGGACTTTAAGTGATTCACGGATCTCGGTTATGGCGGGTGCAATAAGGTTTGCCATAACAGTGGGTGTTACGTTGACATCAACCACAAATACAACGTCAGCCTTGTTGGTCGGTATCTTTACCGTAAACTCCTCGCCGAACTCGCGCTGACCAGGTGCTCCGGCACACTTTAGGCATCGCGTTGGAAGTAATACCCATTTGTGCTGTAGCTTTAGTGCTGAGCCGTATGCCAAAGCAAAAGTGCAGGCTACTGCCTCCTTTTCCTTATCAGGGACATGAAGCACGGCAACGTCACATGCTTTCCGATATGGCCTGGAGTCCAATACCAAAAAGTTAGGAGCCAAAGGTGATTCAATGCTAAAGATATCGGTGCAAATGTCATTGCGTGTCGTGGTTTCCATTTGATCTTTATTAAATGCCACGGGATTGCACTTGCCAAAGCCATATTCGTTACCCAGGCTCGCAGAGTCGCTTGCCAAAGTTCCATCGATAAGCAGGTAGTCATCGAAGGGCTCAGCGTTACCATTGCCCAGTAGGCCCCGAGTTTTGCTCGTATAAAATCCGTTCACATTTATGTGACAAACCTTCAGGTCTGTAGTACAAACAATGTTCACTCCATACTCAGAATGTAAGTGCACTGTGTAGAAGCGACGCCATGCGTGAATGCCCGGCAAATGTTGCGGATACTCGACGGCTTTGCCGTTCACCTTAAGTGCAACTGTATCGCTAACTTCCATGTAATTGCCATCTCGATCAATTAGTGTAATTCCTTTCAACTTTCCGCCATTAAGCTGTGCAACCACAGTAAAGTTGTTATCCACGCTATCCTGAGCAAGCACATATTTGCAGTTGCCGGGATAGGCATAGGTCTGTCCGTCAAAACTGAATATATGTTGACCGTCAACAATGTGACCGTGCAGCTCAAAGTCTGGCAAGAAGAGCCTAGATGAGAAGAAATCTTTGCCGAAAACGCCCTCCCAGCTCTCATTTAATAGAAAGTTTATAACGCTTGTTTCGAACGAAAGCAGCGCTGGTAAATTGGCAAATACTTCAGCGGAATGAGGCCAAAGACCAAACCAACCCCCCTGCATGTCGGTAACCGGAATACTGCCCATTGGCGTATTACTTCTAACCGCTGCCCATAGCGAGCGCAGAGCCTTGACTAAAAGCGTCGACAGATCATCAAGCCACTGCTGATCATTGATAGCCTGTTTTTTCAATTTGGCTTGAAGATATTCCTGCAGTTTTTGTAGCAGCTCGTTAGATTCAGGTGTTTGGGGTAAAATGTGTAGTTGCTCAAATATATTGTTAAGGAGCTCAATAGTCCTTTCAATTATTTTAAAATGTTCAAGCTTTGTCATGAGTTCGTTGCGAATACTTTCAAATGTTGGCAACTTAGCTATATACTCTTTAATCTCGCCAGTTAGATCTTCAACGACATGCACTACTACGTTGAGCAGTTCTTGTAAAGCTTCTTGCAATGGCTTAAATAATTCATTTATAGTCTTTGCATACTCCCTTAATACGGGTATGTATTTTTCGAGCCAAGCAATCACATCTTTTGTTGCCTTTACGATTGCATCACCGATCTGAACTTGAATCTGTCCAACCAACGTACTCGTATCCTTAACCAACGTTTCCCATGCTTTAAGTAATGAGTCTTTCCACACATCATTCAACTTTTCACAAATCTCAACAAATAACTTGTGCAATTTTTCATAACTTTCTGTTATGGCTTGTGTTAATCCGGTTATAATTTTGTTTATCTTCTCAAACAAAGTTTGTCTGAAATTAAATACAATTTTAAAATTATAATAATATTTTATACAAATCGTTTACAATTCTAGTAGTGCTTACAAAAACCTTTTTCAAAAATCTCTGCTTGTTTTTTTTTTTTTCGTCCTTTTTCAAGAAATCAAAACATGTATATTTGTACTTACATAGCTTCGATAATGGGTGCTAAGGATGGATCGCTTTGTAGCTCCTTTATTACTGCTTTCATATGGTCACTGTAGTCATTCTGCAGCTTTTTAAACTCTGGCGTGCTCTCAGCGACCAATTTGAGCTTTTGCTCAAACTCTTGATGAACATTTTTAAAACGTGTTTTTAGGCTTTCAATTGTTGCATCATTTTCTTTTTTGACTTCCTTTTCAACAGATTTCTGTAAGAAATATAAGACAAAATTTTAAATATCATTAGCGAATCGGCAGGTAAAAGTTTTCTTACCAAAAATGCTGCAACATCGTCGTCATTGGATTTGAAGACAGTTTGCAAAAAGTTAGGGCCATCAAGAGCTATGCGGCCATTTAATATGGGTTTGCCTGTGCCAACAACGTTAAACTTAAATTCCTTACCAAGTTTCATCTCAGCATTGGCATCGATAAGATTTTGTCGCTTTAGAGTAACCTTGGCCCATGTTGATTGCACCTCGCAATTTAGCTCTACAGGTTTTTGTCCCAAAACATGGAATTTTGAGTTGATCTTTGCAGCATGCTTCTCCCAGTCAAAGTCACCACCCAAATACAAGATTTGATCGTTTAAAGCGCTGACTGAAATCTCCACGCGGTCTTTGTTGGCATAAATATTAGCGCCAGCCTTAAAATCCTTTGAACTGCTTTGCAGCTCTGTACCGGCACTAAATTCTCTTGTGTCAGGGATCAGTGCTGCGTGTGTGTTAAGTTCATATTGAAATTGCAAGCCTGAGGACCGGATTTGTTGATGGCATGTAATATTGTAACCGGAATTTGCGATATTGTTGCGTATTTTACTAGTTGCAATTACCTTTTGCTCTGGCAACTTAAATATGTCCAATATAATTTCGCCATTAAGAATTCGCTGCTCGCGGTTCGCGTCAACGCTTGCAGTAACGGTTAGTGGCCGTATAGTCGGATGAGCGACCGTCAAGTGTGCCCTGGCGTTAAGGGCAACCTTTTCAACGCCTGAAATGTCCAGCACTGCCGAAACGCGTGCCACATCATTAGGGCGTTGTAGCTTATCGATATAGAAGGCGGCTGACTGTTCGTAGTGACCAAATATGTTGCCGTCAGTAGGTAGCTGCTGGGTACTTTCAAATAGTATTTGACGTTTTGGCAATGCCAGTTTAATGGTTGAGGCAGTGGGAAGTATATTGGCAGTGAGCTGGTACTTGAGGTTATTACCGGATACAATATGACCCTCCAAATTATATTGGTACTTGAAACCTTGACGCATGTTCTTGGACTTAAGCTGCAACTCATATGGATAGCCGAGCTCTCGTAGGTCAACTAGTATGAGGACATCATGCTGCACAGAGTCTAATTTCTGTTCGTCAACGAAAACGGATGATTGTACCTGAATGTTAGTGCATTGCTTCTTTTCTTCGCATATGGACAGCTTACTGTTGAATTCCTTGTTGGTTATTTTAAGCATAGATATGCCATTCTTCGGACCAAAGCTGCCATTAAAGGTGTACGCAAATCCAGTTTCTTTTTCGGTGCTAAGGTCAAAATGTTGACGGATAAGCTTAAAATTGCCATTATGTGTTTTTCCCAGATACTGAACCTGCCCTTGACCCTCAATAATCGCCTTGTTTTGCTCCTTTTTTAAGCTATAGGTAGCATTGCCTAAAAAGATAATTGTCTCGGCACTCTTAAGACTTAATCTTGATGTTCTTGCCGTGAGCTTTTACATCCAAGGCATAGTTATCCAAGTGCAACTTTTTCGAATTCCAGCTACCAATAATGTAGAAATCGTCAATGTTTGTATATGAAGCCTCAGAGTTTAATTTAAAGTCCAAATCGGCCACATTGTCCATGTCCACAGTAAGCTTAGCCTTGCGTTCGCCCAATACTTCAACAACGGCTACTACAATCATAGGCTGATTTGATGGACAGCTAGCACGCATATCCAGTCCCTTTTTGTGCGTTGAGCTATAAAGCTTGGTGTCCAAGCTGTATGCCTTATCTGCTTGTTTAACCAGAACAGTAAATATGTGACTGCCTTCGGCAACCTTGTGGCTATGCATATTAACTTCGATATTCTTGGCAGCCTCGTGGCTTGAGTCTAATGTATAGTGTACTGTTGCTGTGCTGGTCTTATCATAGCTTATATCCGCATTGGTTTTCATGTACATGTCTCCATATTGTACAGAGAAAGCATACTTTTGCTTGCCGCTAGCATCGCCTTCCTTTAAATTACCCGACTCTTCTCGTTGATAGCTGCCATCAAGCTTTAAGGGATTGTCTAATTGATTGTTTTGCGCATTCAAAGAATAACTGCCCTGGTGCGAACTGCCTTTCACCATGGTATTGATTCGTGTAAATTGTCCATCTCCAGATTTCGAATCTAAGACAAATTCCAGATTGTAGGCGCCACTGTTGTTGTCAGCTGGCTTAAGCAGGTTGCCGCGGCTGTTTACCTCCCAGCTCTTAAATTTGGAACCGGGCGCTTGCAGGTGACCTTTAACTTCGTACATGGCTGCCTCGTTATTTTTTTGGCCCACATTGTATTTACCATTTAGTTCAGCTGAAACATCGCCATATTTGCCCGATATGTGTGCAATCGAATGTTGGACGCTATACTCGTCTAAGACAACGGAAATCTCTAACGGCCCGTAGAGTAAGTAACTGCGCGCAGAAACGCTTAAGTCGAGCGCTTTATTTTGGCCCTTCGGCAGATGCTTAATGTTGTAGCTAATTTCGGATTTCTTGCCATTGCTGGCGGTGTAAGCCAACTGAGTGTTAGCTGAAAACTCATTTGTTTTGGTGTTAAGACGGTCAAGCTTTCCTTTGAGCACAAACGAACGTTTTTTATCGGTACCAGGTTCCTGGTCGTTAATCTGGACATCTGCAGAGCCTTGAGTGACATGTGTCTTCACATTGGTTGTTATATGGCGATTTATGCTACCATCGACAATGCGACCGTCTGGTGTTGTCAATGTAAAAGTGCCTTGAATTTCCCCGTTTGTACGCCACTCCCCTTTTACGTTACCGTTGACATCAAACGAAAACTTGTTGTCGTTAGACTCGAAAATGTTTTTGGTGGAGAATTTGACTTTATCCAGATAGCTTTCGGTTTTCAAATGCAGCTTTGTATCACTATCGAGTATGATACTTGTATCAATGTCATATTTCGGCGCCTGTATATGAAATTTGGATTCTATTTCTACTTTATGATGAGATTTCTGGCTGTCAATGGTGGCCGTCAGTTCACCCTTACCGTTCTTAGCTATCTTATAATCGCCCTTGGCAGCAAGCATATTTTTCACATTCAGATTCACCTTAGCGGCGGAAATTTTATCTTGCGGATGCTGCGATTCGCTGGTCAGCTTGACCAACTCAGAATTGTCTCTGCTTATGCGAAACTCGGAATTGGTTTTCTCCGGTGTGCCCAGTACCTTAAGGATCCATTGTATTGGCTTTTCCTTGCTGCTCAGCTGGGCACTGCCTTGCAAATTAATGTGCACATCCTGTGCGGAGTATCGTTGTCCCAACTCTCCCTTGGCTGTTAGTGAAGTGCCCCAGCTGGTTGTCACGGTGTTATCTACCACAAAAATGTTTCCGCTAACATCGCACTTCGACACAACATCAATAGAATGCTTGTTTAGTTTAGCGTTTGCCAACAACTCGTAGTCGTGCACCGACCGCTGATGTGATTGATATTTAATATTGAGAGAAGCCAACTTCTGGTTTCGCACAGCTTCCGCTTCAAATTGGAATTTGTTTACATCGAATGTAGAATTGACTCTTACAGACACAACGGGCTTATTTTTCTGTTCAATTATGACATTTTGTGAAAATTTGCCAGATCGCAACGCTTTTAAATTGTCTGTCTTTATGTACTCAAGTTGTGTTTCACTGCTGATGGTCCAGGAAACTGCCTTACCCGTCAATTTAAGCTCATATGCTTGATCCCTAATTGATAGCTCAGCGGAACTGCCATATACATTCTCTGGTGATTGTTCGTCATTCACGAATAGACCAACAGCATACAGACCATTGTCAAGCTTAAAATTGCTTTTTACGAAATACAATTGTTGGTTAGGGGCAATGTGCAGCTCAGCGTTGAGAGAAGCTGGTCCGACATCGGCAAAGCCGTTTAGAACAACACGTTCGCTATTGGGACTTAATATTTGGAAATTTTTAAAGTTGTAACGAGACTGTTTTTCACCAGTTTTCTGAACGACAATCTTACCATCTAGATGGTAGCCATTAATATTATTTGTTACACCATTTTTATCTTGAATTTCAATTAGAGGCTTGTATTCGTTACCATTCTTGGCAAATCCAATTTTGCTCTTCTTAATATTCTTATCCTGTTCATATTGACCATAAATGACTAGCTCATTGTTGTCATTAGTAATACCAGCTTCTACGGCGAGATGATACTGTGGATTTTCAAGAGACAGGCGACCGAACGTGCGCGGCTTATTACCAAGCTCAAACGCCACGGTGGTGTCATGAGATGCCTTTGAGCCTGGCGTACTGTACTCTAGTTTCCACTGTTGGCTGCCAGATGGAAGGTTTGAGTGTAATCCTTTAAAGTTAAATACTCGCTCCGTTGTCAAGTAGATGGCCAATGCAAATGGGCGTGAAAGATGAATTTCGTCAATGAGAGCATGCCGCTTGTTGGTGTTGCTGCTGCTTGGATTAATATCACTAAGACTGGTTGAGCTCAACACGCACATGTTGATACCAACAATTTCTAATTGGTTAAAGCACAACTCGCTTGGGGGGGTTGTACTCTTTTGCTTCTTCGTGCCTTTCAGTGGGACACTTTTAACTGGCTTGTCTTGTTCGGCGACGAAAAACTCGGTGCTAACTTGCACATCGATCAGCTCAAGCTTTTCACGTGGTAATTCCACATTCACATTAAAGCCATCTCCATCCTTTATAAGGGAAACGGACACGTCGCTTCCAGTTGCCGAATGTGCGCTTGAAACGACGCGAAGTCCAGTTGACAGAACCTGGGCGTTGAAGCCAAGTTGAATATTAACATTTAAATCCACACTGGGCACAAGTTTCAAACGATACTTGGCTCTCTGCCAGTTCTGTTCCAATATTGCATTCACATCGATGTTAACAGCGAAGTCAATTTTGTTAGCTGCAAAGCCCTGAGCGGCAAATTCCATTGGAATACCAATGCCAGTTGGGTACGTAAACTCAGAGTCAAGGAAAAGATGATGGCCAGCAAACTGTTTCTCGAACGAGGAAAATTCCTTTTTGGCTGCGTCAAATGCTTCGGAGAAGTGCTTGATAATGTCATCTAAAGTGCTTGGAATGTTGTCGCCCAGGCTTAAAAAGGCCATTTCGGAGCCAAACAGTTTGAGTGAAAAATCCAAGTTAACATCCTGTATATTTTTACTACCATAGGTCTTGTACTTCTTAGCAGTTTTAGCCGCTTCATCGGCAATAGAGCGTCTGGCACGACCACCAGCGCCATTTCCAGGACTGTTGCCAACTTCAATGAGCTTGACAATCTCATCAAAATCCTTATTCAACAAGCCCTTCGGCCCAATATAATATTCAAGGACATTTTCCAGATTTTCTTGTCGCATGTTTGCCTCAAACACATTAAAATTTGTACCAAAGATTTCCGTAGTCACATTAAGGCGCGCCGAACGTGGCAGGAATCCATGCTGCGAATATATCATCTTATAATCTGAACTGGCACTTACGCCCAAAGCATCAAGTTTATACGATAATTCGTTGTTGAAGCTATATCGCCTGAAGTCCCTTGGAAAACGCTTTGTTACACGAATATTGCCCAAATGATACCGTTGTTGCGCCCGAGTCCCGTCTGTAGAGTCTCGTATTGCTCTTAAATTCGACTCAATAAAACCACCTACTTGGTACACCTTCTCGGAGTTGACAATTTGTGAAATTTGGTTGGCCAATTCAGCAGTGGGACAACTTATAGCAGCAAGATAAGCTTCAATGCGTAGCTCAGAGTCTTCATTATAATCTTTTAAGAGGTCCAGAGACTTTGCGCTCAACGCTTCATGGCAGCTTATAACTGAGAAAGCTTGCAGGGCTGCGACGCGTACGCGATTTGATCGGCCGGGAGAAGCGCACTCGCTTAATGCTGTAGCAACATTGTTGGCCAAATGGTCTGCGTTTCCGATGCCTTTAAGGATGTACACAATACGCTCCTCGTCCTTTCTTGTATTAGGCTTGCAATGCTTAAGGCCATCGACAAATTTTTTCGAAATTGACTCAATATCACTTACTTGACAAACATTTCGGACACAATATTTGCTGACTAGACTACCCACCGCCAAGTATATCTCTTTAGGCGCTGTCGCAGTAAGTTGTGCAGCAGCAAGGCTCAGCGTCTCTTTGTCAACATACTCAATTAGATTGAGCGACAATATTGCAATAATTTTTTCCTTCTCATCAAATTTGTTAAGCTGCTTAAGAATTGCCTTTGCCGATTCAGCGGTGTTCGTACGAAACAGCGCATCCAGATAAACCTTGCGAGCTAACACTTTGTTTGGGTGTGGGAATGCCGATAGCTCAAGCAATGTCTCAGTGTCTGAATGACGCATCAGGCGTATAAGCTCAATGAAGTTCTTTGCGCTATCCTTTTTTACATAATCACTGGTTAAGTCTACAAGATCCGAGAGTGCCACCTTGAGAGCGGCTACATTTTTCGACGGATAAGTTTCAGACTTCTGATAAACAATGCTTGTTGCATGGGATCCACTTGCCGCCTGCAAGCTACCTGACGTACCACCCGGATTTTTAAGTTTGAGTGTCGTTAGCACCTTGGCAGAAACCTCAGAGTTACCTTTTGTCAAGCCAGCGAATTTATACAATTCGACAAGCTGCACATGTTCGACAATTCCGCTTTCAATTTTCGACTCCTTGCTATAGTCGGACTGGAAAAGTGAGCTTGATGTAACACCTGCCTTCTCATTAACAATTCCAGATAGCAGACCGCTGTTAATTTGTTCCCGCTGAGCGCAGTTGTTGAGGTTACGCACCTTGATGACAGTTTCTTTGCTACCCGATTTGGATGTTGAAGTATGTGTTGTACACAAACCGAATACATCAACTTCGTGTGTAACATCGGATCCTGTGTCTGATTGCAATAGTGAAATAATCGCACGCTTCACATTCAGTGAATATGCCGAGTCACTGGCATCAGCACAAATTTGAGATTGCAACTGCCCGCTTACCAAAGTAAAGTGTACAGGTTTTTGAATATTGTTTACTAACTTTCTTTCCAACGACTCCTTTGAGTTGACTACTTTCACATTAGCCACTTGCAAAGTATATCCACAGTTGCCATTTGCGAATATTTTCGCAGAGCCTGTTACTTTAAGACTTGAATCATCAGCCTCGCTTACAAGGCCAGAGTTTATTCCGATTGTTAATATACTGTCAAAAGCGTACTCATAAAAGTTTCCAGGCGTATACTTAAGAAGCCCATTGTCAGCTATGGAAAAAAATTATGAAATATTAAATTTAGTCATTTTATTGTTTTGAAAATAATACAAAACAAGTTTAGAAGCTATATTTTAGACCATAAAAAAAATATAATTACATAAATAAAAATGCACTTACATCGGGGACATCCTTTAATGCAGCCACTATCTGTATAGACAAACAGAAAAGTAAAATAAAAATAGAGTAATAATACAAATAAGTAAGAAAAATAAATCAACAAATAGGAAATTTTTCTTCTGCACGCCGAAGATTTAATGTACATGCATGCTTGTATCTGCTCACATACGAAAGAAAAATACTTGTTTACATATAAGTATGTATACGTATGTATGGACAATATTCAATTAAAATGTAATGTATTAATATGCGCTCCCAGGCGCGCTTTATTAAACTAATTGAGGTACTCGTTGTCTGTATAAAAATATATTTTTTGAAGTTGGCTAGCATCCGCTCTGCCTGCTGTAAATGTGCTTCAACATACATATGTAAATTGCTCGTCACTTAGTAAGTTCCCCTCTGACAATTTTTGTATACCCTGACCCCATGAAAAAGGAAAAATCAAGTAATGCTCTAGTCGAAATTTCCCGACTAACGCATACACTAATTGTTTTTATACTGCTGTTTCTCAACCGATTTTATTGATTTTCATTATTTTGAATTAGGTATCTTTAACACGATTCGCGCACGTTCAAAATTTAATATTTTATCGAACAAGTGTCAATATTTAAAAACAAGCTTGATCTGTCCCGGGCTTAGGTGAGCTTATGTTCCAGATCTATGATCCCTAGCTCAAATTGTTTCTCAAGCTAAATGCCTGACATCACTAAAAACAAACGCACATCATACGATACAGCAGCGACAAGAGTTTTCCAGGACGATTAGACAAAAGTAGAAAGCTTAAACAATTATAAATCCTTGTGCGGTCAGTAGTACACAGTACACATCTCTATATAATTTGATCACATTATTAGGCAGTTTGAAATTAGAACACATCGACACTACTTCAGATTTATTGAACTCAGCTGTATGTAAGTACTTACCGGCAGTTGATACAGCCACTAGCATCAAACATATGAGCAGACTTCCCCATTGACAAGGACAAGCCATCGTTTTAACTGTGCCGGCGCCCTTTGGGTAAGCCTACAGAAAATTATATTATCATTGCACACAATTAAAAATCTGTATATGTATTTTTTTTTAAGCACAACCTGACATGTATTAAATTTTTAAAAGTTTGACACACTTAATAAATTTGTAAAATACAAATATGTTATTCACTTATATTTTAATGTATGCCAGTGCGCGAGCATGTGATATTTTACAAATGGCATAAGTTACACATCACTTTATTTGTTCATATATTAAATTGTAGTTGTTTGTGTATTGGCTTGCTTTGCACTTATTAAGGATACTGAACGCTATACCTTTTGACACATATGTATAATTTTACAGCAATTCCTTTCACTAAACTGTGTTCATAGAAACACACACAAACGACACCGACTCGATACGGATCCGCCGACAACTGACTTCGAATTAAGCCGCATTTTCCCCTAGAACACATCTTAAATACATCGCCTAGACGGCGCGAAGAAATGTGTGTACACACACATGTAGTACACATTTATATACACAAAGGTATATGTATTCGTATATGTGTACATTGTGCACAAACGCACAAATATACATGTGTATATTAGTAACAAGCGATATTTTTGATGAGCGCGCACGCACGAGTTTATTTTCTCTTATTGCTCTTAGCTCTTATACGGTCAGATTTCTCCCATGCATAAAATATCAACTTTTAACATCAAAGGGTGCTGATGTAGTGTTTTGTATTATCAGAATACGATTTACTGCATTCGACCCCAGTTGTCTGTTTATCGCCACTGTATGTACATACATATATGCCGATTTGTGTATGTACATACATACATGTTGGCGTATCTATGTATAATATTAAATAATACAAAAAATGTATGCTACGCCGAGGTTAACATACCCTTTCATGTGGCATCGAACTGTTCAAGTCTTTATCTAACTATTTCTTAAGTGATTTTATTAAAATTTTAAATGTCTAATGTCTACAAGCAAATTTTATGTCTTTTCAGGATACTTCAAAATAGCAACAATGGCTTAGGTAAGTGTTGTTTTTATACCCAGAACATATGAAATAGGTTAAAAAAAATAAGAGGGTATAGGGGTTTTGGGCAACAATATCTAACAGGCAAAATAAAGCATCGCCGTCGACATGAAGTATATAGTATGTCCATCTGTCTGTATGTATGAACGAGTCGATCTCAGAGACTCTAAGAGCTAGATTCCACATTTGGCACTTAAGCTAAAAGAAAGAGAGGTGTTCTCGATTGTGAAAGGTGGGGGAGCTAATTAGACCTTTATTAAGGGACGTCACTAGCTATATTCGTAGATTGTCACCTATCATCAGTTTTAATTATTCTGTAGACTTTACTTGCGATTATAGAAGTGCATTGATAATAAAAATAAATATTCTTCTAACACTTATGTATGTATGTACATATTAACTTGTATGTGAATAGACTGCATTAGTAGTAGTAGTTTGTGATAGTAGCTTGACTATCAAAGCCGACTCATGAATGAATATGTACAATATGCTTTAGAGTATATAGAAAATTAAATGGAAATTTTTATTAACTTGTTTCAATCAACAATTCAGTGAGTCCCTATACAACATTAAAAATTTTGGTGCTAATAATAAGTATTGAAATTAACTGAACAGGTTTTAGGATAGAAAGACAGCTAGTAACAGATACCAAAAATTTGCACCTGCCGCCCACCATTTTTATATACACGAACTAAATGGAGATGCACATTTTTTTTATTGATTGCATTGGAACTAAGATTTTTCCCTTGTAAAGTGCTTTTTGAGGAACTGATGCATTGTCAAGTTCAAGGCTAATTTTTTATTTGCCAATATATATTAAGTGTTTGTACACAGCTCTCTACATTCATTTTCAATTGTAATTGTGTTCGTTTGTTTTTATTTCGTTAGTTTAAAGATAGGTATGTACATATATACCCAAATATAAAATATAAAATATTTGTGTACAAAGTCGTCTTTATGTTTGTTCGTACATATATCAATTGCAATAAATGCCTGATAAGGAACTTTAATCTCTATTTAAAAGTTGCTTGAAAGCAAAACGCGGTTTGATAAGCATACAAAATCTCGCTGTTAATACCTGACAGAAAAAAGTACAGTTCGTGGGAATATCGCTAGTAATTATTATATGGTAATTTTACCAAATACAAAGCGCCTCAAATACTTTTCAAAGAAGTATAATGGTTGCAACTAATGTCGAGTCGAGTCATCGAAATCGGTTGAGAAAAACCAAAGATTTAGAAAATTGACCATTAAGTCACAGACAATGAGTCTACGCGTTAAGTACAGGGTTCAGGTTCCTAGTCGGGAAATCTCGCCTAGAGCCTTCTTTGTTGTTTCTTTTAAAACTTTGTCTTCTTTGGCTTGCTCCTTTGCAGATTGCTTCATGGCAGCTATCTCTTTGCAAAGACATTCCCTAAAATTAAGCAACACTGTACAAATCAGTTTCATTAAGTAAAATCAACTTTACTTACAGTTTATTCTGAGGCAGTTTAAATCCTTGCTGATAAGACGAAGATCAAATAATTCGCAACCAAACAGACTTTATAAAGTTTGTGATTTGTCCATTGCGTCGCACATCGCAACAACAAAATGTAAGCAAGTGTAAAAAAATGTATTTCAAATTTATTTAATTTATTTTATTAAATCCATTTTGGAAAAGACAATATAAATGTGAAACCCTATCTGAAAATCTGGCTACGCTACAGCACAGCTTTAAACTATTTGCGACAAGTATGCTTACTTGAAAAGGACACTTTTATTGTATTAGCATTATTACTATAATTAGTTGGCATATTTGTAATCTAACTATATTCATTTTAGTGTTGTTGCTTATGTAGGCACTTTTTAAACGTTAATAAGATATAATTATGATAACACATTATATTTACCGACCATAACTAATAATACAATTTTTTTTTAAAAGCTTTGATAAAATGCCATTATTTTTTTTTTTTTTTTTTTTGTAATTTCGATACAAATGCAAATAAATAATTAATTAGGTGACGACTTGTTTAATGAATTATTTGAAGAATAATTTATTAAACACATTTTGTCATGAAGCCATCACTAATGTTTGGTTTTTGAGAAGCGCATTTTCAAAGTAAAATGTAATTATTTAAAGATTTAAATGGACGGAAAAAAGGTTTGTTAGGTTTCTCCAGTATCCTTCTTTTCTTTGTAGATAATATTAAATGAATTCTGAAAAAAGAAAAATTATTTAATAAAACAAACATGTTATATGGTTTTGAAGTTATTTTTGATCACTTGTAAAAACTATACAATATTTTGAACAAAGGTATTCCTGTCATTACACATTGCTCAAACAATTGTGGTTTTTTTTTTTTTTATATAATATAGCAAAATTGAATTAGAATTAGCTTAATCAAAAATGTGACTTACATTATGGGCAGCCGCATTCATCAACAACCATTTTTGGTAAATCGCGTTTTATAATACCGTCATCGCCATAGTATATTAAAGACATGCTGGAAAATTTAACTGGAGCACAACAAGGCCTCATTCCATTAAGCAAGCCCATTTTACGATACTCCTCTATAAAATGGGCGTGAAATGTTTGAAATGTGTCAGGAGTTCGGAACGGTCCAGAACACTCGCCTCTACAGTAGTTTGCAAAGTATCCTCTAGGTGCAATAATCCAATCATCCCAACCAAGCGCCTTAAACGATACATAAAATGATTCCTTGCAGCATTGTCCACTTAAAGCACCACCACAATCCACTGCCCGTCTTCTTACACGCCTTGGTTTTGACGATTCAGTATGAAGAACAAGAAACGGACGATTTGGATTCACGTGAGCCGAAGCTGTTTTTATCTTAGAAGGTAAATTTGGTGCCGACCACTGAAAAAGGTGCAAAGAGTATTGACTTCCACAGCCAGTACAATCTATCAGCAGACGCAGGTTCTTTTCACTGGTATCACTGTACCACTCGCGTATTGTTTCTGTCAAGTCAAATTTCTGCCAACCTAGGTGATCGGTGTCTACTTCAAAAGATGCGCGAAATAAGAAAGCCTGATCTATGGCCTGTAAATTCATACATCAAATAGAATAAAAATATCTTAAAATTTGTTATTGTAAGAGACAACCTACCTTTTCAGTTATATTGATCCCTTCTGTCATTCGAAATATCCAAATTTTAATCCTTTGCCGCGGTACATTTTGGTAGGTTCTCCGCTTGTTGTTTATTGAATCTTGTATGTGAAGGTTCACTTCACTAGTTGCATCCCACTCATTGTGCTTTTTTTCGATGCGAATGTGCATTTGCGCACTTCTAATTGATAGTTTTTGATTTGGAGCACGTGATTTTTGAGGAGCAAACTCGACTATTCGGTACTGGCGAAACTGCGACCCTTAAAGATAAAAGATCATATTATTTTGTAACTTTTGTAACTGTATTTAAATGGTTTTATAAAATGGTTAAATGTGGCAAGAAGTGGTTTTTTCTGCTGACAATGCTTCGATTAGATACTTATTTTATACAAAATTTATTTACTTAGTGATATAACATATAGAATCGTCATCTTTGGATGTAGCTACGTTATAAAATTTGGCCGCGCACGATTAAATATTCTAATATAAGGCTTCAAGAAATACAATTTCTGACAAACATTGTACAAAGCCAATTAACTCTACCACCTATGGCACCAGAATGTAAAAAGAAAAGCAAAACACCTCTTTATACTTTGTTATTTCGTTTGCATTTTTGTTTACTTTGTCTGATGCTCTTGTTTCACACCTCAGACAATAGTGAAAGTACTTCACCGCACATTAGCAGTCTGCTATAAACCCTTAGACGACAGAACAGTACTTTCACGCTTATGTTTGTAAGTTGTCTGGAGTTCCTACTCCTACTGGCGGACAAAGACAAGTTTATAACTATGTATGTAAATGTAAATTTGTAGGTGTATGCACAGTGGTTTGTAAGTTTGCTTTTCTTTAGATACTTAGGCTTGCTGGTGTCTCTGGTAAGAAGTGAAATCAGTACTGCACTTGGAGCCTTTCCTCGGGCACTTTAAGCTGTCTGCGTTTCTACATACAGACATACATACATATGTACATGTTGAATTTTACCAGTGGTTGGCTACACATCTACATTACTCTTTCACCTTTAAGCACTTTAATGTTTAGGTTTGACGAATCATTTGACTGTCTAGCCGTTTTCTGCCGATTCTTTTATGCTTTATATGATTATGTATACATGTGTATATTTGTATAAGTGCACATTTCGTTGTTTGCATTCAATGAACACATATACATACATAGCAAGTAAGGCATACTGAATGTCTAAAAATTAAATATTTGCGGAAAAGTCAAAACCGATAGACTCTTTTTCATTGGGATCAAAGTATTAATATACATATGTATGTAAATACATGTATAATTTTAATTACGTTGCTAACGCAAACCCTATTAAGAACGTATACTGATGGTTCTGGTAAGTAGCGCAATGTAAAAACAAGTGAAAACGTTGCAGTCGGACGCAACCGACTGCGGAATACTTTGATACCAGTAAAAGAACGGATGGTAAGGAGTCTGCTTGCAAAGGAGTGGGCCGGGTGGTAAACATCGCCAGCTATCATGTTACCAAATTTAGTGACTTTAGCTCAAAAACTGTGGAAGATAACTTAACTTCCAAATTTAAAAGGTGGGCGGCAGAGGTAGGCGTGGCATCCAAATTTTTGAATCAAATGTTTTTAACTGTCACTATCTATCTGCCTACCATGTTTGGTGGCTCTAGCTCAAAAACTGTTAAAGATATAGCCGATTCCAATTTTATAAGGCGGGTGGCTTAGGTGGGCGTGGCATCCAAAATTTTGATGCAGATCTTTGGTAGATGTTGCCTTCTATCTTTCTACCCAATTTACGGGCTCTAGCTTAAAAACTATAAGAGATATCGAAATTTCCGATTTTAAATGGTGGGCGGCAGAGGTGGGCGTGGCATCCTAATTTTTGATACAGACCTTTTGTAGATGTCACCATATATCTTCCTACCAAATTTGGTGGCTCTAGCTTAAAAAATGTGAAAACGATACGTGTTTCCAATATCAAGTAGAAGGGGGGGATGGGGGCGGAATCGGGGGCGTGGCATCCAAAATTTTGATGCAGTTTTTTGAGGGAAGTGACTAGCTATATTTGTGCAAAATTTAGTAAGTCTAGCTGCAGGAATGTGAGAAATATATGGTTTTATCGGTTTTCAGTTCTCGACTTTATCGATTTCCCAGCCTCCTAGTAGGCGTGGCAGCCCAATCTTGACACTTTATTTGTCTCGGACAGACGGACAGACGGACAGACACCATGACGGACATTGCACAAAACCAATATACTATGAGACCTTCGGTATCAAAGTATAAACACTGCCGGACACCCAGTCAAGCCGTTACCCAAGCCGTCTCTTTCACAGACACGGCAGACAAAAGGAAGTAGTTATACAGCGCTATTTCAGTCTGAGTGCACACTTAGGCATTATTTACATACGCTTGTAACTTGGCTTTCGAAAGTATTTATTTAACCCTCAAGTCACCCCTACATTTTAAAATACCATTTGCCACATTTGAATATAAGGGGAGAGTGAAATCATGTGACGATTTATCGTTAATCTCGGAAACTATAATTGCTAGAGACTTCGGATTTAGTTTTTTTAATCGTTTATACCACGTGCAGTTTAAGTTTGTTTGGAACTTATTATAGGAACATGTTGTCGAATCACATTTTAATCGATATGTACTTACCCTCCTCAGCAAAAGTAATTATCTCTTTGGTACTGCCAAAAAAGTCTTCGCGCTCAAAACCAAAACTATCCCGATCTTCAATGGCCAATGTGTCATGTATCAATTTCGCTTCCTCTTCTTGCTGACTTTCGATTGTGCTTTGTTCCTTATCATGTATAAGAACGCTGTAATCGTTAAAATAAACATGATGATTGTGTTCAAAGCCGCCGCCTACAGCGTTATTGGTGCTATCACTATCACTACTACGATTTATATCTATTAGATATGTTGATTTACTGTACGCAGTCGACTTGGTATTTCTGTTGAAAACATTATTTGACTTTGGTTTTTTAGCAGCTCGCATATATGTGTTGTCTTCTACTTGTGAGCGAGGTCGCTGACTTATTATAGCAGGCGTTCCTTTTTTTAGCTGGCTATTCCTTTCCAAGGTGTTTTGACTATTTTTTTGTTCATTTGAGTATGTTTCTAAATGATATCTAGCCCTTCCCGCTGATCGATTTCTTAAAAAAAGTCTTTTCTGGCCGCGTTTGTTGCTTCTATTGGTATTGCTGAATGTGTATGCGAAATTCTGACTGGTTGTGCGATTCTGCATTGTACTTACAGAAACCGGATTTGGTACATGAAATTCATTAATATCGAATACACTTTCCACCCCTTTTCGCCGGTCAGTTAGAACAGCGTTCTTAATGCCGTGGCTGCTATCAAATGCATCATTATTAACCATTTGACCACCGTCCGCCCGATATATCGTCTCCCAGATGAACTGTTTGGGTAGCGGATGGGATACATTTGGTTTGTGGGTGAGGCCAAGTTTCGTCAGAATTTGTCGCTTTATAGACTCCAAACGAACGCGGTCACTAAGCACAATATTGTTATGATTGCGATTAGTTTTTTTGTAGATGTAATTGTTGTGGTTATTGTACTTGTTATTTGTTGTTGTTGTTGTTGTTGTTGTTGTTGTTGTTATTATTATTGTAATCTGTGTGTGGATTATCTGTGTAAATGTGATAATTGTAAAGTGTTTAGTAAGTCTTATAGTTACACGAATGCTTGATGTATAGAAAATGTGTTTAAGTAAACAAACATTATACTAAGCTTTACTTTTTTTAATTGTAAGTACGTATTATAAAGCTGCTATTACAAGAGTCTTAACTTATCTCAGGATACGGGTAACAATGAATTTAATTTTAGCAGTCAATTCACAAAATTTAGCATATGCACAGTTAGTTGCATAAAGCGGGAAGTAGCTTCTTTTTGACTTACCCTTATTGCTGTAAAAAGCTCCTTCCTCAAACTGGCACAGAGTACAGCCTTTTTGGGTGACAAGACTTGATACGTAGCCACCGCTACTGGCAATAGCATTACAGTTGATAAACTTAACCTCCAGCCAAAACAGTCCAATTAGCAGCCACACAAGATTTGCACGGTTACGTTTGTTTTTCGAAAAATTGCGCATTGTGCTATAATGGGCTGATGGCCATGACGAAACAAAAGCCTTTAAAGACGAAACACGTATATCCGATGATGTAGTCCGTGTCCTCAATATTTCTTCTGCTGAATTGTCTAGCTTAATTGCGTTTAACGCTTTCAGCGAAACACATGTGCTGTAACTGTGTATTTGACTTAGCTGAAGTATGCTATCCTGATATTGTTGCTGTTTGCTGTTGCGCGCCTGTCTACTGCCATTGTTGTTGTGCCGGCGACGTCGGCGACGGCGTCGACGGCGACGTCTTCTTTGCCTCTTACGATTGTTGCAAAACATTTTACATAAATTGTTGGTCTTAAGTTGTTGGTCATTGGTAATATCATAGGAAGCATGACCGTGCCCATACTGTTCCTTTAATTTACTTTCTCCATTGCTTATTGTCGATGAGCTGCTAGGTGCTGGGATCGCAGATGCCTTGGTTATGGTTAGGACCCGAGTGGTGGCACCAGCCGCAGTAAGAGGGACGGTTTTATGCAACGTAACGAAGCTAGTTAAAAGTGTGACAAGTGCAATTGCCCATTTGCGAGCATATGTTGTAACAGCTAGGACTAGAAGTCTAGATGCACCAAAGCTCGTGGAAGATGTGCCCTTGCGTGTGGTTGTTGAGGGATAAAGGCTGGTGCATGAGTTGCAGCAACTGAGACCTAAGTTGCTGCAGCTGCAGCAGCTCATAAAAACACAACATCCTTGACGGCAGCAGAAGCAAGGGCAGTTGTAGAGGCATTTGCTGTGAATAGATCCTGCTGCTGGCGTTAATAAAACCAGCTCTTCTTTGTCCAAGTTAAATAACATTGTTATTTTTTTAACGGTCTGTGCATTTTTTTGTTACGGAATACTGTGTACTTTACGCATTCAATGATCCACCGCTTCATAATACAGTACTGTAATTATAAAAAATGTGGATAAACAAAAAATAATGTCCGTACCTAAGTGCATATTAAAATGAACTTGAATAATAGTCATATCGATTAAAATGTGAGTGAAACTAATATACTGGCTCATATTAAAGGCCTATAAAAACCCCCCACACATAAAATTAATAAAGTAAAATTATGTGACAAAGGATATTTAATTTAAATTTTTAAAATGAAACCAGGAGATACCCTGAACCCTATACTTAACGCGTACAGTCATTGTTTATATATGTATATGTACATATATTTGTATAAACATCAGTCTTTCGCTCCAAAATCAACGATTACACGGGTTCAGGGTATAATACATTATTTTAAAGCATACTTATTGTAGACATTCCAAAATATACCTTCAATCACCGCTATCTGTCATCATTAATCTTTTTGGCAATTATAAGCCTTTTGCACATTTTCCAACGTATGTGACATTCAAATTATTGTTATATTATTTTAACGACAGGCAGATTAAAGGATGCGACAAGACGACGACAGAAGCAACCCAATATACAATACTTGCCAGCTCTAGGCAGCGGCAATGTTAAGCAGAATCCAAGCACTGAAGCAGACAAGTAAATTGGTAATCTATTTGCGTCGTAGCAAACACATTAAATTGTTTACAACAACAGTTTACACAATTTTGGTATAAACTGTATCCTTGTCAAATTAACATTTTCAATTAATTGTCCATAGCAATAGACTTAGTAGCATGCAAAACGTACAAAATGTACGTTCGCTTATAAAATTAATATGATAACTAACTTAAGGTTTAACATACATCTTAATGTTTCTATTTAGATGTACGAATCTTACTTCAATCAGTAATTTACAATCACACGTGCCACTTAAACTTGTTGCCCGCCTCGTCTTTGGCAATTATCTTTTGCCAAATGAATAAAACCAAACATTTTAAGCTTACTTGTTTTCGGTTTCATCCATGCATATAAATATGTACATTTCAGAATTCACGTACACATAACAAGCATATGTACATATACATATATTCACCATCACTGCTAAAGTATTGGAGACACTTTGTCTGGAACACATTCGTTGGAGATGGAGTAAAATTCGATTGTCAGCCAAAAATGGCAAATTCACAGCGTACACATATACATAAATGGAATATGTATTTGTGCACTATATAAATAACCGTTGTTGCCGCTGTCTATGTATTGTACAAAAAATATATGTAAGTATGTTGAGTCTGCACATATGTATGTACATATCGAAACATATATGATGTGTGGATGGTACATTTACTGTTTTTCATTACAGTTTATAATATTTTTTTAAGTAGTTACATTCTAGGCGCTGAGAATGTATTAATATAAGTCTGGATTAATTTAATTTCATACTATCACTTTTAAATTTGTTATCATCATCGATAATAATCGGAGAATATATTTTAACTAATTGTGAAGACAATAAATGATTGTTAAATAAACCACCATGCGGAGCCAAAAAAAGCGTTTTTTCTGCTCGGTGCTAACGGACTAAATGAAAATTAAACATTGAACACACTTGCGAGTAAGCTGGCCAGCGTCAGCCAGCTGTTACAGTACGCACTCACTAAATCGTATTTCAATGCACACTCACTTGGTACTATTGTGTTATTTTATACACGTACAAGTTATTGAAGCTTTGAATAAAATAATAATTTTATAATCATTTTGTTCATAAATTTTCCTAGCAATACATGTTACAGAATATTTATTGAAAAATTTACATATGTCTTTCGTTTAGCAGTCTATAAGACCGACGCTTTTGTGCGGACTTTCTGTCATTTGATTAATACTATTCGCTTTAAACAGCATTATCTTACAATATTTTGCCTTATTTGGGGATACTAAACGTTTATTTTTGTATACAAAAACTTAAATTATTTGTATGAGGGTGCTCACTGTGCGGAACGTTTGCTCCACCAGATAAGCGGATAAAAAAGAAGTAAAATGGCAATTGGCTCAAATCAGCTGGAGTTACGAATTTAAAGAAACTGCTCATGAACAGAAGCTTCTTGCTCTGGGCGCAAGGGCGCTCACAAGTCACTATTTTAAACCTGGTCGCGTGCTTCTTTTTATGGATACCATATATACATAAGTCAGAAGTATCCCTTAACTCTCTAGCGACTTTCTTTTCACCTAAATATACACGGAGATATAACTTCTTTTCGTTGTAATAAATATTTCATAACTGTGAGCGACCAAGCTGAATGTTAACATTATTTGGTCAGTGCTGGTAGCAACGAGTAGATATATTAATATACCTACTCGTTCGTTGCTGGTAGCAATTGTAAAAACAGCACAGCTGTTTGCGCAGTTTAGAGTATGTTAACGCATTTAGCTCATCAAAATATTAAGAAAGGAACTCAAGCTAAGGCCAATATTTTTAGCACAAACTTATATTAAGGTACAATAAGTCTCAAGAGTTTTTTTTTTAAAATATACAATAGATGTCTTATGTTTATTCTTTATAATTAAAATTAAGCTGTCATGTCAATAGAATAGACAGCTGTTACCTGCGCTTTAAGCATGTTGAATCAGCTGCAGCCCGACGCCAATTAAATAAGGGATATTGGTAACATCTAAAAAAGAACTCAGCAGCCAGGCACTAGCCCAAAGGAGGATATAATAAGTATACCTTGGCCGAAAGTACGTTTTATTCATCAATTTCATTTGGCAAGCGAGCTAATAAAAACAAGAAGGAAAGCTATCCTAGGCACAAACTTTTGCTTGTACAGGCATAAAAAAGTTAAAAACGGCTGTAACTTTTAACTATGTATAAGAGATATCGAAAAAATGTTAACGCCATTTTGCTTATCATAGTATTTATTAATAAACATTTCAAATTTTTTTCCTTATGATATTTAAAGCTCAACTTTAAGGCACTTAAAAAAATAAAAAAAAATTTTGGCAACAGTTCAGTTTGTACCAATCATATATGTAAATTTAAGATAAATAACAGATAACTTAAAATTAGTATAGGTGTGGCCTTTATTTTTCTTCAACAACTGCTTTAAGTCTGTTTTGCATTAAATCCAACAATTTTGGTTTTGTTTCTAGAGTGATTATTGCCATTCTTTCAGAATCACAGATTTCAAATAAATTTTATTGAAAATCTGCTGAGTTCAAAATCGCCCGCAAATTTTCAATAGCATTTAAGTCCGGTGATCGTGGCTGTGGAATAATTACCTGAGGGCATTTCCAAATCAACCATGGTTGTATACCGGACTTGTGCTTTGGGTCGTTATCTTGGTAAAGCCGGAAACGAATACGTATGCTCAAAGCATCAGCAGTTTGTAGCAAATTGTCCGTCAGGAGGCTTAGGTACATGTCCTAGTTCATTATTCCGTTAATAAAAATTAAAGTACAGTAAGTATGCGTATACATACATACATATGTATGTACATACGTACGTAGGTGTGTAAGTATGTATATTTATACATATTCATTTTATTACTTCAGTGTAGGGTATACAAATGTACCAAGAAAGTGCAATTGGGGGACGTAGCACAAAAACAAAACACAATAATGACGACGATAACAACAACAGTGGCACATAATAGCAACAAGCGGCAGCCAAAGCAAAAGCTATATAAACTGAAAAAGCAACTGCCAAAGACCAAAAGAAACGGCAGAAGAGCAGTCTCGGTTGACTTGCAGACCGTGAAAAGCCACGAGCCACAATTGAAAAACCGAATTTCATACCGAAAACATATGAATACTGATTGTTCAAATAAAGCACAAGCTGTATGAATGACTAGCACACACTTACAAAATCAGGCAATAACGCATATGTACATATGTATGTATATAAACGAAATACATATATATATGTACGTACCTTCATATAAACATAAACATATATTAATACAAAAAAATAAGTGATGCACGATCGACAAACAAACATAATAAGTTTGCCTTTAAATATGCATACAGCATAGAAAAATGTGTATTTTTTATATACTTACGTGTATGCAGTAGGTCTGTATATTTAAGCATAATTGTGCACACATGGCACATCTATGCCAGGAAAACTACACAACTTTGGGCGGGATCTGCAATCTTATGCAATACTTTGAAATCGCTAAGCTCAAAATTGTATAGTAGTTTCCTTTTAGGATTAAGGTAGAGACCAAAAAGGACTTATTAAAATTTTGAAAACTCTTTACTTGTTCGAAAGGAAATACTTCCGGATAGGTCACATTATTATCCAGTCAAAATCTGCCACGAAAGCAGTGATTTTCAGTTGCACTACTATTAGTATCAGCCAGAGGCTTATTGCATGTGCTAAAAATGGACAATGGTTCTATAAGTTAAACACTAAAACTACCGTTCATTTACCTATTCTAAAGTAAATAATTTATATAAAATTAAAGTCCAACTTCACCACATGGTATATACATATATATTTATGTGTTATGCACATAAAATTAAAAAATAAATTATTAAAAAAAAAGAGAAATTAAACCGACATCAAAATCGCAAATTAGCACTCAAAAACGATAAACAAAATTATATTTAAATTTCCGTTTCCGATACATACATACAATCGTTAAAACTAAAATGTTAAATTTTGAAAATGTCGGTTGCACCCGACTGCAATGTTTCCACTTTATGATGTCTCAAGCTTAGATAAATTCTATACAAGCTTAAATAAATTCAGTTACATTGCATAGTTATCCGATTGTGAAACAATTTTGAATTTAAACAAGTTTTGTCACTTCCGATCTTGTAGTGTTTCCAATTTAAATCAGTACTCAAAAAGTTTTCAAATCTAAAAAAAATTGATTTTATTTTGTTATCTTCAAAAATTAAGAACCTTTTCATACTAAAACTTTAATTTCAATCTGATGGTAGCTATACTATAGTGTTTGAAAAGGAAAGCTCTTCAACTATAAGTTGGTGTACAGTTAATAGTCAATCGGATGAGTAACAAAATAAACAAGTAAAAACGTTGCAGTCGGACGCTACCGAATACCGAATACACTGATACCAGGAAAAGAAAGAATGGTAAGGAGTCTCCTTTTTTAGATGGTGAGCGTGACTTCCAAATTGCTTATGGAATATTTGGGATCTGTCACCAGCTGTCCTTCCTATTTTTTAAAGGAGGCGGGTGGGCGTGGCATCAAAATTTTTGGTGTAGATGTTTAGAGAATCTCATCGATTATAAAAACATTAAGCTAGCTATCTTTCCACAAAAAAAAAAGAAGAAAAACTGTGGCGCTCTTATACAAACAGACAACCATGGCGGACATGGCACGAAGCTAATATAGTCTTCTACTTTCTGTAATAGAGTATAAAAAACTGTTTTATTTGTATAGGTATTTAGTCTTCGGTACCTGAATTGTTACTTTTTGGCTTTGAGCTGTGCAGGAGCGTTGAACCCTGACCTGACGTGTTGATGTAGAGTTAGTTGCGCGTATTTAAGCCCACAAACGCAAGCAGAAGTAAGGAAAGGAAGAGGAAGTAAGGGCAAAATACCGAGGGGTGGTTTTTGATCGGTAACACCGCTCCTACGTCACGGTTGCATCTATCAAACAGGTGTTCTGTATGAAAAGCGCGGGCTTTGAGAGCGCTACGAGGTTTTCACTTGTAGAAGCAAGATCACAGAAAGTTAACTCAAACAAACGTATGAACGTTTGTATGTTTGTATGTATTTCATATTCAGAAAATACCCAGAGCCTTAGCCAGCTGTCTTCTCCGCCAGTTTAACCGACAAACCGACAAACAACCCGCTTACTTCATTATAGAGTTTACAAAATTTAAATACACAATTCAAGTTAAGAAAACAAATCTTGTTATTCATTATTTTATTTAATTATATTAGTGGGAAAACTATGACGGACATTGCACAAAACCTTTATCGACTTCCAATCCCCGCTCTAGGCGTAGCCGCCCAATCTTAGCTCTAGCTTCAAGGGTTTCGAAAAAATGTTCGTTCACACAGACAGACGAACAGGCATACAGTATTAATATACTCTTTTCTTTCGGTATCAGAGTATAAAACCACCACCAAAAAATTTAAATATGTTTGGAAAAAGTGTCTGTGTGTACCCACATAGTCTTCGACTTGAACCCAATCAAACAAACAGTCGTCTGTTGATTAAAACTTTTATACATAAATACAACGATATGCTGTGAAGACATTGAAGTAAGGTACACAGACTATGTAAAAGAAACGGTATACATGTGTCGACTAGTATGCTAGTCGCTTGGCAGTAAGACTTACGCAGATTGTAGTGCAAGCCAGATTTGAGATGGTTCAGTGATCAGTCTCTCTTCTCTTTCTCTTGTGATTTGCAACAGTAGTCGCCGTTGGGTTGGCACGCGCCGTCTTGGCAGCCTTACCAGCACCTGCAAAAGCATACATATATGTATGTGTGTATGTAGGTATGTATGCATAGAAATTTTGTGCAAAGAGGAAAGCAAACTAGCTCTAATTTACATGTAAGTTTCTATAAGTACTGTACTAAGATTTAAACCTACACTTACGAAACACAAATTCTAAAGCGTTATGCGCCATTAACAAATTTACAAAATAGAAATGTACATATGAAAAATAAGAAAATTGTTGTTAAAAAAAATTGATAGATATTTCTTGATCAAACACTTAATTTGCATTGAGTACAGGTTTGTTTATTTTAAAATTGTAGTTTAAAAGTATGCTACTTGACAGAATTTGTCTCGGATTTAGATGAGCTAGTGTTTAATATCTGAAGTTTTTAGCTTTTATATTCTTTGAGATCGACGCGACAATTGTTCTCATATATTTTATTTGGACCTACAGAAAGCTTTAAAACCTCCTTTTAGTACCTTCTTTCAGCACAAATAAGAATTGCAGCTTTGTCTGCTCTTTCGTCCAATTGACTTCAAATGTTCTTACTCAACGTGAACAAAAACAAGCCAGCAAAGCCGATATACTATGTACATATACTTTCTAGTTCGCTTTTAAAGGAATATACTTACCGTTCTTTGCTTTCAAACAAAATGTTCAAATATATGTATGTACATATGTAATTGCAAATATGCATGTTCACACATACTATTACGTATGACTCTAAAAAAAAGTTGATAAATTTACATGTGTACTTGCATACTTATGTATGACTAAATGAGGTGAAATCGATGTGAATACATAAACATACATAGTACATTTACATATACATACATACATATGTCTGTAAATATGACTTGGTTAAAGCGATACACATATGTATGTATGTATGTACTTTACCTATTAAAAGATATACATATGTATATGTACAAGCCTATGGATGTATTAACAAAGTCACGCGCGTTTCCCTGCACACACTTATCCACAAAACGTACATACATATGTACATACCTTTGTACGTATACAAAAAGTACGGACATACACATTCTATTTTGAAAATCGCGCCTCCGTTGATCGTATAAAATAAACTCTCTCGTACAGCAGGCACAGGTATCGCTAGCGCTCCCGATTAGTCGTCAGCTTGTTTGAGTGAAAACGAAGCCGACCAACCGTAAAGCCACCAGTAGCAGTTGTGCTCAGACCAGGTTTTGAGCGCGGCTCAAAGCCGCATCAGAACACATACGAACGCACTACACTTCAATATATGTACATAAGTATGCATGTGGATAAATATGTGTATACGTTTACATCGAAATATAAAAAACAGCTTGTTGAGTGAGAGCGGCTTCGAACTGCTTCCGTCGTCCATTCGTATTCAACAGAAAAACAGTTTGGGCTGAGAACTCTTTAAACACGGTCCACCGATCCACCTGACAGGAACCTGTAGCGCGTACGTCAACTAAGTAGCAAGTGATATTTTGAAAATTTGTGTACATACGCACACATGCAAATATAATATGTATCTACAAAAAATAAAAATAAAAGTCGATACAGCAGTGATATATAGTATCAGTGATATATACAAATTAGGATCAGACTCCCTTATAACAAATCTTTGAGTCCCGAACCTCCCCTCACCAGTGCTTTAATTGCGTGTTCTCAGTGAATCAAACGAAAAGAATTATTGCTCATACTCAAATCGTTGATTTTGGTTTTTTTTATTAATCGCACATCATTTGCGCTGGTTTATCAATATTAAGAATAGTACGTATTAATATCTGAAGCGTAAAACAGTTCAATCTTTTATCAAGCCAAAAAAGAAGAAATTAGTTTTGAACTGAACCTTAAATAACAATAACAGGGATATATTCTATTATCAGGTTAATTATATTTATGGTGTGCTACCTGTTAACGTTAGCAAAACACATTCGTAAATATTCGTTCATTTTAAAGTATGGAAATTTAATATATTTTTCTTTTTTTGCGAGCTTAAAATTGTATGTCGTTTTTATGCACTCTTTGTAGCTTATATTCAGGTATATAAAAAACTAAAAAAAAGCTTGAGGTAAATTTTTACCCACGCTACTGACCTTGAGCTTGTTTTCCCCGTTTTAAGTGAAGTTTATTTGTAAGTCTCTTCTTGTGCTAGGTCGTCGTCGTCGTCGTCGTCGTCGTCGTCATCGTTGCTATTATTCAACTTGAGTGTGTGAAAACACGCTTTTTTCCCACTTTTATTTTTCAAATTGAATGTATTACGCCTTTAAAATTTGATCGTATGCAGCATACTATGTATGTTTGAATGTTCAAGCGTTTGTAAGTGTGTGGCCGTCCTTGACTTTGTATATGAAGTGCTATGCTTAGCTTTTCCATTTCCACAAAGTAACGCATCGAAGGAAGCATGACCGTCCGTTTCTAAGTAATCTATCGGGCTAAAACTTTGGGGAAGGTCTTCCTGACTAGCAGATACCCTGAGCAAAATATAATAAACAATAATGTTTATTTCAGAAAAAATGAGTATGTGAAAAAATGCAAGGCTCTAATCAAGTAATCTACTAGGAGATACCTTGAACTTAAACGAAGCTATTGTTTATGTACATTTAATGTGTTTAGAGCATTCAAATAAAAACTTGAAAGCAGATGGTTCGTTTAATACGTGTTGACCTTAACGCATAAACAGATTCGGAAAGGACCAAAACAACAGATGAAACTGAAATTAATATTATCACATAAGCCGAAAACGCAACACCGAAACCTAAATTCAAATACACATCTACATTCACGTGCAGTTGGCTGGCGGTACACTTGACTCAGCGATTGACCGAACGGCTGACTGCAGTGACCCTTAGAAGGGAGGGCTCGTCCTGAAAAGGTCAATTAAGAACAGGTGAACTGAAGCGCGCGCGCCTTACGAAACATATGTAGCTCGTGCGTGCTCAAAAACGACAGGATGGGAAAAGTGAAGAGCGGCTGCATATAAATAACCAAATAAGCGGGAAAATGCAACTAGTTGCCATACAGAAGCAACGCTAGGGCGGCAGACCCACATTTTAATACTCTGAACCCCTGAAATGGTTTAAAAGGGTATAATAGCTTATGTGCAAATGTATGGTACAAGCTAAAAACAAACGCATCTCCGACCCCATAAAGTATATATATTCTTGATCAGCATCCACATGTGAGTCGATACAGCCATGTCCGTCTGTTCGTCTGTCTGTCCGTCTGTCACAAAATTTGGTAGCAAGATAGCTGGCGATGTTCCCCACCCGTCCCACTCCTGCCCCTCAATATGTACACAGAAAAAAAAAAGTTTGAGTCAGTTGGTGTCAGTTTAATCTCGAAAACGGGATAACATTTCAAGAACGAATTTCGGGCTAATGAACTTAAATCAAGTCTGTCGTACTTAAATAGAAGTCTAACGTACTAAATACTAAGATTCAATCCGATTTTAGCTCAATACAAGACCAAAATACTTAAATTTACCGATAGAAAATGAATTTACCAAATTCGCTCTCTCGCATACATAAAATGTATATGCAAAATAACGGAATCTCTCTCATGAGAGAGACGATCGGCATTTTTACATTCGTGTCGCGATAGTCGTTTTCATAATTTGTTTAAACCAAGTGTTAATTTTGAGACAGAACTTTTTTGACATACTCCTAGAATAATTTTTATATATTGTAATTTTATAAAAAATGAGAAAAAAACAACAAAAAAATTATTTTGTTCAATCTACCGCACCGGGACTCGAACCTGCGACCGCGTGTTTTTATGCGGCGGGAGCCTTAGCTGTTGCTGCTTATATTTGTTCATGAGCTGTATATGTAATTGTTAAGCTGCCTATCCAACGTGAATGGCAATGGCTCAACGGGTAAGGCACCCGCCGCAACATCGAGAGGTTCTCAGGTTCGAATCCCGGCACGGGTAAGTAAATACAGAAAATTTGGTAAAGGTTTTTAATTTATTTTCTTCTCTTCCATTAATAAATTTAAATAATGTTCTTCTTTTTATCATATGTTCAAAATGCTAACTAAGAAACAATTGATTGGGTTAAATTCAATACCAGTGGGCTTAAATTAAGTTCGTGAATCGTTCTTGAATTTTGCCTGTTTGGGATTGGTTTCAGTCTGAAACACGGGCTAAAATCAATCCTACGTACTATTTTCAAGAATTCTTAATTTAAGAATTTTGGTTTCTGTTTTCAGAATTCCGGCCTTAACGAACTTATGACATCGTTGGGCTGCGATTTGACTACGTTGGTCTTGATTATTTCTTTCTGTGTAGTAGTTTTACATGGTGAAAATGGTATTTTTGATTTATTTTTATTTATTTATTCATATATGCTAGCTTGGGATGCTAGCTAAGGATCAAATATAGAAGTTTTAAAATGTGAAACTTTTTTTAACTATAAAAAATGTATTACGATAGGTGAAAATTTCATCGACATTGTTGAAGTTTCTCTAACAACCAAAGATATCAAAATTGAAAGTTTTGTCACAGATTTACACAAACAATGATTGTACGCGTTAAGTATTGTGTTTAGGGTATTTCCTAGTTGAGATTTATCGACAAAAGCCTGCTTCCTTGTTTATAAGTTGAGCTTGAAATACATATTAACATACATAAGTAACTTTGTTTAAAGCAATAACCATTTAAAAGCTGTTCCATCTATTGAATAAAACCTTTATGTAGATTTAGTTAAAAGAAGATTCCCTTTTTGGCTGTTAATGTCGTTGTTTCATTTTCTACTACAATACGAGCTTTGTATGCTGCCTTGGGTGGCATCACCTTCCCGCTGCCACAGTTGCAGCCTGATTCTTGGTAGTACGTGTTCGTGGCTAGTGCGCAAGTTTAGTTATGGTTGAATCCCGTCCTCACCCTCAGTGTTGATGCTGGACCAAGCGCTTCGACTAGCACGCGCCTAAGTAACTGCCGCTGCGCTGTTTATCGGTAGGTAAATATGATTATGCAGAAACAAACTAAAAAGCAAGTGATCTAGTTCCTTAAACTATTATTTATACTATTCTGAAGTATGGCGTTAAGTAGATAGTACGATTGCTCTTTGTGATTGGATGGCTGAGTCTTGTTCCTTACCATAGTAATTGATGTAGCCCCGATCGCTTTTGCAGATATTGATGATATGCTTATAATGGAAATGCAGACATCGCCACATCTAAGCCATGAGCTAGCAACACTCTCTCCGGGCCTAGTACATCAGCATCAAAATCAACATCAGCACCAGCATCCGCATCAGCATCAGCATCAGCATCAGCATCAGCATCATGTCATCCATCAATCGCAAGCCCAGGCTTTATCACTGCGTGGCAGTCATCCGACACAGCATCAGCATATACAGCATCAACTCCCACAGCAAATGGGTGCCCCATTAACTTTGCACACACTACAAAGCTCTTCAACAAGTGAACACCACGTTGTTAGCAGCACAGCTCATCAGCATCACCATCAAAATGCGGCTAGCCAAGTCTATATCACAACTCAAACTGATGACAAATCTAAAGGTAAGTGAGTGTAAAAGTGCATAATGGTATATTATACATACAGATAGAAGGCATTGAAAACGTTGCATATAACCTATATTCTTTACGACATCTGAAAGAGTAAATCCTCTTTGAGTAACATATTGAAATATTCTGCTGTTACCAGAAAAAAAACCTAGGTATATGAAGAGCAAAACACACTGAATATTGAACCAGTTTTCTCGAAATTAATTCGTTAAATAGGAAAGTTCGTTATTAGGAAGTTCGACTGTATATTGTCGAAAATCCAATACTAAACTAAGACCTTCATAAAAATAAATGTCTGTATGTACTTAACGACATTTTTACTCGATTCGAACAAGTTGCTTTTCATATAACGTTACAACAATTTAAACAAAAGATTACATTAACATTTGTGAGTTTCACAAGAGCCAGAAAATTGCATACGTTCTTAACAGCAGGCAGTGAGGAGTGATAAAGGTAAAGGAGAGGAGGCTTATGTTGCTGAAGAACAATAGATTTAACTTGTGACGGTCGTGCTTCGGGGAAAGAAGCTTGAACAGATAAACAAGTGTTTTCGATAAGCAGTTTTCTCTATTCTCTATTCTCTATTCTCTATTGTAAGGCAGACCGTATTCCTAGCAAAGGACATTGTCCGCTTAATTCCTCATTTGGTATCTACAATCATGAAATTTCCTAAAAAAATTCGAACTGTTTATATACACTTATGATTAGACCAGTGGCTGAAATTAAATCACCTAATCAATTTGAAGCCTTTTTTCCTGATCGAGATCTCTTTCTTGTTTCTCTGGGTGTAGATTTGTGTGTGTATGTAACAATGTAAGAGAACTTTGGGGATCTACTTGCAAATATTTATATATAAGTGAATTTATTTCCAGATCAAAAGTTTGACGACTATTCAAATGGTTTAGTGCGTGGTGTAGGAACTCCAGGGACCCAAGAGCCGTCCACTGCACTTGGAAACAGTTTTCTAGGACAATCACAAGGGACTGTTGAATGGATGACAACAATGAACGATGTGCAAAACATCACAGGTATGATATGCATAAAGAAAAAAAATCTGAACCATCGCACTACGCCTAGAAGCTGCGAGAAAAAATTGTGACAGCACCGAAATAGTTTTATTTAACTCAAAAACAAACATATCGTAATATCTTTGGGAGACATTACGCTTTTTAAACTATCATAGAATAGAGTCAAAGCAATCTTATCCGATAGTCAAGCATAACAAACAGAAGGACCGAATAATCGGTAAAGCCATTTCCGAGACATCGAGATCACCGAAAAAAGTAGCGTGACCCATTTTTAAAGAGTTTTTACAGGGATGCACAGCTATCTTTTCACCAATTTTATTAACTCTAGTCGAAAGAATATGGGGACATTTTTAAAATGGACTTTAGCTCTTAGGCTTTGGGGTGTAGAAAAAATATGGGAGCGGCCAGACGAACATATTACAAAACCAATATACTCGTTACCTTCTTTACTAGTGTAAAAAAAAAAAATTGTTAATTTTTTTTTTTTTAATTCCTTTGCTTAATTTCCAGAAGACTCACGAAGTTCGCAAGGCAGTATTTCGGGAGATGGTAAGTAATCAACATATGTACACTTTATTGATTATGTTTAAAATGTTAAGATATTATACTCGAAATAGTTTTATATTCCCACCAACCAAAATGTTCATATTTATGTAGGGTATTGATCACCAGATCCCGTGTGACAAACAATGGTCACATACTACAGCAGTGTTTCATTCCTTAGGAAGTCTGGCAGTCAGATAAAACAGGCAACCGAGCGGTCAATCTGTTGTGGTTTAGTGAGACATGTCTCAAGTAACTACGTGTTTAATTGAAAAAAACGCAATTCAACCACAAACGTGTTTTAGGTTTCTCTGCTACTCATCTCGGATTGCCGAGTTTTCTTGTTTTGTTAGCTTGAGTCGAAATGGTGCTTGTCTGATAAGTATGTATCTAACGTATGGTTTTGCGTATTCGTATCCGCCGGTTGTGGATTGCGGGTATTATTGTAAGCCTTCACATGTCTATCAAGCGCAAAAAATAAACAGAGGGCCACTGGTCATTCAGATTATGGTGTTCATTACATTTAAGGTTTTTTCATTAAGAAAAAAAAAAACAATCTAGTATTGCCAACATTCAGGCCAAGCCAATAACCACATGAATGCAAAGCACTTTGCTCTATCATTCTCATCCTCAGTCAATACGCAAGAAAGAGTTTCTTACCATTTATTTGATGCGTTTTCTTGAGATGTCAATTATTGGAAACGTGAGAGAGATTAACCGTTTTGAACTGTATACAATAGTGTATTAATGTACGTAAAAATGTTTACAAATTTCGGTGCAGAAGATGTCAAACATTTAAACTTAGAAAAAAGCGTTATGTACTTAAGTGCGTATATGCAAAATTTTAATAGGAAGAGGCTAGAGTATCTCGACTTAAGAATTTTTAGTTGAATGTTTAACATTCAAACAGAATGGCTGTTACATACTTTTGCACAAAACCATTATACCCCTTTAACACATTTTATGGGTTCGCGGTATTAAAATAGACTTTTATTCCAGCAGCAACAAAAGTCAAAGCAGTGCAATTATAAGTAACACTATTCCTTAGGGATTTTACTCGAAAAGTCAAAACAGAAGTCAAAAGTGATTTGTCAAACTAAAACAAACAAGTGAAAACTTTGCAGTCGGACGCAACTGACTGCGGACTACTCTGATACCAGTATAAAGCTGGAAGTTAAAGAGTCTGCTTGCAAAGGGGTGACTACGGGAGTGACACGGTTGATCGCTCAAAAAAAAAAGTTTGATAGACATATTTGACATAGCTAGATAACTTAAAACCACATTTTGTGACTCTAGCTTAAAAACTTTCAAATATAGGCTATTCCGATTTAACAAGGCATCCAAAATTTCGAAGCAGTTGTTTGGGGAGCGTCCTTTAGACGCGACCGAGTTCAAGGAATAGGGTGGCTGGGGGCGGAAAAAGTGAGGGACGCGACTTGTTATGTTCTTGCCAAATTTGGTAGCTCTAGCTCATAGACAAACATAATTAAAAAGTTTCAACTCTCTAGCTGTACGGATGTCGAAAATACGTGAACAGAAAGATGCACAAAACCAATATACTCTTTGTCTTCGGCATCAGAGTATACAAATTTATCCATCCCACAAAACAACTGAAACTACTTATTAAGAGCCGTAATATTATCATTGAACCTGCTTGGAAAATTTGTATTTAAAATAACACTTGAATATACAATTGGGAATACAAAAAAAATTCTAGCATGTTCAAGAAAAATGACATCTGGCTGCCTGTGAGTGAACGGTGTTGGAGACAAGGCTTTGATGACCTTTAACAAGTCCCATGTGTCTGCACATATCGTTTAATTGTTTATATACACCCAACCCATGAAATGGGTAAAACGAGTGTAATGGTTTGGTTTTGTGCAAAAGTGTTGAACAGGCAGAAGGAAGCATCTCCGGCCCTATAAACTATATACATATATATTCTTAATAAAAATCTGTGAGAGTCTTATCGAAATCGGTTGAGAAACACCAGAAATATCGAAGAGTGAAGCTAGTCACAGATATAGTACATACACAATGACTGTACACTGATAGAAAAAATGAAATACGAAATTAAGTACAAAGATTGTTCGCGATTCTAGCATTTTATTTTTGATTTAAGTACGAAATACTTGAACTTGAATCCTGTATATTTCCAGAGTCGAGTTCGAAAATTTTTGATTATATACGAGTCGCCGGCTCAAATCCTACCAGCGGCTTTTTATAATGTTTTTTATTATTACTATTTTAGCTTTAAAGGGGACTTTCTGTGAATAGTTTTTTTTTTCACCTATTGGTTGTAAAAGCCATTGAGTAGCAAATTATACACTTAAAAACCTAACTTTTTCATACCTTGGTCTTGTATTTCTGGTTCAGCTATATGATTTAGCTGTCCGATCTGGCGAATATTGATCTAACTGCAACAAAAAGACTTTGCTCCAATTTTAAGCTATATAGCTTTTAAGCTGAGGCACCAGCTTGCATAGACACAGCTCGCAATGCTGATCAAGAATATAAATATACTTTATGGTTTTGGAGAACTTTCTCCTATGCGTTACACATTTCATCGCAAAATGAATATACGCTTTTTCAAAAGTATAAAAATGATAAATAACATACATACACTTGTACATATATTTTTGTACTTCCGAGTGCGTTTGTACGTACGCAAAAACCGCTTGATAATATTTTTGTCGCTAACATAATTACTTTGTCTTTATGTGACAACTAGATGTTGTCATCATCATACACGAACATAGAAAACAAAATTTAACATTTCTTAGTAGAGCGAGCACCAACAGAGGTATAAAAACAATCACAACAAAGAAGCCTAAGCAACGTGAGTAAGCGAGACAAATACATAAAGAAAAAGAGAGAAAGAGAGCCACAAACATTGAAGAGGTAGAAACGAGAAACAACAACTGTCCGCTGTGATTGGTGCTAAGCACATCTTGGCCTATGTGCTGATTGGCGGAAATTGCACTGAGTGCTTATTGCGTTTCCCTTTCACTTTCTTGCTCTCCCTCTCAATCGTATTGTGAGTGTATGTATGGACCGCACGCTCTAACTCCATCTCAAATAGCTAAGTTGTGTAGTGTTCAAACATTTGCGTATGTAGAACTTAGGGTAATAATATTTATATTTTTCAAAATATAATATTAATTAATGTAATATTTTTATTGGGTCAAAATTTTGAAATAATCGCTTAAAAAGATAGTTTGCTTATTACTGACTGCATTGAAGGTCAAACACGAAGAATGTTGCTCATAAGCTCGTTTCTCTTCCAAAAAAAACATATACCAACAAAATCAGTGGCTGACCTAACCGTAAGCCGTGGGTTTTGACATTTAGCGCCAATCCGAAATCAACTGGCGACAACGCCACAATAAACATCATTAAAACCGCCTCTACCCACCTTTCACTTTACCCACGAGCGTAACAGCAGCAGCACCATTGCTTAGGACACAAATAGAATGGGAATAACGCACCGGTGTGGCTGTTTCTCGGCTTTGGTTAGTCTTCATTGGCTCGCTTCAGTAAGTCGAAGTCGGGCAGTCGTGAAGTATGCGCAATGCGATGTGGTTGGGCGGTGCGGTGGCGAAACAAGGACCAAGGACACGATATGCACGCATCGTACACGAGTTGCAATCGCAAGAGCCCACACAGGCACAAACACACATGCACGACCCACACGCATAGAAAGAGATAAGAAAGAAAACGTGCGCAGGATCTCTGCGGCTGACAGCAAACAGTCCGGAAAAAATGGCTAGAAATATTTCACGGCACAGAAAACGAAACAAAAAAAAATATAATGAGTAAAGCAACAGCGACGACGACAAGCAAAAATATACAGAAGGAAATTTACTCGGTTCGCGTTAAACGAATGTAGTGTACAAGTATAGAAAGCGAAGCGAGCAAGCGAATACTCAGCCTAACTAAGCGCTTTGCTACTATTCGGTACTGTGAATTGTAAATTTTGATTTCAAAACTACTTCTTATATCGGTTGGCTATACGAATACGCTTATCTGCTTAAGGAGCAGTATTCCTAGAACACCAATCTTTACCCGTGCCACGTTAGGCTATCGTTATTGGTGTTGAAAATCGTGTTCCCTTATTTTAACTCGACTTTTGCAAATAATCAAAATTTCAAACTGTGACACGTATATTGTGAGTGTTTGTGTGTGTGTGTGTGTGTGTGTGTGTGTGTGTGTGTGTGTGTAGTGTCTTTTTTAACTCTCGGATCACCTTTTAAATATCTATGTTACACTTGTTTTCACAAATATATACCATAAACAAAGCTAGCGGTTCAAGATAACCAACGGAATTTACAACATGGATCTCTCTACGGCGTATCGTTACAATCAAAACATGATGGAGTATTACACATGTAAATTATTAGACAAATATTTGAAATTTCTAGTTAAACCATTGTTAAGCATCGTTTTAAAAATTCATTTTGATTTCTTAATATATATACATATATATGCTTTTACGTTTCACTTATCCTATAAAACAGACTATATGTGAACAGACAAACCATAAAATACATGCTTTGAATGTACACCCCGAAAAAATCAACAAACAATAAGATCCCGTATATAAAAAAAACAAGTAAGAAGGCTCTAGTCGAGATTTCCCGACTAGGAGATACCCCGACCCTATACTTAACGCTCATAGTCATTGTCTGTATGCATCTGTGACTAAACTTCAATCTTAGATATCTCTGGTGTTTCTCAACCAATTCCGGTGAAATTTTCAGTAAAGCTCTATCGTTACCCATTATTTCAACCCCCATTTCTGCATTTTCCAAACTCGAGATTTTTTTGTAATCGATCACATGTGTATATCGGAAACGGAAATAGTTATCGAAAATCGGAAACAAACTTGTACTGCCTAGGACTTAGATGAGCTTATGTTCAAATTCTGAAGTCTCTAGCTCTTATAGTCTCTGAGATCGACGCGTTTATACATACAGACAGACAGACAGACGGACATGGCTATATCGACTCGGCTGTTGATGCTGATCAAGAATATATATACTTTATAGGGTCGGAGATGCTTCCTTCTGCCTGTTACATACTTTTGCACAAAACCATTATACACCTTTTACCCATTTCATGGGTTCGGGGTATAAAAAGCTCAAGTCGAGGCAGCTCGAATCGGAGATACCCTGAGCCATAAACCTTACTTGTACAGTCATTTTTTCTGTCTTTGCGTGGACAACTCATAGATGTCTCAACTTCAATGTCCCTATATTCTATGTTTCTAAACCGACTTCGATGAAAGTTAAACAGATTTTTACTTCTTTGTCTAAAGTTTCTAATGCCTTGTATCAAGATTTCTAAATCTTAGGTTTTATTGGTGTCAATAACATGTCGCTATCGGGACAAGCTAACAACTGCACTCTGCATGCAAAAACTTTAGTTAAAAACTTAATTTAAATTATACTCTGAGCGCCCAAAATGAAAAAACAAACGGCTCCAATGATTTTTTGTAAGGGTATGAAAAAGGTAAAAGAAAGCATCTTCAGCCTAGTCGATTTTGCCATGTCCGAGTGTCTGTCCTGTACATACATAAATACGCGTCGAACTCAGAATCTTTAAAAGCTTGAGACTTTAGATTTGGAAAAAAGTAGGCAAAATATCAATATATAGATAGCTCTGCAACAGCCGATTCGATTTGGCAAAGTCCGCTCGGCCGTCTAGCAGTCCGCACTATGGAAATGTTATTCAAACCGTTAAATTAAATCTATTTAAGTCATTATGCAATAGTACCTATAGTTCGGGATATCCATAAGTCGAGTTTCATCGACTAGATCCTTTATTCTCGCGTACTTTTTTTTCGGTTAACAAGACAGTTTAAGTAATGATAATAAATGAAAAGGTGCAATTGTGCAGCACTATTCATTTTCGAACTCAAGCTGCCAGAGTGGCGTTAAATGGGACAAAATTTACAAACAATGACACTCGACAAAAAAAAAGACAAAGAGAATAATAACACAATGTTCAGATGAGGGTCTGGTATGCAGCCAGGAATAAAGGTATTGGTCGTAGTCACGATATGTGTATACATGTACATATTTCTAATGTGAACATGTTTACTTGTTTGATGTGTGTGTTAATGAAAACAATATCTTTGTTAAGAGCATTGAGCATTGGGCATGTATGCGCAAATCTATTGAATGCCAATATATAGTTCATCAAACAACAATCGTATTGGCCATTTGGCATACTGTCATGCACTCAAAAATTCCTTTGTCTAGTTTATTACTTCAGCTTGTATCCCGCTGCGCAGCATAAAATGCTAGTCCTCATGGTTACCCCCTGAAATATTGTTAAATTTTTTTACTTTTTTTTTGCACATTCGTATGTCGATAAGAATAAGTATTTGCGAACTTTTTACGCACGCCTGTTTCATATTTTAATACTTATATCGATTTAGAAAATTAATATTTTTGTCTTCTTTAAAAGCAAATTTCGGTAAAGTTGCGGAGGGGTGTACACTTTATTGATTAAACAAAGATTGCAGAACTTTGCATAATTAGCAACTTTATACCAAACAGAGAACAAATGTTCAAGTGCAAAAAAATTTAATGATGTGTGAAAGACTGTATGTTTACAATTAGGACAGATTTCTTTAAATCAGTTCAGTGCGGTTTCTTTTCGTGGTTGCCCTTGCATGACTGTTGATGTTGCGTTTATTTTTGGGTGCAAGGAAAATAATTAAATGTACAGTACAAATGTAAATAATTTACCGCGCATCAATTTTGACAGGAGTCAACATCACAAAGGGCGCTGAAGTCAATAACAAAATGCATTGAAAATTTTGAGTTGTATTCCCTTTAAGCCGATTTGTAACCAAGAACTTTGCACCGACTGCAAAATACTTTACAATATTCTTTATTCTATATTCTGCCTTTTAAATAAGTTTTCGTCCACTGGAATTCTGGAATGAGAAACTAAAATTATAAATCTGTGAAAATTTAATCGAAATCAGTTGCGAAACACGAAAGTTACCGAAGATTGAAACTTAGTTACAGATAAACACAAACAATTATTGTGATGAAATGTGTAACCCATAGCAATGTATGTATATACATATGTTCTTGATCAGCATTGCGAGCAGGGTCTATTAAGGCATGTCCGTCTACTCGTCTGCAACTAAAAGAAGATATTCTCCAAAGTTTTAGCTCCATAGCACACAGTAGCGCGGGCATTTTGTATGCACGCTTGTATACCAACAATGACTGTAAGTGCAAATAAAGCCTATGGTTTGAGTATCTCCTTACTTACTTGATTTAACATGAAGAACATTATTTATCGATTTAAAACCAGAATATTATTAATATGTTAAATTGTGTTGGTTTTGAAACAGGTCACGGAGGCGTTAACCAATTAGGTGGCGTTTTTGTAAACGGTCGACCACTCCCTGACGTAGTGCGACAGCGCATTGTGGAGTTAGCGCACAACGGTGTTCGTCCGTGCGATATATCACGCCAGTTACGAGTAAGCCATGGTTGCGTTTCAAAAATATTATCAAGGTAAGTCGTTCTTCAATATAGTATTTTCACAGAACATAAATAATAAACAGGAAACTATGATACTAGCACTGAGCAAAAAATGGGGGGCTAGGGTCGGAATGGGTGGGCATGGCATCCAAAATATTGATTCACTTTTTTTTATAAACATATGTAATTGCAAAGTTTCAGGTCAGTAGCTTTAAGGGTGTCGGACAAACGCGCGTTCATACAGATGGACATAAGGTGCGTTTCATATTTATAACGACACCCATTATTTTGTTTTATCTCTGTAACGGCAATTTTTTTGCTGGTCTGTTCTTCTACGAAAGTAAGTGTATGGATGAGATAAGAATGCACACCAACTTTGAGATTTGTCCAGATAACGGTACTTTTGTTTTCGCGATAATTCTGTTTTAAGCATGTTTCACAATTATAACGCCACATGCAATTAGTGCGTTTTTATACCCCTAACCCATAAAATGGGTAAAAGGGGTATAATGGTTTTGTGCAAAAGTATGTAACAGGCAGAAGGAAGCATCTCCGACCCCATAAAGTATATATATTATTGATCAGCATCAACAGCCGAGTCGATATAGCCATGTCCGTCTGTCCGTCCGTCCGTCTGTCTGTCTGTATGAACGCGTCGATCTCAGAGACTACAAGAGCTAGAGACTTCAGATTTTGAATATAAGTTCTCCTATACCATGAGCGGAACAAGTTTGTTTTAAATTATCGATAACTACTCTAGTTTCCGATATACACATGGAATCGATTACAAAAAAATCTCGAATTTGGAAAATGTAAAAATGGGGGTTGAAATAATGGGTAACGATATAACTTTTCTGAAAATTTAATTGAAATCGGTTGAGAAACACTAGAGATATCGAAGATTGAAGTTTAGGTCACAGAAGAATACAGAATATGACTGTACGCGTTAAGTATAGGGTTCGGGGTATCTCCTAGTCGGGAAATCTCGACTAGAGCCTTCTTACTTGTTTTTTTTTAATTTGAACAGTTTTTTTTATTTTTCGGAAGTGAAATGTCAAATGTGACTTCCATGTTTTGATATTACATTAAAAATTTTATTTTGCTTACCTAATAATAAATTCTTTACAGTATCTGGCTCAATTTCCATCCAAGCACCTTCAATGGCATTTTTAAGCTCTTCAACTGTATTAAATTTTCGATTGTCTTTGTATACCTTTCGTACTAAGATACCCCAAAGGTTCTCAATAGGGTTGAGATCTGGTGATCTTGCCGGCCAGTCCAACACATTGATATTGTTAGAAGAAAACCAGGATTTTGTTTCTCTGCTAACGTGGATTGCGGCGTTATCTTGCTAGAAAATCCAGTCTCTTCCCATATTTTCTTCCAAAAATGGTATGAGACTGTTTTCCAAAACTCCAACATAGTCCGCACTTTTCATTCTTTAAGAAACAAACTGCAGCTTTAAACATCCTGCAGAAGAAAATGCTCTCCAAACCATCACATTTCCTCTTTCAACATTTCGTTTAGAGAAAAATAGCGGCTCTTTCCTCAGATCATGCCAATAACGCCGAAAACCATCAGAACCATCCAAATTCCATTTCTTTTCATTCGAAAAAATTACCTAAAATTTTTAAGCTTCGAGAAAGAGCCAATCATTAAATAATTTTGTTTATCTTACGGATGACCATTGTGTATCAATGTTTCTGCGCCCAAACTCCATGCGTGCGAGCTTGTGCTCAGCTTTCAGGGCCAGAACACATCTCATAAGATAATTTCTTAATGTATTTGAACCGTTCAATGTCCGCCAAACTGTGGTGCGACTGACTTTTTTGTCCACAACAGTTTGCAAGTCGCGCAAACTTTTAAGACTGTTACTGGCATTTCTTAACATTTTTCGCTCATCCCGGTCAGAAAGTATTTTTTTTTCTTCTTGATCGCTTATTAGAGCCATAAGCATCAGGATCTTTCAAAATATTTTGAATAAGCCTATGGCTCCTGCCCAGTTTACGTGCAATTTCTCTTCCACTACGTCCTTCATCCTTGTAAGCGGGTATTTTGCCTTTTTCTGTTAAACTTGTTCCTCGTGGCATGTCTTTTTTACTTAAAATTTAAACCACTTATTCTCAAAAATAGTAATGATCTTATCACTTGCACACTTAAAAACGCACTAAGTGCTTGTGGCGTTATAATTGTGAAACATGCTTTAAACAGAATTATCGCGAAAACAAAAGTACCGTTATCTGGACAAATCTCAAAGTTGGTGTGCATTCTTATCTCATCCATACACTTACTTTCGTCGAAGAACAGACCAGCAAAAAATTACCGTTACAGAGATAAAACAAAATAATGGGTGTCGTTATAAATATGAAACGCACCTTACAGCATAGCGGACATTGCACAAATTCAATATACAATGATACTCCCACATTTTTGCGGCTAGAGTTACCGAATTCGGCAGTAGATAGCTATTTCAAAAATCTGCTTCAACAAACCTTGATAAAAATTATTATATCAAATCTCTTGTATTTGAATGGCAACGGGAAAAAAAGTTAAAATTCTGATTACTTTTCCAGATACTACGAGACTGGTAGCTTCAAAGCCGGCGTTATTGGCGGCTCCAAGCCCAAGGTTGCCACTCCACCAGTAGTCGACGCAATCGCGAACTATAAGAGAGAGAATCCAACAATGTTTGCATGGGAAATTCGCGACCGGCTTCTGGCAGAAGGAATATGTTCGCAAGATAATGTCCCTAGCGTGTCCTCAATAAATCGGTAAGAAATTGCATTTGTTATGCACTTATTAAAATATTTTTTAAGATAATAAGGTTAGACAATTAAAATTGGATTTCCGTAGTGATTTAGTCCATCGATTAAAAAACCCACAAAAACCAAACCAAAGATTCAATAATTTATTATGAAACTTCTGTTTAAACAAGCATTTCTGCATGATTATATACCATGATACTTTCAGTGTCATTGTATGAAAATGTATAAAGTATTTGTTAATGTACATACAAATATTTTCAAAAAGAAGCTGGCACCCTCTTACAAAACAGCAGTTTGATGTCTGTAACCATAATGTGTTAGTGTTGCAATGTTTGCACGCTGACATGCAGCTTACTTCCGAATCCGCTTCCGACAAAGTCGTCATTTGCACTGGCATGAAAAGTACAGGGCTAATAAATATATCGAAGTAGTTCTTAGCGTTCATAATTGCGGCACAATGCTTGACACACGACCACCACAAAACCCAGTTTCCTTTCCGAGTTCCGGAGCAACATTTTTGGCATCATCCTCATCATCATCGTCGTCATAGCCGTCGTTCTACGTGATTGTATTGAACGCACTTCCTTTTTGACCATAATTCATTTTATTTGGCCAAGGCTCTTTCAGGCAGACAGCTGTTCAAAGTTTGAGACCCGCAGCCATGCGAATACTATAAATTAGCTGTGCTCTACAGTTTTCATTTCGAGCGGCGGGCAATCATAAAAGCTACGTCGCGGCGACTGTCGAAAGGCAACTAAAGTTGTGCGTGAAAGTATTCCGCACTTGTTCGCACAGCACAGGCTTTGTACACTCTCACACCAGGCATCACTTAACAAAACACGTTGCCTAGCATTTGAATGTTTTAACCACACGCTGCACGTGCACCCATTCTGAATCAATTCGCAACGAATCACGAATGGGAGTATGCAAAGCGTTAGTATAAGAGCATGACATAAGACCGATGCGATGAGTAATTCAAGGGATAATCAGCATTAACCTGCCCTTAATGCGACAATGTGTGATTCAATAGCACTCGAGCAATGATTAGGGTGCAGATTAAGCCATAAACATGTGTACGTACTTGGTCACATATTCAAGCAAGAGAATATGACAATTTTCACATACAACAAGTTTTAGATGCATGGTAGTCCAGTTTTTTATTCCCACTTCATCCAAATCCCAAGAGAGTAGCACTTACAGAGTGACTTTCGCAGCACTCAACGTAAGCCAATCGCCATCCCTCTTTTTCAAACCAACATATCGAAATATGAAAGCAATGCATAAGACCGCGCATCCCAAACATATGTCCCAATTGTGTGCACTGCCCAACTACCCAGAACTCATCCTAACACTCCCTTAAAATGTACTTCTCTACCGAGTACGAATGTCCTTTTGAAATACATAATTTAATTGGATTCCGCTTGAGTTGTCCGCTCAATCCGAAACCCTCTGGGATGAAGTGAAGGCAAAGTGTCATCAAATTTAAGTACATATGTAAAAACACTACTGGTGGCAATGCCAAAAGCGTGGTCTTAGCAAAATAAACGTGTTCTCAGCCCTAAATCATGTTTTAAATAGATATCACAAATACTTAATTTAACTAGTAAGGAAGCTGTTTTGACAATCTAAAGACTATATTCACTTGAAAAGTCTACTTTTTAGCCGACTTAAAAAAATGTGCAAGTAATCAATTCGTCTGTAATTTTTTTTTTTTTTTATTCAAGACCGTCGATTGACAAAAGAGAGACCTGATCCGATTTTCTTGTTTTTAACCGACTTCAAAAAAGAAGGAGGTTATCAATTCGTCTGTATTTTTTTTTTTTGGCTTTGTTACATCATAACTTGCGACTGGGTTAACCGATTTTGATGATTCTTTTTGTATTTGAAAGCTTGTGCTTCCAGTATGGTCCCATTTTTTTGTGGTCCAGTTCTGGCAATGGCTTCAATGATAAAACCGCATAACTCTTAAGTTTGCATATGTATCTTTCACGGTTTTTGAGCTAGAGTCGCCAGATTTGTTGAGAAGTTAGGTGTCAACGTCCCCTAAAGATCTGCATCAGAAGTTTGGATGCCACGCCCACCATTGCCACCAGCCTTTTTAAATCGGAAAAGGCTATGTCTTTAATAGTTCTTGAGCTAGAGTCAGCAAATTTGACAGGAAGATAGACGGTGACATCTACCAAAGATCTGCATCAAAAATTTGGATGCCACAAACACCTCTGCCGCCCACATTTTAAAAACGAGAATTTAGTAATATTTTACAGTCTTTGAGCTGAAGTCACAAAATTTTTTAGGAAGACACCTGACGACATCATCCCAGATTTGTTGGAAAGTTAGCTGATAACTTCCCCTAAAGATCTGCATACAAAATTTGGATTAATATTTTATAGTTTTTGAGCTAGAGTCACCAAATATTTTAGGTTTTTTATGATGGACCTTCATTGTCAGAATACTGATTTCGTAATCTCATTATTTCAGTCAACGATATTTTGTCGTGTGGTCTATTTAATAATTTGTTGGCGTCCAAATCTGATAAAGCTATGACTTCCAAACTTTTGACTCGACTTAGTGCCACATTTAACATTGATACATGGAAGATTATCGAGACTTTTTACTACCAAAACTAAACCAGCTTTATGTGGTGTCAGTGGTAACTGTTCAGCTATTTCCACAACATCCTTTGCAAACAAAACGTCATGTCCCCCACACCAATTTTGACTTAAACGCTTATTCATTTTAACCATCTTTAAAAATAGTGTAATGCGACTTAAAAACCGTTCTTCAACACTTGTCAAATTGCCTAATTTAGGCAATACTTCCGCAGGCGTCATTTTATTCCAGAATGCAGTTGCACCTAAAGCAATCAGTTCTTTAGGTAATAGCATACTGTACAAATTTGCTCGTAAGTTGTGTCGCTGTTGTGGATAAAGAGTTCTTTTGCAACGGCACATCAGCAAAAATATTAATTGCAGCTTCAAAAGATTGTTCATTTATAATATCCCTACAAACGTGACTGCTTGTAGCATTCATTCTACCTAGTCGAAGTGAATGAGCTTCAGGTGTTTCGTTTGTTAAGCTATCGTTAATTTATCCGATACGATGGGCACGCTGCCCCTCCGTCTCAGTAGATAGATGATTATAGAATAGGCCGACACTGTGTCTCATCACTGAGCATAGAATAACATAGAGACCTTAAATCGACTGTAATCTTATTGCCGTCAAAATGTTAAACTTCCGATTCAGGAAGAAGAAGAGTCGAAAACTTAACAGACTGAGCTGGCCGCGCAAAAACGCAACGTAATTTTATTTCTTGCTCTGCTGTAAGCAACACAACGGACTTGGGCTGGAGCTCAAGTCGCGTGTATGCATGCGTGCGTATGTGAGCGAGCAGGCATTCACACGCACACATGACATGTATGTGTTTGTGCATTCTTGGCCGCTCTTCAATGATGAGAGAGCGAGAAAGCAGCATTTGCAGATGCTTTTGTTTCAGTTGCTGTTCGTTTGCATCAGCCCGGCTAGAGTTTTTAGGGTAAGGAGCGCTCCATCGGAATGCAAGTAACGGTAAAAAATTCATATGCGTATACATGCACTTGCGCTGGCTTCATTTTTTGGTGGGCTAGCTTTGCAGAGATTTTTGTGATTTTGTTTCGTTTGCTCAGCCCAGCAGCATATACATGTGTGTGTGTGTACGAACGAACGAGCAAAAATGAACTATTCACTAAAGTGAACGAATTGAATAAGTTCATCTTCATCGTTATTTTTTTGTTCAGTTGTTCACTTTAGCTCTTTAGCTCATTCATGTTTCTTGTACGTTCAGTAGTTCTTTTTTTTGTTTGCTGTTATGTATGTTTGTTGGCTATTTTAAGCTGGTATGGTACCTCTTTTTCTTTGTTTTCGTTCACTATTTTCGAGTTGGTATGGTAGCTCTCATTCACTTATTGTTGTGGCGGGCAAATGCAAAAGTTATTACAATGTCCCTTAAGTGTAAATTTAGTGACATATGGAATCATTTTGAAAGCATAGACGACAGGCAAGCAAAGTGCAAGTACTGCAAGTACTGCAAGTCGAACTTAACCACAGCTTGAGGTTCTCAAAGCAATTTGAGCCGACATATAAAAACCAAACATCCAGCAGCATTTGAGGCATTTGAGCGCCAAAACGAACAGCCTGCTAATTCTGCAGCTCAATCTACGCAGCAAAAACTTACTGCATTTGTTCAAAAGCCACCGCCAGCGCGACAAAGTGAGCAATGTGATCGACAACTTGTCAAAATGATTTCGAAAGGGCACCATGCTCTTCGGATGGTGGAGGAGCAAGATTTTCAAAAGTTTGTTGACATTGTCTCGAAGTGCCCATGTTATAAGTAGCCCACTCGTAAAACGCTATCTAACATTTACTGCCAAATTTACAAAGTGAGCTTACTGAAGATGTTAAGAACAATCTATCTTCAGCTTCAGCAGAGTGTCTTACAACGGATGGATGGACTTCGCTAACCAACGAGAGTGACATTGCCGTAATCGCCCATTTTATTGAAAAGGATGCAATGGTGCTATCTTCTCATATCCTTGCATGTGAAGCTTTTGGGAAGAGTCACACAAGCCAAAATCTTTGCGCTCTTCCAAAAAGTTGCAACTAATTGGAATATCCAAAATAAAATTACTGCAATTGCGTCTGATAATGCTGCTAACATAGTATCTTCGATTAAGCTAGGTAATTGCTTTGCCCATACATTGAACATTTTTGTTCAAAAGGGATTAGGAAAAATTGATAGTTTGAGGTTTAATGCCAAAGCAATTGTCGAATATTTTTATCGCAGCTCAGTTGGATTAAAAAAGCTTAAAGATATTCAGTGACAATTGATGATGACTCAGGATGTTCCTACTCGTTGGAATTCGACGTATTAAATGTTTCAACGGATTTCTCTTTTAAAATAAGGAGACATGCTGAGCATTTCAACCCTACGTCCCGATCTTTGCTTGACACAGCCAGAATGGGAAATCATTAAGAATATTTTGCCAATGCTGAAGCCGTTCTTCGAAATAACGACTGAAATTTCTGCCGAGAAAAACGTTACGCTGTACAAAAGTAATTGTAATGGCAAACTTATTACACCTTATTACACACATGGCAAAACAAAATGCCCGCAATGAAAATCTTCAGGCAGTTTTGGAAAAACTGAAAGATGAAACGAAAGCCCGTCTCAGCGATTTTGAGAGTAACATCCTGTACGCAGAAAGTACCATTTTAAACCCTCGTTTTAAAGGACGTGGTTTTAATTGCACTGAAAAGTATGAAAAAGCCGTTGCAGAGCTCAAACGCAAAATTGCTCAAACAAGGTCAGTAGAAGATGTTGCTGATGATAGCTCATTACTAACTGTCCGAACGTAGCCAACCAAGTCCATTTGGGACGATTATGATCACGCGTTTGCACAGGTCACGACGCCAAATAACAGCACGGCTGCTGCAATAAGAGAGGTGGATAAATTTTTAACAGAAGAATATATAAACAGAAATGACTACACTTTGAATCGGAGGGCGCAGAGAAAAAATGTATATCCTCGACTTTATGAATATGCTCTGAAACGGCTTTGTTTGGTGGCCACATTAGTGTCATGTGAGCGCTTATTTCCTGCAGCAGGGGAAACACTCCGCAAAAGGCGAACACTACTTAGCCCAAAGAATGTTGAAAGCCTTCTGTTTCTACACAATAATATGTGAAATATTTAAAAAGGTGGAAAATGGAAAATCCTTTTGTGCCTTAAAAATGTTAAGTTACAAATAAAAATTAATCACAAATAAAAATTAATTTATAAAATAAATTATTTATAATTGTGGCATATTATTGTGCATAAAAAAAAGAACGATGAACAAAAATGATCAAATTAGGGAACAAAATCGAACGAACAAAAATAACGACCTAGTTCACTAATTGAGAAAGAACGAACGAGCTTATTCAGCAATTTGAACGATGGTTACCCAACTCTAATAGGCAGCATATTTTTATGTATGCGTCGCAATTGTCTTGTTAGTTTTGACCTGCCTCAACTTTTAGAATTTTCAGCAATTTTATAACCAGTTGAGGATACGAATAAAATTGATGTTATATTTTTTTTTTTTTTATAAATTATTAAAATACATTTAAATCGTTAAGAGGTGCATAATTGATAATTTTTCTTATAATTATTTATATTTGAATTATATAATTATGTATTTTCGACCCATGAAAGTAAATACATATTTGATGTCGATTGCCAATGTTCAAATTCAAAAATTGCGCGCATTTGTATCTGCCTGCAAAAACCTAAAAAAGACAAGGCTTCCCAGACAGGCAATTTTTGTTTTGCACTCTCTGTTTGTTGAAAAACTGAAATTGGTAACCTTTAATAAATAACACTCTGTTTTTTTTTGTATTTTATATTGTTTTATATTTCAACCTTTTTCGTTATTGCAACACCACACCACATGCACAGTTAAACGTTTTGAAAGGAATGTGTAACAGAAGATCAAGTGTGACCGTCTTATGTAAATAGAACACTACTTAAGTAGTGTTGAGTAATGATAGTTTTGATCAGGAATAGGAGTATTCCAACACGCCCCCTCAAAATTAGCATTAATAGTAAAATTAAATACAACATTCATCAATATTTACTTATTCTAATGTGGTTGGTGTGCATTCTAGGAAGTGCAATGTGATCCAGCATTCGCTGCAAGGATACGGGGAAACCCAGTAAAACCCGCTCAGATCACTTCTTAACATAAAAATTAGATTTAGGAACTTAATTTTCCATATAATACATATATATGTAGTTTCAATAACTAAAGTAAATTAAGGTTGAATTAAATTCATAAATTCGTTATTTTTAAGTAAAAAAATAAAAATTGTAAAAAATTCAGCATCGACGTTAAATTTCTTCAATCATCTTGGAGCAGCCCCATCTTTTCTCTTAACTCTATAAATCTTGCGGCAGGCAACGGCTTTGTAAAAATGTCAGCAAGCTGGTTCTCTGTGGAAATATACTCAAGACAAATAACATTACTCTCTACTTGCTCTCTTGTAAAATGATATTTTATATCAATATGCTTAGACCTTTTATGACATGAGGGGTTGTTGGCTATGCTGATACAGCCTTGGTTATCTTCATAAATTTTAATAGGTACCTCAAGCTTTATATTTACACTACTAAGAAGAGATTTCACCACAGAGCCTCCCTTACAGCTTCAAACAAGGCCATATATTCAGCTTCAGTTGATGAGGCTGCTACGGAACTCTGCCTTTTTGTGTTCCAACAAATTACGTTTGAACCAAACATCTTAAACAAGTAGCCCTTGGTACTCTTTCTATAAATTTCATTACCACCCCAGTCATAATCTACAACTATGAACTAGTGTATTTTCGTATGTTGCATTTTTCCAATAAAATGTAATTCTTAAATTTTTTTGCTGTGGTATTTTTTACTGAAATTTGGCATTTTATCGACTTTGCATTCGAATATTTCAAAATTGTTTTTATAAATAAATGAAATGTTTGTTAATTCTTGTTAAATTTAATCGATTCCCTGTACGTATATGGTAAAACAACAAACTTACAGAGACTTTAAATTCTTTTTGCTGTGATTGACCTTTCTGTGGAAATGCCCATATCACAAATACTTATTTTAACAAGTAAGGAAGCTGTTTTCGACAATCTAAAGACTATATACACTTGAAAAGTATATTTTTTAGGCCTCTGTAATTTTTTTTTTTTTTAATCAAGACCAACTGTTGACAAAAGAGAGACCAGCTCCGATTTTCTTGCTTTTCCTAAATTATGGACGGATCTTTTAAGGGGCTAGGTGGGTTTCAAAAGGTTAAAAAAAGGGTATTTTTACTGTTATTTTTGTAAATATATAAAATCATATTTTTTATTTTTATAATTCAGCATATCAAAGATACATATTATTCCGAAAACTCAGCCGCTGCTACCTCATCTCCCTTAACGTCTCAACAAAAAAAAATGCTCTCGCCGTGGACAGCATAACTCATGATTGGTTCATCCAAAATCAAAAAACCAAAGCATTTTCGTTAGTATACGGATAAATCTCGTGATTGAACGAAGGAAAAAAGTAAAATATGAATTTCTCACTGACTTTGAAAAAAATAACACCTAATTTGGTCAAATTTTCGCCATTTATTGGCTCGAAAAAATTAGTTTGAATAAAAAATAAAAAAATCTTTCGTTCAATACCCTGATAATGTGATTACAAAGATGTGTGCAAAATATGAACAAAATCGGTTCATAACTTTTGGAGAAATCGTGTCCACCGACTTAAAAAATTAAGTTTTGAGATAAACACTGACAATGGCCGAATGGGCGGAACTTCTGATGGGTCTATCTCTTAGGATTTTACTTGGATCGGTTTGAAATTTTAGGAGTATATTTTAAACATTTTGTACTATTTAATAAGATAAAAAAAATTATTTATATAGTTTTTGAAATTTTCAAACCCACCTAACCAATTAAGATCTCCGTGTTTTATGAACGAAATGGTCTTGAAATTATTTTTAAAATAATAACATTTTTTCTTAATAAAAGAACCATTACATTTAAATTGCAAAACCTTCTCGAATCTTTGTAGGATCGTCCGAAATAAAGCTGCAGAAAAGGCAAAACACGTACACCATCACCAGCAGCAGCACCAAATGCCCCCGAGTCTGAGTAACGGGCACAACGCCACTGAGAGTCTAGACAGCAGTACGGGCGCAGTCAGTGAGCAACCCACCACGACCGCTAGCAACAATAACGCTAACACTTCAGCGATAGTCATAACGCATACGCCGGGATCAGGCCCAGTTTCTGCGCAAGAAATTGGCGCTACTGTCGGCAATAGTGGTCCGCACAACAGCAGCAGTAATGGCAATACCACATCACCGAGTCCACAGGGCGCTGATCAGAGATCGTCAGGGTCAGGATACAGTATAAACGGCATTTTAGGTCTACAGCATGGTCATCATCTAAACAACAACAATAGTAGCACAAATAATAATACATCAGATACAAATAGCAAGCGCAAGCGAAATGAAGTTCATGGTAAGAATATTTATTGTTGGTTATATTTTATTGTAATACCAGAGTGCACAATGTTGAACTGTGTAACAGCAATTCAAAACAACGACTGTATACCCAACTTGAGCATACATGTACATATCAGAATATAACGTTGCCAGACAGTTAGTATTTAGCTTACATAGTAACAGCGATAGTTAACACAAAATATCGATATTCAACACTTCTTCTTAAGCTACATACATTTCTTTCAATTTAAGCCAAGAGATTTTACAAATTCATTTTGTTTCTGTTTTCCTAAACCTTTTGTTAAAATATCTGCAACGTTTTCATGAGTTGATACATATTTCAACTCGATCTCATTATTTTCAACTTTCTCTCTTATAAAGTGATATTTTAGATCTATGTGTTTAGTGCGCTTATGATGTATAGGATTCTGCGCTATATGCTGCGCACTAATGTTGTCGCCGAATATAAGAATTTTATCTGTATCCGAACAGCCAATTTCGCCAAGTAATCTGCGAAGGTACACCGCTTCTTTTGCAGCAGTAGACAAAGCTACATACTCAGCTTCAGTGCTGCTTTGGGCCACAACGCTTTGCTTTGAAGATGACCAGGAGAATGCGGAGCCTCCCAACATAAATGCATATCCTGAGTATGATTTACGATCCTTGTTGTCATTTGCCCAATCAGCGTCGGTGTAACCTTTGACTCGTTCACCAGTTTTTCTATATGTGATGCTCAGATTCACAGTTCCAGATAAGTATCGCAAAATACGTTTGGCGGCTGTCAGGTGCTCTATGTGAGGGTCTACATTTCGTTGAGATAACTTGCAAGTAGCGTGCAATATATCTGGTCGGCTCAGAACTGCTTAATACATAAGAGACCCTACTAGCGATTGATATTCTGTTTTATTTACCTTGGCACATTTGTCATCTTGGCAGGAAACTTGAAATCCTGGCTCAAGTGGTGTAGATGCAGATCGACAAGTCTGCATTCCGTAACAGGCTAACAGCTCTTCTGTATACTTTTTCTGCGACATGATTACAGGTCCTCGGGCACCCTCTCGCTTTACTTCCACTCCAAGGAAATATTTCAGGGGACCACTATCATGTATCTCGAACTTTTCTGCGATTTTTCGCTTAACGGCTTCGATGTCTTTTTCAGTTGGGCTTATGATGATTAAATCATCAACGTAGACTGCAATGTATTGCTCTTCCTTTGGCTTTACATAAAGGCACGGCTCGCTTTTGCATCGAGTGTAATGCAAACTCTTCAAAACTTCATCCAGTGTATTGTTCCATGCTCGCCCTGATTGCTTTAGGCCATACAACGCCTTTTGCAATCTTAATACCTTAGATGGATGATCCTTGTCCACAAAGTTTTCTGGCTGCTTCATATAAACAGCATCCTCGAGACTACTATTCAGGTATGCATTAGAGATGTCTACCTGATGCATAAGCAACTCCTTCTCAGCGGCAATTGCAAATAGCATTCGAATAGTTTCGTAGCGGATTACAGGTGAAAATGTTTCCCAGTAATTTACACCTAGCTGCTGCCCACATCCTTTGGCAACTAGCCTAGACTTAAACCGCTCGATCTCGCCGATTTCGTTCCGTTTCACTCTGAAAACCCATTTTGATCCAATGGCCTTCTGTCCAGGGGGCAAATCTTCTAGGATCCATGTGTTGTTTTTCTTCAATGCATCCGGTTCAGCTTGCATTGATTCTTGCCAATTACGTGCATGCTGTCCGTTCAATGCTTCTGCAACTGATTGCGGTGTTTCGATGTCATCAGTACTACCCAGACTATTTAGTACATGATACTGCTTCTTTGGTCTGCCTGGTTGGCCAGTCCGTATGATTTGTGGTCTACCAGGTCCACGGCGTGGGGGATTTTCTGCCTCCTCCATTTCCTGTTCATCTGTATCGCTGGCACTCACAAAATCTTCCCCTTCTTCGTCTGAGTCACTGGTTGCAACGTCTTGCACCTGTGAATCTGTATGCTCTGGTTGCATATCAGTGGCTTGTGGCTCGAGACGAATTATGTTTGTAGTGTAATCGATGTTTGAGCTCGATGTAGTTATTTTAAACTCACCCTCTAAAAACTTGACGTCACGTCGCGCTATTACTGATCGTTTTTCGGGATCGTATAGTCGATACGCCTTTGACTCGAAAGAATAACCAACGAAAATGTATTCTTTTCCTTTTGCCTGGAACTTTCCTTTTGTGGTCTTATCCAGTGCGAAAACTCTTGATCCAAAGATGCGTAGATGCTTAACAGATGGTTTCCGGCCTTTCCATAACTCAAACGGAGTGCGTCCATCAACAGCTTTAGATGGGCATCTATTTCGTAGATATACTGCAGTATGCACAGCTTCAGCCCATAAAAACTCAGGCAATTTTGCATGTACAAGTAGTATTTTGGCCATTTCAATCAGCGTGCGGTTTGCCCGCTCAGCAACACCGTTTTGCTGGGGTGTGTACCACACTTATTTAAATAGTCATCAAATTGTTTGTTTTTGTGCCAATGATAAGTCTTGCGACATAAAGACTTTATCTTGTTTAAATTCGCTCACGTAAATGTACAAGTTATTTTCTTGTTTCGCACGTGACACTATTTCTCCGTTACCGTTTGTTATTATCGCTTCGTTCTTTTTAAACTCTGTTTGGTTGCCGTATTTTGCTGCTTTGCTTATGGACACAAAATTCATTTTTAATGATGGGACATACAAAACATCTCTCATTGATATTTGTCGATTTTCCGTTTTCAAAATTACTGTTCCAACACCGGGCGATTCAATTGATTTGTCTCCTGCTAACATCACTGTTACCTTTCTTTCACTTAGAGAAACAAATTTACTTTTATCACAACATATATGCGATGTAGCACCACTATCAAGACACCATGTATTTTCTTTGTTTATAGTTGTCTGGCTATGCATCAAAAAATTCGATTGTTCACTTTTATGTTCATTTTCCGATTCTTTCTTTTTATTTCTGCATTCGTTTGCGCGATGACCCGTTTTGTCACAATTGAAACATTTTCCTTTAAATTTTCGTTTATCCACACACTTTTTATCGCGGCATTCGTTGTTTTGCTGCTTACTACTTTTCTGCTTAGTGTAAGCATACACACTTTGCGCTTCGCCGTTATGTTCTTCTTTGTTCTCTTTTCTGGCGCCTTCTTCCAGAAATTTTATTTTCACCGTTTCAAACGGCTGCAAATTGTCGCGTGTCTCGATCGCGACAACAAAGTTCTCCCATGAATCAGGCAAACTGCTCAGAAACATAATTACTTTTAGTTCGTCGTTTATAATTATTTCTAGCTCTGCCAATTTATCACTTATGTTCACAAATGAATTAACATATTGAGATGCCTTTTCACCAGGTTGCATTCTCAATCGCACTAATTTCTGATACAGTTGGACTTTTTTGATCGGACCCGCTGGCAAATGGATATTTCGCAACTTTTTCCACGCTTCTGCCGATGTTGTGCACGACTTTATGTGCATCAATTGCGTTGGCTTGACATTTAATATCAAACTCGCTAACGCCTTCTGATCAGTTACGTCCCAGCGCGCTGCTGCTGCTTCTTCTTCGGGCTTGACCTGCTTTTCACACACAACGTTCCATAAATCCGCTGTGATTAACAAACTGCGCATTGACAAACTCCACAAATCATAATTTGCTTCATCAAGTTTTTCGATTTGAATCGACAAACTCATGATTACTCTTTATTTCGACGTTTTCTAGTCTTTACACAATTCACAAGGCATCTGGGCCCATAACCTTTGTTGGTTGTATTTTATTGTAATACCAGAGTGCACAATGTTGAACTGTGTAACAGCAATTCAGAACAACGACTGTATACCCAACTTGAGCATACATGTACATATCAGAATATAACGTTGCCAGACAGTTAGTATTTAGCTTACATAGTAACAGCGATAGTTAACACAAAATATCGATATTCAACATTTATTAATCATGTGACATCAGACATTCCAACAGAAACAGGATACCTCCTCTTCAAGTCAACAGAATTGTTTTGTTGAACCAATAACAAAGTGAATACGTTGCAGTCGTAAGAACCCGCATAGGTGGGCGCAACCAAATTTTTGATGCAGATTTTTGCTAGGTGTCACCATCTTATCTTTTAACCAGTTCTGGTAACTCTATCTTTTTATACCCCTAACCCATAAAATGGGTAAAAGGGGTATAATGGTTTTGTGCAAAAGTATGTAACAGGCAGAAGGAAGCATCTCCGACCCTATAAAGTATATTTATTCTTGATCAGCATCAACAGCCGAGTCGATATAGCCATGTCCGTCTGTCCGTCCGTCCGTCTGTCTGTCTGTATGAACGCGTCGATCTCAGAGACTACAAGAGCTAGAGACTTCAGATTTTGAATATAAGTTCTCCTATACCATGAGCGGAACAAGTTTGTTTTAAATTATCGATAACTATTCTAGTTTCCGATATACACATGGAATCGATTACAAAAAAATTTCGAATTTGGAAAATTTAAAATTTTGGATTTAAATAATGGGTAACGATATAACTTTTCTGAAAATTTCATTGAAATCGGTTGAGAAACACTAGAGATATCGAAGATTGAAGTTTAGGTCACAGATGCATACAGAATATGACTACGCGTTAAGTATAGGGTTCGAGGTATCTCCTAGTCGGGAAATCTCGACTAGAGCCTTCTTCCTTGTTAAATGTAGCATTTATGCGTTTCTTTATCGACTTAGACATCGAGACTTGTAAGCTTTTTATCGATTTTGTGCCGTAGGGCGTAGCGGCCCTATATTGACACTATGTCTGACGCAGACATAGACCAATATATTTGCAGTGTTTTAAGTTTCTAACAACTAATATTGTAAGACCGCCAATCCTGTTTTATAAACGAAATGGTCTTGGAATTTTTGCTACAACCGCCGATTTGCATATCGTAAAATCAGTTGAGTGGGTATTTCAGACAAATGCGTTGAACTGCCGAAATGCTTTGTGGCTATATTTGCGGTATTATTTAACCGCAGCCGTCGGCGTCGCTACATGTGTTCATGAAGTCAAACCCCAAAGACTTGTGTAACAAGATATCATCTAAATTATGTGATGTTGAGGTAAAGTGCTGCAGAACAGATAAGCCTCACAGAAAAAATCAGGCACTCTATGCCAGTGCCTTATTATACGGGGTAAGGAAGACCATTAAACAATTATAATTGAACTCTTACTTGTCATTTTCAATTTTCACCCCACGTAGCAAATTAAAATCGCACCCTTGACTGCCCGCACAGAAACGGACGAGTCTGAATTTAAAGGGCAAAAATATGATTTTTATACCCTGAACCCATCAATTATGTTAAAAGGGTATAATGGTTTAGTGCAAAAGTATGTAACAGGCAGGAAGAAGCATCTCCGACCTATGCTCAGCATCAACACTCCAAGTAAAAATAGCCATGTCCGTCTTTCCGTCTGTCTGTATGTTTGAACGCGTCGATCTCAGAGACTATAAGAGCTAGGGACTCCAGATTTCGAACATAGCCTATAGCCTAGGCAGACAAGTTTGTTGCAGATTATCGATTACTCTTTCAGAGCATCGAAATCTGAACACATTAGAACAGAATGAAACAATCATGATGCTGTTGATAATCGTACTCTTGGGCAATAAAAAAGCAGAAGACCCAATTCAAACTCATCCCTGACCGCCTCTTTTGGCACATATTTGTTCATTATACTCTGATACCGAATATTGGTTTCGTGCTATGTCCGAAATGCTGTTCGTCGGCACTGCGCCCAACCTTTCCGCCCCACCCCCTTTTTATGCAGACATTTTACCACCAGTTCTTTTGCTGGTATCAGCGTATATCGCAATCGTTGTAGTTCGACTGCAATGTTTTCAGTTGTTTTCTTTAGATTCTTTATCAATTCCCTATGGGAAACTGTTTCACTTGTCAAAGTAATTGTAGTGCACAGGCTAGAATTGGCGGAAAGTTTGTTAAAATTTCTCCGATTTTCGTAAGACAGAATGAAACTAAGTTTTTGGCCAATGTATTTTTATGTTACATTAGGGGGTGAAAAGTGGGTGTGACCATTAGGATTTACCCTATACTATAACTGCGAATCAACTTTAACATCTGCGTATCTTGTAAAATTAAGGGGGAGTATGGTTTTAAAAATATTTTTTTGCTTTTATTTTTCTGATCGACATATGTAAAAACTATAACGGGGGTTTTCTCCTGGTGCCAATGTTTCTGCAATGGGCTAAGGATATAAAAATGTAACGTACTGTTTTTATTCACTACTGTTACGCGTGCTGTTGTTGATTTTAATTTTATAAATACATATGGGTTTTAGTTTGGTAACAATTGTAAACAAAGTGTTAGCCTATTTCAATAATTTCGCCACAACACTTAAATTTACGTAATCAGCTTAGAAGCCACGTTCCAGGGAAACTTTTTCTATAACGATATCTGTTTACATTTATGTCCTGTTGTGGGAACTTTCAATACGCAAAAGCACTTAACGAGGCACGTGGCGTGTGTAGTAAATCCAACAGTAAGTTACCGACAGTAAATGTAGCAAAATTAATTGAATTAGCGTTGTAAAGAGAGGGTTTGTATTTAGACTAACAAAGACCAGACACCAATGTAATTGGTATGAAAAGTGAAACAGAGATGTGGGCAAATAATAAAGCATATTCCTAAATACCCATGTACAAGTAATTTATTAAAATGTTTGCTCTTTTTTTTTTTAGATGAAAACCGCGATGTTAACATGCATTCTGAAGACGATGTTAAGCGACAGCGCTTGGCGTACGGCGGAGATCAGATATACCCAAATGTAAGACACATTTTAAATAACACTTTATTCAAATTATGTTACTATTATTAATTATTATTAAATTCATTCTCTGGTGCTGAAGGTAAAAACAGCACTCTAAGCTAGAGACTTTAAACCTTTTATTGTTGTATTGTCCGTTTTTGCTTTATGTACTAAGATTTTTTAAAAGTGCGCTTTTTATAAGCATTTACTATTGTTGCTGCTCTTTAAAAAAGGAGAGAGATTAATTTAAAATTAGGTAGCAGCACAATCTATTATTTCGCTTTGCTATGCCATCAAACTGGCTTAGTACATTCGTCTCTTTATACTTTTGTAAAGGGTTAAAGCTTTTTATACCCCTAACCCATAAAATGGGTAAAAGGGGTATAATGGTTTTGTGCAAAAGTATGTAACAGGCAGAAGGAAGCATCTCCGACCCCATAAAGTATATATATTATTGATCTGCATCAACAGCCGAGACGATATAGCCATGTCCGTCTGTCCGTCCGTCTGTCCGTCTGTCCGTCTGTATGAACGCGTCGATCTCAGAGACTACAAGAGCTAGAGACTTCAGATTTTGAATATAAGTTCTCATATACCAGGAGCGGAACAAGTTTGTTTCAAATTATCGATAACTATTCTGGTTTCCGATATACACATGGAATCGATTACAAAAAAATCTCGAATTTGGAAAATGTAAAAATGGGGGTTGAAATAATGGGTAACGATATAACTTTTCTGAAAATTGCATCGAAATCGGTTGAGAAACACCAGAGATATCGAAGATTGAAGTTTAGGTCACAGATGCATACAGACAATGACTGTACGCGTTAAGTATAGGGTTCGGGGTATCTCCTAGTCGGGAAATCTCGACTAGAGCCTTCTTACTTGTTCTATTTACCTTACTTCAATTATTTATATCTCCGGTGTTTCGGTTATGTGGTTCGCGAGAAATCTTGTCAACTGTATTTGAAAACACAGTTTCGAGAAAAACGCGCTTAAAGTTTTGGCACTGAACTCAGCGTTCCTTGGGCGCTTAACTTCTTATGACAGTATCTCCGCAACTATAGCTCGGATCGACTGGAAATGTTGGGTCAAAATTCTAAAGATGTTGTAGAACTTAATCAAAACAATCGATTTTTTTTTAAGAATAACCGTATAGTCCCCAAAAAAAGTTAATCCATTAATGCATACACGTAAGTTAAGATCTCAGAATGCACAGAACAAACACAAACTTTTTATTGACTATACAATATTTACCTGAAATATATATTAATTTTCTTTTCTGTCAATTGAAATGTTTAGATTTGGTCGGGTAAGTGGTCTATCAAGGATGAGCACAAACTGCTTTCAGAGCTGGGTAATTTGACAACAAATAATAGTAGCAGCGCACCCGCTTACTACGAAGTGCCTAATGGATTTCCAACGAACACAATTTCTTGCCCAGGTGTGGGAAGTGCTGCCGGAAGCGACTCGTCAATGCTGTACGATAGCATTGCTACAATATCGCAGAGCCAGAGCTCCCTATACACACCGCCCATAGGAGCGCCAATTGGTAAGTAAACATTTGAAAATAGTTATTTGTATTTCAGTTACTGCTTTTACCAATAACTAGCATTATATTAGTCAATAGATTATTTTTGTGAATTTGATTTTTGTCTTATTTTATCATTTTAATTTTATTTGAAACTGTGCACCTTAATGTGAACAATTTATATAGGCAGCAGTTCGTTGACGCCCTTAGTGCCCATAAGTTTGCAAGACATGAAATTTAATGCACATATACAGGAACAGACTATCTCTCCCTTTTATACAGGTAAGAATACACAATTTTTTTTTTTTTGAACGCTGACAAATATAGAATGTGCCTTTATGAATAGTCAATATATTCATATCCGTCTGGGCTTTTGTGCCTCTGAAGTTAAGTTTAAAAGTTTTGTGAAAGAGAATTGAATTTCCGATTTTAAAAGGTGGTCAGAAGAGGTGGGCGTGGCATCCAAATTTTTGATACCGATATTTCGTTTCTTCTCGTTTTAAAAAGGCGTGGCTGCATGCAACTTTTTGATGTGGAAAACGTTGACACCAAATTTAGGGACACCAGGCCAAAAACTGTGAAAGCTATAGGCGTTTCCAATTTTAAAAAGCAGGGCGGCTGGTGAAGTAATAATTTTTGATGCAGTTTTTTGAGGGACGCGATAAATCTTTATATGTATGTATCTATTAATCTGTCTGTGTATCTACGTATCTACCTTTTTGACCAGGTCTAGGCCAACCCCCTTACACATGTGAACGCTTGTTCCTACTCTTTTATTGAGTAGGTTCTTGCAGCTTTGCCACTCAGCTTATCTTGAAAACCATAATGGACTTAAATCTTAAGCTCCTAGAACATTCTCTGTTAAAATAATAGTGCATTCTTTCGAAGGACCCTTACACTTTTGTAAGTCTGAAATTCACAGCTGGTTCTAGCTCTGTCGGAGTGGTCTGGGGCCTGCTCAACTAGCACAATTTACTTCTGTTGGTACCGAAAGGTACTTTAATTAGTCATACATTTTTTTTCCCAGCGCCTTGTGTGAAAATTCATTAACATTATTTTCATTGCAAATATTGCTACTGCAAATCGTTCTTGCTTAATATTTTTTTAAAATTATTTTATGCTACGATTATTTTGCTAGTGCCTGGAGAGAGGCAGATCCAGCGGGTGCTGTCTTCTTAGTCGGCGGGTGGTGGTGCTGTTGTCAAGCGAGTTAATAGCAAGCGGGCTGACGTGCATTTCCAGTCGATCGAGGTAAGCTTTGCTGTGCCTGGCGATCTCGTCGTTTACCCAAGGTATCGCTAACTCATTGTGGATATCTCTGTTTGTGTGGTAAATGTGAGCATTGGATATTGTTCTGAGGACTTTGTTTTGGAACTTTTGAATAACGTTGCGGTTACTAACACTAGCCAGAGGGATATGCCATAGGTCCAGATGGGTTTGAGAATGACTTTGTAGACCAGCAGCTTGACACGTAGCCTCATTGGAGATCTCCTTCCCAGAATCCAAAGATGCTTCTTTAATTTGATGTCAAGCTGTTATCTTTTTGTGTCAATGTGTGGTCTCCAGGTTAATCTTCTATCCATCGTCAGTCCCAGATATTTGGCTGTGATGCTGCTGGGTATGGTTGAGCCATCCAAGTGTACCGGTGGGCATAGTCCTCTTCTTAGGGCGAAAGTTGTATGGGTAGATTTTTCCGGGTTAACCATGATATTCCACCTCTTTAGCCATGCGTTTAATGAGTTCAGCTGCAGTTGTATTAGATTGGAGGCTGTTTGAGCCGAGACATCATTTGCCACGAATGCTGTGTCGTCTGCGTAGGTGGCTGTCAGCAGTCTTGGGTCCGGTGAGACAGGCATGTCAGCGGTGTACAGAGTGTACAGTACAGGACCAAGTACGCTTCCCTGAGGTACTCCAGCTCTAACTTCCCTTATGGGGGAGCAATCCTCGCTGCACTTGACGTAGAAGTTTCTGCCCGTGATTTAGGATTTGAGCAGGTAGTAGTAGGGAGCAGGTAGTGCGATTTTGATCTTGTAAAGGAGTCCTAAGTGCCAAACTCTATCGAAGTCTTGCTTCACATCTAAGAACACTGCTGATCAGTACTTATTCTTCTCAAAAGCTTCCAGTATTTTTTCAATAATCCTATGGCATTGCTCTGGAGTACCACGACATTCCCTAAATCCAAATTGGTGACAAGGGATTGCACCGGCCTCCTCCAGTATTGGGCGGACTCTACGCAAAACGAGTCTCTCGACTATTTTGGAGAGTATCGCCAACAAGCTAATCGGGCGTCGGGCGATATGACGCGAGATTGGCTGCAGGTTTCCCAGGTTAGGTGGGTTTGAAAATTTCAAAAACTATATAAATAATTTTTTTATCTTATTAAATAGTACAAAATGTTTAAAATATACTCCTAAAATTTCAAACCGATCCAAGTAAAATCCTAAGAGATAGACCCATCAGAAGTTCCGCCCATTCGGCCATTGTCAGTGTTTATCTCAAAACTTAATTTTTTAAGTCGGTGGACACGATTTCTCCAAAAGTTATGAACCGATTTTGTTCATATTTTGCACACATCTTTGCAATCACATTATCAGGGTAATGAACGAAAGATTTTTTTATTTTTTATTAAAACTAATTTTTTCGAGCCAATAAATGGCGAAAATTTGACCAAATTAGGTGTTATTTTTTTTCAAAGTCAGTGAGAAGTTCAAATTTTACTTTGTTTTTTTTTCCTTCGTTCAATCACGAGATTTATCCGTATACTAACGAAAATGTTTTGGTTTTTTGATTTTGAATGAACCAATCATGAGTTATGCTGTCCACGGCGAGAGCATTTTTTTGTTGAGACGTTAAGGGAGATGAGGTAGCAGCGGCTGAGTTTTCGGAATAATATGTATCTTTGATATGCTGAATTATAAAAATAAAAAATATGATTTTATATATTTACAAAAATAACAGTAAAAATACCCTTTTTTTAACCCTTTGAAACCCACCTAGCCCCTTAAAAGATCCGTTCATAATTTAGGAAAAGCAAGAAAATCGGAGCTGGTCTCTCTTTTGTCAACAGATGGTCTTAATTGAAAAAAAATAAAAAATTACAGACGAATTGACAACTTGCAAATTTTTTTAAGTCAGCTAAAACGTAGACTTCTCAAGTGTATATAGTCTTTAGATTGTCGAAAACAGCTTCCTTACTTGTTAAAATAAGTATTTGTGATATGGGCAATTCCACAGAAAGGTCAACCACAGCAAAAACAAGTGAAAACGTTGCAGTCGGACACAACCGTAATCGATTACATGTGTATATCGGAAACTAGAATAGTTATCGATAGTTTGAAACAAACTTGTTCTGCTTATGGTATAGGAGAGCTTATATTCAATATCTGAAGTCTCTAGCTCTTGTAGTCTCTGAGATCGACGCGTTCATACAGACGGACGGACAGACGGATGCACAGACGGACATGGCTATATCGACTCGGCTGTTGATGCTGATCAAGAATATATATACTTTATGGGGTCAGAGATGCTTCCTTCTGCCTGTTACATACTTTTGCACAAAACCATTATACCCTTTTTACCCATTTTATGGGTTCAGGGTATAAATATTTTTTTTCATTGGGAATTGACAATAAACTCGAAGGTAGGTGGACAGCACATGTTTTTTTTATTATTAGGAATAAAATCATGTAATCAATGAGCCTTCGGACTCGGAGGGCTCAGGAATTTTATCTTCCATCGGAAGTAGAATGAGCTTTGCGATCGGCCTACGTATAATGCCACGACTTGTGAGCACATCTACCACGCGAACCTTGTCGTCGCTGCCAGGAATGGTCAGGGTGATTCGACCAAGGCGCCACTCGTTTGTAGGCAGGTTTTCCTCTTTAACGACGATCATATCACCGAGTCGCAAATTTCTAACAGGTGACTGCCACTTTATTTGCTTATGGAGCTCTTTAAGGTATTCATCCTTCCAACGCAAGCAGAACTGTTGGTGGAGAGCCTTCAAACGTTGCCAGGCTTCAATCTTAACCAGAACGGTTGAAAACTCTTCAAAGGTGAATTTGAGTGGGAGTGGGCCGGGTGGTAAACATCGCCAGCTATCATGTTACCAAATTTGGTGACTTTAGCTCAAAAACTGTAGAAGATAACTGAACTTCCAAATTTAAATGGTGGGCGGCAGAGGTTGGTGTGGCATCCAAATTTTTTAATCAAATGTTTTTAACTGTCACCATTTATCTTCCTACCAAATTTGGTGGCTCTAGCTCAAAAACTGTTAAAGATATAGCCGATTCCAATTTTGTAAGGCGGGTGGCTTGGGTGGGCGTGGCATCCAAAATTTTGATGCATATCTTTGGTAGATGTTGCCTTCTATCTTTCTACCGAATTTAGGGGATCTAGCTTAAAAACTGTAAGAGATATCGAAATTTCCGATTTTAAATGGTGGGCAGCAGAGGTGGGCGTGGCATCCAAATTTTTGATGCAGACCTTTTGTAGATGTCACCATATATCTTCCTACCAAATTTCGTGACTCTAGTTCAAAAAATGTGGAAGATACACGCATAACCGTTTTAACAACGCCGGGGGGTGGGGGGGCGGAAGGTGTGGGCGTGGCATCCCAATTTTTGTTGCAGTTTGTTGGAAAACTTCACTACCTATCTTGACACAAATTTTTGTAGCTCTAGCTCAAAAAATTTGAAAACTATAGGCGTTTCAAATTTCATGTAGAAGGAGGATGGGGGCGGAATCAGGGGGCGTGGCATCCACAATTTTGATGCATTTTTTTGGGGAACGTCAATATCTATCTTGACACAAAATTTGGTGGTTCTAGCCCAAAAAATGTGAAAACTATAGGCGTTTCGAATTTCAAGGAGCAGGCAGGATGGGGGCGGAAGGAGTGGGCGTGGCATCCAAAATTTTGATGCAGTTTTTTCAGGGACGTGACTAGCTATCTGCGTGCAAAATTTGGTAACTCTAGCTGTAAGAATGTGAGAAATATTTGGTTTTATCGGTTTTCAGTAACCGATTTTATCGATTTCTCAGCCCCCTAGTAGGCGTGGCAACCCAATTTTGACACTTTATCTGTCGCGCCTATAGAAAAACATAATTGCAAAGTTTCAAGTCTCTAGCTTTACGGGTGTCGAAAAAAGTTGCGTTCATACAGACGGACGGACGGACAGACGGACAGACACCATGACGGACATTGCACAAAACCAATATACTATGAGACCTTCGGTATCAAAGTATAAAAATTTAAAGTCTCTGTAAGTTTGTTGTTTTACCAAATACGTACAGGGAATCGATTAAATTTAACTAGAATTAACAAACATTTCACTTATTTATAAAACAACTAGCTGTTATCCGGTGCACTTCGCTACACCTAAATCGATTAAAACTCTTAAGGGTTTTTACTTTGTGTTTTATTTATTGTTGTAAAACTGTTACTTATTTATAGAACATTTTGGTAAACAACATTTTTGGTTTTTCCACCTGGCGCGTAAATGAATCCCACTCTCGAGCATGCGACGAACAATTGGCCGTGGGAGAAGCACGGTTCTTCCAAATTGACGCCGCATACTCGATACGTTTGCCCTTGCGATTTGTTGATGGTCATCGCAAAGGCAAGACGTACTGGGAACTGCAAGCGCTTAAATTCAAACGGCATGTCCGTTGGAATCATTGGAATGCGTGGTAAGAGTACAACTCCACCTGCTGCCTTGCAATTTAGTATGGTTGCTTCAATCAAATTTGGCCACAATTTTTTGACTGAAAGTCTTGTGCCATAACACAAAGTCGGTGGCTTCAGATTTTGTAGAAGTGTAATGGGTGAACCGACTTTCATGACCAAACGATGCGGTGGCAGACCGGGGGATCCAAAGAATTCAAGAATTCAGTTGGATAATTGACTACTTCATCTTGATTCAAAACGCTATCAATCGATGTATATGTTGTAGCTTCTCCTGGCAGTTTTTCTTGAATGGCAAAATTGATTTCGTTGACGTGTACATTTTTCGGTGCCAATATTGCGCGTTCACTTAAAGTCCTATTTACATTGGCGTTAGACGCGAGGCGAGACTTGCGTTCGAATTCGATAGCGTGGACACTCGCTGTAAAATATCGCATGCCTATTTACATTGACGCGATTCTTCTGGCATGCTTTTATTTATTTTTGTTTAAATTTGCAGCCCTGTTCAATAAAACATGGCAGCCCTGTTCACCATAACATGGCAACACTTACCAAAAAAGCAAACAGAAAATATTTCATTTGTCGTATAAAATTGTCTTTTCTTTTATTAAAATAATGAGCAATTCAATTTGCTCGCAATTTAATTTCTGCATTGTGCTACAAAAAACAAAAATAATTTGACATTAACAGCAGCTGATCAGCTGCTTATCACGCTTTACCAACGCGAGGGTTTTTCATATTTTCGAAATTGAAAGCGAGAGACGCGCGATATCTAGCGCCATTGTAAACAAACACAATGACTCACATGAAATGAAAATGTTTGCGACACTCGCTTTCGAACATCGCCTCGCGGCCTCGCGCCAATGTAAATAGGACTTAAGTAATCGTGGAGTTGATAGTGTTGAATAATATTCGGAAATACACTTTCAATCAATTCTTCTTTCGATTGTAAAAGTGTACAAAAGTTGTTCGGCAATGTGATCAAACCGGTATCATCGATTGGTATTTTGCCTTCGCCAATGTCCAACAACTGCTTCGAAAACGCCACTGCGGATCGATCATTTTGAAATTGGAATCGCATGTTGATAGTAAGAGTCAGCCTTTGAACATATCTCCACAAAACTGACGATTTTAAACATACGTTTATTTCGTTGGCAGGAGTTGATCGAGGAATGACTGGCAAAGTTTGCCGAAAATCGCCGGATAATAATATTAATGCTCCGCCAAAAAGTTGTTGATTTTGGCGTAAATCTTGCATTGTTCTATTGAATGCTTCTAATGACTCATCCCATAGAACTATTCCAGCTCCTCGCAAAACTTTTGCCATTGCTGAATTCCTCGATATGTTGCAAGTTGGTGTTTCAACGATTTGGATGTTCAACGGTAATTTCAAAGCAGAATGTGCTGTTCGGCCGCCATCAAGTAGAGTAGCAGCGATGCCTAACGAAGCAATTGCCAACGCAATTTTCTGCTGTGACCGTATAGTAGCAAGAATCAAAGAGATCAGAAACGTTTTCCCTGTACCACCGGGCGCATCCAGATAGTAGAATCCACCGGCGTTATTGTCAACCGCTCGTATAATCTTATCACAAGCATTTTTCTGCTGAATATTCAATTTGGTAATGTTAGCTTGTATGAAAGCACGCAATTCATTGCAATCGTATTGTTGTTCACGTTGAAGCTCACGGTCAAGCATATCAAGCGCTGAACGATTGGGCGCAGTTATGCCAAGTTGCGCTAATGCCAAAGTATGCAACTTTTTGTTTTTCATAAAAAGGGTCGTATTTGCAAAACGTGCAATGATAAACACATTAAATTTCTAATGTGCACCCTCCACACAGACCCCAATCACCCCTGAAAATTTCAATGAAATCGGGCAAGCCGTCTAGGAGGAGTATGCGAACAGGAAGTTTTGCCACTTAATTTTATATATATAGATTTTGAAATATTCGAATGCAAAGTCGATAAAATGCCAAATTTCAGTAAAAATACCAAAGCAAAATAAATTTAAAGTATCTGTAAGTTTGTTGTTTTACCATATACGTACAGGGAATCAATTAAATTTAACTAGAATTAACAAACATTTCATTTATTTATAAACAATTTTAAAATATGCAAATGCAAAGTCGATAAAATGCCAAATTTACGTTTTTTTGCTCGATTTTTTATGATAAATGTTCGTAATGAGAGACATAATGCATTGACATTTGGGCGGCAGAGGCGGGCTTGGCATTAAATCAGAAACACAGTTCTGAATACTCTTTCAAAATGTGTGTGCATCTTTTGTATTTAAATGCTCAACTGTAAAGTAGTTGTGTTGCAAAATTGTTTGCTAGTGTCATAAGTTAAAAACTCGAAAGAGTATGTATGAACAGAGACTGCAAAACAAAAATTGCCTGTCTGGGAAGCCTTGTCTTTTTTAGGTTTTTGCAGGCAGATTCAAATGCGCGCAATTTTTGAATTTGAACATTGGCAATCGACATCAAATATGTATTTACTTTCATGGGTCGAAAATACATAATTATATAATTCAAATATAAATAATTATAAGAAAAATTATCAATTATGCACCTGTTAACGCTTTAAATGTATTTTAATAATTAATAAAAAAAACAAGTAAAAACGTTGCAGTCGGACGCAACCGACTGCGGAATACTTTGATACCAGTAAAAGAACGGATGGTAAGGAGTCTGCTTGCAAAGGAGTTGGACGGGTGGTAATCATAGCCAGTTATCATGTTATCAAATTTGGTGACTTTAGCTCAAAAACTGTGGAAGATAACTGAACTTTCAAATTTAGAAGGTGGGCGGCAAGGGTGGGTGTGGTACCAAGTTTGGTGGCTCTAGCTCAAAAACTGTTAAAGATATAGCCGATTCCAATTTTGTAAGGCGGGTGGCTTGGGTGGGCGTGGCATCCAAAATGTTGATGCAGATCTTTGGTAGATGTTGCCTTCTATCTTTCTACCGAATTTGGGGGCTCTAGCTTAAAAACTGTAAGAGATATCGAAATTTCCGATTTTAAATGGTAGGCGGCAGATGTGGGCGTGGCATCCAAATTTTTGATGCAGACCTTTTGTAGATGTCACCATATATCGTGACTCTTGTTCAAAAAATGTGGAAGATACACGCATAACCGTTTTAACAACGGCGGGGGTGGGGGGCGGAAGGTGTGGGCGTGGCATCCAAATTTTTGATGCAGTTTGTTGGAAAACTTCACTACCTATATTGACACTAAATTTGGAGGCTCTGGCCCAAAATATGTGAAAACTATAGGCGTTTCCAATTTGTGGTAGAAGGGGGGATGGGGGCGGAATCAGGAGGCGTGGCATACAAAATTTTGATGCATTTTTTGGGGAATGTCAATATCTATCTTGACACAACATTTGGTGGCTCTAGCCCAAAAAACGTGAAAACTATAGGCGTTTTCAATTTCAAGGAGCAGGGATGATGGGGGCGGAAGGAGTGGGCGTGGCATCCAAAATTTTGATGCAGTTTTTTCAGGGACGTGACTAGCTATCTTCGTGCAAAATTTGGTAATTCTATCTGTAAGAATAAGAGAAATATTTGGTTTTATCGGCTTTTAGTTATCAAATTTATCGATTTCCCAGCCTCCTAGTAGGCGTGGCAACCCCATCTTAACACTTTATCTGTACCTTCTATGGATAAACATAATTGCAAAGTTTCAAGTCTCTAGCTTTGGTGTCGAAAAAAGTTGCGTTCATACGGACGGACAGACGGACAGACAGGCTCCATGACGGACATTGCACAAAACCAATATACATACCATGATACTTTCAGTATCAAAGTATAAAAATATAAAAATAATAACATCAATTTTATTCGTATCCTCAACTGGTTATAAAATTGCTGAAAATTCTAAAAGTTGAGGCAGGTCAAAACTAACAAGACAATTGCGAAGCATACATAAAAATGTGCTGCCTTTGCATACATGTACACACACACACATGTACCATATATGCTAGGCTGAGGAAACGAAACAAAATCACAAAAATCTCGGCAAAGCTAGCCCACCAAAAAATGAAGCCAGCGCAAGTGAATGTATACACAAATGTATTTTTTACCGTTACTTGCATTCCGCTGGCGCGCTCCCTACCCTAAAAACTCTAGCCGGGCTGCTGCAAACGAACAGCAACTGAAACAAAAGCATCTGCAAATGCTGCTTTCTCACTCTCTCATCATTGAAGAGCGGCCAAGAATGCACAAACACATACATGTCATGTGTGCGTGTGAATGCCTGCTCGCTCACATACGCACGCATACATACACGCGACTTCAGCTCCACAACAAATCCGTTGAGTTGCTTACAGCAAAGCAAGCCATAGAATGACGTCACTTTGCTGCGCGGCCAGCTCTGTCTGTTAACTTTTCGACTCTTCTTCTTCCTGGATCGGAAGTTTAACATTTTGACGGCAATAAGATTACAGTCGATTTAAGGTCTCTATGTTATTCTATGCTCAGTGATAGCATGATGCAATTATATAAGGTGGTCCCGTCGGCAAAAGCTGTCCGTTAACAATGCTTACAACAAGTGCGAGTGAAAGGGCTAAGCGTAGTAAGTGTGAGTTAAACAACAATAGAGCGTGTTGATTAACCGTTAGATGGACCATGGGGTTTAATGTTGCCTGTTATAATAAAATGAGTTGATTTTATTTTATAATTTAATTTTTTATAATTTTGAATTTGAATTTGATTTGATTTGTTTTTTTGTTTTTGTATAAATATTTTTTTGTTCAAGCTCTTAATTCTAAAATAAATTCTAATCTTAAAATAAAATGTTTTTATATCTAAATTTATATTAACATTTTCGGAAGGCATTAACAATTTTTGTTTAACATTTTTTGTTATGTTAAAATGTTCCTTATTAATGTCTAAAAATATTTTTTCCAGCTCTTTCAGTTTATTTTTGAACTGTTCAGAAGGTTTAATGAGTCCACCATGCGAGACCTCATCTACGTAGGTAAATGTCGAATTTTCGGCAAACTCATTGGACAGTCGCAGTTTCTTGATAACATAGCCTGCTAGGTACTCAATGGCATCCTCCGATAACTCGTCTAGCTCACTTTCTGGTGCTATGCTGTTACCACAAAATCAATGTCTACCACAAAATCTTCATATTCGCATTCCTTGTTGTGTTGACTTTGGTCTGCTTGGGAACTTATATCTAGGTTCAACCACGTGTCAGAATTGTCTTCATCAACATTTTGATTGTTTGACAATAATTCAGTATTCTTAGCTAAATAAAAATAAAAATTATTAAAAAATTATAAAAATATTAAATAAAAAACATAATAAAGGACAAATTACAACACAAAATACAGAACAAACCTCAACAAACAATCACGACTAAATCTTTTTTGGCTGAAGCATAGAGCTAAACATTTGACAATTAGTATTGTTAAAATCAATTATTTTGTAATTGATTGTTTAGATTTTGTCATACCTGTTATATATTTTCTTAACCTATACTTAAATTGAAGTGGAGTCGGATGGTCGAACTGTCCACCTTTAGATCGCATGGCGCCAAAAAAAATTCTCTACAATGTCTTGGTTAAGACGACTTGTTAAGATATAGCGAATTGGGTACTTTTCCGACAAATATCCATGCAAGCCATCAAGGAATGCGTTGCTAACCAAAATGACTTTTTGGAAGGGCAGCATATGAGCTTTGCCAACTATTTCCGTGCGCATTAACTCAGACATTTTAGCCAAAATGCCTGGTTGGACTTCAATTTCTTGGCATATTGCATATTGGAATTCGCAGTTGAAAATTTCGTATTAAAAACGTCAAACCAATCATTGACGATTTTAAAGAGATCAGCGGTTTCGCATGCGTTCTCTACTTCATAACCCAACGCATAGCATCTTCTAATGGCGCTGGCGGTTGTATTTGAGAACAGCTGTGTTGCCAATTTGACCTTCTGTTTAGCCAGCGAACCAATATTGATGTGATTATCGGTAATCTTGAACAATATTGACACATCTGATTTAGCACAGTAGCTTAATGGTTAATGGACTGTCGGGCTTAGTTAGTCTGTTTCCGTTGAAGACAAATCCGGAGTCGACATAATGGTTACGAATCAACTTTACTAGATGTGGAGTATCCGAAAAAACAAATATTTTCAAGTCTCCATCCGCTGGATGGCTAAACCAGGTCATTGCTAAGACAAAAAATGTTTTAAATTTCTCTTTTGTATTAATTGTAATAAGAAACTTACTCTCCGATAAGCCAAGCTCTCTCCATAATCTTTGATTTGCAGCGCCCAAATCAGAAACAATAGCAACAACGGTATAATCTCTTATGTGCAGCTAATTTATTATTGAAAGCAAAGTATCTGCGTCCATTCGAGCATTGAAATCAAAGTGTACTGGCTGCTTCCAAGATGTTATTAAGCCACGAGCTATGGCCAGCTGAAGATAGTTGCTCGGCTCATAAACAATATCCGCCGAACTGTCATACTCAAAAGCAGCAGCAACCTTCATTTCATCGAAGGACAAAACGCAAAGCTTATCCACTTCGGGCATTTCCTCATTTTCCATGAGGTCTATCACTAGATCGAGTGTTCCGGCATTAATTTTTACATCTGCCAACCATCTTTATAATGTTGTCCGACTCGGCAAAGGAAATCCCTTTCTATATAGATGGTTGTAGGCACGAGGTCCCGCGGCATGAAGGCAGATGACAGCAGACATGTCTGTTGCAGTAATGAAGCTCTCTTCCCTCCACTCTTTAAAATTCTTATTTGGGTCTCGGTGAAAATTTTGCTTAGAGATTTGTCCAATTCCTCATACTCTCCAAGTTGCTAGCGTAAAGAAACCATCTGCTTCTCCATTAGTCGAAGTTGTTTTCGTAGGCTTTCGTTCTCGATATGTATGTTATGGTTTATCACTTTGTCTCTACATTAGAAGGAAATTATTGTTTGTATATACTCATTTGTTTTAACACGGTTAGCTTACTCTGTTTGCGTGCTAGAATCGGCGTAGCCTAATTTTAAAATTTTTGGTTCAGGCTCTGGGTCTCTTTGCGGAACAGCATCAACATTTAGGCGCCTTCTTTTAAGACTTGTCCTTTTTTTGGAGCTGACTGCGAAGCATTAAAATGCGTATCGCACATTTTGGAGTTCTCTCCAAGGCTGCAGAGTAAAATTTGCTTCCACAATTCCCTTCTAACTTCACATTTCGGTGCATTAATAAATTTCACTCCTTGCACGTGCTTGCGGCAAAAACTGCAATATGTCAATTTTTGTTTTCTTGCTTAAGGGTTAACTTTTACGAAAAATTTGTCCACACACAACCTTTCACTTCAACAAGCAAGCACGCACTAAACGTGAGCGGACAAAAAACCGAACGAGTTGGCAGCCGACGGGACCGCCTTATATAATTGCATCATAAGTGATAGTACACAAAAGCCTCGGTTTGCTTCGTCCTGATTTGCGTTGTTTCAATTTGCGTCGCAAAATATTTTTTCGGGTTTTTCGAAGTGAGTTGTTCGGAATTTCGATTTGCGTCGAAATCATCGGCGATTATAAACTTAATTTGGATTTTAGTTAGATTGCTTTTCCTTTTTACCCCACTTCCTAAAAGGTAAAGGTTATGAGCTGTGCTCCGGTTATTGCAAAACGCAAAAACGCAGTTACAGTCATTGTCTGTAAACATCTGTTATATAGACAGACAGACAGACGGACATGGCTACATCGACTTGGCTGTTGCTGCTGATTTAGAATATATCGAGCCCTATTTGCGACAATAACGTATGCGCCATTTCCCGACATTTTTTTTTTTTAACATGTTTATAAACACCAACCGCATCTGCACCTTAAATATTACATTTTAATTGTCAATAATAAGTCAATAATAACATAAGCGACACACGATTCTTTTGGTATCCTCGAAAATAACGTAAGCGACACAAAACCACATAATAATGTAAAATAGCGTCTTGGCGCTTACGTTATTGTCGCAAATAGGGCTCGATATATACTTTAAGGGATAAGAGACGCTTCTTTCTGCCTTTTACAAATATTTGCACAAAACTGTTATACCCAGTCTACCCCTTTTATAGGTTCAGAGTATAAACAAGTAAAAACGTTGCAGTCGGACGCAACCGACTGCGGAATACTTTGATACCAGTAAATGAACGGTTGATAAGGGGGAATGCAGGGGCGAAGGGAGTGGGCCATGTGGTAAACATCGCCAGCTATCATGTTACCAAATTTGGTGACTTTTGCTCAAAAGCTGTGGAAGATAACTTAACTTCAAAATGTAAAAGGTGGGCGGCAGAGGTGGGCGTGGCATCCAAATTTTTGAATCGAATGTTTTTAACTGTCACTATCTATCTTCCTACCATGTTTGGTGGCTCTAGCTCAAAAACTGTTAAAGATATAGCCGATTCCAATTTTATAAGGCGGGTGGCTTGGGAGGGCGTGGCATCCGAAATTTTGATGCAGATCTTTAGTATATGTTGCCTTCTATCTTTCAACCGAATTTACGGGCTCTAGCTTAAAAACTGTAAGAGATATCGAAATTTCCGATTTTAAATGGTGGGCGGCAGAGGTGGGCGTGGTTTTTCTAGCTCGAAAAATGTGAAAACTATAGGCGTTTCCAATTTCAAGTAGAAGGGGGGATGGGGGTGGAATCAGGGGGCGTGGCATCCAAAATTTTGATGCATTTTTTTGGGGAACGTCAATATCTATATTCACACAATATTTGGTGGCTCTAGCCCAAAAACTGTGAAAACTATAGGCGTTTCCAATTTCTTGGAGAAGGAGGGATGGGCATCCAAGTTTTGATGGGGAACGTCAGTACCTATCTTGACACAAAATTTTGTGTCTCTAGTTAAAAAAATGTGAAAGCTATAGGCGTTTCCAATTTCATGGTGAAGGGGGGATGGGGGCGGAATTAGGGGGCGTGACATCCAAAATTTTGACGCACTTTTTTGGGGAACGTCAATATCTATCTTGACACACAATTTGGTGGCTCTAGCCCATAAAATGTGAAAACTATAGGCGTTTTCAATTTCAAGGAGCAGGGATGATGGGGGCGGAAGGAGTGGGCGTGGCATCCAAAATTTTGATGCAGTTTTTTCAGGGACATGACTAGCTATCTGCGTGCAAAATTTGGTAACTCTAGCTGTAAGAATGTGAGAAATATTTGGTTTTATCGGTGTTCAGTTATCGAATTTATCGATTTCCCAGCCTCCTAGTAGGCGTGGCAACCCAATCTTAACACTTTATCTGTACCGTCTATGGATAAACATAATTGCAAAGTTTCAAGTCTCTAGCTTTACGGGTGTCGAAAAAAGTTGCGTTCATACGGACGGACGGACAGACGGACAGACAGACACCATGACGGACATTGCACAAAACCTTCGGTATCAAAGTATAAAAAGCCAAATTAAACTTTACTTTGCTGTGTTACAGGCACAAGGTAAATTGTGTTATTAAAAAATGATTATAAGCTGTTTAAGAGGCTCAACGAAATGTGAGAATTTTCTAGTAATCTTATAAAGTTATATGGCTGTTTATTGCGCCTCCGTCAATCATGATTATGATGCCATTTCGCAGAAAATTCTTTTCTACCTTAAGAATAAAAAGTTTTTAATCAACAATACTCTTAATGAATTCAACCAGCAATTGCCATTGAAAACGGTAACTATCCCACAATAACAAGCTTGGACAACAACAATAGATCCATGATGACCAATGCTAACGACGCAAGCGCTGAGAGCTGTGCTAATTCACCAAGCTTAGTTTCATCCAACGCTTCTCGTGTTGAACAGAACGAACACAATATAGATAGTACCAACCATCATCTAAAAGAGTCTGTCAACAATTTGGGCACCGACGAAAATGCCAACAATAAAAGTCAAGACAATGATTTGAGAAATCATCGAGGGATCGACATCATCCCCATAAACCACCTTATGCCCGAGACAGTGCAGAATCACCAGCAGGTGCCAATCAACAGCGGCACACTAACAACGGCTAATACCTCATCTCTACTACTCCTACAGTCCAACGCCAATTGCTCTGCGGTCGACAGACGGTCTGATGTCGATTCAATTGAGACCAATAGCACAACTATTTATGCCACACCCACAATGCTTCCAAGTTTTAGTCACTACTCTTCAGGCAAGTTTTTCATTGAAGTCTTGCACTCGTCGCTCACTGCTAGCTCCGTTCTGGCATAAAATCGTTCGCACAACACGTGGTGAAGGCACTTTAGGCTTAGCTTCAGTCAAGATCTGTTTGAAATATTACTTTAAAGAAATACTAAAAACGCACCAACAGTTTGAGTGACCTCTACAAAGGAGTCGTAACATATACTGTACATATATATTTATTTCCTTTTGTTGTATTTTTAAAAAATTTTTTTCGTTTTGCTTTTATCATTTCTTATGTTAAATACTTCTTCGGGTAAGAACAAAAAATTTTTTTTATTCATCGTTTTAGCATGCGGATCAGTAGTTCCAAGCGCGGATTACACCTATAGTCCTGCATATACACAGTATGGTGGTGCTTATGGATCATACAGTTATGGAACGAGTAGTGGTCTCATAAGTAAGTTTACGAAGAAATAACAATTTGCAAGTTTATAGCCCAAACTCATTATACTACAGACTCATCATACTACTATGAAAGCGGTCAAAATCAGACGTCCCTCAACCAAGACTTGCGGTCACCCCTTGCTGCAACAAGAGCAAACTCGCTGGTCTCTGCTGCCTCGCCAACTGGCAGTGCATGTACAAAATCGGAATCATCAGACATATTTCTTGTGTAGTGCATACCCTAAAAGTCTACAATACATAAAAGTCGTGGAGGTTCAACAACTAAAAGCTAATTTATCAGCGATTCAATACATAAATGAAACTAATTGCTGTAAAGCATTGCAATGTTCAACATCAATCGTAAGTTAACGCTAAGAGGTTGGGCTGACTGTTTGTTGTTATTTAAAATGATATATAAATACGAACTGAACTCAACGAGAATAATTCTCTTACAATTAGTTAATTTGCATTTAATATTCGATTGGTAGTATTGATACTTTAAACGGATAAATATAAAAACAAAAGTTTTAAATAAGGGAAACTTAACCAAAAACGAACAATTCAAGTTTTTAATTATTTTTTGTTTTGTATTTTATTTATTTATACATAAGCTAAGCATAATTATTTTTATCTATGTACTTGTGTATGTTAAAATTGTACATATAAACTATACGCTATTATTGTACATAGTGATGATATAATTGAGAGTATTATTTTAATGATTATACATAGGAATTATTCTATCTGTTAGGTTCTATTTACATATACGTAACGTAAGATTATCAGTATGGATTCGCAAAAAAAAAAGAATCGAAGTGTTATGGATTGCAACTGCAAATATTGAAATAAAGACATTTAGATTTTATATTTTAATTTATATTATTTATATGCAGATATACTCGTGTAATGATATTAAATTACTGTATTTTAGTGAACGTGTGTACATCGAACTGAATTTGTACTCGTAAATGTAATTAGTTGATAATTATTAATAACGGAACGCAATAGGTTTTTAAGAAAGCTCATACCAAATTCTTTATGAAAAAGAACATACATACGTGAATTAATGATTGTAGATTGCGCATATCCAATATCAATGTTAATAGGTCTGTTGTTTTTGTAACATCAATCAATAAAATTGTAATTTTTATGGCATTACGCCATTTTAACGCACAAGAATAAAAAACTGTCTTATACTTATTAATAATTCCAAAATCTACAATCACTCGAAGGCTTCCAATTGTAAATAGTTCTGCTTCTTAGGAAGCTGATTGAGTATGCAATAAGAAAAAAATTAGAAAACCTAACTTTAAATAAGTTTAAAATACAAAGTCAAAATATTTCCGCCAAAAAAAAAAAGAAAACTACTTAACACAATTTCTCGATTTCATGGTATTTGTCGAGTTATGGGATAAAACAAAGTTTTGATTTTTAATTATTTGTGATTATTGATTCTTGTAGAGCACGACAAAATAAAGGGCTGTTTACTCTTGACTTAACTTAACTTAACGTAAGAGTCAGCTGACTCAATCTACCTTATGGCTCTCAATGTTAGCGTTTACTCAAAACTTAACGTAACTTAACTTAACGTAACAATCAAAGTTTATTATATGATAAAAAGTCAAAAGACTTTAAAGATATAATTAAAATAAGAGAAGTTTGGGCTGCAATTGCCAAAGAACTTGGTTGCAATGGTTAGTATATTGATATAAGTAGTTGAATTTGTTTTTGCATTAATATGTTTGTTTGTTAAAGTTGATATCTGTGAAAGGCGTTGGATTACCCTGAGAGAGCGATTTGCGAAGGAGTTGAGGATGGTGGAACCCTCAGGTAGTGGATTTGGGATGTCGACGGAATGGCTGCATTTCGAAAGCTTGCAGTTTTTAAAAAAAACCATTTACAGAGACGCCGGTAATTACTTATTTACAATTTGTTATTTTTTTTTTTTACAATAAAAATGCTTTTATTGTTTAGGCAAAGGTCAAATTTCAAGGCGTCAGAGGAGTCTAAGTTTTGATGACATTATAAGTATGGAATCTTCACCACCACCTGAATCTGCACCTGAACCTGAACCTGTTGAAGAAACGGAAGGCAAACACCACCGCGGACGATAATTTGTCACAGGCAACAGCAGCATTTAAGGAATATTGGGAGTCCATGAAGCAGAGAGAAGATGAGGATGAGGTGGCAGCCAACATGGGCAATATAGTAAAGAAATCTTTGTCGGCAAAGTCTCCGAAAAAAAAATTAATATAGCGTCGAAAATTATGCAATTATTAGCCGATAATCAATAAATTGAAACAAAATTTAATTATTATTGTTTAATTTTAATTAACTCATAAAGTTAAAAATTTTATTTTGGTTGGAACGAAACTGCTCCTTAATTCATTAAATAACTACGCAATTTGTTTCGGAGTGACATGGTATAGTTGGAGCTTCTGCGGCTATGAGACAAATTTTCCCGAACGCTATTGAAGGACTGCATTTCAGTTCGCCAGCCACCCAATATAATGCTGTTGTCAGACGCATCTTGGTCAGCAAACGTAGGAGGGCAATACTAACGATCCATGTCGGAACAATTTTTTCACAGTTATCTGGAATGAACTCCAACGTTGTATTCAAAATGCGCCAACGAGTTGTCAGGATACCAAAACTGTTTTCTATAGTTCGACGTGCCTTTGAAATTCTATAGTTGAAAACAATGTCTTCAAGCGACAATGTTATTCCTGAGCGTGCTGGTGAAATTGGCTTCATCAAAATTTGTCTCAATGGGAAAGCATAAATTGGGTAGAGGTTTTCTTGGCGGCAACGGTAATGTTCCTGCTAAAAGTTGTGTGCCAAAATCTGATAATCGGAAAACACCTGTTAAACATAATAACATTATAATTAATAAGGTTTACACAAGAAATAAACGTGAATTATATACCTGCATCATTATACCACGAACCCATGAAATGGGTAAAAGGGGTATAATGTTTTTGTGCAAAAGTATGTAACAGGCAGAAGGAAGCATCTCCGACCCTATAAAGTATATATATTCTTGATCAGCATCAACAGCCGAGTCGATATAGCCATGTCCGTCTGTCCGTCCGTCTGTCCGTCCGTCTGTATGTATGAACGCGTAGATCTCAGACACTATAAGAGCTAGAGACTTCAGATTTTGAACATAAGCTCATCTAAGTCCTAGGCAGTACAAGTTTGTTTCCGATTTTCGATAACTATTTCCGTTTTCGATATACACATGTAATCGATTTAAAACATTTCTCGAATTTTGAAAATGTAAAAATTGGGGTTGAATAAATGGGTAACGATATAACTTTTCTGAAAATTTCATCGAAATCGGTTGAGAAACACCAGAGATATCGAAGATTGAAGTTTAGTCACAGAAGCATACAGACAATGACTGTACGCGTTATGTACAGGGTTCGGGGTATATCCTAGTCGGGAAATCTCGACTAGAGCCTTCTTACTTGTTTTCACTGCCATAGCTTCCCACACTAGTAGCAATGAAAGTGTATCGAGCATCGCAGACCGCCAATAAAACTATGCTAAAAGATTTCTTGTAGTTGAAATACATGCTGCCACTATTCTTTGGGCACTTTATTGCGATGTGCTTTCCATCCACTGCACCAACGCAATTCGGCAAGTTCCATAAATTTTCAAAATCAGCCGCAATGTCTTTATATTGCGACTCGGTTGGAGGTGACAGATATATGCCTTAAAAAACATATTGGTAAACAAAATATTTTAAGTAATAGATAAAGTACATACATAATTGATCAACTACCTGAAAGAACATCCCATAAAGCTTCGCAAGTTTCAAAAATAATCTTCCATACAGTAGTTTTGGCGAGTTTATGACTCCAAGCAATCGATTGCAAACTTGTGCCATGAGATAAAAATCTTTAAAATAAACAATTATAACAAATAAAGTACATACACATTATTAATGTACATATGTATAAGAAAAAAAAAACTTACAATAGTGTTATTTCCAGTCGCTCTTCTGTACTGATGCGCTGTCGCGGCTTCCTGAGTTTCTCACGCAACAAACTCAATAATAAGTTGAACAGTTTTTTAGGCATTCGGGTATGAATAAAAAACTGTTCTTCATCTAAATCTCTCATAGCTGAGAAAGTCTTGGTGAAGTACCCACTCGTGTGCCAGTTCCGATTTATTGGACGTACTTTCCAACGCCGCTTCCTTTTTTTCTCCTCTTCCTGCTGTTTGTACAAAGCTACGATGTTTAGGAACATACCAAATGCCACTGCAACTTTATCCATATTTAATTTTTTCATATGAGCCAACGAGCGCAAAAACAGTTGAATGCAGATGTTGTCAATATGTGATAACAGCTGTTTATTTTTCTTTGTTTAACAACACTGTTAACATAGTTCTACAGCACTGACACACTGATTTCTTAAGTTACGTCACGTAATACGTCAAGAGTAAACGCATACATTCCTTAAGTTCATGAATCTAAGAAAACCAGATTGCGCATTCGCTGTGTCAAAATAAAAATCTACTGCGCATCTACGTCACAGTAGACTGCAGCTGTGGCGCGCAGTTTGAATTTAATGGAATTTGTGTGTAATAGGCAGTCTTATTTAAAATAGTGCTGGGTTGTTCATGAGTGAGTGAGCAAAAAAGAGTTGTTCATCGAACTGAACAAGTGAACAATGTTCCGTACTAATTGTTCTTTTTTGCTCACTTGATCACTTGCTCTTTTGTTCTTGTTCTTGTTCCTATTGCTCATTTGCTCACAACTCACTTGCTCCCTTTAGCTCATTAGTTCTTTTTGCTCAGCTGTTCTTCCGGTATTTAGTTCATTTTTTCACAGAGGTTATTTTTTCAGTTCATTTCCGGCTGTTATATCTTAGCGGCAAAAACAAATAATTTTAATGCAAATTAATAAATAGTATTTAAAATGTCTCTGATCCGCAAACATAGTGATGTATGGATTCACTTTACTGATTTGGGCAACGCGCAAGCAAAATGCAAGTACTGCAACTCAGCTTTAAGCTATAAGTCGCAAAGCAACTTGTCTCGGCACATGCGAAGTAAGCACCCGTCAGCAATGGAGCCCGTTGTCCGACAAAGTCAGGAGAATGTTGTTCTAGTTAACACACAGCCAAAAATCACAACTTTTGCCTATAGGCCTGTGTCGGAGAATAAAAGCCGACAATTAGATCGGCAAGTGGTAAAAATGATTGCCAAGGGAAATCATGCACTGAGGTTGGTCGAAGAGCCAGAGTTTAAAAAACTTCTAGAAGATGTCTCGCACTGCCCAGGCTATAAGCTCCCCACCCGCAAAACTTTAGCAAACGTACTGCTTCCAAAACTACGCGCAGAGCAGGGGGGCAAAATACAGGAAGAAATCGCTGCTGCAACTGCTGTGTGCCTAACCACAGACGGCTGGACGTCTCTCAGTAATGAGAGTTACCTAGCCGTAACGGCCCATTTCATAGAGCCTGGAGCCACCGAGCAAAAATCGTATACCATAGCCTGTGAAGCGTTTGAAGATGCACACACTTCCCAAAACATGTGTGAATTTTTAAAAAAAAATAGGAAAATTGAAAACAAAGTGTCGGCGGTTGCATCGGATAATGCTTACAACATTGTTGGTGCAATTAAGATGGGAGGGTGGCGCCACATTCCGTGCTTTGCACATACCCTCAATATAATCGTCCAAAAGGCGTTGCTCGAAATTGACGAAATACGTTCAAAGCCCAAGGCAATCGTCGAGTTTTTCAATCGAAGCTCATCTGGCTTAAAAAAATTAAAGGATGCACAGGCTCAACTAGAATTACCAAGTTTAAAACTTTCGCAGGATGTGGCAACACGATGGAATTCAACATATAAAATGTTTCAACGGCTCATTGTCCTAAAAGAAGCAGTTATGGTAGCCGTTTCAATTTTACGTCCAGACTTGATATTAACAACAGCAGATTGGAAAGTCATTGAAGACGTGCTACCTGTGCTGCTACCTTTTTATCAAATAACGAACGAAATATCTGCGGAAAAAAAACGTTACCCTCTCCAAAGTTATAGTTTTGGTTGCAATTTTAGAAAAAAAGGTGGCTAGCAAGTATGCAAGTAATTCCACAATTAAAAGAGCTATAAATGCGCTTGTGTACGAACTGAATACCCGGTTTAAAGATGTTGAGCATAATGTTTTATTTGCGGAAAGCACAATTTTAGATCCGAGATTCAAAGGGCGTGTTTTCAAATCGGAAGATGCATTCAAAAAATCTGTTGCCAACATAAAAAAAAACATTATGTTCACTCGAGTAGCCAACGCATTGCCTGATGCTGCTCCGACTGAGGCGACACAAGAGTCGTCAATAAAAAACAAGTAAAAACGTTGCAGTCGGACGCAACCGACTGCGGAATACTTTGATACCAGTAAAAGAACGGTTGATAAGGGGGAATGCAGTGGCCCATGTGGTAAACATCGCCAGCTATCATGTTACCAAATTTGGTGACTTTAGCTCAAAAACTGTGGAAGATAACTTAACTCCCAAATTTAAAAGGTGGGCGGCAGAGGTAGGCGTGGCATCCAAATTTTTGAATCAAATGTTTTTAGCTGTCACTATCTATCTGCCTACCAAGTTTGGTGGCTCTAGCTCAAAAACTGTTAAAGATATAGCCGATTCCGATTTTATAAGGCGGGTGGCTTAGGTGGGCGTGGCATTCAAAATTTTGATGCAGGTCTTTGGTAGATGCTGCCTTCTATCTTTCTACCCAATTTACGGGCTCTAGCTTAAAAACTATAAGAGATATCGAAATTTCCGATTTTAAATGGTGGGCGGCAGAGGTGGGCGTGGTATCCTAATTTTTGATGCAGATCTTTTGTAGATGTCACCATATATCTTCCTACCAAATTCGGTGACACTAGCTTGAAAAATGTGAAAACTATAGGCGTTTCCAATTTCAAGTATATAGGGGGTTGGGGGCGGAATCAGGGGCGTGGCATCAAAATTTTTATGCATTTTTTGGGGAACGTCAATATCTATCTTCACACAAAATTTGGTGGCTCTAGCCCAAAAAATGTAAAAACTATAGGCGTTTCCAATTTCTTGGTGAAGGGGGGATGGGGGCGGAATCAGGGGCGTGGCACCCAAGTTTTGATGGGGAACGCCAGTACCTATCTTGACACAAAATTTGGTGGCTCTTGCCCAAAAAATGTGAAAACTATAGGCGTTTCCAATTTCAGGGAGAAGGGGGGATGGGGGCGGAATCAAGGGGCGTGGCATCCAAATTTTGATGCATTTTTTTGGGGAACGTCAATATCTATCTTGACACAAAATTTGGTGGCTCTAGCCCAAAAAATGTGAAAACTATGGCCGTTTCCAATTTCACGGAGAAGGGGGGACGGGGGCGGAATCAGGGGGCGTGGCATCCAAAATTTTGATGCATTTTTTCGGGGAACGTTAATATCTATGTTGACACAAAATTTGGTGGCTCTTGCCCAGAAAATGTGAAAACTATAGGCGTTTCCAATTTCAGGGAGAAGGGGGGGATGGGGGCGGAATCAGTGGGCGTGGCATCCAAATTTTTGATGCATTTTTTTGGGGAACGTCAATATCTATCTTGACACAAAATTTGGTGGCTATAGCCCAAAAAATGTGAAAACTATGGGCGTTTCCAATTTCACGGAGAAGGGGGGGATGGGGGCGGAATCAGGGGGCGTGGGTTCCAAAATTTGGATGCATTTTTTTGGGGAACGTTAATATCTATCTTGACACAAAATTTGGTGGCTCTAGCCCAAAAAATGTGAAAACTATGGGCGTTTCCAATTTCAAGGAGCAGGGATGAGGGGGGCGGAAGGAGTGGGCGTGGCATCCAAAATTTTGATGCAGTTTTTTCAGGGACATGACTACCTATCTGCGTGCAAAATTTGGTAACTCTAGCTGTAAGAATGTGACAAATATTAGGTTTTATCGGTTTTCTGTTATCGAATTTATCGATTTCCCAGCCTCCTAGTAGGCGTGGCACCCCAATCTTGACACTTTATCTGTCTCGCCTATAGACAAACATATTTGCAAAGTTTCAAGTCTCTAGCTTTACGGGTGTCGAAAAAAGTTGCGTTCATACGGACAGACGGACAGACGGACAGACGGACAGACGGACAGACGGACAGACGGACAGACACCATGACGGACATTGCACAAAACCAATATACTATGAGACCTTCGGTATCAAAGTATAAAAACCACCGAGGACGATATTTGGAATGATTATGATGACGACTTCAATAAGGTCAGCAAGCCCAGCAACAGTACAGCCGCTGCAATTCGTGAAGTCGAGAAATACCTATCAGAGGAGTATCTGCATCGAAAAGAGGACCCTTTAAAATGGTGGGACCAGCGAAAATGCCAATACCCGCATTTACACAATTATATGATGAAGCGCCTTTGTGTTGTGGCCACATCCGTGCCATGCGAGCGAATTTTTTCAAGTGCTGGTGAAACAACTCGCAAAAGGCGCACGTTGTTAAAACCTAAAAATGTTGAAAATCTCATGTTTTTGCACAACAACTTATAAATACTTTGGTATGTATTATTTACATTATATTTTGTCGAAGCACTAAAAATATTTTTATTATATTGTTTAGCTTAACACAGTTGCCTTCCAAACTAAAATATACTACAATTTACTCTTGAAAGAGAAAATAGAAAAAAATATTTTTGTTATTTTATTAATATTTTTTAATTTTTAATTTGTTATTTGTTAAAGGTTTGCACCTATGAAAAAGTTAAAAATATAAAAATATTTTGTTTATACTTTGATACCGAAGGTCTCATAGTATATTGGTTTTGTGCAATGTCCGTCATGGTGTCTGTCCGTCTGTCCGTCTGTCCGTCTGTCCGTCTGTCCGTATGAACGCAACTTTTTTCGACACCCGTAAAGCTAGAGACTTGAAACTTTGCAAATATGTTTGTCTATAGGCGAGACAGATAAAGTGTCAAGATTGGGGTGCCACGCCTACTAGGAGGCTGGGAAATCGATAAATTCGATAACAGAAAACCGATAAAACCTAATATTTGTCACATTCTTACAGCTAGAGTTACCAAATTTTGCACGCAGATAGGTAGTCATGTCCCTGAAAAACTGCATCAAAATTTTGGATGCCACGCCCACTCCTTCCGCCCCCTCATCCCTGCTCCTTGAATTGGAAACGCCCATAGTTTTCACATTTTTTGGGCTAGAGCCACCAAATTTTGTGTCAAGATAGATATTAACGTTCCCCAAAAAATGCATCCAAATTTTGGAACCCACGCCCCTGATTCCGCCCCCATCCCCCCTTCTCCGTGAAATTGGAAACGCCCATAGTTTTCACATTTTTGGGCTATAGCCACCAAATTTTGTGTCAAGATAGATATTGACGTTCCCCAAAAATGCATCAAAATTTGGATGCCGCCCACTGATTCCGCCCCCATCCCCCTTCTCCTGAATTGGAAACGCCTATAGTTTTCACATTTTCTGGGCAAGAGCCACCAAATTTTGTGTCAACATAGATATTAACGTTCCCCGAAAAATGCATCAAAATTTTGGATGCCACGCCCCTGATTCCGCCCCCGTCCCCCTTCTCCGTGAAATTGGAAACGGCCATAGTTTTCACATTTTTTGGGCTAGAGCCACCAAATTTTGTGTCAAGATAGATATTGACGTTCCCCAAAAAATGCATCAAAATTTGGATGCCACGCCCCTTGATTCCGCCCCCACCCCCTTCTCCTGAAATTGGAAACGCCTATAGTTTTCACATTTTTTGGGCAAGAGCCACCAAATTTTGTGTCAAGATAGGTACTGGCGTTCCCATCAAACTTGGGTGCCACGCCCCTGATTCCGCCCCCATCCCCCTTCACCAGAAATTGGAAACGCCTATAGTTTTTACATTTTTGGGCTAGAGCCACCAAATTTTGTGTGAAGATAGATATTGACGTTCCCCAAAAATGCATAAAAATTTTGATGCCACGCCCCTGATTCCGCCCCCAACCCCCTTATACTTGAAATTGGAAACGCCTATAGTTTTCACATTTTTCAAGCTAGTGTCACCGAATTTGGTAGGAAGTATATGGTGACATCTACAAAGATCTGCATCAAAATTAGGATACCACGCCCACCTCTGCCGCCCACCATTTAAAATCGGAAATTTCGATATCTCTTATAGTTTTTAAGCTAGAGCCCGTAAATTGGGTGAAGATGAAGGCAGCATCTACCAAGACCTGCATCAAAATTTTGAATGCCACGCCCACCTAAGCCACCCGCCTTATAAAATCGGAATCGGCTATATCTTTAACAGTTTTTGAGCTAGAGCCACCAAACTTGGTAGGCGATAGATAGTGACAGCTAAAAACATTTGATTCAAAATTTGGATGCCACGCCTACCTCTGCCGCCCACCTTTAATTTGGGGTTAGTTATCTTCCACGTTTTTGGCTAAAGTCCCAATTTGGTAACATGATAGCTGGCGATGTTTACCATGGGCCACTGCATCCCCTATCAACCGTTCTTTTACTGGTATCAAAGTATTCCGCAGTCGGTTGCGTCCGACTGCAACGTTTTTACTTGTTATAATTGTTATAGTAATGTGGTTTTGATTAAGTGATAAATAAACTTAAAATGTAAAAGAACAACGGCCGGTTTTAAGCAAAAGAACAACAGCTCTTCTGAGCAACTTGACTGAACAAGTGAGCAACAGAGCAACTGAGCAACTTAAGTGAACAAGAGAGCAACTGAGCAACTTGAATGAACAAGTGAGCAATGTGAGCGAGTTGACTCTTTTAAAAAAAAAAGAACCAGTGAACATGTTCTTCAAAATGAGCAGTGTTTACCCAACACTAATTTGAGACAACATTCTTGACTGAAAAAATTGTTTTTTGACCCTGCCAACACAGTCAACGCTTTGGGTATGTTCCCTGTGAAGTCCCTTTGCAATGAGCAAAGCTTGGTGGTTGTTTGTTTTAAAGATATTGTAGAGCTAACTTGCACATAAATATCCATGCAAATTGCATACAGCACAAAAATTTTGTAGTCTACTGTGACTTCACAAAATCAGCTGTTTGCTTGAGAAAAACTAACGGACCTGCGCAATGCGCAATCTGGTTTTCTTAGATTCATGCCTTAAGTTAAGTTAAGTTACGTTAAGTTAAGTTAAGTTAAGTCAAGAGTAAAGGGCTGTTTACTCTTGACTTAACTTAACGTAACGTAACGTAACTTAACCTAACATAACTTAAGGAATGTATGCGTTTACTCTTGACTTAACCACTAACCAAATAATGTTATAGATGGGACATTTCTAGTACTGTTTTGGTTTCCACTAAACTGTGAACGAGAGTAACCCATGATTGTTAACATTATGTTATGCTCGCTCAAAATGTTAACACATAGCAGAGAGACCCAAGCACTAACCAAATAATGTTATAGATGGGACATTTCTAGTACTGTTTTGGTTTCCACTACACTGCGAACGAGAGTGACCCATGATTATTAACATTATGTTATGCTCGCTCAAAATGTTAACACATAGCAGAGAGACCCAAGTCTGTTTCAGTTTGTATTCACTTTCAGCGGCTTTTAGGGGAAAGGGGGAAGTGGCGGTAAAAATACATTTGTATTTGTATACGTGTGCATTTGCTTCATATTTTGCTGGGCAAGCTTTGCCGAGGTTTTTGTTTCAATCCGCTTGTTGCTGCCTAGCAAGGAAGGGTAGTTTGACTTTACTTTAAATTTCGTTTAATAACTAGATAAAAGCAATATGATATGTATAATATATGTTTACTAATATTTTGGATATTAGGTAGGGCATTATTAAATCATCTAACAAGTTGAATATAACATAATAAATACGAAATAAAATAAACTTGTTTTGTATTTGAATACTTAAAATAAATTTTATATAATAATATAATAATAATGTAATAATTGAATATTCAAACAAAGGGTAGTTTTTACGTTGTGCTGTTTTTGCGTCTCAGCCACCAGCAAGTGCTGTTATTGCATTTGCCCATTCTCGATGTGTATACACTCGAATGATAGATATACATACATACATAAATGATCATTCTTGTGTACACACACATCACGCTGCCGCTTGTTGTGAAATTAGATGAGGACTTATAACTTTTCTATTGATGGAACGGGTATATTGGCCTGTGCTAATGTATGTAACAGGCAGAAGGAAATTATTTACGGCCCCATTATATATATATTTTCTTGTTTAGCATCAATGTGCGTGTCGATTTGCCAATATATGAATGAATAAATAATGTTTAGGGCATAGGGTATCTCCTAGTCAGTCTTAATAAATATGCTGGGCATTCATACTTTGGTGGGCTAGCAATGTTTGAGATTTTGCACTTTTGTCTTTTTCGATGCCCTGCATACGCATGTGTGTGTGCATGAATGTACAGTCGAACTTCCATATAACGAATCTGACGGGGACAAGAAAAAACTTCGTTATATAGAAATTTCGTTATATAGAAATGCTTGAAAACTTGTGTGATTTAAGTTGTTTTATTTAAAATAATCAGTAATTTTAGTTTGTTTATGACTTTTCCACTTCTCTTCCTCGATAAATACTTCAAGCACGTTTATAGAAGCAAATACATATTCATTCACTTCATATTTTCTCTCCACAAAATTCCGAAGTACTTTAACAGCTGAAGATGCTTGCTGCATTGTTGGTGTGTCCGTAACGATTGCATTAGGATCGTCATCATCTTCATCTGAGTCTGCAAGTAAAGAAATCGTGTTCAAAAAACATTTGTTGTTAATAATTATACTTTGATACCGAAGGTCTCATAGTATATTGGTTTTGTGCAATGTCCGTCATGGTGTCTGTCCGTCTGTCCGTATGAACGCAACTTTTTTCGACACCCGCAAAGCTAGAGACTTGAAACTTTGCAAATATGTTTGTCTATAGGCGAGACAGATAAAGTGTCAAGATTGGGGTGCCACGCCTACTAGGAGGCTGGGAAATCGATAAATTCGATAACAGAAAACCGATAAAACCTAATATTTGTCACATTCTTACAGCTAGAGTTACCAAATTTTGCACGCAGATAGCTAGTCATGTCCCTGAAAAAACTGCATCAAAATTTTGGATGCCACGCCCACTCCTTCCGCCCCCCTCATCCCTGCTCCTTGAAATTGGAAACGCCCATAGTTTTCACATTTTTTGGGCCAGAACCACCAAACTATGCGCCAAGACAGGTAAGGACGTTCCCCAAAAAAATGCATCAAAATTTTGGATGCCACGCCCCCTGATTCCGCCCCCATCCCCCCTTCACCAAGAAATTGGAAACGCCTATAGTTTTCACATTTTTTGGGCTAGAGCCACCAAATTTTGTGTCAAGATAGATATTGAAGTTCCCCATAAAAATGGATCAAAATTTTGGATGCCACGCCCACACCTTCCGCCCCCCACCCCCCGCCGATGTTAAAACGGTTATGCGTGTATCTTCCACATTTTTTGAACTAGAGTCACCAAATTTGGTAGGAAGATATATGGTGACATCTACAAAAGATCTGCATGAAAAATTTGGATGCCACGCCCACCTCTGCCGCCCACCATTTAAAATCGGAAATTTCGATATCTCTTATAGTTTTTAAGCTAGAGCCCGTAAATTGGGTAGAAAGATAGAATGCAGCATCTACCAAAGATGTGCATCAAAATTTTGAATGCCACGCCCACCTAAGCCACCCGCCTTATAAAATCGGAATCGGCTATATCTCTAACAGTTTTTGAGCTTGAGCCACCAAACTTTTTATGAATATAGATGGTGACAGTTAAAAACATTTGATTCAAAAATTAAGATGCCACGCCTACCTCTGCCGCCCACCTTTTAAATTTGGGAGTTAAGCTATCTTCCACAGCTTTTGAGCTAAAGTCACCAAATTTGGTAACATGATAGCTGGCGATGTTTACCACATGGCCCACTCCCTTCGCCCCTGCATTCTCCCTTATCAACCGTTCTTTTACTGGTATCAAAGTATTCCGCAGTCGCTTGCGTCCGACTGCAACGTTTTTACTTGTTTAAGTTACGTTAAGTCAAGAGTAAACGCATACATTCCTTAAGTAAAGTTAAGTTAAGTTACGTTAAGTTAAGTCAAGAGTAAATAGGCCTTTATTCTATGCTCAGTGCCGTCAAAATGTTAAACTCCAGCCCAAGTCCGTTGTGTGGCTTATAGCATAGACGAATAAATGTAAAAAGACTGGTAACCAGAGCCGGCGATGTTAACGCAACAGAGAGCCTCAGCACATTTTCGAAGCATACACAAGTAACGAGTAGCGGCAAGTTCCCCTAACATCGCACAGCTGCATTTGTTTTGATTTTTGCTTCTTTGTTTTCAACCTGCGTTTGGCGCCATATTTGTATTTTGCGTTTTGTTTATACGCTGCTGATTATGATTTTTTCGCAGGGCATGTGCACTAATATGCATTTACGCGCTGATTACGATTGAATTAATATTATGAAGCCAATTTTTATAGTATTATACATTAAGAAAACTAAGTTAAAAGCATATATTATTTATAATAATATTATTATTTGCTGGCTGGAAAAATGTATGGATAAGTGCTTGCCTGCTGTAGTTGTTCGACCCCGGGTTCAACACCGCGTTCGAGTTGATGTTTTTATATATGTTTATAATTAATTTTTTTCTACGTTTTAGTTTTTTTATATTCATTTCTATAATAAGAACTCAACTTTTTTCGTAATCATTATAAAGTATTTAATAAATTATTAAATCATTAAATAGATACATACAACAAAAATATGAAATTTACAAATAACAAAAATAACAATATATATATATATATATATTACATATTCAATATATACAATTTAAGAAAATTTATAAAATAATACATTAAACAATTATACATATTACTATAAATAAATGTTGTTTAAATTAAAATTAAGCAGCTTGGTGTACGCGATGAAGTCTGCTAGTCAGCTTGTTGTTCCGTAAAGTTGCACCAGGATGTATGTTTCTGAAACTACAGAAAATTTCATGAATTGTGTATTTATATAAAGTAAAGAGTATAAAAATATGTACAAAACTTATCTTTATATGTGCTATTTATAAAAAGCCATTTTGTAGCTTCCATCCAGATATATTTCTGCAGTTGGGTCACGACGTTGTATACATACGCCAGCATATAAATCCAGCGCGAATTACCTCGCAATGAAAAACAATTATTCGTTTAAAATATATCGGTAAAAAAAAATAAACATTTTAATAACTTACAAAGCCTCATAGCAGCTTGGCAGTTAGCCGTTGCTCATCTTGGGGTATCGTTAGTGGGTTTTCCTTGCGGGTCATCCTTCTGGCGCGTCTATCCTAAATCATCCTTGGTCATCCTTCTGGAGCAATTATCCCGGGTCATCCTTCTGGGTGGTCCATCCTAGGTCATCCTAAGTAATCCATCTAGGGTCATCCTTCTGGGTGGTCCATCCAAGGTCATCCATCTTTGGCATCCATCTAGGGTCATCCTTCGATGGTATTTTAGTATTATATCTACAACAACAAAAATTAAAAATGTATAAGTTAAAGAGAGGTGATTTTTATTTTGTATATATACATACCAAGTATTCGGGCAGCCAATGCAATGATTGTTTGGGACTTGACGCAGTACGTAAATATGTACTAAGAAGAACCTTTAAAACAATATAAATTATAATCTTTTCATAAATTCATTCATTTAGTTCTTACCATATTTATGTAGGCGTTCGGTCTAATTCTGGCCACCGCCTTTTAGAACCACGCTAGTGCAAGACCTATAAATAAATTAACATTTTATTTAATATATTTATTATTAATGCTTAAAAGTTTGTATATTTACCAAATGTACCGGAGTGGCATAACATTTTTGGCCAACTCTTCGGATACCATTACTGAAAAATCTGAGCCAGGACTGTAAAAATAAAAGTATATGAAATATATTGTTAATTAGTTTCTCTTAAGCCTGCAAACTTACCATTTAAATTACTGCTTCAAGATTTTCATTTTTTTTGCCACGGGCCCACGATTTTTTGCTGTCTGTTCCAAATTCTTTTCCTGAAACAGCCACCTCGCTTTTTTTCTTGCTAATATAACTAGCAGTTTTTTAAGTAGCTCTAAGCGGTGGATGTAGCAGCTGTTTCTTTCATCAAACCAAGTCGGATAAATCTGATTGGTTCGGCGCAGACATTCGTCAGTAATCGTCTTGCACAATTCTGTTGAGTGTGGCGACCTATCGAAAACTTCGGCAAAAGACGCATAATGCAAGTTGCACACGAAGAAGAATTCATCTGACGGGTTATTAAGGCTCATTTTGTCTGTAGTAAAATTCCGTGCCTTAATCAGATCATTCGAGTTGTCACTTGCAAATGCGCCCATATGGTTGAGGGCTATATCGCATTGTTCGCAATTAAACTTCTTCTTAGCAACCAAGTAGCCGTCAAAGTATCTGCGCGACACAAGTTCCCCAACAGATACTTGAGGCGTACATGGTGCTACTTCCTCACCATTCAGGTTGATGTCAATGCGAGTGTGTTGAATAGCGGGAATACCCTCGCCTTCATCACACGCATCTATAGGATGATTGTTGTCGCAAATCCAATCCAAATGCAAATCATCATCATCATCTGCACAATTGGCATTACTTAAATATGATGTTGTGACGATTTTCATGGACATCAATCTGGCCATCAAGTACTGCATTTCGCGAACTGAGGGGTTCGAGTTATTCCCCAGCTTTGATCGCAAAGCAGCAAAAAAGTTTTCGAGACTATCTTGATTGAATCTTGTTGTATGAACAAATTCGATAGTTTTGTCGCCGAATAGCTCGTCCGTGAGGCATATTATACTGTCAAGCGTCATAAGTAAACCTGCATGGCAACGGTTTGCAAAGAAAAAGTCTACTTTCTTTACATATTCTTTGAATTCAAGCAGCTTTTGCTTATTTTGCAATCTGTAGGGGTATTTGCACCCATGCTTGTATGATCTACAGTTAAGCAAATCGAATCCGTCATTAAGTTTAATAACAAATTCTGCTGTTGCCAATGCAGTTGCCATGTTTTGATCCGAAAACAATTTATTTTTATGGCAGACTTTAATCGCATTTCCTACTGACCTTGACAATACTTGGACAGCAAATTTTACACTCAATTTTTCAAACAACTTTGGCCGAATATGTTTCTCCGTAAGCTTTGGAGCCATGCGAGTTGTAGTGCTCTTAATATCTATCTCGTACAACTCAGCAATTACACTCCAGCTAGCGATGCCGATGGGAGTAATGATTTTATGTGATATAAAGCAGTTCCTTATACTTTTAAATAAATGGACATAATCATACATTAAATAAATTAGAGTTCCATTGGAGTCAACATATATATTTTTGGCCAAACCGCCAAGTCGGTTATACAAGGTAATGTTGGTTGCTGCCTGATCGCTTTAACGTTCAGACCCATTTTGCTTAACACATTTAAATTCTCCAATAAGCATTGCTTCGTGGTCTCTGCAGCGGGTTTCCTGCTACTAACACAATAATAGGAGAATGCGTATTTCCATGGCTGAACAATGCCTTTGATTTGAAAAAATAGGAATGAGTTTGCGACCATTGGCTCGCGCATTTTCTTGCCATAATCAACAAAGCCGTCTATTTGGTCCGTATTGCTGTTATATTCGAGCTCCGAACGTCCGTGTATTTCGTCGAACACAATAACACAGTTACGTTCGCTCTTTGACATCATCTGCACATGTTTTGCTACATTTTCGCAGACCTTTGCATTGATGCCCGGACCAATTCTTCTTATTGGGCTCCAGTTCAATAAAGTTCTAGGACTTGGCAGATTAAAAGATAGCGCATCGCGCATAAATTGGTAGCCTTTTGATGACCTATAGTTAATGTTCATCAAAAAGTTTTTTTGAACATCACTTAAACTTTTCGTGTGGCTTTTCTTCAGAAGGAGTGATGCAAAAAACTCTGATGCCTCGTTAACTGCGCTTGGAACAGTGATTGAGTTGTTCGCAACATCAATGCACCGCAGTGACCAATTGTTCTCTGTATCTTTTAATGTTTTTAGCAAAGCCACCTTTTCTTCTTTAACTTTTGAGTGCTGAGCCAACAAATTATTATATTTGGCTTGCATCTCAAAGTATTGTTTTCGCCAATAGTTCTCGTTGCGGCAAAACAACTCACAACGAGGGCATGTTTTTTCAGTGATTTCAATATCGTCATCTGCAATGTCGATATTTTGGTGCTTGCTCCTGGTACTTTGACTCAGCATTACAGTCAACTTTTAAGCCCATTATCGGATGAACATTTTGTTTCAGCCCCTTTTTGTTAAAGTCCGATGGGTGAAAATGCTTTCTGCATATAAAGAGGTGTTTGTTCTTCTCGTATGCAGGGTTAAAATTACAAACAGTCATCCACTCTGACCTTTGTTTCTCGTTTGTCGGGAATTTATGCAGCACTGACGGTGGATTGCTGCTTTCGCAATTCAAAATGCAGCAATACCTTGTGCTAACTGTTATCTTAAAACAATTTTTATTCACGGGGACTTCTGCATGACCTACAAGTATGTATTTTGTTAAATTTTGTCGTAGGCAACGCACATAAATATTTGTACATACACTAACAGGCCGACCAAGGGACATATTGGACAGGTACAAACATATTTAACAAAACAATAACAGCTAAAGACAAACACAGTTCATCACGAAATTAGTAAACAATCACAGTTCTACATTGTTAATTCACAAAAACACAAGTACATGCAACAGTTAAAATTTCAGGCTTGTACTGGAGCCCGCCAAAAAAAAATAACAAACATATACACTTACCCAATTTCAGTGTGGGCACAGATCCAGCTTTCAAATTGCGAACTCCCAGGCATGCCTCCTCAAAATGGAAGTTGCATACCCTGGTGCAAGTACTTAAACTTTCAACGTCCAATTTAAGGTTTTCGCACCACTCCACTTGTAGTTCTTCAGGTACGCGGAACAATTTGTTGCCCCCAACGCAACTTTTCACTACGCACTTGTAAACTACTCTTTTAACAATGTTTTCCATATTGAAATGGAACAAATAACATAAAATTAAGCAAAGAAAAGTATAAATAATATTTTAGGGCTTTTAGTTTTGAAAAAAACTATTGTGTATCGCACTTTTGTTTAATCGCTTTAGATCTCAACTAGTCGCTTCAATCGTCAGCACAAAAGTATCAAAAACGCATTAAAAGCGCGCAATTTTTGGTTTAGTTTTCCTTTATCCACTTATTCTAACGCGCGTAAACTTTTGTTTTTGATTTGATTTCCTTTTGTGTTCCTTTACATTGAACACAAAATAAGACCAACCTCAAGTCATCAACCTGCAAGAGCGGTCGTGGCGGAGCTAGCTAGATCCTTCTTTGTAAAATGTTTTTTGACCCAAGTTCAACCCCCAGCCAAATTAATCAAACCCTTTATTTTTTTCTTTTTGCTTTTTTATTTTAAATATATAGTACATTCGTGTTTTATATAAATATTTTAATATTAAATACAATTATTTATTTTAAAATAAAAACGGCGGCTGACTTTCAAAGGGTAGTCTGGCCTGTCTTTGTGTGTATGCATATTGTTGTGGACACCTAGGCAAAGAAAACGCACGAAACGTAGCCTAGGTCAGGCTCGTATTTGTGTGTATGCATGTGTAATACACATTGTGTATGTGAACAAGAAGAATAAGAAAACGCTCAAAGGCAGCTAAAGTAGCAGTTGCTGACATTTAAAACTGCACAGATTAAAAATACCCTATGTGACAATAATTAGTTATTGTCTATAAAACCACAAATATAAGCTTAGTATAGAAAGATAAGTATTTGAAAGCATAGTACGTTTTTTTAAATGTTATTCTAAATTTTACATTAAGATATTTAAATTACATTTAATTAGTTATAAGTGCCTTTCCTTATGGCCAAAACACATTTAAAAAATATCATAATTAAGTATATTGCGTTTATCTATTTAATAACGCAAAGTTTAAATAAAGTCAAACTACCCTTCCTTGCTAGGGTAGCAGCAACCAGATTCAAGCAAAAGTCTAAAATTGCAAAACTCAATTTCTGCGACAACAACAAGAGAAATGAAGTGCGGCAACAAACAATCTTTGTCCGGCACATCGCACACTTTGCAATCAAAACAAAATGATAACAATAATGGCCGACTTAATTCGGCGAGTATGGAGGGGAAACCTGCCAAAGCAAATGACAAAAATTACTCGCTATATTCTGTTTCCCCTTGTGTATGCTTCGCAATTGTGCTATGTTAGTTTAACAGAACATCGCCGGCTCTGGTTGCCAGTCTTTTTACATTTATTCGTCTATGGTTGCTGTTCGTTTGCAGCAGCCCGGCTAGAGTTTTTAGGGTAGGGAGCGCGCCAGCGGAATGCAAGTAACGGTTAAACATACATTTGTGTATACATGCACTTGCGCTGGCTTGCGCTTGCTTCATTTTTTGGTGGGCTAGCTTTGCAGAGATTTTTGTTATTTTGTTTCGTTTGCTCAGCCCAGCATATACATGTGTGTGTGTACATGTATGCAAAGGCAGCACATTTTTATGTATGCGTCGCGATTGTCTTGTTAGTTTTGACCTGCCTCAACTTTTAGAATTTTCAGCAATTTTATAACCAGTTGAGGATACGAATAAAATTGATGTTATTATTTTTATTTTTTTTTTTTATAAATTATTAAAATACATTTAAATCGTTAAGAGGTGCATAATTGATAATTTTTCTAATAATTATTTATATTTGAATTATATAATTATGTATTTTCGACCCATGAAAGTAAATACATATTTGATGTCGATTGCCAATGTTCAAATTCAAAATTTGCGCGCATATGTATTTACTTTCATGGGTCGAAAATACATAATTATATAATTCAAATAAGCAACTTTCAGTATCAACATATAATGCCAGAATTCCCGCTGCCCGCTGTTCTCCAAATGGCCTGTATAAAGCCAGATTTGGCTTGAAAAAAGTGGAGTTGGCATCACTGGTATCAGCATATTAAAAGCCAGATCGCGGGAAAAAGGCTAAATTGGCATCACTGGTATCAGCATATTAAAAGCCCGACTTGGCGGGAAAAAGGCTAAATTGGCATCACTGGTATCAGCATAGCCAGATTTGGCAGGAAAAGGGGTAAACTGCATATTTCTGTGCTTGCATGTATGCGTGTGTTTTAGCGCTACTGCTTCACGCCCGTATTATGTATGTGTGCATGTGTTTTTCCAGTATTTTTCCACTAGCGTCGCTGCTTTTCGCTGCCGCCATTGTCGCTTCAGTGATAGCTGCGCTGCCTATTGTATGCATGTATGCGTGTGTCTGTTTGGTATTTTTGCTGTAATCGTTTTTATATTGGCGCTTCGCGCCGTTCAGTGGTGCTACGCGCTTTCAGGCCGATCTGTTTTTTACTCGTTTTTTGCCTATACATGTGTCTGTTCGGTTTTTTCTCGCTGCAGCGTCGCGACGCAGCTTTTCGCTACTGCGTCAGCTTCGCTGCCGCCATTGTCGCCTCAGCGATAGCTGCGCTGCCGCTATTCGGCACTTCGCGCACGGTTACCACAATTGGTCCCGCCAGTTCACTTTGTAGTTAGTTCCAAAATTCCACTAGTTCTAAACTAGTTATTTTGCAACTAGTTCTCAATTAGCTATTTTGCAACTAGTTCTCAACTAGTTCTCAACTAGCTATTTTGCATCTAGTTCTAAAGTAATGCGACGGTAGTCAGTTGTAAAACGTTTTCATAATCTTTATGCGTTCAGTGCTCTCTTGCTCTCTTTGCTGATACCATTAGCGAGAGCAATTTCTTTGCTATGCCTTAGCGAATGGAGAGAGACAAAGAGAGAGGAAAAGAGTTAGCGAGCGCATTTGCAAGCAGCAACACAACAACGAATTATGTGCTGTAACTGTTTGTTATCCCTTTGTCTTCTTTAATATTTACCGGTTGAATTTTGTTTTCTGTGTTATGCGTTTTATGCTTGGCTAATTTATGCCAGTTTCAGTGCAATTGTGATCACGCTGTGCTGTGCATTATAAAATTTTGATTAAAAATCGAAAATCAATTAAAACTAAACAAATAAATCGAAAAACAATTAAAAACAAGTGTATAAAAATACAACAGCTCTACAAACAAAACAACAACAAGTTTTTAAATAAAAACATAAAAAGTTTTACAACAACAAAGGAGTCAGCAACAATAAGGAGCCACATAAATACATAAAAAATATATATTCAACAAATAAATAAAAATACGCTAAGTACTAAACTTTATTTATTTAACTAACTTATTACATATATACATAAAAAAACATGATCGGCAAAAGGCATATGAGGCGTTTGGTAAAAAAAGAGCGGGAGAACATTGTACAAGAAGCAGTGGCAAGTGAAACAGAAGTGTGCGGTGTAAAAAGAAAATATAGCGAAATTTGTGAAAATAAGAATATTAATGGTGAGGGTGTTGAAGTTAATAAAGTTAACTTTGACTTTGGTGACGTCTTAGACGAAAACAATGATTCTATGTTCGAAATTCCAGATGACGAAACACAGTTGTCTTTAAATGAAAAGCTAAAGTTTTGGTTTCTTGAATTTAACCCAAGGAGGGATGCAGTTATTGCCCTTATTAAAGTTCTCCAAAGTGAAGGTTTGTGTGTGAACAATTTTTATAAGTTTTCATCAGAAAAAAACCCTATATTGAGAGTATGTGCGGTGGTAACTACTTGAATGTAGGGTTAAAAAACCAGTTAATTAAACTATCGGGGGCAGTGCAGCTTCCAAGCGACATCAATATTGATGTTAATATAGACGGACTGCCTCTGTTTAAAAGTTCAAGAGCACAGCTTTGGCCCATTTTAGTGAGAGTAAATAATGTTAGAAACACACCAATTTTTCCGGCCGGCGTCTTTTTAGGTAATACCAAACCAGAAAATAGTGATAAATATTTAGAAAAATTTTGTAATGAGTTGTGCGAACTTGCAGAAAGTGGATTGGATTTAAACGGGAGGAGAATAGGTGTAGGGCTTAGAGCTATTGTTTGCGATGCACCAGCTAGAGCGTTTATAAGTGGAACACCGGGGCACACTTCTTGTCACGGTTGCACCAAATGCACTCAGGTTGCCAAAAAAATTAATGGCACGCTAACATATAGCATAAAGTGTGAACAGTTAATAACAGACGATGACTTTTTATCTAGGAAATATCCAAACCATCATTTACCAAAATACTTAGACCACAAATCAGTTTTAGAAAATATTAAGGTAGGTATGGTTACCCAGATACCCTTAGATTGTATGCATCTTATAGAATTAGGAGTGATGAGAAAATTTTTAGTGCGGTTGCAAAAAAATAAAGTCTTAAAAAAAATTTCATTGGAAAATAAAAAAAATATTTCTGAAAAATTGGTCAGCTTCCGTAATTTTGTACCAAAAGAGTTTGCGCGAAAACCAAGGGCGTTAGAAGAGCTTATGCATTGGAAGGCAACTGAGTTTCGGCAATTTTTGTTGTACACTGGAATCGTCGCTTTAAAAGATGAAGTTGATGGTGACCAGTATTATGTTTTTTGTTTACTGCATTGTGCCTATAGGTTACTTTGTTGTCCACTGCAACGCGTCAAGAACTTAGAAATGTCTCAACAAATGTTAAAACTGTTTGTTGAGAACTTTCCAGCTATCTTTGGCGAAAATAGTGTGTCGTACAATGTACACAGCTTGCTGCACGTTAAGAATACAGTCGAAATAGTTGGTGATCCAGTGCATGGCTCTTGTTATGCTTTTGAGAATTATTTACAAACACTTAAAAACTGTGTCCGAAAGCCTACAAAGATTCTTCAGCAAATACATAGGAGAATTTCTGAAGTACAATTTAAAAATAAAATAGAATTAAATCAACCCATCATTACTAATAATAAATGTTATTTTAAAGATTTTTTGCTTACTTCTTATTGCCCTAACAATTATTGCTACATTAAAAAGAACATACCCGTTAAAATTTTAAAATTTACTGAAGATAATGGGGGAACTATTATAGGTATACGGTTACAAAATATTAGGAACTTTTTCATTGAACCCGTAGAATCAAAAACTATTGGGATATTTTTAGTTGATAATTACGCATCGAGCTGTGAGGAACAATTTTTAGTTTCAGAGTTAGAATCTAAAGCTATCGGGATACCATACAGGGGGAGTTGTTGTTAATGCCACTGCTTCACTGCTATACTAGCTAAAACATGTTTTTTTATTTATATATAATACGTCAATTTTTTTTAAAAAGACATTTGCATAGGAGGTCTTTAGTCCGTATGCGCTCCTAACATTTAGTGTTAAGTGCGAATCGGGCATACTCTTTATAACGGTATTGAGAGTATCTTAAGAAGATTTCCCTACCTTGGTAGGGAAAGTCTTAAATAAAAAATTGATGTATTCTTATCATAATAAAATTTTCAGAAATATTTTAGAAAATGCCTTCCACCCCATCAAAAGTCAAGCGCGTTTGCTTCAACGACAATGGTGAGAACCGTTTTAAGTACCAATATCTTTATATCTTGCCTATATTTATATACATATTTATTTAATTGCAGAGACTGATACCGGTAGCATGAACGCAAACACCAAAATTGAGGAGTTGCAAAGAGCAATGGTTGAATTAAAAGGTAATCAGATAAACAAATTCAAATGTGCATAAAGTAATTTAATTGAGTAATTGATTTTATTTTCAGAAACAATACTGCAGGCAAATAAGCAGATTTTGGGTATGCCTTAAATGTTTAAGTATGATCTTAATACAATTCATAATTTCTTACAGAAACAGTGCAGAGGGAGAATTTGCTCTTGCAGCAGGAATGCGGAGCTTTGAAAAGTATGAAACCCTTATGCTTTACTATAATTTCAGACATACATATATTAAAAACCTTTTTTTTTTAAAGATCAACTCAACGTAGCTCTTAGTGGGATAGCTGAGCAAAAGGTAATGTTGGCACAATTGCTGCGGCATAAGACGGCGGAAAATGTATATCTCACAAGATTTCCTCTGGAGACCGAGGAGCACCTTATTGAACTGAACAATGGTATAACAGAGGAAACAAGAGATTACTATGTGAGTAAAAATAATAATATTTTTAAATTCCCCTGCGTTTACTTATACATTCTTATTGCGTTTTCTTATACATTTTAGATCAAGGCTTTAAGATCCTTAATTCAGCCGGTTGGGTTGAAAAAGGGGCTGCAACGTGTGCTGTCCGACAATGTAATACAAATGTACAACATTTGTGGCACCCACGGCAAGAAATCATTGAGATTACATAGTAATTTCTACAATGTGCTTTTAGGTAATAGTTTATATACCCATTGAATGTATACCTATTTTATAAAAAAACAATAAATTTATATCTTTCAGCTTCAATACCAGAGGGGAATAAACCGCCAGAAGAAGAGCTGAGGGCGGCAATTCAAGTGCAGAAAAAGCGTTTTTTTAAAAATATATGCGTTGGCAAAAAAAACTTGCCTACGTCACCAGAGGTGTAAGCAACATAAAGAAATGTTTTGTTAATAAAAAAAAATTGTTGAAATGAAGATGCATTTTTTTTTGTATTACCAATAATCTTATTCCTTTTCAGCCCAAAAAAATAGTGCACAACTTGTTGTTTTAAGTCAAAATTAAAACTATTTGCAATCCTTTTTTGCAATCTAAGTAGTCAGTTGGCAACTAGTTCTTATTTTGACTCAAAGTAGTCAGTTGGCAACTAGTTCTTATTTTGACTCAAAGTAGTCAGTTGGCAACTAGTTCTAATTTTGACTTAAAGTAGTCAGTTGGCAACTAGTTCTAGTTTTGACTTAAAGTAGTCAGTTGGCAACTAGTTCTAGTTCTCACTTAAAGTAGTCAGTTGGCAACTAGTTCTAGTTTTGACCAAAAAGAACTAGTGCAGAACTAGTTCGAAAGTAATGCTAAGCAGAACTAGTTGCCCTCCTAGGACATCCCCATGTTAATGTAAACAGTTGTTAGCATTGAAAAGCAATCGAGCGAGAACTAGTTATGTCCACTTTGCAACTAGTTCTAGACTAGTTCTGAACTAGTCGCAAATACTGGCGGGGTGTTTTTGCACCAAAACTGGCTCTATTTTTTCCTGATGGTGCAATGGCACTTTTTTTTTTTTTTTAAATTTGGCTCTCTTCTTTCTTGTAATTGGCTTTAGAGAATATAATCTTATAATCATAACTCAGCACACAATTTGTATCGTTTATGGCACTGAAAAATTATCGATACATCGGCGTAACAAAAAAAAAAAGCAACTCTGTAAACAATCGTCGCATAAGCCCATCGCCAACTCGTCGAACACTTTTTATACCCCGAACCCATGAAATGGGTAAAAGGGGTACAATGTTTTTGTGCAAAAGTATGCAACAGGCAGAAGGAAGCATCTCCGACCCTATAAAGTATATATGTATATTCTTGATCAGCATCAACAGCCGAGTCCATATAGCCATGTCCGTCTGTCTGTCCGTATGTATGAACGCGTCGATCTCAGAGACTATAAGAGCTAGAGACTTCAGAATTTGCACATGAGCTTCGCTGCCGCTATTATCGTTTTTCTATTGGCGCTTCGCGCCGTTCATTGTATGTATGCGTGTGTCGGTTTTTCGATACTTGCTAGATTATTCGTTCGTTTTTCGCTGCTGCTGTTCGCTGCCCGCTGCTTTTGTTCGCTCTTTCGATCTCGCCCGCTGGTCTGGCATTCTTTCTCGAATGCTTAACACGCGCGCATCGCAACGATTTTTTCGCTCGCCACTCGCCTCTCCCTTGCCAGCGTCTGTGATCGGTCCGTAAAAGTACCACGTGCGTCCCGCCGCCAGTGACAAGTGCCCTACTGACCCCTAATGGATGGTGAGCAAGCGCGCGTGACCTGCTTATCAACCCCAACAGAAAAAAAGGGCTGTGCTGCATTCAAAATGGCACGCAGCCTACTAAGATCAAACAGTCTCATGGGTGAGCAGCAGAGGCAACAGCATCAATAACAACACAATCAGCATCATTTGCAAAACAAAACAGCAACACCCACAACAACAACGAAGTCAACAACATCATATGCACCAGCAGCGTTAAAACACCCAGCAGAAGCAAAGCCATGGCCAGCAACAACATCAACAGCAGCAAAGTAACAACAACGCCAAGCCGTCGTACAGTCGGGTGGTACGCATCGGCAATGTAACGCAACAACAACAGCATCGTCTTCCTCAGCAACAACAGCAGCAGCCTTTTGCGCGTGTTGTTGAGCAGCAACAGCGATCTCAAAGGAAGCGGCCTCAGCAACAGCAGCAGCGCACAAACGTTGCACAAAAAGCCAAGGCAGCAGCAACAACAGCAACTACCATCAGCAGCAAACCTCTGCATAGCCGAGTTCCCAAAGGCAATCCGGCCGAAACATATCTGGCCAACTTCCAGCAATGGCTGAAGGATGATCAGCAGCAGAAGCAACGAGAACAGCCAGAAACACTCCCAATCAGTACGCAGCCCCATGCCCAAAAGGAAAATGCGGAATTCTTCTCAAGGCTTGAGGCCAAGATTGATAATTTATTCTCTGCAATTGTGAAATTAATAAGCATCAATTCAAATAAAATAGCCTTCTGGAACGCGTGCGGTGTGGCCAATAAGATGAACGAAGTGGAACTACAACTAAAACGGAAAAAAATACAACTACTGATGATCATCGAAACGCGTACTAGAGCCGTCTCTGTTGATGGATACCACACTTACTCTGCACACAATCCGACAAACTATCGCAGAGGGGGGGTGACCATATTAGTTCGGGATGATGTCCGCCACTCTGCACTGCAGCCAATCTCTGAGCCATTCATCCAAAGTGAACCAGTCATCGTGTTTCCTGAAAATATGCGTAAAATATACTGTCCGCCAGTATATAAATGGTTGGCTGCCCACTTTACAGGTTTGGTACAACACAGTTGACGATCGGCAGCAGCAGACGCAACCATGTTTTGCTCTCAGCCAGCAAACACCTCCTTCCGGCACGCGCCAATATCAGCCAGTTCCAAAAGTTGCTGGAGCAGCTGATCAACCTCAACACTGAGATAAGAACAGCGCAAGATATCGGAGATGCCGTTGAGATTTTCCTGGCGAATGTACGGGTAGCAGCAGTAGAGCATCACAACAACATACTCACACAGCATCAACGACGGCATCATCACACTCAGCTGGACGAGGCAACAAGCGATCTGCTCGCGACAAAACAGCAGTGCAAAAGAATCTTGCTGGCGACCCGCACTACCGAAGCAAGGCGAAACTATAGGGCAGCACAAAATCGTCTCCAAAAGGCGCTCATAGTCCTGAAAAACAAGCATATTAATAAGTTGTTTGAAGGTATTGACAGCACAGATCGGTACTAAATGCAGAAGCTATGGAAGTTGACCAGCAGCATCAAAAGGCAACCGCAGCCAAACTGGCCATTGAAACTACCAACGCAGATCGGAGGCAAGACAAGCGTTTCATGGACCAAAACAACAGCCGAGACGGCCGAGGCTTCTGCTACTCACCTGGAGGAACGATTTAGCCCGAATTTTTCCAACACTGACGAAGAGCGGGCTTCCATCGGCAACAATCGTGAGCAGACAAAACGGCAAAAACAACAACTGCTGGACCAAGCCAACGGGAGTCCTCACAGGCCAGTCACGCTACCCGAGCTGATGCAGATCATCGACGCACTGGAGTTGGCCAAGTCACCTGGGGGTGACAAAATTGATAATAAAATTATTAAAAAATTGCCTAAAAAAGCCTTGTTATACCTACTATCGATATATAACTCAATACTAAGACTCTGGCACTTTCCAAGCCAATGGAAACATGGCCATATCAAAATGATTCTGAAGCCGGGTAAGAACACAGCAGCCGTGTGTTCATATCGGCCCATCAGTCTATTATCGGGCCTCTCCAAAATCTTTGAAAAATTACTGATGGCGAGATTATTCGAAGTTGAGGAATTCGCTAAGGCTGTACCAAGCTATCAGTTCGGCTTTAGGCGTGAGCATGGTACCGAGCAGCAGCTGGCCCGCGTTACACAATTCATACTCAAGACATATGAAAATAAACAGTTTTGCTCTGCAATTTTCCTTGATACTTCTGAGGCATTTGATCGAGTGTGGCATGACGGGCTGCTATACAAGTTGATAAAGCTGCTACCTATAAATTTGTATAGCACACTAGAAAGCTACATGGCCAAGCGTACGTTTTGCGTGAGCTGCAGCGATTCAGTTTTATCAAGAACCGGCAAAATTACAGCTGGAGTCCCGCAGGGTAGTGTACTTGGGCCCATCCTATACACAATTTATGCCTCGGACATGCCTATGCCACACCTCATCCCGGATAATACAAGCCTCTGCTCGGAACGGAAATCAATGCTGCTGTCGACATACGCCGATGATACTGTCATCATGAGTGCATCGGAGATGCCAAACTCAGCAGTCAGTAGTAATCAGCGGTACCAGCAACACTTCCACACATGGGCCAAGAAGTGGTCCATCAACATAAATGCCAAAAAAAAACAGGCCACGTGATCTTTACACTGAGAAATATACGAGCGACGGACCTGAGGCAACCGCCGGTATTGAATGGTCAGCTGGTGCCACTTGTCAACTCACACACATATTTGGGAATCAAATTGGATAAAAAACTCACCTTAAGCTCGCATGTCACGCAGCTGTGCATCAAACTGCGTTCAAGAGCGATCAAACTGGAGTGGCTGGTTGGCCCCAGAAGCCGGCTGGCAAACGAATGCAAGGCTACCATCATCAAACAGCTTATTATGCCTTTCTGGCAATACGCACTCCCAGTTTGGGGTGCGCTAGTATCCGACGCTCAGCTGCAACATGTCCAAAGCCTACAAAATAAGGTTATTAGAAGTGCATTGAAAGCGTCAAGATTCACCAGGAACGATGCGATTCGCACAACTCACAATTTCAACACGGTTAGCGAAGAGTTCCAAAAGGCAAGTGGGCGCTTCGCCAACGCTTTGACTTGCCATGTGAATCCTGAAGCCCGAAAGCTGATACTGCAGCCGTACGAGCCGCAGCTGCAGCTACACATCCGCCCGTTGCAACCTCAAAATCCAAGACGTCAACAGCAACACGCAGATCTAGTTATACCCGACGTTTTGCTTCCAACGCTGGTCCGGCTCGAAGAGGTGGAGCTGAAAAGAAAAAGAAAAGAGGAATCAGACGCTAGGCAGTTGAGAAATATCCAACAGCAAAATATCAGCAATTCACATTCCGAAAGGTTTGGCGAAATGCTGATAAATTGCATACGCAAGCGATACCTCAGCGGCCAATCTCCCAATATTCGGCCAGCCACTGTCCATCTAGAGGATAATTCTTCCGGATTATGAGGGTGATCCGGTGACAGAAACGCAACAGCAGCCACAGCAAATGCGTCAAAACAGCGACCGGCAGTCATCACACAAGCGCGTCCAAACACCGGCTACAATCCCCAAGAAGCACTGCTTGACCACGGACTGGAGCAAGTCCGACGGCGCCTGGAACGACGATGTTGCCGGCCAGCGCAATATGCACACTGCTGCAGTCACTCGGGACTTTGGTGCAGCAAGACGCCGCTTACTAGAATGCCGCAATCCGGCCGCAGCAAGTCCAATGCTGCTGTGTTGGTCATTGTCGGTATACCTGGTAAGTTTAAAAATGTTTTTAATATCCATGCCTTTATCTCATTCACAGAGCAAAACAAAACCATTAAATACTCACCTGAAGCGCGTGAAAACACACTTGCGACACCAGGCGTCACCCCTAGAAACGCCTCAGATGCTTCTCCACTGGCCAAAACATGGTATCCGCCCGCCTGAATCATTTCCACGGCGAGCGTCATCATCGCTGTTTGCACGGCGAAGTTGCAAATTTGGGCATGCTTGCACTACAAATACTGCGCAGCAAAATTCGCCAAAAAATGGCTTTGCAGCATTGCAAGGCCATCCGCATCCATCGCCGCACACATTTGGACCGATCCGGAGCCAGCATTTGTCCAGCGGCGTTCATTCCAGCAACTCCAGATTGCAATGCAAACGGCGCTGTGCATTGTTTACATTTTTTGCCGCAACACACACACACGCACATCCACCGCCGAAGAGCTGCGCGCATTGCCAAACACGCTGCTATAGATGTCCGCGATGTCTCCAGCTCCAAAGTGCCTGAAAATAGAATAAAAATAGATTTAAATATTTATATATGTGTTTATTTGTTAATACTAACGTTTTATGTGACCATGCTGCATTGTACTCACCAGCTGTTTGTTTACATGTATGTTAATTGTGTGAATAGCAAATCAGGGCTGCCAGACTGTTAGAATACAAACATGTTTCGTTAAGTTTTGTTTTAGTTATGTTAACGTTAACGTTAACAGCCCGGTATATTTGAATTGAATTATTGTTGTTATGGTAAGCTTAAATGTAAGTTGCCTGTGTTTAGGTAATAAGTAAAAGCTACAAATAAAAAAATAGAAAACAAAATATTGTTGTTGTATCGAATGAATAAAATTGTTCACGACCCCCCCTGCAACCGCCTAGCCTGCTGTTTTCAGGCTTAGGTTAACTCATTGCGCGTTTCGCCTTCGATACGCAAACATCAAAAGATATCTCGATAACCAGGCAAATTTTCGATAAATTTTATTTATGTGTTGTGATTTTGGGCCCATTAAGAAGAATTATTAAATCATCTAACACGTTGAATATAACATAATAAATACGAAATAAAATAAATTTTATATAATAATAATGTAATAATTGAATATTCAAACAAAACAGACTTGGGTCTCTCTGCTATGTGTGAACATTTTGAGCGATCATAACATAATGTTAACAATCATGGGTCACTCTCGTTCACAGTGTAGTGGAAACCAAAACAGTACTAGAAATTTCCCATCTATAACATTATTTGGTCAGTGCCTTAACATAGAGACCTTAAATCGACTGTAAACATATTGCCGTCAAAATGTTAAACTTCCGATCCAGGAAGAAGAAGAGTCGAAAAGTTAACAGACAGAGCTGGCCGCGCAGCAAAGTGACGTCATTCTATTGCTCGCTTTGCTGTAAGCAACAGAACGGATTTGTTGTGGAGCTGAAGTCGCGTGTATGTATGCGTGCATATGTGAGCGAGCAGGCATTCACACGCACACATGACATGTATGTGTTTGTGCATTCTTGGCCACTCTTCAATGATGAGAGAGTGAGAAAGCTGCATTTGCAGATGCTTTTGTTTCAGTTGCTGTTCGTTTGCAGCAGCCCGGCTAGAGTTCTTAGGGTAGGGAGCGCGCCAGCGGAATGCAAGTAACGGTTAAACATACATTTGTGTATACATGCACTTGCGCTGGCTTGCGCTGGCTTGCGCTTGCTTCATATTTTGGTGGGCTAGCTTTGCAGAGATTTTTGTTATTTTGTTTCGTTTGCTCAGCCCAGCATCACTGACCAAATAATGTTATAGATGGGACATTTCTAGTACTGTTTTGGTTTCCACTACACTGTGAACGAGAGTGACCCATGATTGTTAACATTATGTTATGCTCGCTCAAAATGTTAACACATAGCAGAGAGACCCAAGTCTGTTTCAGTTTGTATTCACTTTCAGCGGCTTTTAGGGGAAAGGGGGAAGCGGCGGCGGAAAGCAAGCAACGGTTAAAATACATTAGTATTTGTATACGTGTGCATTTGCTTCATACTTTGGTGGACTAGTAATGTTTGAGATTTTACAAATTTGTCTTTTTCAATGCCCTGCATACGCATGTGTGTGTGCAGGAATGTATATGCAGAATGTTTATATGTTTGCGAGCCATTTGTTTTGGAATTTATTGACATGCCTCAACATCTATGATTTAATTTCTAACAGGTCAAGGGCAGGCTTTTGGGATTGCAAATATTCTTTTTAGATTTAAAAAATTTAAAAATATTTGGCCGACTATTTTTATTTAAGTACATCTATTTATTTTACAATTATTTTTTGTATAGATTATACCACACAACTAAAAATATGTACTTGGGTTCATTCTGCATATACATTCATGCACACACACATGCGTATGCAGGGCATCGAAAAAGACAAAAGTGCAAAATCTCAAACATTGCTAGCCCACCAAAGTATGAATGCCCAGCATATTTATTAAGACTGACTAGGAGATACCCTATGCCCTAAACATTATTTATTCATTCATATATTGGCAAATCGACACGCACATTGATGCTAAACAAGAAAATATATATATAATGGGGCCGTAAATAATTTCCTTCTGCCTGTTACATACATTAGCACAGGCCAATATACCCGTTCCATTAATAGAAAAGTTATAAGTCCTCATCTAATTTCACAACAAGCGGCAGCGTGATGTGTGTGTACACAAGAATGATCATTTATGTATGTATGTATATCTATCATTCGAGTGTATACACATCGAGAATGGGCAAATGCAATAACAGCACTTGCTGGTGGCTGAGACGCAAAAACAGCACAACGTAAAAACTACCCTTTGTTTGAATATTCAATTATTACATTATTATTATATTATTATATAAAATTTATTTTAAGTATTCAAATACAAAACAAGTTTATTTTATTTCGTATTTATTATGTTATATTCAACTTGTTAGATGATTTAATAATGCCCTACCTAATATCCAAAATATTAGTAAACATATATTATACATATCATATTGCTTTTATCTAGTTATTAAACGAAATTTAAAGTAAAGTCAAACTACCCTTCCTTGCTAGGCAGCAACAAGCGGATTGAAACAAAAACCTCGGCAAAGCTTGCCCAGCAAAATATGAAGCAAATGCACACGTATACAAATACAAATGTATTTTTACCGCCACTTCCCCCTTTCCCCTAAAAGCCGCTGAAAGTGAATACAAACTGAAACAGACTTGGGTCTCTCTGCTATGTGTTAACATTTTGAGCGAGCATAACATAATGTTAACAATCATTGGTCACTCTCGTTCACAGTTTAGTGGAAACCAAAACAGTACTAGAAATGTCCCATCTATAACATTATTTGGTTAGTGCCAGCATATACATGTGTGCAAGATTGATAGAGACCAGACTGCGACATCCCGAGCTCAAAATGTTGGAGGCGGTCACTGACGTCACTCTTTGCCTGATTCTATTCGCTAAAAATTTAAAAGCAACGGTATTTTAAAAATGTGAAAGCCGTGTGACAGTGGGACAAGGTTTCAAATTTGATATAATTTTTTAATAGCACTTAGTTCATGAATTATCTCATAAAAGTCTTAGCTATTGTTATTTATTTCAAATTAAGAAACCAATACCCAAATAAAACATTCCATGTCCTAATTAAATTACAAATTATTTACACTTTTTTTCTGTCTATGGCTGCAACCGCCACTGTGCACTTCATTTAGTGTTTTCTTCAGGGTTACCAAAGAACATAAAATTCACTCGTTTTGTTTATAATTTGTATGGCCTACATTTTTATAAGAAAAACGTTATATGGTGGCAACTCTTCAAATGAAACCAATGACGTATTATAACGGGAACACACTCGGATGTCGCAATCTGGTCTCTATCATTATTGCATGTGTGTGTGTGTACATGTATGCAAAGTCAGCACATTTTTATGTATGCTTCGCAATTGTCTTCTTAGTTTTGACCTGCCTCAACTTTTAGAATTTTCAGCAATTTTATAACCAGTTGAGGATACGATGTATTCAGAACTGTGTTTCTGTTGAGATCGTTGAAACTTATGTTCGTTTACTTGGGTTTTTTTTTATTGGCATGCGGTTGTCGCGAGCCAAGGTTTTTCTTCTAGTATCGTTTAGGGGCACGCAAATAACACGATTCATTGAATACTAAAATAGCTCTAGTTCGGCAAAATCCTTGCAGATTAAAAAAAAATAATTTGGTGCGTTAGGATCACAAGGACTAACTGCATCATAAAAAAATATATGGTTAAATTTCTTCATTTCATCGTAAACTAACATCTTCAATATATTTAAAAAAAATTTTGTTGCGTGTCCTAGACATTTTAAATGCAAATCGATAAACATGAATTCAACGATTCATATCGGCAATCTCACTGATTCTTGATGTACTTACCTTTTAGCCTAAAAGAAATTTCAATTAAGTACGAATGTAAGTATGTTTCATGTCTTTATTTATAATTTTATTATATCTGCACATCTGTTGCATTTTGTTTTTTATATATGTAGGAACTTGATATATACGCATATATTTTATTTTGTAAATTCAATGCAACTATTGCAGCAACTCTGATTAACATTATGAATATTTCGTACTTAAAGCTAAATGAATATTTGTTTCTATAAACGTACATTGATGCGTTTTCTACCATGATTCACAATCTGTGGATTTATGTATGTATGTGGTTTTTATCTATGTTTTTTTTTATGTATACATGTCGGAAGAAAATCATATAAAATAGCTCATTTTGGGTGGCTGCTTGTAATTTTGCCTATTTTATTATTGTTGTTATTATTTTTTTTGTTTAACATTAAGTGAATTGTGTGTTGAATGTGTTTATGAATAGTTTTGTACATATGTAAATAAATACCTTACATATACACGCGAAATATGAGTCAAGGATCAAATATGACTATTACGGTTTTGTAAGTTTTTCAAGCTACATCATAAGCACACTCTTACAAGATACAGTGATATGTCATATGCTTTCCAGCTTTCGGAATTCTACAAATCGTATGTATGTATATGTGATAGTCTATTTAATGTTTTTAATATATATGTATGTATGTATATGTGAGTGTTCGGTCTAAATAAACACATGTACATAATAAGAACAATATTTTGAATTTTGTATGGATGTTACTTACAACTATTTGCTTTCCTGCGAGGTTTCTTGTCTTATTTGAATTCACTTTTGTTTACATTATTTGTGTGCAAATACATAATTTATTTTTATACACACATATGTATATGTAAATGTGTATATACATGCGTAAATATTTTTTTATGTATCTTTAAATACATTTCTGCTTTCTAATAGATTCAATTTTTTATTTTTAATACTATAGGAACTTGTAATTAAAGTTTTTTTTCTTAATCATTAGTTTTAAGTGTATGCGTGGTTTTAGTATTTTGCATGTTATTTTTATATATATATGTATTTATATCTTTAAGAGTTTAGTATCATGAATTTTGTCTTCAGTATGCGTTTTGTATTTGTAGCCTTTAATTACTTCTTTATAAAATATCAAAAATGTCTAATTTCAAAAATATGTAAGTAACAAAAATACAATATATGCTCAGTTTGAGTAAATAATATTTTAATAAATAATATAGCTATAACGATTAATCTACATGCATTGTTACAAAATGTTTAATACTTGAGTTCGCAATATTTTAAATATGTGTGTATACTCTCAATAGTAAAGTAAAACGCTCTCATGCGATTTTTTTTTTAAGTCAGGTTAAATACATATTCGAATACATGCACTGATATCAACATTTTCAAACATTTGTATGCATGCTTGAAGTATGTTGATTGATTTACACTTAACGGTATTATATTCTTCCGGGAAACTTTCACGCTCTGCAGTGGAAGCCTACATAGTATAACTCAAAATAAACATTTTAAATATTTTTGACTTTAAACTACTTAGTTAATAGTTAATAGGTGTACATTCCATTGACAAAAAATTAAAAACTAATGCAAATTAAAGTTAAATTAAAAATACTATTGCGAATCTCGTAAATTGGTAACCGTGTTTTTTCATAATTTTATACTGTGCATAATTAAGTCTGCATAGGTGTTGCATTTTTTTCTTTTTTTTTTTATTATTCTCAATAATCTATTTGAATCTTACATCTTCCCACTGAAGACGCGTTGTATTGTAAAATTATATTAATCAAAATATTTCAAATTATTTTTGTGGTATTATACGAGCAATTTAAGAATAACATATTTTTGTAAGTCCGATAAATAAAAATTAAAAAAAAAAAAAAGCTGATAACGAAGAATATGCAGGTAATGTGAGAACTGTGTGTTTCTGCAGTCAAGCAGAATAAAATGTTAATAAAATATACCTAGCATGGATTTTTGTATGTGCATACGAATGCAAAGCAAAGTAAATATTGGCACATTTTTATAAACTATAAATCTTCTTGTAAGCATATGTTTCTTTTTCATTAAAATACAACTTTACAATCACACACACATTCCAAACCAACATTTGTACCAATTGTAAAATGTTTGGACTTGAAAACTGTTTTGTACAACTGGAAGCTTTAGAAATCTGAGAGCATCATTATTTTTTTGGAAGGTGTATGAAATGTTCGGCAGGCCGAACTAATTAATTTGAATTAATTTGAATTCAGAATTGAAATCAGAATTTTTCGTCTGTATATTATATTGGTGTAATACTTAAATAGAAAAAAGGCATAAAGCAATACAATGCTAGGAACTCAGTTTGCATCTCTCTAATTCACACACTTTCATCTACATACATGCGAACCATGAGATGATATCCGCTTTTATGTAAATATGCAAAATGTATATTAATGTGTATCTTAAACAAAAATTGGGTATTTTTACTTCCTAAAATAGTAGTTAGCATGTAAGAAGATTTGCTTTTGCTACACATACATTTGCTTACTATGTATCAATTGTTTTATCTTGGTGAGTCATTTGGTATAATTGTCTTCTTTTTTTTTTTTATATAGATAAAGGTTATTGCTACATATATTTTGAATAGTTAGGAACACTTCCGTATAATTTGTTATTCTTACTGTAAGTAATCTTTTTTTCTTAATTAACTAATTCATTATTATGAATGTTTCGCCACATAAAATGTTATGTTTTAAATTTCATTAAAATAGGAACTTTCAAGTTTTTATTTTATATATATTTATATATATTTATATATATTTATATATATTTATTATTTTGTTAAGCATATGATGATAAAGCATATGCTTTCAGGGCTTCAAGTTCACCCCGTGGGAATCCTTGCATTGGTAACGATAGATGGCAATGATTTTTAGGTACAGAAAAGTAACCTGTAGAAAGCAAATAACATATTTGGGTTATATCTTATACAATTACCTTAATATAATAGATACTCTATGCGTTACAACTTACCAAAGGACATTCAGCATCACACATCGAACATGATTCCAAATTATTTGCCACCTATAACTGTTAAAATATTTGTTTACTTATTGAAGTTTAGCCTTTTATTTTCTCATATTATTTTTATGACATTATTATATTGTATTTACTTTTCATGTTGCTTATTGATTAACAAGTAAGAGTATTTTAGTCATTGGTGCCCACCGACAAAAGGTATCTGGTTCTAAACATTCACAACGATCTTAGCCTCCTACCACCCTGAGTTTTTCTAACTGTTTTCTTGCCATACCCACCATTTTATAGCTAGAGTCAGCTAACTTATAATGTTGACGTTTAGACGGGTAGCACATCTTCAAAAATTACTCTTACTTGCTTATTTATATATCTTTTATTATAAGTACTAAGACTTGATCGGACAACGGGAAAAACAGGGATTATCAAATCGAATACAAAAATGTTTTATGTTATCGCTCTCATCTTTGCTTTGACATCAGGACTTTGCAGATAAATAAAAATAATAGCTTCAATATCAAAATAAAACCAACAAAAAAAATATTAATAAATAAAATTAATAATAAGAAATTAAACATTTTAATTAAGGTCAAGAAAAATGTTTATTTTTTGTACATTCTTTTAAATATAAAAAAGTAAATTGTGTCATTAATTGATTGCAATTATGTAATACTCAAATAAAACATTGTTCTTCTTTGAGGTATGTAATACTTAAACTACCTATCAAGGAATAATTGAATTAAAAAATTCACAATTTGTGCATAGATGTGTGTTTATATGTATATACATGTGTACTTACTTCACTTGAACCTAATGATGCGCTTTAAATTTAACTTAGAAAATTGCTAACGGACTTAACCGTTACGCACAATAACAAATCGATAAACCCAACTTGCACAGTTTTTAAAAGGCATCCTTTCAGAAAGATTGTATAGTGACCAGAATTGACAGAAATGCGTCATCAATTAAAAAAAAACTTAAAACAGAAAATAGTAGTGTGTTTAAAGGAGGTCTATTTTCGGATAGAATAATAAAAATAAAATATCCTACCGTAGGACTAGAGGTACAAAGCTAAGCGCATCATTTAAAAAACAAATTTTCGAATTTTTTTTTTTGTAATAGTTAATGACATATAAACATACATACATATAAAAATACATACACATATTTATATTGTACATCTTATATAAGACTCCATTTGAGGATCATAACTAAAAATATATTTCCCTTGCAGTAATCTTACAATGCCAATTAAGACACTTAATTCATTCGGATATATCTATCGTAAATTGTAAATTGCGAGGCATATGTTTATTATTACTATTTAAATGTAGACAGTATTATAAAACTTAAATATTGTTTAAAACAATCTTTTGTTTAGTCTTTGACATTACTTTTGTGAATGCTATATCATCATACTAGTATATCATTAAAAAGTATATGTATTTTTACATGCAAGCATTAACTACACATTGTTCACATATTTATGTCTTAGATCTTATCTATTTCTGCATTAAATATGTATATACATATATGTATGTCTGTATTTGTATGTACGTTAAAACATCCCGCAAGTACAGCTACCCGTTTCCTATTCCTTCTATTAATACCACACATTGCAATTATGTATGTTAAACAGTGACGTAATTACGATTGAGATCTCATAGGCTACCGTTGCACTACCAAAGGGTAGCGGCTTACGTTTTTTTGTAATCGATTACATGTGTATATCGGAAACCAGAATAGTTATCGCTAATTTGAAAAAAAAACTTGTTCGTCTTAAAATCTGAAGCCTCTAGATCTTGTAGTCTCTGAGATCGACGCGTTCATACAGACGGACGTACAGACAGACAGACAGACAGACGGACAGAGATACGGACAGACGGACATGGCCATATCGACTCGGCTGTTGATGCTGATCAAGAATATATATACTTTATGGGTACAGGGTATAAAAATGGCGGTAGAGATTGGGCCAACAAGATATTGAAGTCTCCAACTTCAGGGTGTCAAAAATTGAGTTTTTATGAAGGGATGGAGAAACAAACAAACAGCACAAAACATACATTACGTGTTAGTTGAATGTAAAACGATAAAATGTCAGGAAACAAAATAAAAAGATAATACCAATCGAACCAGACTGGAGTGCCACGCCGACCATTAAATGCCCTCTCGTATAAATAGCTAAGCTTTTGATTGGTAATGTAGATCCTAATTCGATAATTCCATCTAGGCTGAACTGGCGGGATGTGCACATACGTGAATTCATACACACATGAGTAGTATTATTGGATGATTAATTAACATAGAAACATACTAAAAACAAAATCACAAAATCATACATACATATACACATATATAAATTAAACGTTTTGACGTACACGAATCGAACATAAATCAAATCAAATCATATAATGTTAGAATAAAAAAAAGCCGCTGCCGATAAACCGATAAGCCGACACACCGATAAACCGATACAATGAATGTTTAAGCACGCGTACGTAAGAGATGAATTTGAGTAAATGCATCGGCAATCTTACCAGTGATGTGATTGCGATTGAACATCTGTTGCATGAGGTCCCGATTAGCAGTGGAATTGTTTCTGCTCGACTCAACCAAGTCTAAGTCGCCATGATCCATTATCGGCCCGTTATCGTCCGAGTCATCCGCCGCAGCGGAACTGACAGCAGTTGGAGCAGCTGTTGTCGTTGCATTCGTAGAAGAGGCGATCGGATCGGCAGCTGGCACTGCTCCCAGGCTGTGCGCACTGGAGACAACGTGCTGCAGGAGAAATGCTTTGGAGAGGCTATAGACGCGCCTCTCCCTTTCGGAGTCGGTGTCATCGCTGCCGCTGGCATATAGCTCGCTCGTTTGCTCCAGCAGTTCCTTCATCTTGCAAATGTGCTCAACGGTGAAGGCGTGCTTGTGCATATTTACTTGCGGTATCTGACATAATTGACAGTCCTGCAGCTTTAAATCGGCATCGCTTTCTTCGTTGGGCGACGAGCTGGTTGCCGCCGCCACAGGTTCTTTGGTCAGTGGAAAAGATTTACTTTTCATGCTATGCATGCTGTTGCTGTTGCCGGTTTCTTTGCTGCTCGAACCGTCAAAACTGTTGTTGTCGTCTGAAATGTGCGCGTATTGTCGCTGGTTTCTCGATTTCTTATCTTTGGCCCGAGAGTTTTGAAACCAAACCTGCAAGAGAGACCAATGCAAAATAAGCGTGTATAGCTAAAAGCATACCCAGATGGGAGAGAAACTTGTAGTCGGACATCGCCGACTGCCAAATACTATAATACTATATATAATAAGAAGGCTGTAGTCAAGAAATCTTGACTAGAGCCTTCTTACGTCTCTAATTAACTATCAATCATTTTTATCTTCTAACCCTTTGTAGCTAAGCCTAATGCCTATAATTTATGTTCTAAATTACCTGTGTAAAATTAATTTACGAGCTGTACACCGTAATTTGTAAGCTACTGTGTTAGAACAATGGAACGGTGACTCCTATATACATTTTTACTTGTAGCATCATCATGTTTTTCACTTGACAATTCCTTTTGGCTTGTAATGGCTTGGGATGCGGGTTGTGTTTCACTAAATTAAACAAGTGTAAAAATTAAAATAATACAAAAATAATGAAAGCATAATTAAACTAAAAATATAATTATTCATTGGCATGCCAAAGTATTGTTCTGCAAACAATTAAATAAATAAACAAACATATATTGGGCTTTTCTAATAATGTACATTTGTGTCCAGCTGATTTTTTAATTAAGCTTATTTTTATTATGCTAGGTACTATTCCTAAACCTAAAAAATAAAGTTCTTCAAACACTTGACAAAATTCGTCTATAGAAAAAATTTATGATTTTCCTCGAGCTATTTTTGTAAAAAACTATATGATATCATGATCTTGACAGACTGTTTTAGTTCCGACCCCTATTATTCAAACCGCTGTTGACGCTGATCAAGAGTATGTATGTATGTACGTATGTATGTACGTATGTATGTACTATATTATATTTGAAATGCATACTTAACATAAAGAAATAAATGTTCTATATGTATTTAGTAAAAGGGAAAATTGAACTTACCTGTACCACTCTCTTTTTCAGATTGACTTTCTTGGAAATCTCCTCCAGCATTTTACGGCTGGGATTGGACTCCGTTTGGTAGCACTCGTACAGAAAATTCAGTTGATCCGGAAGTATTGTAGTGCGCAGCCGCTTGTTCTGTTTCGATGGAGCGCTCAACTGAACCAATGAGTCGGAGGGCAAACAGTCATTGGCATTGGAAGAGGATAGGTTGACGACGCTCTCAACTTTTGGGCTTGGGTTATCGTCGTCATTGAATGTGAGCATTTGTGAGTTATTCTCAATCATGGTTGCATCAAGAAAGTCTTCCAGATTTTGAAAGTAATGCGATTTTTCGCTATCACTCGCTTTTCCTTTTACTATTTCGCTGCCACTAGTTCCATCATTGGTTCCGCTTAATCTGGGACGTTCACGTTCACTTTCACTTTCTTTGAGGTCCCTCAATTCAAAGTGTTGGCATTCATCCAAGCTAACATTAATATCAATGTGATTGTTATTATTAAGTTTTTCATGAATTTCACCACCAAGCTCTTTATGCACAATTCCGTTTTCGGAACTCAAAACTGGACAGCTCTCTTCTTCTTCGATCTTTGCCGTTGTTGTTGTTGTTGTGTTAAAGAACTGCATATCATGCAAATCAATATTGATATTCTGTTCATGAGCTACTAGATCATTCTGCCTGCCAATCTTTTTACACTTTTTATCATCCGCCGTCGCGTTCGGCTGCTGCGACGACGGTGGCAACTCTGTGCCATCATCAGGTGTTGTTTGGGGCGAGGCAGCTAACTGAAAAAACTTTTTTGACTCGTTAAGCTGATAGTATTGCAGTAGATATTCAATTGTTGGTTTTTTGCTGGAGCTAAACGATAATTGTTGATGCTTTTGGGGCTCTTCATTTTTCCGATAATATTGTAGTAAAAAATCGTAGCTGCTGCCCTTATTCAGTTCACTCTGCTGATAGAAATTGCTTAAAAACTCCAACTCCAAATCCGTCCTTTCATTTCCGCCCTGCTGTTTTTGCTGCTGCGTTAAAAACTGTTGTTTGACTTCGTTATTGGTTTCATGCTGCAGAAAGTATTGAAATAGGAACTCATATTTCTTATGCGCATTCTCAAACCCCCCCATTGAGGTTGCTTCCTCAGCGTTTGACGAGCTTTCAGAGAATTTCCTTTTCTTTGCCGGAGGAGGCTGCTGTGATTGTTGTTGATGTTGTTGTTGTTGTTGTTGGGCCGCCGCCTGCTGAAGTCCTTGCAATATGCTGCCAAAAGGACCATAACTAGCTTCAGACTGCAGATTGGAGTGCTGCTGCTGCTGCTGGCCAGCAGCAAACAATGCCGGACTCATTAAATGCATCAACTGATGCTCACGCAGCAGCTCCAAGTGATTAAACTGCAGCTCACACTTGTCACAGTCAAACTTTGGCAATCGCTGTTGATCCAAACTGTTGCTGCGCTCTCGCTGCGGCGGCGTTGGCGTCGTCGATGGACTGAAGTCCGTCAGCGATGAGGATTTGCTAAATAAATGCTGCGGTGAGGGCGACGAGCCTGGCAGGAACTGCTGCGAATGGGCTGCTGCTGCTGCAGCCACAGCAGCGGCAACATTTTGCGGCCCTAGCGTCCCAGCCAGGCCCCCGGCAGCAGGTCCAGCGGCCGCATGGTGTATGTCTATGGATGAGTTCGAGTCCTCGGAGCTTAGATTGTGCGCTATTTGTGCTGCGGCAATTTGTGCCTTGGCAGACTTTTTGTTGTTCTCCTCCTTGAAACAGTGGTTCTTCTGGTGCCTGATGAGCTCGTAGTAGCGCTGAAAGACCAAGCTGCACTTCTTGCAGGCATAGTTAATGTTCTGCTTCTTAGTCTCCTCGCTCTCGTATAGCGAATTGTTTGGCTGATTCTCGTAGATCTTGCGTTGCTTTTGCCGGGCATTTTGAAACCACACGACAATCACGCGGGGCGATAGCAGCAGCAGCTTGCTTAAATATTCCAGGTCACTGTCCTTGGGATACGAATTGTTTTCAAAAAATTCCTGCAGCACTTTGATTTGGTAGTCGGTGAAACGTGTCCGATTCGCGCGCTTGCCGCCCGACGTGGACGACGATGAGTTGGACGAGTTCGAAGAGTTGCTCTCCAACTGCGTGCAGGCAGAAGTTGACGATAGCTTCTCAAAGGATTTACCAGAGATTTGCAGTTTCTTCGGTGGACCCATGTTGCTGCCCATATTTTCTAGCTGCTGACTAAGTAAATCATTCATGCTGCTATACAGATTGGGGGTTGGAGGTCGCGAAAGGACGTCGGAACTGCCGCTCTCCGACTTTGTCTCGTAGCAGTTCATCTGTTGCATCTGTTGCATCTGCTGCGTGTTTTGCATTGACGATCCAGTTCCAGTTCCACATCCAGTTCCAACCTGCATAGACTGATCATCATTTTGATTTGGTGTTGTTGTTGGGTCTCTTAGATCGCTTTGCTGCTGATGCTTGAGAAACGTAAAGTCTTCCTCGTGCTGCTGTTGCAGTTCGCATTGTTTTTTGTGGAATGTAAAGTTGCTGGCGGCTGCAACTGCAACACTTTCATCATGTGGCTCAGCCTTTATCTGAACGTCGAGCGGCAGCGGCAGCGGCAAGCCCCCCAAATAGTCCTGATCTGTCTTCGTATTGATCATATCAGCCTGGGTCTTAAAATAGTCGGGAATGTCGCCGCCAGTTGAAATTGCAGTCGTTCCTGTTCCTGTCAAAGCCAAAGTTGCAGTTGTTGGAGTACTCTTGAGAGGTGTGGTTGGTGTCGGTGCTGCTATTGGGGCTTTCGGGGCTATCGGAGCTGTTGTTGTTGTTGCTGTTGTTGAAGCAAAGTCCGTAATGACGCCAGTCTCGTTTAGGGGCGTGACCTTAGTTTGGCCAGTACGTTCGTATTCCTCAATGTTGAGTGTGGTTGATGGCGGATTATTAAAGTTGTATGGTGAGTCCTTGTTGCGTTGCCGTTCCTTAAACAAAGTATTGCGGAACCAATGCTTAACAACCTTCAAAAAGTAAAAAAAAAAATTATTTGTTATTATATATATAGTTAATAATAATAATTATAGTACCTACCTTCATTGGCAGATTTGCCTTTTGGGACATTTCCATAATGCTCTCTTCGCTGGGCGAGTTGTTGATGTCGAAATGAGCGCGCAGAATTTTTAATTGATCATCTGTTATGCGGGTGCGTGCACGTTTCTGATTGCTGCTAAGCTGTTGCTAAAAAAAAATATAGTCCATGTATATAAGAAAATTTTAATTCGATTTGAATATATATATACCTGATTATTGTTAGTCACATTGGACTGTGCAATGAGACTTAGATTTGTTGTTTCGCCCGATTGCTGCCCGCCAGAAACGCCGGAACATTTTTGTTGATGATCCGCCGCAATGCAGACCGAGGATCTGGCCGAGGAGGACGCTGCAATGTCATTGCCATTGTTCTGAATTCCACCAGCTGCTGCTCCTGCAGATGTTCCGCCGACAGCATTGGCTCCAAAGATCAATGGCGGAGCCAGATTCATAAAATTCAAGGACATCAAATGATGAAATTGCATTATATTGAGCATGTCCACCGGATTAATTGGCATTCCCGTAGCAGACGCAGCCGCACTTAACTGTTGTTGTATCTGTTGCAGGTTCTGAAGGCTCTGAAGACCGTGCAGCGATTGTTGTTGGTTGAAGGAGGAGCCATGAGCCAGTTGCGCCTTTGCCTGCAGCTGATGCATTTCCATGGGGGACAACTCAATTGCATCATGAGGACTTTGACTTTGACTTTGTTGCTGTTGCTCTTGTTGTTGCTGTTGCTTAACCAAAGCTGCAGTCAGTGCTGCCAAGTGTTGCTGTTGCTGCGCTGTTGTCGGTTCATCCTGAAGAGCGTTTGGCAATAATATTTCACAGAGCTTTTGCGACTTTTTTAACTGCGTATCGAGTTGAAGGGGCGATCGTGGTCTCTGTGGCGATTTCTGCGTACTCGTTTGCGGTTCGGCAACTAAAAACAAATTGAAAAAAAAAAAATGCATAAGTATTTATTTCCAAAAGGAATCAGTGACCTTTTGTTTAGAACTATTAAACCCAAACTGATTGTGTATGAAAGTATAGTGTGGGAGAGGTTTTCCCTTGATAATGAATTGTACGTCACTTGAAAAATTCTTCTAAAATAAAAATATATATATGTACATATATAGTTTAAAACATCTGTATTATTTCGACCCTTTTACTACTTCTTACCTAATATATTTAATACCCTAATGCGGATAGGTTCAACAAGCCTTACCTGATTCACTCGACCTGGATGTAGTTAGGTCAAAAGCATTTTGCTCATCCATTTCAAGAACCTTCTCTTTTTCTGTTGAGCTGAAACTTGGCGACATGTCCCCAGGACTGCCACTTAAAGCAGCCCCTGCTCCTGCTCCTTCGGCCGCGTGAACCTGCTCCATGTGCTTGTGGAGGGCTTGGGTGCTGCGAAAGTTGCGCTGGCAAAGGGAACACTTGGTTGCATCCCGCATGCTGTGGTACAGCATGTGAGTGGTGAGTTTCTCCTGTGTCTTGAAGGCCAGGGAGCATTGCTTGCAGCGGTACTTGTAGACGTGCCGCTCCGAGATGACCAGGCTCATGTGCAGGTCCTTGAAGTGAGCAATCATTGCTGGCAGGGTCGCAAAGGTCAGAAAGCAGGGACGATTCACATGACTGACGGCCAGGCAAAGGTACTCAGTGTTTTGCATTGGAAAGTGTTGCGTTTGCTGTGCATGCTGCAGCAGCTGCTCCTCGTGCTTAAAGTTGGCATCGCACTGCTGGCAGGAGACGCCCTGCAAGCCTCCAGCTGGACACACCGCCATTGATGCAATTGAGCTGGCGTTTATGGTTTCCTCCGCATTTTGTTCGGCGGCGGAAGTTGGTGAAGAGTCGGCGGTATGTGAGGGTCGCCAGGCGGTATGATCTACCAGCTGCAGGAGTCTGGCGAGACCATCTCGTGTCACGCTGTGCACGTTTATGAGGTGCGTCTCCAGCAAGGATTTCTCACAATAACCGCTTTCCAGACACAGCGGGCACGATACGCCAGTTGCTTGTGGCATTGTTGATTCAGTCTTGGGCGAAGGACATTTTTTTTTATTTGGTTCACTCTCTCCACCAATCGTTTCCTGAGCACTATCAGCATCGTTCTCTTCCAGTCGTTCGCGCTTAATATCAATGGGACAATCTGTCAAGCTGTCACCGTCCCCATTACTGTTGCTTTCTCCCGCTCCTGCGGATGTGGATGTACAACGTTGGACAGCGGCAAAAGCGGCGGCTGCGACGGCTGTCTGGAAAGCTTGCAGAGCAGCTGTGTTCGTTGGTATGCTGATGAAGTCATCGCTTTCTGCCGCTGGATGCATGGTGACAATGTGAGTTTCCATGTCCTTTTTGGATTGCACAAAGTATTCACACAGGTTGCACTTAAAGATCGTAGTTGAGGCGCTCAAATGCAGGTCGTTGACAGTTGGCAACGGTGATATAACATGCGGCTGACTCTTGCCACAGGTCGTCGAGCAACTGGACACAGAAGCAGGCGAGAACATATGGCTTTGGCTTTCGGTTGATAATCCTCCGAATCCGATTTCGGTTGGTCCTACCGCATAACTTGCATTTGCCAGGTTGGGTCCACAATCAACACTTGATTCTGAAATTGAGAGTAAGAAATTAATCGGTATTGTTGTGGTTAATTCAAAACCATTATACTATGATACTTTCAGTATCAAAGTACAATGAATTAAGTTCAAATAATGAGTAGATTTAACTTCAAGTTTTGTCAAAATACTTATGCCTATGAGTGTACAAACAGAAAAGCACAGCAAAAGCGAGAAACGAGAACTCACAATCAAGGGTCTTACTGCTCTTTGGGTTCGGCCTTAATTCGGTGTTGATTTCAGTTTCAGTTTCAGTCGCAGTCTCAGTTGCGTACAGTTAATTGCAAGCAAGGGTGCAGCAGATACTGCGACCAAATGTGAATATATTTCAAAATCCATTACCAATTTCAAAGCAATTTCCATACAGCTTGATTGCATCGAATTAAAAAAACGCGCCGACAAAAAAAAAAATGAATATAAAGTCCATAGTAGCTTCGGTCATGGCAAAGTAAGAAGAGGAAAATTAACTTACTTAGCCACCACAAGAGAGTAGAAGTAGAAGTAGAGAGGGGAGAAGGAGCGCGAGCGGAAACTAAACCAACTGATGTGTGCTTGAATGTTTCTTGTGCCTTCCTGCTGCTGCTCCTGCTGCTGCTCCTGATGTTGCTTTGTTTGTTACCACACTGCAATAATCATGCGCAGCTGTTGCCACTACCGCAAACACCATACTTTAGTCAAAATATCTAGACTAGGTCAATACCCTTTACCAATATGTTTATAATAACAACAACAAATTTGTGTTGTCGAATCAATCAGGAACGTATCGAACAACATTTTCTACATTCGCCTCAAAATTATATTCAAACTATGAGTGCAAATTCATTAAATCCAAATTCCAACCAATGAGCTAACCATTTGTATAAATAAAGTGTTTACACAACACTTAAAGTTAAATCTACCTACTAGCTTCAACGTACTTTATGGAAATTAATTTATTAATTAAATTCCTTTTTAATAATAGACTATAATAATATTTGAAAATCAATATAAGGTAAACTATAAAAAAAAAACATCACAGCGACTTTTCTGGACAAAAAGGTTAAATCACTTAAAGTAGACAAACACAGCAAGGGCAAAGACATTACTACAATTTGAAGTTAAAACGAGAAGTGCTGTGTGTGTGCTGTGTGAATGGAATGAGCCTGAACTACCACACCCACAAATGCAACATTAATTTACTCGACTCGTGTATAGAATGTAGAGAAGGGAGAAAGGAAGCGTAAATTTTGCATATACTCGCGCTTTAGATTGGAGAAGAAGCGCGGCGTACACAATTATATATATACCCTGTAGCTAGGGTGGGTGTCTTGTCTTGAGTGCAATTCCAGATCCAGATTTGCAGCATTGCCCTGCTGTCTGTGTATGAGGAGGAGGAGCAGAGCGCGGGGTGAAGTGCGCGGCGGCTGTTTTGTTCTGTTCTGTTCTGTTGTGTTCTGTTGTGTTCTGTTCGGTTGTGTTCGGTTGTGTTCGGTTCGAGAGTCTGATAGTATGTGGTTAGGTGCGATGCCTGCGGTTCAGCCCCGCGCTCAACGCCGAATCTGATATGAGAATATCACACTGTGGTTGCTTTCGCCTTTGCCGTCGTCGTATGGACCTTAACTGGAACTGAAACTGAAACTGAGCTGAGGTTGGGGATTGCGTGGAGCAAAGTGTGCACGTCACTAATTGCAAATTCGATGGATACATATAATCGTTTTTGCATTCTTAAGTAATTTGTAATAATTTCCTCAAGGGTCAGCGTCAACGTATAAATCTCACAGCGCATATAAATCGCACAAGGGCAACACGGCGAGGGTACACACAGTGGAGAATTTACCTACGTACATACACACACACACACACACACACACACACACACACACACACACACACACACACACACACACACACACACACACACACACACACACACACACATACACACATACGTATGCGCGAACGACACACAGAATGAATTTTAGTTTAAGTTTGAGGCCAAAGAATGGAGGACGATAATAATCGAAGAGTGGCGCAAAAAATTGAACTGAAATCAGCGGTTAATGATGAGTTACGAACACACAGACACACTGTTATACAATGCAATAATGTACTTAAGCAAGCAAGCGCATGGAGAGTGGGATGAAACGAATTAAAATGCCCCTAAATACATACATACATACATCTGCATCTTGTCCCTCTATTTTAAATACAGATACATAAACATTTAACCATTTCTATTAATAATTTAATTACCGACAATCATCGCTGAGAAATTTCAAATAACTTTTCAAGTGCGTTTTCTTTTGATAATGTATGGTATTATTGCTTTGATAATTAAAAAAAATAGTTGAGAAATATTTGACACAAGTAAGAAGGTGTTGGAGGTGGAGAAAGCTCGACTTAGAGATACCCTGAACACTGACTACATTTTAATCTTTAATATTTATATTTTTTTATGATTTGTTTTGATTTTTTTTGCAAAAACTCGTTTTGCAATTTTTATTTCTGTATTTAATTCATATCGATCGCATGTGTAAATTTTTTAATTATTTTATTAATTAATTAATTAAATAAACATCAGTACCTGAATTCTCCAAACACGACCTAATTTTTCTTTCTTATGACACTCAACTTGACTACAATTGTCAGATTATTCAATACAGAGATTTTAAAAATGTAGATAATAGTATGTTGTACAGGGACTGTAATAATTGTGATTGGAACAGTTTATAATTTCTTCCATCGGTTGACACCCAGTTATGATTGTTGCAAAATAATATTGAATATTTGTACAATTACCATGTACCGCTTAGAACCATAGTTATTAAGCCGAAGCTAAACCCATGGTTTATTAAAAGTGCAATAAAACACCGGGACAAGCTTTACGAGAGGTGGAAACGTTATAAGACTGACCAACTGTTTCAGCTTTTTAAGACTGCTAGGCGTAATGTAAATGTATTAATCAGTAGTGCTAAGCGTAGACATTATGGTTTAAAGTTTGACAATATAAATTCCACGCAAAAATTATGGAAGGAGTTGAAGAACGTTGGAATTGGAAAGGCTAAATCTGTGATAAATGACGACTTGGATGTAAATGTTCTTAATGGTAGTTTTGTAAATGTCAATGTTCGTCCAGCAACATGTAACCCGTACATAAACTCTGTGTCGTTAAATAATTGTACTATCTGTTTTAACTTTGTTAGTGTAAGCCAATGTACTTGAGTCAATCTTAAAAATTAAGTCAAATGCGAGTGGATTATATTACATTAGCCCATAGTTTGTAAAAATAATACTTCCACTAATTTTAGGTCATATAACTCACATAATAAATTATGCAATAACCACGTCCACATTTCCTGAGATGTGGAAAATCGCTAAGATTACGCCCATCCCAAAAGGCAAAGATGAGTTTAGACCAATAGCTATAATGCCATTCTTGTCCAAAGTCTTTGAAATTATTGGCAAACCAAATTTCAACTTTTATGGACATCAACAACTTACTTAGCAACAAGCAATCTGGGCTTAGGAAAAAGAAAAGCTGTACAACCGCTGTATTAAAAATTGTTGAGGACATAAGAAGCCATATGGACAATAGTGAAGTTACTCTTTTAACGCTTCTTGACTTCAGTAAGGCTTTTGACACGGTTAGCCACGAAATTTTGACAACAAAGTTAAGCAAATTATATAACTTCTCCAAAACGGCAGTTAAGTAAATGGCCTCATATTTGAAAAATATAAAACAGGCCGTAGCTGTACAGCACTCTACCTCTGACCTTATTGCAACCACCCGTGGTGTTCCACAGGGATCAATTCTTGGTCCTCTTCTTTTTGTAATATATGTTAATGATCTTTCAAATGTTTTGTCTATGTGTGAAGCTCATATGTACGCTGATGATGTCCAACTATATGTGAGTCGTCCTGTAAGTCAGATTAACCAGTGTGTCATGTTTTGTAATAATGATCTGTTACGTGTGTGTAAATGGGCAAGTAACAATGGTCTTTGTTTAATTCTTTCTAAGTGAAAATGTATTGTTATTCATAAGAAAAAACTAAATGTTAGCAATTTAAGTAAACTGTGTGTTGATAATGTAGAAATAAAATATGTAGAAAAGGCTGACAATCTAGGGATAACATTTAACAATACACTTACATGGAAAGACCAGGTAAATAAGGCTGTGGGAAAGACCTATGGCGTTCTTCGGCAGCTTGTTCTAACACAGCCCTGACTGCCTGTTAAATCAAGAATGACCATCGCAAAAACACTGGTTACCCCCATATTATTGTTCGGCATTAAATTTTCTCAAACTGTGACATTGCTAGTCAGCAAAAGCTTAAAGTAGCCTTTAATAGTGTAGCACGTTACGTTTTTGGACTTAAAAGATATGATCATGTTACATGTTTTGCAAATTGTATTTTTGACCTAGACTTAAGAAACTGGACCAAGTATAAAATATTGAATCTGCTTCATGACATAATATACACAAAAACGCCTGATTATTTATATGACAAATTACGCTTTGCATTATCATTAAGAACCTGTAATGTTGTTCGTCCTAGAACTAAGCTCGCATCCTCCGACAAGCACTTTTTTGCATGCGTTGCTCGACTTTGGAATCAGTTGCCACTAGAAATTAAGACCGTTAGAGCACACCAATTTTCAAATCTAAGTTAAAGACATACTTGCAGCGGAATGATTTATGATGGTATTAATGACAACAACAATAAGGATATATGGGTAATGGATAAAATTTTGTTTTTGAATTTCTATTTTAATGTTTAGTATATAAGTAGTATTAAAGTCATTTTGTTTAAAATAATAATAATATTTTGTATGTTTAAACAGCTAATTTAAAATGTGACTAGTGCACTAATTTATAAGTACTTTTACTTGTAGCACTAGGAATAATCAATAAATAAATAAATAAAATAAAAAAAAAAAAATTTATCGAGCATGAAAAAAAAAAAAGATTTCCCTTGGAATTTCACTTTTTAAAAGTTTCGGACAACGACGGACAAACAGACATGGCATACTTTTATGCAAAAGTATGTATAAAGCATATACCAGTATCAGATTATTGATAAAAAAAAAAATGTTGAATTTATGTAATGAAGTTTTCTGAATCGAAATTAAATAGATAGTTTGTCAGATCGGCAAGAACAAAAAAGATAAATCAAATCGATTTAATATTTCTGATAAGTAATATTAAAGAGACTTACCTTCAGTACTGTTCGGTAGTTGTTCGGTTACTTTAAATACATCGTTAAGTCCGAGCATATCCAAATTCTCACTTCGGCGTTGTAGGCAAACAAACTGTTCAATTTGCAAGTGCCTCAATCCTTTGACATGCTGAACCATCTCGTACAGATTCTTAGCGACAAAGTTACACAGCTGACAGCACAGAGCCTTTTTCGCTTGAGACTGCGACTGCGACTGCGACTGAGACGGATCCTCAACCAAAGGTGAACTTAATCTGCTCCTTTGAGCTAACGAGAGCAAGTGCTGGAAGATCATGCGCATTGTGTCGTGTCGCATTTGTTGCGTGTGCAGCGACAGCTTCTGAATGGAGTTTGTGTGAAAGTTGCAGCAGTTGCACTTCAGCTGCACCACATTGGTGGCAAGCTGCGGCTGATACTGCAGCTTGTACTCGTTCCTCGCCCCTCCCTCACGTATGTGATTGATAAAGTTGAGCTTCTGCAGATGCTTGTCCGTCTTGCTGTGCAGCTGAAAGTTGGCCTTGAGGTTCGTCTTGTAGTTGCACAGCCGGCATATATAGTTGCTGTTGTGTATGACCATAATGTCCGCGGACGTTGTGCCTGAGAGCGATTGCCTGGAGCGATCCAGCAACAAATGTTGATTCAGTTCGTCCATATTGCTGGTGCTAAAGCATTCGCATATGAGGCAACTGTACAGCGCTGTTGGCCACAGTTCCGGCAACGCATCCGGATACGCATCCACCGTTTCTCCCCCTCCCGACTCCACTCCCATTCCCATTCCCATGCCCATGTTCATGTTCATGTTCATGTTCATGTTCATGGCTTGTGGCAGTTTTAGCAACTTGGGTGAGAATGAGAAGGATGTGTGCATCTGATGATCCGGAGTGCTTACGGGCGAGGGAGACGTGGGCTGTGGCTGTTGCTGCTGTTGCTGTTGGGCGTTCTGTTGAATCAGCTGGATCATGAGCGCTTGGTTATAGGCTAAATCGGCTAAGGCAACTTCGGCTCCAGCTCCGGTTCCAGCTACGGTTCCCGCTCCCACTCCCACTCCCGCTCCTGGCTGCTGTTGCTGTTGCAGAAAGTTGAACGCCTGTATGTGCTTGATGTTGTTCTGGAGCACGGCCATGTTGTGCGTGTGCTTCTCGCTGGTCATGTGAATGCGCAGATTGCGGGCCACACTTGTCTCGTAGCTGCAGATATCGCACCGGAACGAGGGCTTTGGTTTAATAGACGACGCCGCCGATGAGACCGTCCGATCCGAACCGACGGCCGTACTGGACGCATTGCTGCTGCTGCTCACAACGCTAGCGTTGCCACCTTGTTGCTGCTGCGATCCTGCTGCGGCGATTACACTGCTTGATCCTTGGGGGGACGGACTGGGTAGGATGAGTTTGGCACTTGCTGCGGCCGCTGCTGCCACAGCCACAATATTCTGTGAGCTGTTTAGCTCCTGCATGTTGTTCAAGTGCTTGTCGGACTGCATGTGTATGGAGAGGTTGCCCTTCGTTGTCGTCGAGTAGTTGCAAATCTCGCAACGATACGGCTTATAACCACACGAGTAGGACTCGCCGCGTGCCAGCCTCGGATGCTGTTGGCCTGTTGAAAATGAGAACAGTTCACATACATGTATATAATAGCTACTAAATACCCTACATATGTGTTTTAATTTACATCTATCAAGTATGAGATATTTGTTTGATTATTTAACATTTAATTTACCTGCCAAGCAATATCCGCAGGCGCTCTCTCCATCGGGATGCTTTTCACGCATGTGAATCTCTAATGTCTCCTGATATTTGTAGTGCCAATTGCACTGCGGGCATTTAAGGGTCTTGCATGAGTTACGCGTGGACATTTGGACGCCGCTGTTAAGCCGAGCGGAGCTTAGTAACATTTCACAGCTGCAAGAGAACAACATTTATTAAAAAGGCTATTGTTCAATTACAAATATGTACAGTTAACCATCATCATGTCCGAAACACATATTTAATTAAAATGTAATTCATTTATAGGGGCTTCAATCACAGCATTGAACAGAAAATCTTCGTATGTATTTAACATAATTACTTTATTTGAATTCGAGAGCCCCAACTGTATTATGCACACCCCAATTGTACGGTACTACACACAATAGCGGTACTCTGGGGGGATCGCCACCCTACAAAGTGTTGATGAAATATTTTATGATCTGATGCCACAGTCCGCCTCTAAATTGCGACAATTGAAGCACACACACTTTGAATCTGAATACTCTATATAGAATTTATGAAGAGAAATCAGCGCAATTGGTTTAATTTATTTTAGTTAAGCCGCCTCGCCCTCGCCCAACCTCACCCTCCTCCGTCTTCTTTACACATTACGTTCTCATTTCCAAACAATAAGTGATCTTTTAAATGAGTTAAATTAGATAAGCTTGAATTTTTTAGCAGTGCATTGTAATACATACATACATATAATTTTTTTTTATATATTGTATGTATGTGTGTATGGGTGTAACGAATACTCGTCAGAGTAAAAAGCAATTATTTTTTTCATTCATAATTGAGCGAAAAACAATGGAGTCAAGAAAAGCTAAACACTTTAGTAACTCTTCCTTAACTTTCCTCAAAAGTAGTACAAAAATGTGATTTTCTTTGCTTCAAAAAATCGTTTGTTTATAATTTTTTGCTGTGAAAATAAAATAAAGGATCTGAATTATGAATTTCAGAGTTCTTTGGATGGGAAAATTGATGGGCTTAGTTTTCAAGGCTGATGCAATCAATGTGATCTGAGCCCACAAATTTAAATGAACAGGTCCCTGTCCCTGGATTCATTTGCGTGTAAATGAACAACCAGCAAGGATATAGCTAGCGGCTAGGGACATCCTGCACAGCCGTTTTGTGAAATTAGACTAATGAGTTATTGTACTATAGAGTTGGATAAAAACCCCTTCGCCCTGTCAAAGTTCAAACAGCAGCAGCAGCAGCAATAATTACGCTTATTATACAAGGACTGTTCTCTCGGAGCGAAGAAACCCTTTTGCGCTGCCATCACGTACGTAGTTGCCACCCCATCAAAAACTGAAACCAACCAACCCTTATACCAAGGGGAAGGGAGGGGGAAATGCCAAATGAAGCGCCGGCAGCACTTGCTTTCTCACGCTCAAATTGGTAATATTACGCTTGACTGATATTATTCAGATTCAGATTCAGTTCATTGTCTGTTCAACGCCCTCTTTAATATACTACATCTCTATGATTGTCTAACGACATACACAGAAATTTTGTTGCAGGTAAGAGTCAAGATTTCCCGACTAGCAGATACCCTTACCCCCAGAAACTTAATCCGTACAGTTAATGTCTGTGACTAAACTTCAATCTTCGATAAATCTGATTTAGTTTCTAAAACACATTTCACATTTTCCAAATTCAATGTTATCTATGTATATGAAAATCAGAAGCGAACTTTTATTGCCTTGGACTTATGTTCTCTAAAGTCTCTAGTCTTTACAGTTCCAGAGATCGACGGATAGACGTTAGATATATTGAAATTCACATTAAATTAAAAATATCCTACAAATACAAGGCCTGTGATGTGATCTGGGTATGAGAAAGAAGGCTTTAGGTGAACTTTTTATACTTTGATACCGAAGGTCTCATAGTATATTGGTTTTGTGCAATGTCCGTCATGGTGTCTGTCCGTCTGTCCGTATGAACGCAACTTTTTTCGACACCCGTAAAGCTAGAGACTTGAAACTTTGCAATTATGTTTATCCATAGACGGTACAGATAAAGTGTTAAGATTGGGTTGCCACGCCTACTAGGAGGCTGGGAAATCGATAAATTCGATAACAGAAAACCGATAAAACCTAATATTTGTCACATTCTTAAAGCTAGAGTTACCAAATTTTGCACGCAGATAGCTAGTCATGTCCCTGAAAAAACTGCATCAAAATTTTGGATGCCACGCCCCCTGATTCCGCCCCCATCCCCCCTTCACCGTGAAATTGGAAACGCCCATAGTTTTCACATTTTTTGGGCTAGAGCCACCAAATTTTGTGTCAAGATAGATATTGACGTGTGTGTGTGTGTGTGTGTGTGTGCGTGTGTGCACTCAATGTAACTGCAATTTGCATTCAAACTGTTTATAATTGTAGCCACATACATGAACATATATTCGTTAGTATATGTATAAGTTCATATAAACATAGATATGCTCGTTGTAGTAGTGTGGTTACCAAAATCGATAAATTCGATAACAGAAAACCGATAAAACCTAATATTTGTCACATTCTTAAAGCTAGAGTTACCAAATTTTGCACGCAGATAGCTAGTCATGTCCCTGAAAAAACTGCATCAAAATATGGATGCCACGCCCCCTGATTCCGCCCCCATCCCCCCTTCTCCCTGAAATTGGAAACGCCTATAGTTTTCACATTTTTCGAGCTAGTGTCACCGATTTTGGTAGGAAGATATACGGTGACATCTACAAAAGATCTGCATCAAAAATTAGGATGCCACGCCCACCTCTGCCGCCCACCATTTAAAATCGGAAATTTCGATATCTCTTATAGTTTTTAAGCTAGAGCCCGTAAATTGGGTAGAAAGATAGAAGGCACCATCTACCAAAGATCTGCATCAAAATTTTGGATGCCATGCCCACCTAAGTCACCCGCCTTATAAAATCGGAATCGGCTATATCTTTAACAGTTTTTGAGCTAGAGCCACCAAACTTGGTAGGCAGATAGATAGTGACAGTTAAAAACATTTGATTCAAAAATTTGGATGCCACGCCTACCTCTGCCGCCCACCTTTTAAATTTGGGAGTTAAGTTATCTTCCACAGTTTTTGAGCTAAAGTCACCAAATTTGGTAACATGATAGCTGGCGATGTTTACCACATGGGCCACTCCCTTCGCCCCTGCATTCCCCCTTATCAACCGTTATTTTACTGGTATCAAAGTATTCCGCAGTCGGTTGCGTCCGACTGCAACGTTTTTACTTGTTTTTTTTTCGGTAAATGGACAAGTCGGAACACCTCACAAAGTACAAAGTACAGTCACCAAATTTGGAAAGTCGATTGCTTGGGACATGTCCTGGAACATGACTACGTCCCTCGCCCCATAAGATTTAGATACTACGGGGTCCCCTAGAATTTCAAAATCACTTACCGAGCGCAGTCGACACCTTGAGGCCGGCCATTGATGTGATCGGAGCAGGCGCCAATTGTAAAGCTCGATGCAGTCGCACTTCCACTGGGCGAGATGGAGATGGGCATGGACGCATTCGGAGAGCGCTGAGACGGCTGGAGGGGTTGTGATTGCGGTTGAGATTGTGGAGTAGTTGGCGATTTAATTCGGCGTTGAATCTCAATTAATTCGCATGTCTTGCAATCGACGCCCTTGAAATCGGAATGTTCCAAGCAGCTGGTTGGGAATAGAAGATGTTTCTCCTGTTGCTGCTGCTGCTGTTGCTGCTGTTGCTGCTGTTGCTGCTGTTGGTGCATTTGTTGCTGCAGAAAGTCCGTTAGAAGTTTAACACCCCTCGCGTTCTGTGCATTCGCCAATGCTGCAATCGATGCTTGAAAGGAACTTAGTTGATCCTGAGCCTGTATCGGTGGGAATTGCTGCTGCTGCTGCTGTTGGAGTGACAGCAGATGGTGTTGCAATATGTCGCCAGCTATCGCTTCCGCATCCAATTCGGCATTAATCGGAGGTGCTGCAGGTGCAGATGGTGGTGGGGGAGGTAAAGGAGGAGGTGGAGGTGGAGTGTCAGAGCCGGAAGCGGAGCTATAGCTGCGTTTAGTTAACTTATCGCTACTTAAATTATCAGTACAAGCCCGAAGATCAGCCTCCTGACTATCGCCCATACTGGGTGTGGCTGCGATGGCTTCGGTTGCGTCCGCTGGCAGCGGAGCGGGTAACGGAGATTGGGTTGGCGTGGAGATGCATGATAGTATTGATGATGATGCTGATGCTGATGCTGACGACGACGAGGACGAGGATGACGATGAGGATGGGTTAATTTTAGTCTTTGCTGTTGCTGAGTTGTTTAAGGAACCAAGTTTCACAGTTGCTTTAGGATCGCCATCGTCAACTGAGGACACTTGACAATTTGCAATTGTCTCCTCATCGACAGCGGCAGCGGCATTGACATCGAGGGGTTGAAGGAACGATATCTGCGGTTTCTCATCCATATTACGCTGAATGATAGCACTGGAATATTCGCTATTCAGCAGCTGCTGTTCCAGCTCCTCCAAATTGAGACTGTGCTCCGTGCTGGCGTGCAAGCTAAACGAGTTCACTGTGCCAAAGGACAGTTTGCATATGAAGCACATCAATATCGGCTTGTGATGTGTCTGAAGAAACACATTTTTCGTGCTCGCATCCTGGGCGGACACCACGCGAAACGAGTGAATCTTTGGGCTGAGTTGGAGTTGGAGTTGCAGTTGGAGCTGCAGTGGGTTGCCACCTTCTTCTAAAGCTTCGGCTTTGCTCTGAACTTGTGTTGTAGAATGTGTAGACGGCAAAGACGTTAGGGCGGTAGTTAGTGGTATTGTGGGTATGGCACCGCTGGAACTTAAATTTTTGTCAGTTGGGGCAGTTGCTGCATTGCCTGCATCAATTATAAATGCACTGCCGTCAAGATTGTAAACTATTTTGCCATGGAAAGTTTCAACATCAGAGCTGGACATTGGAGAGCCGTCGTCATTAGCATTATTGGAGTTCTGCAATAAATGAAAATAATAATAATAAGATAATTAACACTCGACATCAAATTGAAATGTAGTTAAATTAAATAAAAATCTGAAATTAAAATTAAAAAAATAAACACCCAAAAAAGATTGAGCCGGATATTATAAAAACAAAAACATGAGGATGCGATAATGTAGAGAAAGGAAGAAATTTGATCCTAAACGATATACATAGAGTAGTTTACCAATAACCTATATTACAAATAATTGCATAAATTATGAGAATTATAATACTAACTAAGCATGTATCCAAAAATCGAAGTTTAAACATTTTATGTTCTTTTATGATTTTGCAATTTTTATTATAACTGGCATCAGAGTTCAGTTAAATATCGTTTTGAGTATTATCATCAGCGATGACAACAGTTAAGAATACTAACAATGTAGAAAAGGGTTATTACTTGGCAATTATCTGAAATGCTTTTTAGCTATTTAATGACAACTGTTGTACCATGATGACAACTTAAATATGGTGTTCGTGTGTGTGTGTGTGTGTGTGTGTGTGTGTGTGTGTGTGTGTGTGTGTGTGTGTGTGTGTGTGTGTGTGTGTGTGTGTGTGTGTGCGTGTGTGCACTCAATGTAACTGCAATTTGCATTCAAACTGTTTATAATTGTAGCCACATACATGAACATATATTCGTTAGTATATGTATAAGTTCATATAAACATAGATATGCTCGTTGTAGTTGTGTGGTTACCAATTGTCCCCTTTGCGATACTACAAAAGGGTGGGCAATTATGATTTCTTAAAGTTTTTTTTCGTTTTAATGCGAAATCAACAACAGTTTAGAGAATTCTTGAAAGTAAATGCGAATTTTAATTCGAATACCTATTTACATTTTTCTAGTATATGCGTAAGAATGAATTATAATAAAAGTTAGTTTAAGTATCGGAGATTATCGGAGATCATTTATAAGGTGTAATTGCTCTAGTAGAACAAAAGACTTAAGGCAGGAACTTGCAGTTTGTGTGTGTAAATTATATTGTAGAATATTAAGTTCAGTATAATGTTGTCAAATAAATATAATATTAATAATAATTTCTCAAAGATAGATGTTTGTACTATGCAGACTCTAAATTTTATAGCAAAATTAAATAGATAGCGTTACCGGAGTAGACTAGCATTTAATGACTGTCATCAGAGGAGTCAAGGGCCGTGAACAAAAACTTCATGTATGTGTATGTACATATGTATTTAAACACGTTTGTCCTATGTTTCATTTGAGCATTTGAATAATTTAATAAGCTTTGAGTTTTGTTAACGGTAGCTTCTAAATTCATGAATGTATGAGAGAATTTCTCATTACCTTTAATTAAACATAACAATTTAGAAGGCTCTAATTGACTAGAAGTTACCCTAACATTAACATTTTTTTCCCCAGTAAATTATTTTATTTTATGAAATTAAAATATTAGCATCATTTCTAAGTCTTTCTGTTTCCGATGAAGATGAAACCTGCTATCGAACATTTTGAAACTTGTAAAAATTATAGTCAACATAATTGAATACGTGAAAATTAAATCGAAATCGTTTCGAGAAACACCGGAGATAGAGATTACATTTTTTTTTGGATGCATCTCTAGTTTCAAGTTTTTTGGTTTGCATCAAGGACAAGAACGAGAATGTTTTTATTAAATATTTTGAAAGTAACAATAATTTGAGTTCAATTAATTGCGATTTACAAGCAGAAACGTTAACATGTTGCATATTTGGCCAAATGCTGGTTACCAAGAAGACAGAAAATCAGTGACAATGGGTTAGCATGTGCTGCAGTGTGTGTGTGTGTGAGTGTGTTGCGAAGACTGTATTGTATTTATTTTTTTCATCCGGCATTGGCGTCAAAAGAGTAACAAGAAAGAGCAGCAGAAATTATGAGGACCGCGAAGGTGTAATGAAAAGACTCACAAATCCACAGCAGGCCTTTGACTTTAGATCTGATGAGCGGGGAGTGGGGAGTGGAGTGGAGTGGAGTTTTTGCATACTAACAACAAAACGCAAACAAAAGCAAAAAGAGAGGCAGAGAGACCAGAGACGAGGATCCCCAGAGTCCACGAGCCACCATAAGCAAAGCCAGTCGATAGTGCTGGCTGATATATCACGGAATTTGTGTGTGGGTGTACTGAATACTGAAAATACTGCATACTGCATAAGCGCAAGAACAAGACGAACTGAATATAAACCAGTTAAGGAATATGAAAACAGATAACGACTACTCTCCAACCACACAAATAAAGACATACACCAACAAGGCACGTGCAACCTTAAAGCATACCATGCATACACACACACACACACACACACACACATACGCAGATTCAGTTTTACAAAGGCTAAAGCTTAAAGGGAAGAATGTGATACAAGAAGAACCTTGACTTGCCTTTGTTTTGTCATGCAGTCAAAGAGGCAGTGAACTTTTCGTTTCGTTTTCCTTTCGGCTAAGTGCGACCGTCGCATTTAAGATCTATGCCCCCCGCCCGCCCTATATGATCAATATTTTTAACACACAAACACACACACACTCGAGAAGGTATGTCAATTAGGATCTGATTTTTTTTTCCTTTTTGCTGGTACTTTTAATTAGCTTTTTGCATTTTTCTTTTCTTTTTAGATGGCATTTTTTAATAAAATAAAATTTAGATTAATGAAAACTCTTAAGAAACTGCATATATGTAAGTGTTGGTTAAGTTGATAGGGTAACAAAAGGGCCACAAAACCACCGTTGGCAAAAAAAAAAGAAAGAAAAAAATAAGAGTATCTCACACGGACTCTTTGTTTACGATAACAATAAAAATCCTGAATTTGGTTTAGAAACTTAATATACAAAATAATGAAATTCGCATTAAGTAAGGGTGGCTCACAATCCACCAAAGCTTTCTTTTATATTGTATAGTATGTATGTATGTATGTATGTATTTATGTACATAAAAGCTATTCACACACACACATAAATACTGATGCATACCTTTACTCATTGGTACTCAGTACTTCTTGTTGTTTTTTTTTATTATTGACTGACTGTGTGTGTGTGAGTGTGTGCAGATTTTTACTAAGAAATCTCCTTTGTTCTTAAATTCAGCATAAAAAAGTTGCGAATATAAAACAAAAGTGTCACTTGCCGAGAGACTGCGGCACTCAGAACTTGCATTGTTTCTTTTTTTGTTGTTGTTGTGCATTGTTGTTGTTAGCCAGACTTATTTGTATTTGTGTGTATGTGTATGTGTATGTTTTGGATGCGTTCATTTGATTTTTTTCCTTTTCGTTTCGTTTCGTTTGGTTGCCAACAAAAGCTTCACAATCATTCATTTCGGTGAGATCAATGGGTCGATACGATACGATACGATACCTGACAATGCGACAAAAAGGAAGCAGAAGCCAAAGGGGTCTGTCTGTCTGTCCTGTCTAAAGCTAAGACGGTGATGAACTGTTTTCAAAATTCGCTCTCTCTCTCTCAAGTTAAAAACCAATTTGGACAAAAACAAACATAATTTATTTTAATTTATCGTTTTGCGTTCATTAAGGTTGTCGCGAATTGTTTCGAATGCATGAATATGTTAATGAATTATTGTCCACATACAGTGTGTACAGTACTGTGTGTGCTCATCCCGATTCCTGGGTGGAACGCGAAAGACGAAAGGATCGCTACATGGTGCCGACCGACAAAGGGCATGGAGCAGGAGCAGGAGCAGGAACAGAATCCAAAAAAAAAGTGTGAGCCAATTGTTTTTGACGTTCTCAGTATTCACGGCTTCCAAGGTTGTTTTTGTTTCGAGCATAGTTTAATCATTTATGTACATAAATGAGAAATACATACGTATCCATTAATACTTAATCAATTGTCAATTTATAATCCAAATAAAAAATGGGAACTACTTACATATATTTAACTTGATCTGATCAGAGTTCCTTAAATTTGTTAAAAATTTTTCAAATTTATTAATAATCTGAATCTGAAAGAAACTTGTCATCTGATCAAGAATATATATACTTATAGTGTGGGTTCAGTTCAGGTTTCAAAATAAAGTACACACACACACACACACACACACACACACACGCACACGCACACGCACACACACTTGTATCGTCATCGTCCTTATCTTTTGGGCTTAAGAAGACGTTGCAACAAAAAAACAAAACAAAACAAGGAAGCATTATACAATATACATATATTTGAATCCATAAAACTCATAAGAGCAGAATAGAAAGAAGAAGAAGAAGAAGAAGAAGAAGAAGAGAAGGAGGAATGAAAATGAAAAGAAGGAAAAGTAGGAGTAAAAAAAAAGTAATAATAAAACGAATTAATGCACTGTAAATATACTACAGGGACACAATGCTTGCTGCAGTAAGGACAAAAACAATAAGAAAGGAAATACATATCGTACATATATGTATATTGTATTGAAGAAGGAATTGTTTTCTTTTGCCTCATTTTCTGAGAAACGGGTGCTGTGTTCCAACATCCATCCCTTCACTTCACCTCATACAACAAACCATACAATGCGGACCACAGTTAGGGGGAACCTGGCCGAACACAAGATGACAGCCAGACACACTGTGAACTGAACTTAAGGAGCAGCCACAGAACAGAACAGAACAGCACCAAAGAGAAGAGTGAAGGCAACTCTACTACTATTACAACAGAAAAGATGGCAACAATGACAACAATAGGCACATCGTGGCGAAGCAAAAATTTCGTTCAAGTACGCTTAAATATGTATGTACATATATTATTCAGGTTGCAAATGTTAAAGCTGAATATGGATCAGTTTATTAATCAAAAATTCTTTTGGTTCCATTCCATAAAGAATTGTTTAAAATATATAATTTAGATTACTTCTTTTACAAATCGTTCCATGATAAAATATGAAAAAACATATATAAAAGTATTCTACATCCATTTCTGTTCAAGTTGAGGTCTTTTATAGAAGGTTTTTAGTGGGGTGAAGTTCCAAGTTTTTAATTATTAAATCACAGAAAATGTGTCCCTATTTTGTATTTAACTTACCAATTGAATATTATTATGCATTCACCCCATCACAGCATTGTGTGTGCTGAAAGAAATTGAAAAAAAAAACTGCCAAATTAGCATAAAGTACAAATTAAGCAAAAACTTATTTACAACTTTTACTAGGGGTACGAAATAGTGAGTTTTGGGTAACATTTTTAATTATTTAATGGGACAGGAACACCAACTTATAGCCTCAACTAAAGAGTCCTTTATCATTTCTTCGAATTTGAGCTTGTAATGAATTTAAATATAGATTTTGCCACTACTATCTTTTTGTTATGGTTTTATCGGCTTTCGGTTATCGATTAAACAGATTTACCAGCTCCCTAATCGGTCCTCCCATAGACAAACAAATTTAACTCGAGTTTAACTAACTGCAAGTTTAACTGGACATTGTGAAATCTGGCCAAAGTCGACTTTTTTCAGCTGTGTGGTTTCTTTTAGAAACGCCAATATTTATACGTTTATTTATACAATCTTGCTGGGCTGTGAAAATTCAAATGAACTATCATACATGTACTTATGTATGCCACTGTCGCAATCTATAAACAGATATGTACAATAAATTCTTGTACGTGATTTGCTGGTCACTTGATTGGCGTTGTATTTGGAATAGTTTAACACCTCTTTTGTGCGACACGAATTTTTGTTACCAGCTTTTGGGCATTGAACTCGTTCAGTTCAGTTCAGTTAATACCTAACATGATCGTGCACAATGCGGATACCGGCAAAATGCCACGTAGATTGAGGCTTATACTGAGGAGCCCAAAAAATCACTGACACATATTTTTTTGTACATACTACAAATGTTTGTATTATACAGTCACACACATAAGTATTGGCATCTTTTTTGGGGGACGTTTTTTGCTAGAAATCAGGCATTTGGAATATTTTTCCTGTCTACTTCTGTCCATTTCCTACAAAACCTTAACATTTTATTTTTTTCAATAATCAAACAATAATTTTATTTATTTAATTAAATAAACTGGACATATTTTATTAAATTGAAATCCTAGAATTTGGCAATTTATTTGTGCAACGAAAATTTTGCCATTTTTTGTTTAAATAAATAAATAAAAGTACTGACTTATTATTGTTAGAAAATGTTGATAAGGTTTTGTAGGAAATTAACAGACAAAGGTGCAAATACTTTTGTGTGTGACTGTATATATCTATGTATGGATGTAATGCTGGATCGCAAATTGCTGTACACATGTATGTATGAATGTATGTACACATGTTGATGTATGTAAATAAAGCCACTTACGTGAACGCAATACTTAATTACTGCTCAATAAAAAAGCGAAGCTGAGAAGGGTTAAAAAAAAAAACAACAAAAAAACGAAGTAGCAATAAAAAGGAGCAAAAAGTGAGAAATTATAAGTCGAACAGTGAATACTCTGAATTCTTACGATATTATTGATGAAGGAAATTTTATTGCAAGTTTTCACTTTTCAATAATTATCTTTAGTTTAAATTAACCAATTAAAATCTGTTCGGGTACGTTTTATTTTCTTCACGAGTTTTCCAAATAAAAATTGTAGGAAATGTTTTGTCAAACAATTTCAATAAACATGTCATTTAAACGTCTTTTAGTTTAATAGAGAAATTTGCAAGTTGAACTTTGCCCAAAATTATTTTATTTTTCAACCATTTCATTCAGGTTTTATTAACTTATTTTTTATTCAGGATAAAAATAAAAGTCAATTCTTAAAAAGAAAAGAGCCAAATACTATGTTGATGTTAAATAGTTTTTTAAACTACCGACGATTATACAAACTAAAAAATACAGGAATTTTTAAACGCCCAACAAGGATCCATTACTTTATAAATATTTATTTATATGTATATAGGCATATTTATAACATCTGTTCGCCACATACATATGTGCTTTAAAAGTTGAACTGCATACGCTTTTTAACCCTTTGGTTTTTTTGCGCATAGTGCCCCAACAAATAATTGGATATAATAACACATAATTAGAAAATAAATTTTTGCCTTTTAGTTTTTCGTTGTTTCGTTGACCATATGGAATTCAAGAAAATGTGTATAATAGCATTTGTGGCCAACTCAGGATCCCTGATTCAACTGCTAATCATATGTCTGAGGAGTCTGTCTTTTGTCTGTCTGCTCCGTTATCTACCTAATTGCATTCGAATTAGAAACAGTAAAGAACAACAACACTTGTTCATCACTTCATCTTTCACATGCTTCAAATCGATTTATATATGGGCATTTCCACAGAAAGGTCAACCACACGAAAAAATTTAAAGTCTCTGTAAGTTTGTTGTTTTACCATATACGTACAGGGAATCGATTAAATTTAAATAGAATTCGCAAACATTTCATTTATTTATAAAAAAAAATTTAGAAATATTAATATTAGCCAAATTTCTGTTTTTTTGCTCGAATTTTTATGATAAATGTTCGTAATGAGAGATATAATGCATTGACATTTAGGCGGCAGAGGTGGGCGTGGCATTAACATTTTTGATGCAAATCTTTGGTTAATGTCACCATCTATCTTCCTACAAAATTTTGTGACTCCAGCTCAAAAACGGTAAGAGATAAATTAGTTTCCAATTTGATGGAAAAAAGTGTCGCGTGCGAGCTTGTTTAAACTTAAATTTTAAACTACTGAATATTTTTGAATGAAACCAAAGACAATATAAACATACAGCATTGCTTAACATTTTAAAAAAGTTCGCAATAAAATATTCTTTCAGGTTTCGCTAAAATCGGTGTTTGAACTGCTCGGCTTGAAAGCGACTTCTATTTTTGTCGCGTGCGAATCTCATGTTTTTTTGTGAATATCTCGAAAACGAAATCTCGCCCAAAAATCTATTTGTACAAAAAATAAAGTGCTTATCATAAGCTATAAGTTTCGAATTTTGTCGAAATAAAAATTTTGTCGGTAAATGGTTTTTTTCACACTTTGAATGCGTAAGAGTGTCGCATTCGACACCATGGAAATGCCCATATATATATATATATATATATATATATACAGTACGCTCTCACTTTATGCAACCCTAGATACAGGCCACACCCCAATTCTTTACATTGTAGAATCTGTTGAAGCTACTTCAAACAAGTAAGAAGTTATTGTCGAAAAACCACGACTAGAAGATACCCTTAACGCTTTACTTTATGATTTTTATTGAATTCTACAACATCTTTAGAATATTAGCGGTGTTCAACGGTTCCGTTTCATCGTTTCATGTTTCATGCATGAAACGCATAGCTCTTGAACGGCATTTTGCGTCTCAATGCGTTTCATATTTTCGGTGACGCGCTACAGCTGCCTGGATTAAGAAAAAATACCATTTAAAAGCTTTAAATATATGTTTGGGAAGTCATGCGATTCTAAATAGTAGTTGATTCTACAGTTATAAATGAGATAATTACTAGTTTATTTTATCAAACAAAACCAATTTAAATTACTTTTGTTTGCTGCGGCCATTAATCAGTTGTTTTCATAGTTCTTTGCACAAAAATACACCAAATATACTGAAAAATACTGAGCATCGCTATGCATCGATTGCAAATATCGATTAAATATCGTGCTCTTCTTATCTTCACTTTCATGAAACATGAAACAATTTGTGTATACATAGGCAGGGGTGTTTCATGGTTTCAAGAATATTTTCTATGTAAGTTTTTGTTGCCTGACGCTTGAAACATGAAACATGAAACGATGAAACGAACTGTTGAACACCCTCATTGTCTCAAAATTTCCGAGTTATAGTTTCGGAGATATATTTAAAATAAGTTGAGCGTTTTTCTCTGAACAGTTTTTCTTTAATGCGATTGAACAAGATCTTGATGGTGATTTTATCGATATTTATTTTGTTGTCTAACTCGAGTATAATTGTTAACCAGAGGTCTCAGGTCTCCGTTAACTTTGTATCTGGGTTACTTCTAACCGAACATTGAAAACCTCAAATTTGACTAAACGGACATTGAGAAATTGCCAATAATAATTAACTGTTAAATATCTAGAATTGGAATTGGTTCTTTGAAAGCCATTCTGTATTAGTATAATATAATAATGCAATCTTTGCTGGAGATTGGCAATTAATAAACAGCGGATATTTTGAAGATACAGTTTTCAAAATCAGAATGATCGAAATCAGGTGTATCACAGTCGGAGGCACTGTAAGTATTCTCATAATAGCTGTTCACTCTCTGTGGTTATAACTTTTTATACAAATTATAAGTGGAAAGAGTCTTAATAGTAATTATCTTTTGTTTCTTATTTCATCGTTCTCTTCTTCTTTCTTCTACATAAAACTTGTTTTCGAGTTTTACCTGTAAAAATTTCTACGACAAAAGAAGCTACACGTATAGTGTGTGTGTGTGTGTGTGTGTGATTTTCGGACCGAGAGAGGTGTGATTGCGGGTGATTCAAAAAAACTGTAATTCTACGAAGATGACTCGGAAAGCAATTTGAACAATAAGAGAAGCAAGCACAACGGATGTTGTCGAGACGCCTTTTCACTCATAATTAAAAGAGATTATTGCTGAAGGAGCTTAGATGTACAATTGCTGATGCATACATATGCAGTAAATACCCTCAATTTAACAACAATAATTTATAATTATTTGTATGTCTGTTCCACAGAACAAGAACACGAAAAAAAAAAAAAAAATATAATAATGGAGCACAAATTTGGTGAAATTAAAAATGTTGTGTGTAATTTAATGCGATAATTATTCGAATAATTATCATTAAATTGGCGAATCATTATCGTCTTCCTCTTTCACTTAATGCTCAGCCAAGCAGCGATTTAATCACAACAACAAAAATACCTTCATACAATACAAAAATTCACTATATACAATTAAAACCAGAAAGTTTGTCCAATCATCGTCCACTAAAACAACTCCTCCAACAGGACTCTCTTGAACCCTGGAGAAAAGCCAAAGCTTTTAAGTCATTGGCTCTTAAATAATCAACGGAGAAAAACAATAAGCTCCATGGAACTCTCGTCCAATGGGAATGCGTTTTGCGACAAATCCTTCTTCTAGCCGTTGCCAATTAAACTCCAACACAACTAAATTCTCACTAAGGGTGGCAGGCAGCAGGCAGCATCTCCCCCACAAAGTTAACGAAAGAGACAGCAGCGACTAATTAATGCTGGCGTTCGCTTCCCAACACACACACACACACACATTTTTTGGTGTAGACCGTTTACAATTGGTCATTGCATGTATATACCAAATACATATATATATATATATATATCTGTTGTCACAAGGAAGAGTAGCTTAAGTCGAAAATTGAAGTTTTGAGATATCGCCAATTTTGTGTATTTTTTTATCCAATTGATTTTCGTGAAAAATGTATATGCTGAAATGTTGAAAGTTTTAAAAAATATTTGGGAAATAGAGAAGATTTGACACCTTTTATACATAAGGTACCGTTTATTTGTAACGTCGCTTTGAATTAACAGCTTATGTGTACATAAGCTGTTTTGCAATATTGGTTTTATGTTTATTTCATCGAATTGCATTTCATCATAAGAACTAACACTCACTTAAAATTGCTCTATGCAAGAATAATGTTTCATTAAAAAAACTTATTTGAACATAAGTTGTTGGAAAATAATTAGTTTATTTTTTGAAGGTGAATATTTATGCAGCTTAAGTCTATATAAGTGGAATAGTTACATATATGATGAACGGAAGATCGAAATATGTAAAAAAAAAAAACAACTATGTGCACTTAAGATGTTTTGACAAGTGCATGGCTCTTTCAAAAAACTTAAGCTAAAAAGTAAACGCACATAATATTGTGAAGAAACATTATTTTTCAAAACTGATTAAACAGATTTATGCGCTTTGACATCATATACCTCCTATTGCAATAACTCAATTCGCGCTTAAGTCGACTTAAGCTACTCTTCCATGTGACCACAGATATATATATATATACATGTATTCTGTCGGAAAGTGTTTTCAAATGTTGCGTAATTAATTTGTTTGTAGGAAATAATGTAATAAATTTCTAACAAAAAGGTGCCAATACTTATGTGTGTGACTGTATATTCTTAATAATAGACTTTCTAGTAAAAGGTAAAAAATTTAATGAATGTTTTAATTTTAATTGTTTTTGTTTTTTTCTTCCGACCGATTTCTAAGGGCCAATTGTATGTATTATTCTAGGTTTTCCCCAATCAACAAATTATTAATTTTAGACTTTTCCTTACTAAATTTTAATTTTATGTCAGCTGTTTTTAGTTGACAATAAAAATAAATAAATATTGACAAAACTCAAATGATTATCATTTCATTATCTTTATATATAGTACATATGAATGTTCATATTACTCTATTTGCTGTTTGATAAATTTCTTACAAAATTGTCGATTTTTTTAAACGAGTTGTTTTGTTTTTTTCTTTATTTTTGTTTTGTTTTTTTATTTACTTTGCTTCAAAATCGACAGCTGACGCTCGTCCTCAACAATGAAGTGCATGAGGTATGTATGTATAGGTGTGTGTGCGTGTGTGTGTCCGTGTGTGTGTATGTGTGTGTGTGTGTGTGTGTGTGTGTGTGGGCCGTCTTGTAGTCGGTGTGAATGAATTGCTACCCTTAAAGCAGATATATCGAAAAAACCGAAAAAAAAAAAACAACAACCTTTTATTGCCCGTAAAGATAAAGCTGGAACACTTACGAGAAGGAGTAGGTGCTAAAACACATATACACGTTCACACATATGTGTGTGTGTGTGTGTGTGTGTGTGTGTGTGTAGGTATGCTCAGAAAACAAACTGTGGTCAAACATGCAATACTCTGTTGCCGTAACACGACAAACTTGACCCGACACAGTCACGACCCATGGCAAAGGGAAAAGGGAAGGGGCTAAGGGCTAAGGGATAAGGAAAAGGGGCCAAAACGCGCGTGTTGTAAAAAAAAACTAACAAATTGTGTCCAAGTCAATTTTTTGTGTAATCGATCCGTAAAGACCTCATCTAATATCTAATATACAATATATTATTGTCCAGCCAAAATTTGTACAATTAAGTTTTTAATACAAATTGGGTTGAAACCTCTTTTTTTGTCCCAATCGATTTTAATAAACATTTTACAGATGATAAATAAGAACAAGTGAGGTTCTATTTTGTTTATAAAAAAAACAGAGGTAAAAAGGCTCAAGTCGAAAGAGTTTGCTAGAGATACAATGAACCCTAAAATCTTCGATGTCTCCCATGTTTCTTAAGCGATTTGCATTATTTTAAGTATTGTTATCGATAACCGAAGCTTTCGATATAACGTTAAATTTACAAGACAAAAATATGTACAAAATAATAGAGGAGGAGATAAATCTGTGGTTTTAATATTTGTTACACGGACATCTTCCAACTTCTTCTAACTAATTATTTTATTGATTTACGAAAAGGTTTTTAGGTTTTTTTCATTTACTTTTGTGCCAAAATAAAAATAGACTTGACTGCGATTCGCTAAAATATATACATACATACATATAACAAAGCATTCAAAATACAAATCCTTAAAATTTTTTTGTGTGTTAAATTTCATTCTTGATTTTAAGTACAAAGCCAAATTTGTGCGTAAAAGTTTTCATTCAACTTTTTAAAGTTTATTACGACTTCCTCGATTCGACGACGGTTAACATTTGTGTATTTAAAATAAGCTAACCAGTCTAGGGTTAAGAGACGGAAATGTCATTTTTATAAAATTGCTTGTTTTTGAAAAGGGTGCACACATACATACATGTAAATAAAATATGTACTGATATTAACAAATATGTGTATATAGACATAGGAAAGGTGGGTGGAGCCAGAGGCAGAGGCAGAGTCAGAGGCAGAGGCAGAGAAATGCGCCAATTAAGTGCGACTTGTTTGGCAAATGGAAAAGTTAATTAAAGCAGTTCGCAGATGGATGGTGGCAAAGGGGGTGGTGACGGGGGGTGGGGTGGGGGGGTTTTAGACGGGCGCTGGCGCACAAACGACCAATCAAAAGATGCGATGAGCCCAACCAGACACATTCATGTGTGTATGTGTGTGTGTGTGTGTGTGTGTGTGTGTGAATATTCCACGCACATCGCGACTAAAAGCGACGCGACTCGAAGCTTCACACACACACACACACACACTCTGTTGCATGCATGTCTGCACACACACACATACAAGATTTATGTGCATATGTATGTACACATACTATGTAGTGGGTTGAGAGTGGGTGGTATGTATATGTGTAGCTTGTGGAACAATATGCTTAAATACGTACATCACTTTTAATGTTCATACACACATACATACACATAAATAAATTTGTATGCAACTGTACCAAAAAATGTGAAATGCAAATAATTACGACAACAACAACAACAAGAACTTTTATCATCATTACGAAGCCAGTCAGTCTGAGCCGGAATCGGAATCAGAATCGGAATTGGAATTGGAATTGGAATCGGAGCCACGCCTATGCAACGCTTCCTCTCAGCTACCCCCCCTACCCCACCCCTTCGCCATGGTATCAAGTTTAGGGTTACGGTAACGAGCGGTAATGAGAGACCCCTTAAAGCGTCATAAACGAGCCGAGTGCGAGCGAGCGAGTGAAACAGCAAAGCAAAAGCAGCGACGCGGAAGAGACGCGACTGCAGCAACAGCCGCATCAGCATCCACATCCACACAGAACAAAAACAATGAGCAGTAAAGCAAAACATAATCGCCACTCAGCTTGAATTCTATCTCGCTCGCGCCTGTGTGTTGTTGTTAGCGGGTGTTTTGCGACAAGACATCCACCCAGAGAGAGAGAGAGAGAGAGAGAGAGAACGAAAGAGGGAGAGAGCATTTGATTTGTGAGAGAGCTCCACAGCAGGAAAGAGCCAAAGAGAGAAGCTTTTAATTAATGCTTAAATATGAAATGAATAAGGTTGATAGTGGGGGATGGGGGGTTGGGTGGGGTTGGTAAGGCAGCAAGTCAAGAGCGTACAAATTTTTGCTCTCTTAGTTTTGCTTCTCTTAATTTGATACCCCCCCTCCCCAACACTTCTAAATAAGAATATTTTGCAATAAACATATCGCATTGATAGTCGCTTCAAAACAAGATCCACAAACACACACACACACAAATGTATACAAAATATATATGTTTGTATGTATGTATCAAACTCATTTTCCCTTTGTATTTTGTAACCCTTTTTTCGTTAGTGTTATTGCACAGCCAGAAACACACACACACACAGAGAGACATGCGCTACACCATGGCAACGAGGTCGGATTATGGTAAGCAGCAGTAGCTTTTTTTTTTTCTTCTTCTTTTACTTTGTTGTTTTGAGAAGCGGGAGACAATGTGACACACAGTACAACAACAACAACAACAACAACAAAAGGCTGCTCGTACATTTTTTCTTCTTCTCGTAACTCATCGTCTTACCTCCACACACATACACACTTACATACATACATACAGCACATATAATGTAAATAAATAATTTATACATAATGCGCTGACTGCGCCGAGACTTCGGGTTGCTGCTTGCTATCTCTGTCCCACCCATTTGTTAATGCTTTTGTTGGTTTTGCTTCGTCTTCAACTTCGTCTCGTCTTTGGCAGGCAGCGGGCAGCGTCACCGTAACCACCACCCACCCACCCACCCTTCTTCACCTTCTTCAACAACAGTCACAGTTTCAGTCTCAGTCTGTTGTGGGTGTTTCTGTTCGTGTTGTTGTTGTTGTTGGGTTCGTGTTCGTGTTGTTGTTGCTGTTGTTGTGTTGGGCACCAAGGAGCTTTGCTTGTTGTTGTTTGCTGGAAAGGGACAGCGCGCGCCAGCAGCAAGGGTGAATGAGCTTGAGAGCTCGCAGCTCGCAGCTCAGGAGCATAAAGTATAACAACAATTACACGCGCTTCGCATCTCGTCGCTTCGCGTCTGTGTTTATTGCTGTTGTTGTTGTTATTATTTTTTTGTTGTTTTCATATTTCCTTTTGCTCTGATTTCTTATTTTGCTTACACATTTTCATCTTACTGTACAATCAGCCAACTTCCCCACTCTCCCCTCTAGACGATTCCCATCCCTTTGCCCGTTTTTTTTTCTTCTTTTTTTTTGTGTATGTGTGTGTGCTTGTAAGCTGGCAATTTTGCGTTTACTATTAAATATTACGGCGGCCGCGAAAGAATGACAGTGTATGTGTGTGTGTGTGAGTGTCTAATGTTCCCCTTAGCACATTCATGCACACATACATACATAAATAAATAAAAGCTATATATACATACATACATATGTAAACACATTTATCAGAATTCGCATATTCATTAAACTTATCTACAGAATTTGCATAACATCTAATTTGAGTGCATGTGTATGTGTGTGTGTGTGTGTGTGTACAAATAATTGCACACACTTTTTTTTCATTTATTTCTCTCAACTTTCTTGAGATGAAAAAGCTATTCCGAGAATTCTAAGGTAAGGGAGAGGGGTGCAGTCGCAACATAAATTTACATACATACATATGTACATTAGATATACACACACATACACACACACAAACACACACACACCCACACACAGACACACAACGAACATTCTCGTAAAAAGGTTTTTTATTTTGTTCGTTTCGTTTTTTTTTTTTTATATTTTAATTTCGTTGTTCGGCCTTATCGATTTTTCCGGCCACTTCCTTGTTTGTTGATTTCCATTTACATGCTTGTGTGGGGCAGGGGGAGGGGGGGGTTCTTGAAAGAAACGCGTCTGGCGTCTGGATCAAGGCTGTGTGTGTGTGTGTCTGTGTGTGTGTGTGGGTGTGCATTTGTCATGGTTCTTCGGCCACACCCATAAAGCGCCAATTAAAAACGGTATAAAGGATACAAAAACAAAGAACTCATTTTCATACATATGTATGTATGTATGCATGTGTGTATGTATGTATGTATGTGTGTGTGTGTGTGTGTGTGTATATATGAATTTTAGCAGATTGTGAGGGATTTTAATTGGCTAAACGTCGCTAGGTATGGGAAACATATACATACATACATATGTGTATATATGTATGTATATATGTATTTAGCTTTATTCAGTTGGTTAATTGCTTGCTCTTATAATTAGTCAGGGCGCGCATATATCGTGTTCCTCCCCCTTTTGAGGGCGATAACGAATCACAAGCGAGAAGTAACTGAAAGGAGCAATTAACTTGCACACACACACACACACACACTCACACACAGACGCGCAGAGCATCGTCGCTTCAGATTAGTTAAGTAAGTAAGGTGGTAGTAAAAGCAGCATCGAAATAAATGTACATACAATATATATACATACATACATACATACATATATATGTACATGCATACAAGTGAATAAAGTCAAAAGCACAAGCAAACAAAATAAATGAGCACGAACGAACATGTAGTGACAACGCCAACACCGGCTAGTGAGCGACGGCGGGGGGGGGGGGGGGGGTAACGGTTGGTAGGGGGCCGCGCCGACGAAGCCAGCCGACCAATCAAGACTCGAGCACTGTTGCTTTGCTCTTCTGTTGCTACGAGACAGCTTTTTGCTCTCCAGCATCGGAGAACAGATGAAAGAGCATACACACATACATATGTATATGTGTGTATGTGTGTGGGTAAGAATCAAGCACACGCATTCTCTCTTTAATTCACTGCCATTGTCTCTGCGTATGTGTCTGCTTAATAACTAAGGTTAAGCACGCTCAGAATTACACCTCCCCCCCTCGGCAAGAACAACAGCAGAAGTACAAGCAGCTGCTGCCTCGTCATTGGCTAATTATGCCTCGGCATTAATTATCGTCGTGTTTCAAAGGGTGCGCTTTACAACAACAACAACAACAATTCGGCTCCAATGCTTAACAAAGCTTTTTAATTGGTTCGCTCCCGTTTATGTTTCGTATGCATCTTGAGCTTACTTACATATATTTATGTGTATGTGTATGTGTATGTGTATGTATGTTTACTTCGTCGAATAAAATATAATATAATAACTATATCTCTTCATCTTGATTTAAAATTTACTACTACAATTCTCATACATTCCTACATCGATTGTCAATCGATAATTGTAATGCACTTATTTAATAGTTATCGATATCACTTTTTATGCTAACCCTTATTACAAATCTTGCATAAATGATAAATTGATCCGATCTGGCCTATTTAACGTAACAAATGAGGGAATAGTTTGTATATCATCTCAGCTCGAATATATATACATATATACCCTTTTACCACAAAATGAATGTACCTCTTTTTTTATAAACATACATTTTTGCACCTGAATTGAATTGCTTTTTTACAGTACTGGAACTGGACAGGGAATTATTCATTCGGATAAAAAGTACATTAAAATGACAAAGGATAACAAATTAATATTCGCGCTGAGAAGCAAATAATATTTTAAAAGTAAACTGAGTTCGTCAAACATTCAAAAATTTCCTCCAGACACCCCTGAGCTATACTATATACATAGGTATTGGCATTTTATTTTATAACTCCAACTGGAATTGTTGGCAATGTGCTAATATTTCTTTGTTACGTTTGATGGTATCAAATAATTACATTTTTAATATATAAAACTATTTGTTTGCATTCAAACAGATGAAGATATATACACGGATGTATGTAATTGGAACTCTATTTGAATTAGATTCCTATTTACTGAATCTGAATCATATTCAATTTCGCTCAGTTGGAATCGACATCTCCTAGCTAATAAATTATTTACGAACTTTGGCTCATCTGTCGTTAACAGAGGCGCTTAACAGCGCTGTTATTTGGGTACGAACAGTGCCAAATTGAGTATAACAGAAAATCAAACATCTGTTAAAATTAAATTCTGTTTCAATTGGATTGATAGTGGAACGATCTGAATTACCGACTTCGCTGTTATCATAAATGAAGCCTGGTGGAATCGGGTTATATATATATACTTTATATATGAGCATTTCCACAGATAGGTCAACCACAGCAAAAAAATTTAAAGTCTCTGTAAGTTTGTTGTTTTACCACAGGGAATCGATTAAAATTAACTAGAATTAACAAACATTTCATTTATTTATAAAAAAAAATGTTGAAATATTCAAATGCAAAGTCGATAAAATGCCAAATTTCTGATTTTTTGCTCGATTTTTTATGACAAATGTTCGTAATGAGAGACATTTGGGCGGCTGAGGTGGGCGTGGCAATAAAATTTTTGATGCAAATCTTTGGTTAATGTCACCATCTATATTCCTAGAAAAATTTGTGACTCTAGCTCAAAAACTGTAAGAGATAAATTAGTTTCCGATTTGATGGAAAAAAATGTCACGAACGTTACGTAACGACCGTACCTGGATTAAATTGAATTTAAAAAAAAGTACAAATCGTATTCGGGTAAAATTATAGCCATTTTAAAGGGTATTTAATGCACAGCATTTATCATTTAGCCGCATCAAAATACTGCTTTTACTTTTGCTGAAATCTGAGTTTGAATTGCTCGTCGCGAAAAACACTTCTGTTTTTGTCACGTTCGTACGCGTCAGTTTTTTTCAAAAATCTCGAAAACTAATTATTACCTAAAATCGACCTTAGCACCAATTGTAGGGCTAATCAAGAGCAACAATACAGTGAAAAGGGAATTTTGAAAATCCGTCTTATTTTGACCTTTTTACCACTTGCAATGCGTACGACCGTTTTCCTAGTATGTATTATTTTTTTGAACATAAAACGTGTTTAAGAAATTGAGATTTTTTTTTCAAATTTATGTTAAGAATAAAAACTGTGCATTTCTGGCTTCCCCAATTTAAGTAAACAAATATGAATAGGAAGATATTGAAACATACCGATTACTAAAGAGTTCTTCATCCACCGTTGAAGTTTTATACGCCGTAGTCTCATTTGTTGACGGAGCTCGATTTGAATTCCCGTTGTATTCGATGCTTGGCATTCACATTGCGACTTATTTATTTTTGTTTGTTTACGTTTTTGAAGAATGGCTGATTTAAGTTTGATTTTTATATTTTATTTTTTATTTTGTTGTCGCGGTTTGTTTAACGCTATTTTTGTACTGTTTTTTTTTATTTTTGTTTTTTTATTTTGTAAATTTTTATTTTTTTTGTTTTGTGTTAAATTATAATCTTAATATTATAGGAACTTTGAATCGAACGTGTAGCGTTACGAGCTCAGACTGGATTGCACCTGCAAAAATATATCAAAATCGTACGTATGTATGTGTAAGTGTATGTGTGTGTGTGTGTGTGTAGGCGCAAAACATATTCACAATAACAGAACCTTGCAGCGACCTGTTTAATCGGCTAGAAACGCGGTCCTGTTTCCGCTACTTTCTACAATGGGTTTGTTTTTAGGGATACCGGATATGTACAAATGTATTTGTATGTGTATATGTATATGTATTTGTACATATGTATATGTATTGAAGATCGCGGTTGCATTGAAAGCGAAACCGAAACCTAAATGATGCGCAAAAGAATGCGAACAAGGGAAATGAGTGTAAGGGTGAGGGTGTAATTGGTCCGGTGACAGGTGACAGGTAACCTGTAGAAGGTCCAACAGTTGAGAGAACACAGAAAAGATCGCGGCTATTTTTTTTCTTTTACAATTAACTTGCATTAAAATTTTAATTTTAATTTAAAAAAAATCTTTGCGATAAAAGTCAAAGCTGTAAAAAACTTACTCCACATACTCTATGTATAAAAGGTATGTGTATGTAATTATATTCTATGTAAATACACATGTCTATTTAAAGGAGCGCAAAAGAGAGAGAGCGAGAGAGAGAGAGAGACTAGAGATAATGCAATTCGTTTGGCGATATATATAATTTGCCAACTTCTGCGTTTTTTTTTTTGCATATTTTGAATATTAACACTTTACTCCCACTTCTCTCGTTAAAACGAGTGAGACAGTTGTCTCTTTTTAATGCACACATTCAAGTCAAGTCTCATTTCGCCCAAAACGTACATGTAAATTTGTACATACATGTACATACATATGCATACACATACATGCATATATTACGGTTTTTTCTTGTGGACCACGTGCCTCATTATTTTTGTTGAGAGTAATCGACTCGCGAGGCTCTCTCACCCCTTTAAAATGCGCATCACTTCTCCCACTCCCACTCCCTCTCTCCCTCGCACACACACACTCTCTTTTACTGCTGCATTTGCTTTCTCACTCTTACACTCCTGCAATCTAAGACTGTCGCACTAGTGCAATCATTTCATACACAATGTCCCGTATATTCATGTACATAAACACACACACACACATATCTACATGCTTTCAGCTTATATAGAGATTAACGAATTTCGCCCTTCTTTTTTTTTTTTTTTTGTTGTATTCTTATTCATTTTGTACTTGGATTTTACGCAGTTGCTTTTTCATTTGTACACACACACACACACAATTTTTCTAAACGAAACTCTTCCATACATATATGTATGTATGTATGTACAGTTAAATTTTTCACAATATTCATGTGCATGTTTTGCGGTTTAGAAGAATAATCCCAAGATAAGTATGTATAAATGTGCGTGTAAAACGAAATTTGTTGTAGATTATCAACTTTATTTAAGCCACGAATCTTTGTGCACTTCTTGATCACTTGAACATTATCACAATACAAATTTGTTAAAGTCCGTCAATTAATTATTATGTAGACACTATTTTATTTCAGTCGCATTTTACAACACAGTTATGCTGGCCGGTAGAATTCACAACAACAACAACAACAACCTGCTCAATTAGAATTTTTTGTTGTTGTAACGAATAGCATATTATTTCGAGCAAGCTTTTAAATTGCACTTCATTAATTGCTTTTAGTATATATTTGTTTGTTTGTTTCCTTTATGTTTTGTGTGTTTTATGTATTTAATACTATCACTTTCCGCTTTACCTCGACAACGTGAACCTAGCCGCTTCCACCGTCGATTTCATACTACCAATTGTATTCGTATCATTATTTCGTTCAACCCGAGAAAGAGCAACGCTCGGCTCGGCTCGGCTCGGTAAGAGAATTTCGGGCAGGCGAACGAAACCGGAATCACAGCTGCAAACAGCACAAGAGCAACAGAGAAAGAGAGAGATGGAGAGAGATTTTAAGAGAAGATGCAAAGAGTGTTTTGGTAATGGGGTAATTATTGGCACGCAGAGTGGTAATTAGGCGGGAGCGAGACAAGTGATGCTATAAAACAAAAATATGTACCACACTCGTGTGTGTGTGTGTTTTTGTATTGTGCGGGAGCGGAAGGGAGAGCGCCTATGCGCGCTGATTTTGCTTTGTGTTCGTTTGCATCTGGTGTGGGTGTGGGTGTGGGAGTGGGAGTGGGAGTAGACGACCAGGCAATGGCAATCATCGCTCATTATTTTCCCTCAACTACCGTCGGATGTTGTCTTTACACATACACACATGCATACTTATGGTACCTGCCTGCACATACATACACACAAACACACATATGAAGTGATAGCAAGCTTTTGGGTTGTCCGTTATTTGTGCTCTCTTTTTTGCTCACACACACACACACAATTGCAATTATGTCCACACATAGCACTTAAATATGTGCTTTGACTGATAATAACATTCATATGCATATGCTACTCTATATGTTCTATATGTAAATCAATTAACTTTAAAACAATACTAATTAGGAACTCTGATAGTATGAATATCATTTTGCTGACGTATTTATTACCAATAAGAATAAATAACATATAAATTTCATACTTGATCTTGATTGATAGATACGTACTATCAATTGTATTTCAGATATAAAATACGGCCATAGATGGTAATTTAAAATACATAAAATTGCGATCGGACCCAGCTAAAAGCATAGCCATAATTTAATTTTAAATCAATTTGTTTTATAAAACAAGCACAGACATATAAAATTGCAAAATTTCGAAAAAATACTTCTGGGTTGGGAAATCGATAAAAAAAAAAAAAAGTGTTGTTCTATATAGGAGCTAGAGACTCAAATGTCCGCGGATTTTGGTAAGTGCCTCGCACCTGTCATAATGAATATTGTTTCTAAAATATTGAAAAATCTCATGCTCATTTTCTGCACACTTTTTTTTGTTTATATTCTAAAGTAATAATTTTTTAAGTTTCAACTAAATCGATTTATTCGTAAGCATTGAAATTCACAAAATTCAAAATTTGCATTGAAATCGTGAGTAGTTTGGGAGATGAGATTTTTATATGCAAATATTAAGATGTACTACATATGTCCTTAGTACTCAGTTATTAATTCGCTTGATTAAGTACCGCCATTTTTGTTTTTTTCGATGGGGGGTGGGGGAGCTCTACGATGCTCCACCCTTAAAATATATGTACATATGTAGATATAAATATATGTATGTACATGCTGTACTCATATATGCATTTATTAGTGAGAAAAAAATCCATCCCATTCACACCCATTTCGAATAAGTTTGCATATGTTTGTGCTGCAAGTGCAAGTATACATGTGTGTGTGTTATGTATATAATGTGTGTGTATATGTATTGGCGTGCAGTGTAGGTATGAGCAAAAAGTGACACTCGAAAAGCAAAGGAGAAAGAAAGAAAGAAACGAATCTCGCGTCTGCGTTTACGCTTTTAAATGTAAATGAATAAAATACACGCATGGAAGGAAGGCAAAAGAAAAAAACTCCTTTAGGCAACACTTGCACATAAACATACACATATGAAATACACACAAACATCCACACACACATAAAAGTGATGGAAGCTTCGGCAACCAACGGCTGCATTGCCAGCCTCCAGCATTTACACACACAAAAACAACAACAACAACAACAACCAACTCTCGCGTAGAGTGAGGTGACAAGAGAGAGAGCGACGAAGTCGTTTTATTTCGTTTTTGACTAACGAGCCTTTTTAACTCCTTCGCAATTATGTATGTATGTATGTATGTGCATGTGTGTGTGTGTGTGTGTGTGTGTGTGTGTGTGTGTGTGTGTGTATGTGCTTGGGGATGCTCGTATATGTACATGTTTAACTGTGATGAGTACACACAGACACACACACACACACACACACACACACACACACACACACACACACACACTCACACACACACATACATGGTAAGTACATACGATGTGACAACAACACATACATACATGCATATAGATTTATTCAAATCCGCATACGTTTTACTTTTTGCACATACATACATAATACGCATATTTAAATGTGTTGAAATGCAACTCTGGTTGTATTAGCATACCTATACACATATATATATATTTACACATACATACATACATATATGGGTATATGTGTGGATTTGTATATTTTTGTGGGTGCTGCCGCCTGCTCAGAAATAATGAAAACTGCGTACACCTAATTTATTTATTTGATATTCTTGATAGCATCTCCAACCTCATAAAGGGTTTGTTTCCGACTTTCATATTTAAATAAGCTCCTACTATACAGATAAACAATCCCGATTTCGATGTAATTGGAACTCTATTTGAATTAGAAGCCTATGTACTGAATCTGAATCATATTCAATTTCGTTCAGTTGGAATCGACATCTCCTAGCTAATAAATTCTATACAGACTTTGTTAACAGAGAAGCTTAATTAACAGCACTGTTATTCGGTTATGAACAGTGCCAAATATAACAAATTACAGAAAATCGAACAGCTGTTAAAATTAAATGCTGTTTCAATTGGATTTACAGTGGAACGATCTGCATTAGCGACTTCGCTGTTATGATAAATGAAGCCGAAATGAAGCCGAAATGAAGCCGAAATTTGCTAATTTTTCAAGGGGTTCGGTTTGCACATAAAAGCCAAATTTGACGGGAAAGAAGCTGATTTGACATCAGTGTTCTCGCAATATAGTTTCTAGGTGACAAAAAAACCTTTGAGTATCGTTCATGTCTTTTGTTGAATGTTATTGGGATATGTCTTATGTTTAGGGGAATATTTGTAGTTTTGTTAATTTTGGTAATTAACAAGTTTCTGTCCGCCATTAGCCATTAGCACAGTCGTCGTTAGGTACATAAATTAATTACACAAATAATTGTTGGCAACAATAAAACAGATGGATGAATCCACTCCTTCATTCCAATATACATATGTGTACACATTTACATAATCTGACGTCTTGCAGGTTAAATGATCGGTAAACAAACACGATTTTTTTGTTATGTACAGGTAAACAACGAAAAGAAAAAACCAACTACTTTGAAGGCTGGGCGGGCCTAATAAAAAAGTATATGTAAGAAAAGCTACAAAATAATAACTTAAAATGATTTTTGTGAGAGCTTAGATATACTTTTATATAAAAGCTTTATTCTCAAGCTATCCGAGTGTGATTCAATTTAACTCAATGTACTTTGCAAATTTAGAAAAAATGACATAAATCACTAAAACTTTAAATGACAATTTTGAAATTAGTGACCAAAAGTATCTAAAAACTTCTGAAACGATCTCTTTTAGATTGAGTCTTTCCTTGGATTGTTCAGTTTATGATGTGGATATACATAGTTGGAAAATCGAATACAACGAAAAATGAAAATGCAAATATTTTAAGCCATTCGATCAAAGAATAACATTTAATATATTATCTTCTAGTTGGGAAACCTCGACTCGAGCCTTTTTTATACCCCGAACCCATGAAATGGGTAAAAGGGGTATAATGTTTTTGTGCAAAAGTATGTAACAGGCAGAAGGAAGCATCTCCGACCCTATAAAGTATATATATTCTTGATCAGCATCAACAGCCGAGTCGATATAGCCATGTCCGTCTGTCTGTCTGTCTGTATGTATAAACGCGTCGATCTCAGAGACTATAAGAGCTAGAGACTTCAGATTTTGAACATAAGCTCATCTAAGTCCTAGGCAGTACAAGTTTGTTTCTGATTTTCGATAACTATTTCCGTTTCCGATATACACATGTGATCGATTACAAAAAGAATTTTGAAAATGTAAAAATGGGGGTTGAAATAATGGGTAACGATAAAACTTTTCTGAAAATTTCATCGAAATCGGTTGAGAAACACCAGAGATATCGAAGATTGAAGTTTAGTCACAGATGCATACAGACAATGACTGTACGCGTTATGTACAGGGTTCGGGGTATCTCCTAGTCGGGAAATCTCGACTAGAGCCTGCTTACTTGTTTTATTTGTTTTCAGTGCATAAACATTCACATTCAGTCTGACACATACATTAACACTTGCGTATATGATACAAATAAATCAATGCGTGTGTGTGTGTGTGTGTGTGTGTGTGTGTGTGTGTGTGTGTGTGTGTGTGTGTGTGTGTGTGTATGTGTATATAAACATAGTTAGTGTGTGTGAAATTCGTGTTTAAATAAATACAGGTGTTCAAATAAACGGTTGTCGTACTTTACTTTAAGCTGCCATATGCATCCAAATATATAAATACTATGTATTTAAGTATGTACACTGTTCATTTTTACATATATGTATGTACATAGATATGAGTAGAAGATCTATGTGTAAAAATTAACTATAAGCTGGAGTGCCGAAATAATCATTAGCTATTTGGGAAAGTTCCAATGAAAGAATAACCTGAGGATATTGTCGCCGTTTAATATAGTTACAAGCTAAACGCGCTATCTCCGGCTTTAAACTTCATTTAACAGACAAAAAAAATCGATAACAATTCGATTTATCGATAAATTGTATTTAGTATTTTCGTTTTTTTTCGGAAACCTATTAAACTTCACCAAAAACAAATTTAATTTTCGATATAATGTGGCGGTAATGAAGTTTCTTAAAAAAACAGCATCAAAAGTTTTGATGCCACGCCCAAACCTGCCGCCCCCAGCCCAACTATCATGTAATGGGCTAAGCTTCTTTATGGGTTCTAGGTAAAGAATGTTATAAATTATTTTTGTGTGGTTTTTATACACTTAAAGGTAAATAGAAATATTAAATTCTGTGTTGTCTTGTTACTTGACACAGAATAATGCAATCATGCCCCTTGTTGTAGCTATTCATAATTACAGGGTATAAATGAACAAGATACATAGTATATTGAAAGAAAACAGTTCGCATGATTTCTGAATGAAATCGTAAATTTCTGTAGCTCATTCGAATGAGAGAAGGGTGTGAGTGTGATTATAATATATTAGTATGCACATTTCTTTTTCTTTTAGACAATTCTATGAGCTATACTTATGTGTGATTTTATGAGCATGTGGGCATATGTAAATATTTAGATACATGCTTGGATAACCGGTATATGTGCTTGGGTCTCTTGGTTGCTTTGCTTTGTGTACGAGTAGTTCCAAAACAAACTTGGGGATCTTGTAAGCATACACTCAAACCCGTAAACATGTATAGTCACACCTCTATCCAGTTAGTTTTTTATTATTGGTGTTTCAAATTTCACTTCAATGTGTGTGTGTGTGTAGCTCAGCATTCGACATTCAAGTTTTAAAGTGATCAGGTTTAATTTATTGATATGTTGTTCTCATTTTCATTGACAAGAATCACCGACCGCTCACTGAGCCCCAATTCCCATTCACCCTCGCCCAACGCATTTATATACATACAATATACATTTATGAATGTATGGATGTGTTCTTGTTTGTAACGTTAATAAATAATAAACTCGCTTCAATCCTTTCTGGAATTCCCTTTTTGATTTTTAACTACTTTTACAAAAATTATTCTTATTAATGCAGCTTTCTTCAGTTCTGTTTAGTTAAGTAATACTGTAATTCCATTTTTTAGAAGTAGCTTTTAAAATGATACTACATTGAAAGTGTTTTAACCAAATTTACAATTTTTTTTGAAGGTGAATATTTATGCAGCTTAAGTCTATATAAGTGGAATAGTTATATGATGAACGGAAGATCGAAAAATGTAAAAAAAAAAAAAACTATGTGCACTTAAGATGTTTTGACAAGTGCATGGCTCTTTCAAAAAACTTAAGCTAAAAAGTAAACGCACATAATATTGTGAAGAACATTATTTTTCAAAACTGATTAAACAGATTTATGCGCTTTGACATCTATATACCTCCTATTGCAATATTCGCGCTTAAGTCGACTTAAGCTACTCTTCCATGTGACCACAGAATTATTTACGGACTTTAGCTGTTACAAAGAAGCATTTCTTTCGTTAACAGAGGAGCACGAACAGTGCCAAATTGAGTATAACAGAAAATCAAACAGCTGTTAAAATTAAATACTGTTTCAATTGGATTGATAGTGGAACGATCAGAATTAACGACTTTGCTGTTATGATAAATGAAGCCTTGTGGAATCGGGATATTACTATCGTGTTCTTTTACTGATAATCCTACCTAGTCTTTCTGATTACAAGGCAAACTAATCAATGGTAAAATTGAATCTTCTTAAAAATTTAAACAACATTTGTTAATTTTGTTACGCATTCCATCATTCACACTAAATACTTGGAACTATTTAAATATGACAAGTCTTTGACTATTGATTTATAAAATAAATTTTAAAATTCAATGAATAAAATACTGAAAAGGCACAACCTTAATATGTAAACTACTTAATGAACAAAGTGCTTGATTCGCTGCGGGCTCTGAAAATTCTTTGGAGTGTTTGGAGTCCCAGCAATGATTTAATGGTTAAATTCGTTAAGTACTTAAATGTGTTGTTGTCTCTCTCGTCTCGTCTCGACAACAACAACAACAAGAATTGACCACTACAACTGGGCGACGCGTCAGTTTATGGTTTTTAATCTTCAATTAATGCCAAAACAAATCTGTGCGGGTGAGCTAAATATCAACAGTTGGATGTTTTTGCTTTTATTTTCCATTGTGTACCGGAAGTCAAGCCTCCCTTAGATTCATTTAAAACTCTGTTAAGACAATTATAATTGAAACAAACCGCCCGGATTGGCTGCAGCTTCTCAGCTTCTACGGAATATTATCCCTGCCCGGCGGCTACCCTTGACCGGAATTACCAGCATAATTATGCATTTAACGTTTTTGCGCCACTATTAACAGCGACATCATAATTAATTAAATTTGTGTTTAATCTCTCGCTCTTTAGCTCAGTGTTGGCCTTTTTGTTTTGCGTTTGGCAAGCGTCCAGCTAAATCCCCGATTCTCACCCTCTGACCCTGTGCCCAGTGAATGTCGCTAGCAACACAGGACAATTAACTTATTTAGACTATGGTCCTATGTTAAGTTAAACGCCGCGTTAAGCTTTTCTTAACGAAAATTAAAATACAATTTTTTATTGAACAAAATTTGCAATTGAGCATTTTAGTTTTGGTCCTAAAGTCTAACTAACCAGAGCAATTAAGTTATGTTAATCGCCGCGTTTAGCTTTTCTAACGAAAATTTAAATACAATTTTTTATTGAGGATTTTGGTTTATGATCCAAAATTTTGTGTAGTCCAAAAATGACTTGGGCATACAATCAAAAAAAAGTTTTGCTGATAAGAACGATACAAATGGGTTAATTTTCTGAAGCTGAAGCTAGAAATGAATGAAATAAGAGGAAAAAATCGGTCAAGATACACTAAAGATATCGTAGATTAAGGGGACAGGCATTGTCTGTATACGAGAGCACAAAACATGCATACACAGAAAGAAATAATCAAGACCAACGTAGTCAAATCGCAGCCCAACGATGTCATAAGTTCGTTAAGGCCGGAATTCTGAAAACAGAAACCAAAATTCTTAAATTAAGAACGTTTTGCGTAAATCCGGAATTCTTGAAAATAGTACGTGGGATTGATTTTAGCCCGTGTTTCAGACTTAAACCAATCCCAAAAAGGCAAAATTCAAGAACGATTCACGAACTTAATTTAAGCCCACTTGGTATTGAATTTAACCCAATCAATTGTTCCTTAGTTGAAGAGCATTTTGAACATATGATAAAAAAAAGAAGAACATTATTTAAATTTATTAATGGAAGAGAAGAAAATTAAATTAAAAACCTTTACCAAATTTTCTGTATTTACTTACCCGTGCCGGGATTCGAACCTGAGAACCTCTCGATGCTGCGGCGGGTGCCTTACCCGTTGAGCCATTGCCATTCGCGGTGTATAGGCAGCTTAACAATTACATATACAGCTCATGAACAAATATAAGCAGCAACAGCTAAGGCTCCCGCCGCATAAAAACACGCGGTCGCAGGTTCGAGTCCCGGTACGGTAGATTGAACAAAATAATTTTTTTTTGTTTTTTTCTCATTTTTTATGAAATTACAATATATAAAAATTATTCTGGAGTATGTCAAAAAAGTTCTGTCTCAAAACACTTGGTTTAAACAAATTATGAAAACTATCGCGACACGAATGTAAAAATGCCGATCGTCTCTCTCATGAGAGAGATTCCGTTATTTTGCATATACATTTTATGTATGCGAGAGAGCGAATTTGGTAAATTCTTATTCTATCGGTAAATTTAAGTATTTTGGTCTTATATTGAGCTAAAATCGGATTGAATCTTAGTATTTAGAACGTTAGACTTCTATTTAAGTACGTCAGACTTGATTTAAGTTTATTAGCCCGAAATTCGTTCTTGAAATGTTATCCCGCTTTCCAGATTAAACTGACACCAACTGACTCAAACTTTTTTTTTCTGTGTAACATATATATCAGGGTTCCCCTAGATCCTTCCCCTAGGTTCCCTCTAAATCGACAAAAACATCTCGAGCTCATTTGTTTTTGTAATAACTCTTATGTAGGTGTAGACGAGCTCATCCCCATTAACTATGCGAAATACAAGAAAAATTTTGTGTATTCCCTTTTGTTCGTCTCTTCGCTGTTGTTGCTTTTAAGGGAATTTGTTGTTGTTTCGTTACAGACGAGACTGCACTAGAATAAAGTGTGAGTAAAGGTCATTATTATTACATTTTCTTGTCATTCAAATGCATATAACATTTTTTTTTTCTCAGTGATAGCTGCTTTATTTGTATTAGTGTATTAGTGTATTTTGTGCATTTGTTCTTGTTATGCTCAATGAATGTGAAGAGTACATTTATTGGTTTTTGTGCAATGTTTAAAAAAAACTTAATTAACGAATCGATTTACATAAATTCCATGTTCTAATAAGAAGTATGATATAGTTACAGATTAAGTAGCTGAGGGATGGGAGTGATGAAATAGCTGACTTTTTGACTTTGATAATCATCAGTGGACCGAACCTGTAAGGTTATAAATAATTGATGATATCGAAGGAAGTGCAGCTCATGCATAGTCAATGTGAATGGGGAAGGAATAAATGGGAATCAGCTCATACGCATATTCATAAAAATGAAAATTAGCGCATTTTTCGGGGGATGATGGTGAAAATATCTTCAGACACGCGTCCGGAACAGAGAGAGAGAGAGAACTGTGTGGATTTCATTATATTTGGTGGTCGTTGACTCGAGCTTTGCAATTACATATTATACAATTCGAGCAACTAAATGTGCGCTTTATGCCTTTTATGGCCACTTTGTCTAGCTAGGTATGAAGAAGCGACTTCTGCTTTTGGCCAAAAACTCAACTATAGCCGTAACAAAATTAATTATATTTCAATGACACCGCTTAATGACCAAAACCATAAGAAGCAAACAGACAGAAAGTCTCGGAAATCTAGTTGCAATCGATATAAGAATGCCAAAAGAGGGGAGTTAATTGTTATCTCAAGAATATGATGAATAGAAATTAGGAATTAGGAACATTTATTCGGCGAATTAAAGAAGCGCAAGTTCTGCAAATAATGCTTCAGAGTTTGTATGTATTTCGCATTTGTGTGCTTTTATCTATAAAGCAGGCAAACTATGTCATCTCATCTCATTAATTTCAAAATAAGCGAAAACAATCTTTATATGTTTAACCGACCTCAAAAAAGGAGGAGGAGGAGGTTAGGTTTCTCAACTCGACCGCATTTATTTACAATTATTTATCGATATAGTCAATCGATAACATCAAATTGACTGAACGAAATCGATTCAGAAACACTAGAGATATCAAAAACTGATGTTAAGTTCTCGACTAAAGCTTTCTTCCTTGTTTTATGTGAGTTGGGGAAAACGATAACAGGTCGATACTTCTTGATTTCTAAATCGGTCAAATTTAATCGATTATGAAAACGTGCAATACTCAAATAAATTCAAAATTCAACACTTTAACAATCTTAAGCAAGCATAAAACCCTTTTCAAGTATTCGACTTTTTGTTAATACTATTAGCATATAGATAAAACTGTCCGATCAGGTCGATTTCAAAGACAATTATATCGACTAATAATGCTGATCAAAAATATGTATATCGATAGCTTAATATAGAAAGGACGTAACTCGCATTTTTGCTATTTTACAGGAGAAGCAAAAAAAGGTAATAATCTGAAAACGCTTTTTATTAAATTGACTATAACTTCGTTATATTTAATCATATCGAATCGAATCTTTGCAGAAATGTGTATTTGCGATTTCGAAAAAAAATTGAGTTACGTCCTTTCTATATTAAGCTAACGATATACTTTAAATCCTGCCTGTTGCATGTTTTGTATATAACAATTTGCACAAAACTATTACGTATACCCTATTTATGGGTTCTTACAGCAGAAGTTTCACACTTTTGATTGTTACGTGAAAAGTTGCTCACTTCACTTTGTTATCAGTTTAGTATGTTAAGCTTTAAGCGCCAGCTGGACAAAAGCGTTTTGGAGCAAGTTGTCCTTTTATTGATGCAGCTAATCGAATATCTTGCACGCACGAACGAAAATCAGAAAAGCAGAATCTCAGGCACATACCAAAGCATACCCCTGGCACATGGCGCACCCTTTCCCCCTCTCCCTCTCCCACTCCCACTCCATCTCCATCTCCAGTTCTCCGGTTAGAGCGAACAAAGTACAAATTAAGTTCCTGTAAATTTCCGGTACACACTAAGGTAAATTAAACAATGGCAATTAAAGCTTTAATGTTTTTCGAGTCGAGTCGTGATTGCGATATCTTGTCTCCATCTTCGCACAGGGGCAGGGGGCAGGGTCAGAAGCTAGCACGCACAGCCATAGAGGATTTGGCGTGCACGGTTTATTAAAAATGACGAGGAGAGCAAGGATACTATGTGTGTGTAAAAGAAATATTGTTTTTGTCCAAGATAATTATATTTAGCACAAATGCAACCCTAAAAGCGAAATAATAATTAGTTGGAAATATGCTATTAATTGTCATTATGCTCGCAATAACGTTCAAATGGATAAATAATATTTAAAAAAAAAACAAAACAATTTACTCTCTTAGTGTTCATAGATATTCAGAGAATTAAAACAATTGCTTTGTTAGTTCAAAAACTTTTTCTTTACTATGTACATATAAATTTAGAATTTCTTAGAGTTACTTTTCTATGTTATCCTAATACCCCGATTTCATCACCTCCTTAACTCATTTATTTTACTAATTAAACCAATTACTACTACTTTAATTAATTACTCGCGTATGGGTTAATGAAAGTTTTTATGCCAAGGACAAATTCTTCAAAAACAATGCGCTAAATTAAAAGACCTTTTATTATACTTTGATACCGAAAGTAAAGATTCAAAAAAATTTTCAAACAATTCCCAAATTGCATTAAAAACTTTTTTTTATTTTTTAGTAATATGTACCAATAAAAATTGTGCTGAAAAATTGTATTTGAAAATATTCTGCTATTCTGTTGACAGAGATTTGACTTGTGAAGTAAAAAACACATATAAAGCCATCTCATTTTCGCAAAACGGGAGAACAAAAATCGATATTCCATAATTCAATGTTAGAAATTCAGATGCTAAAACTGCCAAGCGTTTTTTATCCAATTTTTCACGGACTGACAAAAAGAAAAAAAACTTGGGGGTGTCGTTTTTTATGTGCATGGGCCATAACAAACATTTAAATTGCCTACAGCACAACGCTATATTCCCACCACTGAGCGAAGGGTATTGTCTAAGCCACATAGAACCCAAACAGTGCGACGAATAAAGAACATAAAAAAAAAGTGAAATGAAAAAACAACCCCGACAAAATTATAATGAAGTTGGTGGTGGCAAAAAGCGGGCAGAGAATATGCGAGTTTCCGAAAAACCAGGGAGAGCAGGCACAATTTTTGCCACCTTCTGCACTCAAAAAAAAAAAAAAAAAACACCACCACCGTCAAACACGGCACCGTCAGCCTTGCCACCCTACACCATTAAAATTAAAAAAATAGCACACAAAAAATTTGTGTATGTATAAAAAACCGAGATCATCCACAGTGATGAAAAAAACAGGAAGAAGAAGGAAGGAAGGAGGAAAAAAAGTACCCCTGCCGCGATTTATATTTATTTATGCTTGGAAAACGCATATGTGAATGTGTTCGTAGATGCTTGAAGATTCATAGAATGGGGGAAATGTCTTCAAGAATCTATTCGAAAGGTACAAAACCTGAGAAATTACATTTTGTAAAACAGTATTAGTTTTTCAGTAAGTCAAATCCAAAAACTACATTTAAAACAAGGGACAAAGAAGAAAGGGGGAAAGCGGGGTGGGGAACATTGCCAGCTATCTTTTTACCAAATTTGGTGACTGTTAAAGATATAGCCGATATCGATTTTACAAGGTGGGCTTGACATCCAAATTTCTATAGAAGCTTATTGTTGAAAAAGTATTTACACAACACTTGAAATTAAATCTACCCATAACTTAAACTTACTTTGCAAAATGTTTGGTATCAATGGAAAGGTCATTTCAATTTCCGTTTGATTGATACAATACTTTTCTTAACCCATTAAGTGCCCATTGAAAGTTTTCAATTCTTGTAAAAGTCTACTTTTGAAACTTTTTCCAAAATGTTTTGATGCAAAAAGTTACTGAAAAGAAAAACCTCTTCGCATGTATTTTTTATGATTTTCTGAAAATTGCTAAAAATTACAATTTCAAATTTAAATTTTTCAATTTAAAATCAAATTAAAGTTTGCATTTTCTATGTGCCACATTTATGCACAAATAGTAAAAGCATCCCTCATTCAACTCATTTTTAATCATAGATACGACTAAACATTCCTTTTTCGAAAAAAAAAACCCCTACATGCATACAAATTCATTAGAATCCTTACATGAAAGTTTTTTTTTGTTGATTGAGGGGAGAATTTTTTGTTTTCGTTTTCCGTTTTTCGGTTTTCTGTTGTTTTTTTTTTGCACTTTTTGGGGTGACAGCTGGCTACGGAATATATTTTTCTTTATTGATTTCCATATTGATTTGGTGCACATAATCTTAAGTTTCACTACTGTTTCAATGCCTTGCCCCCAAAAAACCCTTAAAAGCTGAATAGATACCAATTTTATCTCGCCAAGCCGCTGACAGAAATTCAAACATTTTAACCCTTTTTTTGGACCTTGTACTCTCTGATGCGAGCTTAAGGAGCATATTCGATTTGTGGCATTTCTCAATTATTATAAGATGTGCTTTAATTCTTAGGCCATGTCCTCCCCCATGAGAGTATTCCGCAGTCGGTGTCTCCCGACCGACCGCACCGTTTCCCACTTGTTCCTTTTGATTTCTCAAGTGGAAGTCAATATGCGCGTGGTCAAAGCTAAAAATGTTTAATTTCAAAATACTTACTATAGGGAAATGCAAGCGCAAAAAAGTCACTACTTTTGTACTTAGATGCGAAAAGTTTACCTAGAATTTCAAAAAGATCATTGTCTTTGAAGATACATAAAAAAAAAAACAGACATTATTGCCATTCGGACTTATATTTACATATTCAGGGTTGTGACAGCAATTAAAACCAACTGATTCCAACCTAAAACCAACCTCGAGCTCAACTAATTTGACCACAGATTTGATTAGTTTCAGCATTATATTAAATGTCTAATGCATAATAAGTGTAACATTTTCGAAAGGTAATTTTCAGCTTAGTTGCATATTGCAAATACATTTGAATCTAATTCATATTTTAATTCATGATTTTTGATTTTAATAAATCTCTAACAAATCTCTAAAACTATTTGTCAAATCTCTAAACAGATTTGCCATTCACAAAATACGTAGCACAGCTGTTCAACCCAGCTTTCAGAGCAGGGTTGTCAGAGCAGGGTTGTCAAGCAACATGACTTACTTGGCGGGGCAAAATATTAAATATTTATTTTGTATAAGAAGTACAAGAGATAAGACCTAACATCTTTTTATTTTACCATATATTGAATATAACCTTGAAAACAATGACAAAAATAGCAAATACATTTTCATTTTTGAAAGGTAGCAACTCTTGTTCGTATTTGCTCCGAAAATTTTTACTGAAAGAAGTGAAATCTTCCTCACTTCTGGCAAACCTAAGGTTTTGTTTCAGAGATTTGAAAATCTCTAGAGATTTCTGGAACACCCCTGAATATAATCAAGAGGGGATTTAACTCGTCGCATGCGCCCTTTTGGGGGCACCATTTGTTTGATATCGAACTATCGTCCGCTATATATTCGTCTCTAGCATTCAATGCTCCTTGAGTGTATAGTTCATATAAATATCGATACAGTCATCGCAAGGCGAACAGCTGACTCAATTTTTATTTTTCTTTATGTAGCAAAGAGCAATTACACAAAACAAAGTTGTTATGCGAGCAATTAAAAAACAGAAGGAACTCAAATATTTATGCACTTCAGCCGAATTGTTTGGCAATAATATATCGATATTTATAGCTGATTGACGACGATGCTCAAACATAAATATCGTCGCTTTCAATATCGATGTTTTTATAAATGCCAACAACACAATAAGCAAGGAAGAAAATATATAATAACAATATAATATAATTTAATTTAATGAACAAACACCGGATTACTTCAATCTCGATTGAGCTGCCAATTAACTGCAATTTAACAAACATTTATAACCCTTTCTTTTTGATGGCTACCTACAACTTTTGTTCGAAAGATTCTATCCTACATATAATAAGTTATTCATGGAAAGTTGACGAAAGTAAGTTAAATATTAAACTATTGTGTTAGAAAATATATAATCGCCCGTTTTGGCCTTTGCAGAAAACTTGGATGGGCGTGAACACTGCCAAAAATATTGGAGGGATATGAAGGAAGTTCTCCACTACGCTTTATTCCCACCAGAATTAATGCGGACTTCTACGTGGACCTTTTAGACAGTGTCCTAATTGATTTTGCTGAAGAGAATTGTTTGGGATTCCTTTCTTCGTCCATTATTGGAGGACCTATAGAGGAATACTATCCAAGAAAGTCTATAGGAGAGGATCTCAATATGTTACCTCGTTAATTATGTATGTACATTGAAGCTATGAGGGGCAAGGAATTTGAAAACGTAAGTTGCGGGGAAGGCGAAACTATAACTCGGATCGACTTGATCGTCTTAAGACAAAAACAAAATTTTTAACACAAAACCCCCTGAAAAAAAAAATCGAGAAAAAGAATATAAATCTAATTCGAAAATTTAAAATGAATTCCGCATTAAATAAATAACGATTTACAAACCTACAATTAGTTTTAATTAAATAAACGAAAGCGTAATCTAGGATGATCTTTTGCCAATCAATCGTTCATTATACTATGCAAATATCGTATAAAGCTAAATTAACTATTTACTGGGAAAGTAACACCCAAGTTAACTATTTACGATATTTAAAATAATGGGGAATGTTTCGAAAACAAAGTAAGTATTGAATGTAAGTTTACATTACATTATATTTCAATTCTTAAGCGCCGCAACAATTTTCGGAACTTTATGAACTTTTGCAGTGAAAAAAAAGCTCTGTGAAAAGTGCTTAAAATTGAGACAAGAGCTTTTACGCTCACGTCTTTTGTTGTTAAAATCCAACATACTCGATGAGAACTCAAAAATTTGTTATAAATAGAATAAAAAATTTGCTAATTTATTTTTATTTTTATTTATTTTCTTTCTATTATATTTGGTAATACTTTTTACTTATTTTGAAGGTGTTTAATCAGTTGCATGCCCTTACAATTTGTGGCACGTGTGGCACGTCGGTAAAGATTCAAAATGTTCAAAATGTTCTAAATTTAAATCGACAAAAATTTGTGTGTGTGTTTTAAAAATAGAAAATTTAATACACAAAAGATTACCTACATATAATACAAAATAAAAGTGATTTAAAACAACACAACTTTGAGTGTGCTATTTAAAAACGGAAAAATACAAGTGCAAATAATAATAATAATAATAATAATAATCAGGAGCAATTGCATTTATGAAATCAAATGAATAGAATTAGGTTGAGTTTATCTTTGAAAAACAAACGTCACTAAAACCACAATTCGCACAATGCATTTACAAGAGACCCACACGTAAGTTTTTAGATATATATATATATGTGCATTTTACTATATATATTTTATTTGGAATAAATGCTATCCAAAAACAAGTAATTAAAAGCAACATAAATTTGATCATCTGTCAATATTTAATCGACATCTCCAATAGTTAATAAATTATTTACGGACTTTGGCTCATCTTTCGTTAACAGAGGAGCTTAACAGCACTGTTAATTGGTTATGAACAGTGACAAATTGAGTATAACAGAAAATCAAACAGCTGTTAAAATTAAATGCTGTTTCAATTGGATTGATAGTAGAACTATTTGCATTACCGAATTTCGCTGCTATGATAAATGAAGTCAGTGTATGTCCTATTTGGGAAATCTCGATTATGATTATTTCGATGATTATTCTCAATATTACATGAGTTTATGTATGTGTGATTTAAGCCCAGGGCTAAAGTTTAAAAATAACTCGATATACAATAGTAAAAGGAGTTGAATATCTTAAAAAATTGTTTTCGAGTTTATTTCGACTGTTTTTTAACACTTTGCCCAAAACACAATAAAAAAATAGAAATAATTTAAAATCTGTAAAAATCTGCGTGTATTCTCAGCATTAAAAACAGAAAAACTTTTTGTAAAATTTAGGCAAAATCAGATGTTTTTAAGCTTTACTTATATACATATGTATATGTAGCACAATTAAAGCTCATCGCTACAGAATACTAGAGATAAGTGACAAAAAGCTAGCTGATATAACATTTCGTGTGCATTTCGTATCCTGGCGCAGGCGCCGTTAAAAGGGTGCAGCTCTGTACAAATTGTGTAGTCATGGGCAACTGTCAGTGCGAGTTCCTCTCTCGTTTTTTATTTGCTAATATTCCTGTCGTTGTTTTGTTCAGCAAAAGCTCAATATATATGGAACAGAGAGAGAGAGAGAGGGAGAAAGCTTTGCAATCAATATACGATTTTTTATTTCGGGCTCAACTAGAATGCTAAGTTGAAGTTAAATAATCAAATTTTTGTACGTTCTTCGTCCGAAATGCTTTTTTCAGTGTGTGTTTAAGCCAAAGTGCATGAAAAGACTTCAAAAATATTCAAGTTTCTTGGAAATTAGCTCAAGCTTAAGCTCAAGATATACATTGCATTACGTGGACTTTTTTCAAAGCCAGTTATGAGACTGTGTCAAGCAATAAGAACGGTTGTTTAATAATAAAGGTAATTTTGTACACAACTTACACACTTTACACACACACACACAAACACACACACACACACACAAATTCATCACACTCAGGGACATGTGTATATGTATACTATATATATATAAAATATGGATTTAATTATTAGCAAGAAAAAGAAAAAACAACCACCCATAAATTACTTGAATCAGCTGGTTAAAAAAAACCATTATAGTGTAACCTAAAAGTATGCAATGCGATTTGTAAAAAGTCTTAACAATTTATCTTGTTTTCAATAGAAACGACGAAAATGTCGCAGAGCCACAAAAAAACGCAGCTGGAAACCGCGCGAAGGACAATCGGCGAGAGCAGCGCCAAAACCAAATTGAGCCGGACCAACAACAAAAACAATATATAGGCGATTCTAGAGATCGAGATCGTGAAATCTTGCGTTTGCAGCCGACGCCGCCGTCAAAGCCTCCGCCAACTTTCCAGGGTCTATTTCTGCAAAACATTCGAGGCGGAGGAGGAGATGCTCTAGAGGATCAAGGATATACGTTGCAGCGTTCGGCGACATTGCCCGCAAAACATAATCGCTTGGGAGTGCGAAATCGTGTCACCTTCAAGGTTCCAACTCCAGCTGTCGTAGTAGAGAAGAGCAGTTGCCAACTTCCAGGACCTAAGGAGCCAAACAAAATGACGTCCGAGGATTTATTGCAGCCGGGACATGTGGTGAAGGAGCGTTGGAAGGTATTTAATTGATTTATTTACGGGTATTCAGTAGCTATGTGCTATGTTCGTAAAGTGATAAGTTCTATTTTGTATTTTAGTTGACTTATCACAAATACGACAAAAGATATATCAATATAACACTTTACGCACATAGCATAACATAGCTACTGAATACCCTAATTATTATTTTGATTTGTACTAAACATTGGATTTAAGGTTGTGCGCAAAATTGGTGGCGGTGGTTTTGGTGAAATTTACGAGGGTCAGGATTTAATAACACGGGAACAGGTGGCCTTGAAGGTTGAGTCCGCCCGCCAGCCAAAGCAGGTCCTCAAAATGGAGGTTGCCGTGTTGAAGAAGCTTCAGGGCAAGGAGCACGTTTGCCGCTTCATTGGCTGCGGCCGCAACGATCGCTTCAATTATGTTGTTATGCAGCTGCAGGGCAAGAATTTAGCGGAACTGAGACGAGCGCAACCACGCGGCGCATTCTCTCTCAGCACAACACTCAGGCTGGGCCTACAAATCCTAAAAGCCATCGAATCAATTCACTCTGTGGGTTTTCTACATCGCGACATTAAGCCGGTAAGCCAAATACTCTTACAAAAACTTATAATCATATAATAATTAATTCAAATCGTTCTATCACTATCAATCCAATTGAAACAGCATTTAATTTCAACAGCTGTTTGATTTTCTGTTATACTCAATTTGGCACTGTTCGCAACCAATTAACAGCGCTGTTAAGCTCCTCTGTTAACGAAAGAGATGTCGATTCCAACTGAGCGAAATTGAATATGATTCAGATTCAATAGATAGGAAAAAGTTTTATTTTTGTAACCCTAGGTTAGGCTATTTTACATACACTAACGGTAAACTTTCGTCGAATCGACGAAGTCTGAATTTTGGCATTGTATTTAAAATCAAGAATAGACCTTATATAGATTTAACGCGATATGAAACTCTCTATAAATTTCCAACATTTTCAGAGCAACTTTTCCGTGGGTCGATTGCCGTATAATTATCGCCGGGTCTATATGCTGGACTTTGGCTTGGCCCGTCAATATACAACGGGGACGGGAGAGGTACGCTGTCCGAGGGCAGCGGCTGGGTTCCGGGGCACGGTGCGGTACGCCTCAATAAACGCACATCGGAACCGGGAAATGGGGCGACATGATGATTTATGGTCGCTGTTTTACATGCTGGTGGAGTTTGTGAATGGACAGTTGCCGTGGCGGAAGATCAAAGACAAGGAACAAGTTGGACTAACAAAGGAGAAATATGACCATAGAATATTGTTGAAGCACCTGCCCTCGGATCTGAAGCAATTCTTGGAACACATACAATCCCTAACGTACGCAGATCGGCCGGATTATGCGGTAAAGTACCTTATTTTTACTATGAATATGAATCGTTACTAATTTAAAATCTCACTTAAAGATGTTAATCGGTCTTTTTGAGCGCTGCATGAAACGCCGTGGCGTTAAGGAGATCGATCCGTACGATTGGGAGAAAGTCGAAACTGCCACAGCTGGAAATTTGAATGCATCAACAAATGCAGCTGCAACTCCTGCTAAAATTGAATATATCCATGGCAATGTCACCCAAATGACGGTCGCAGCATCAAATGCCAGCGGTACGGAATATGTAAGTGTTACTTTTATCACAAATAATGTAGGGTATGAGAAATGTTAGAAGTAATAAAGTGACAACAAATACACATAGGGTATTCAGTAGCTATGCTATGTGCGTAAAGTACTAAGTTGTTATTTGGAAAGCTTTACAACAACAAACACACAGAAACATCATCTTATATGTGATATTGTTATATTGCGTTTTTATCGCGAGATTATTAATCTAATAAAATTAGGTCACACTGAGCAATTTAATGATTGTAAAAGTCAGTAAATTTTAAATTAATTAATTTTACACACAAATAATTTTGTTGGAAACCCTTCTCACAAATCAAACTGTTTTTTCAGTCAGTTAATTGTAATATATATATATCACATATATCATAGCTACTGAATACCCTAATTATATTATAACGATAACAACTTGAAAAAAAAACACTGAAATTCATGATTTTTTGAGCTAAGTGCATTTATTTGAAACCAGTAAAAATTGTGAATAATGTAAATTTCATCATAATAAATAATGTTAACATCTTTATTTGAATTTGTCGCCCTCAAAAAAGGTACGCAAGCGAAACGATGTTGATACCGCTCAGATGGCCTCAACGGAACCGCTTCACATTAAAGACAAGGTATATAGGAAGAAAAATTATTTAAACAATTTTGTCGCGGTAATATTGAATATGAGGACTTAGAGCCCATTTACACGCAGAAGTTTTATCATTAATTTTTTATTCATTCCGTTTTGAAATTTCTTCGGAATTCAGGTCGCATTTACACGCTGAAGTTTTTCAGTGAAATTTTTCCTTTGAAAATGCAACTCTGGTTTAAATTTATTGTCGATAAACATACATTTCGCCCCGAATTTAACAAGTTCTTTGGTCCACAACATTTTTATTAATAATTTATAAGCCACAAAAATGTATTTACTATTTGCGCTAATATTTGCTTGTGCGATATTTAGTATCGATAACTTTATTATTCACATCAAACACTGTGCAACTCTGTGTTTACAGCTGCGGTGAAAATAATAGCACCATAGGATGTTGCGAAATTCAAAGTTGTAAAATGCTTCACCATTTTTTTCGTGTACATTGGTCTGTACTCCTTATTTGGTGGTCTCCGAACGAAAGTACGAGATCCTGTCCTTCCATATAACACGATTTTGCTCTGTCCATTTGGAGAGTTGCTTGGCAAACTTCATGCGTTTAGCTACGTGTTTACTGGTCAATAGTGGCACTTTTCTCGGACTACAAGCATTTAAATAATTTTCCCGTAGCCTAGTACGTATAGTTTCAACAGATGCAGAAATTTTTAAATCTTTTTTAAGCTCTGGCTCTGGCTTAAATGGCTCTTTCTTGCTCTGTCTTACCAGACGCTTGACGAGCAATGGCGACATTACGGATTTTCGCCCACGAGACTCCACTTTTGGGACAAATTTCTTGGCGTTACTGATCATTTTGTTGGAACAGCCCAGTATACGACCTATTTCGGCGAATGTTTTGCCTTCTTTTAGCATTTTTTGGATAACTTTCCTTTTTTCATCACTGCAATGCTTTCCGCGACCCATATTAAAAAAATAGCTATTAATTTTGTTTTTAAACTATGTTTTCCTTTAAAAAATAACTTTTTCTAATAAACACGAGGGTTTCGCAATAATAATTTTCGCGCAAATGCTTTTTTTCTATGACAACATGTGCTTAGTGCTATTTTTTTCACCTCGCTATTTTGCATTCTCCTTTCGATTTTGCTTCGTCTGAGAAGAACCGTTATCATTTTTGTTCATTTTCTTGCTCTCCCAAATCAGAGAGACTGTCAGTAAGGCAAGAGAAAAGAAACTTCAAACCAAAATTCTTTTAGTCTAGTTTTACTGTAAAATAAAGTGAGCTGCTTATTTTGGTGCTATTTTTTTCACCGGCACTGTACATGCAATCGGAATAAGGCAAAGCAAAATTAAAAGAAAAATTAACGACTTAACAAGTAGTGAATTTTTGCTTGAAATTTTACCCCTCTACTCCCCTTGCCTACAAACAAAAGATTCAGAGAGAAAATTCACGAAAAAACTTCAGCGTGTAAATGGGCTCTTAGTGTCTAAGCAACAATCTAAAGCTAACTAGTTTGAATAGTGTATTTAACACTGGTACTTAATCAACCCTAAAGATTGATAAAATTGAGAAATTCTATATTCCCTAGTTTACAATAAATCAATTCATGAATTTTTAAAGATTAATCCCTGACATTTTCAGACAATCCAATCTATTTCAAGAAGGGAACATCACCTGAACTGAATTTTTGTGCTATCAAACTCAAACCTTTTTTTTCATCTTCGTTCTTTTGTTGTAGGTTGATAAAAATTGCAATGCAACAGCTTTAGGATCGGCCGAATGCGCTTTGCAGAACGTTAGTACGACGGGTCCTCAGAATACGTTGCCCAAACAGCAACAAAAAAAGCAGCAACAGTTGGTGCTGGTAGCCGCCAATACATCGATAGTTGTTCCGAATCTTCCAAACGCATTGATCAAATCGTCGACGGTCGGCTTTGCCACGAACCACGAACCACATTCGGGCGCCAGTTCCAATGCCCCCCCCTTGAGGACGCACGGCGTTATCCACGGCAAGCGGTGTCAGCCTCAGAGCGGCTCATATATGACCGCAAGTCAGAACAACTCGGCTCCAGTTTATGTAAGTCTTGTCAAAATATATATTTAGGGTATTCAGTTGCAGTGATATATGTGTTAAGTGATTAATGGTTATTTTTATCATTTTTGTATTTTAGCTGCTTAGTACAAAAATGTCATGACTTATTACAAATACGACAAATCTATAACACTTTACGCAAATAGCATAGCTACTGAATACCCTAATTATATCCAAGTGTAAACAGCGCCTTTTGAATTTGTAACCTGTTACAATATACATATATATATATATATATATATATATATATATATATATATAATATATAACACTTTACGCACATAGCATAGCTACTGAATACCCTAATTGTATCAATAATATTAAATATTATTATTCCCAGTATCAGGAAAGCAAAATTGTCGCTGTTAATCAGCCGCCCACGCAAAACGTAAGAAAACCAGCGGTTAACTTGGATGGGGCAACAAACGAAACCGATAACGATAACGATAACGATGTGGAGCAGAAAAGCAATGGGGCAACAAGCCGATCTCTCGGGGGAGAGCAACAGCAGGCGAGCAGCAATATGGAAATCGTCGAAGGTGCCATTAAATTGCATCACAATCATCAAGTTGTTGCATTGATACCCGAGAAAATCATCGATAACAAACGAAATCTCGGAGGTGGTGGAGAACAAAAATCGACATATGGACGATTGCGTGTTCTTGCGCCGCCGCCCATCGCCGCCCAAGTTGAGCAAGAGAACCAGGACTTGAAGTTCATTGTGTGTCAGCGTGAACAGATTTTTGGAATACCGCCTGCAAATCGACGTTCCGCCACATCCACAAATCTGCGCCCATCCTCATCGTCAACTGGAACTGGAGCTGGAACTGGCAGTGTAACTGGAACTGGAGCAGCGTGTACACAGCGTTTGAGCAGCGGAGGATCGATTGCAGCCCTGGCTGGCGGCGGCGGCGGGTCGATAACAACGAGAAGCAGCGTTGCTGGCGATCATTCAGTCACACAATTCGCATTAATCGATGACGATAATGTATCGGCGCTGCAGCAGGTAACAAAGGGCGGCGGAGCGCTCACTTTGGCATCGCAATGGAAAAGTCAGTTTGACGATTCGGAGGACACAACGGACAACGAATGGAAGCAGGAGCCGCAGGTAAATGAACTGAGTTCAAAAAAAAATAACCAGGAACAGGTGCGAAATAACAATTTATGCTTTTTAATTCGCATTTTTCATTTCATTTATATTCAAAGATATTTGTATACTACATATGTATGTTTGTATATTTATCCTTAGATACAGTTGCGAGTACATGTGTTATTATATTTCGTTCAAAAACTATTTGTATTTATCAAAAAGCATAAATGTATATACATATGTATGTAAAATACACACTTTAACTGTCAGTTATTTAAGTATTTGAAACCTCTTGCCTCACAGTCACAACCAAATTTGGATCAATTCACAAAAGCGGATGTGTCATTACCGTTATTACGGAGAACCTCTGACTTAGCCGTAAAAGCAGAACCAATCGAAAATGGTAAAACCAAGAGGTAAGTGAAAACTAAATCCCTTTTTAATCGACTTCCAAAAAGGAGGATTTTTATTTTTCATTGTTGCTTTCGATTCCGATAACTATATCGGAAACGGAAATTATCGATAGCTATTCCGATTTCCGATAGCAATATAATTCTAAATTTTGGAAAACATTGAAATTGTTCTGAAAACTTTAGACAAAATAATATAAATCTGTAAAGTAGAGAACACTGTAGTTAAGAAATGGTTCAATTGAGTACACTAACCAACTAATAACATAGAGGCTTCAAATCGACTCTAAACGTATTGACGTCAAAATGTTGAACATCAGATCCAGGAGGAAGAAGAAGAGTCGAAAACTTAACAGATATATTATATTATATTTGCTTAGTATAAAAGTATAAAAGCATGTCAGAAAGTGCAATAAATACACATAAAAAAAATGCAAATACAAATACAAATCCAAATAAATGTATATTAAAATTTCCCGATTGCCATATATATAGATATACGCTAAATATAGCTGGAATCGAGAACTATGAGACCTTACAAATGTCCATACCGCACTGTTGGTCGGAGCCAGCAATGGGTAATGTATTACGTAAAGCATTAGAGCCACCTGCTGTGCAACAAGCAGCTTTCGATGACACCGTAAGTAATTCAAACAAAAAACAATTATATATTTGATATTCTTGTTTTATTTTTTTGGTGTAAAAAACTACAAATAAAAACTATTATAATTCCGCATGTCTATAACTGTTTTATTTAATTTGTACATTAATTATTATTTTTCTGTAGTTTGTAGCACTTGTGCTCGCAACAAAAAAGGCTTATAAATTTATAACATTTATAACCCAGGGAAAGCTTATTTTTGCTTAACATAAATTATTAAACTAAAATTACACAGCAAGAATTTACAATACTATTTGGATGCAAATTTTCACCAATATGTTTGTTTTTGGGGTTTTTTCATCAGGTGTATCGCATGGATATAGCCCGAAACGTTTGTGTGCGTGAATCTTGTTCCGAAATCGCGGCGATATCAAATCAAAAGACAATGGCTATTTTACCTACAACTACAATGCAATCATTGCGAGATGCTGCGGTTGACATCGTTTCAAGCGTTTCACAGGAAAGCAAACATCGAAATAGCCTGCCCAATGTATGTCTTCTCTTAAATGACAAGCCACAAAAGACAGAGAACTTGAACTCGAACTTGTTGAAAACAGCAAACATTAAGGCAGAGATTCAGGATAAAATGCAGGATAAAATAGATAGAACAAGACCTTGGTGTGTGAAAACAACATTTAGCCAGAAAAGCAATTTGCCGTCTTTGGATACAATAGCACCAGAGTTGCCATCGCACTATGGAAACAGGGTTGTCGATGCTGGAATGCAGGGTAACGACGCTTGCGTAAGTGGACGACTTGAAATACGTGTCATTTCCAAAGGTAAAAAAACAAATTATTTTATATTTAAATGGTTATTCCGGATTATTGATATCTCGATAACTAAGCGATTTATCGATAAATTTTATTTAATAATTTCGTTTTAATTTTTGGAAATCTATTAAACTTTATTTCGATATTTTTTCGATGTTTTATAAACTATAACTCGATAGCCAGACGAGTTATCAATAAATTTTATTTAATATTTTAATCTTATTTTGTCGAGTTCTAAAAGAATTGGCGCCGGAATAACCGTAGACGTGCCTTTATATATGTGTTTGTATTTGTCTTGTTACAAAAACAAATTCGTTACTTGCAGAAAACTCACACATTGACGAGTCCGTGTATTACGATGCAATGAATACTAGCAACAAAATAGTATCAAAAAAACATTTAACTGGCATTGAAGCTGCAGATACTATTAATGAGAAGAAGTCGATGAACTCTGAAGACTTGAATATAAATAAAGAAGTCATTGAGCCGTCAAATGAGTTCAGTTCCAAATTGAATGGCAATGGTGAGAGACTGACTGAATCTTCTGTCACACTGGTTCAATACGAAGGCGACGCTGGATGTGAACTTTCATCGTGTACGCCGAGTAAGATTCCTGTGCTCACCTACAATAATATGCGTCAATCAAAATGTGCTTCTTGGGCTGGAGTTGATGCTGTGACGGCATCGTTGACTGGAGCAACTCAAGCTCTACAGACACCCATTCCAGATATTTTAAATACTAGTAGCCCCAACCAAAGTCAACACTATTCAAGCGCTTTACAAAATCATCCAAATATTATGGACTTGACACCAGGTACTATTCATAGCTCATTTCAAACTTGTAGATAGTATTTTATAGAACGATTCCACTAGAGCCGAAAATTATTTACGTTAACAGAGGCGATTAACAGCGCTGATATTTGAGTACGAACAGTGCCAAATTGAGTACACCAGAAAATCAAACAGCTGTTAAAATTAAATGCTGTTTCAATTGGATTTACAGTGGATAAATGAAGCCTAGTGGAATCGGGGTATTACTTATTTGGCATTTGTTTTTTTTTTCTTCTTTAATGATTGATTTAAAGATATTTTGTTTGTAATAATCCATGATGGTATTATTTTTAGGTTTGCGGCGGCGTCGTGAATCGGCAGAAGGAAAGTATGTGACAGATCCCACGCAATTGAATCTGAGGTTTCAACGGCCCCAAGCTCGATACTCAAATAGGTAAGTCCGATGACCAAACTTACTTAAATCCGTACTGATCCTTGACATACTACTTACAGAACTCGTGGAATTCCTTTGACTATGCTGAGCAATTTCGATGATCAGACAGCAGAATTGGGTGAATACAATACGGAATTTGGAAGTCCGGCAAATAATCCTGCCTCAGCTACATCCCAAACTGAGGGCGATTTAAATAATACGGCATGGAATCAAAACGCAATTGTAGATCCTTTGTTAAGAAATGACATTTCACCGCCGCCGGGTGATCCCAAGATAGAAAATAGTGCTCGCCTTCGTCGGTATCGGCATAACTTAGAATAATTTGATAAGCTTAAAAACGGAGAGCAATAGTCGAATCTAAATGCATGAAAATGGACCGAAATACAATATATATATATATATAAATTAAAATGAACTTACTCCTCCTACCTACCATACATATATTATTGATCGAGGGGATTTCAAGTTATACTTTGATATTTAAAAATGACTACTTAAAAAAATAAACGCATATGGATTGTTTGTTTTTGTTTTTCTGTTCCCTCAACAATTACTAACAACATGAATTAATTACAAGTATTTGGGAGTAGAGAGCTAGATAGTTTATTTATCATTTTGTGCACAGTCTTTCTTGATCCAAAAACTGTTTAGTCAAATATTTCACGTATTTGGGTATCAAAAATTTTGCATTTCTATTGAGGTTAGAAAGAGAGTTATAAAATTTTTTGACGGTAAAAAAAAAAAAAAACTAAACTAAGTTGATTTCATTTTATAATTTCAATATTCCAAAAACATTTAACCTTATGCATATTCGTTTAATTGTAAATAATCAATTATTTATATATAAACTTAACCTCAATAAAGTGTTTTTGTTAATTATACAAAATCAATATCTAAAATTATTTTTAAAACTATCGCAGCGACATTAAATTTTGTTGCCAGAACTTTTTCAGCGTTAGTTTTCGTGAAGACCAGCTGCTTAGAACTAACGAAAACTAAGACCGCGTACACACGGTGCTTTTTTGAAGCAGCTTCTTTGGGCTTGTAGGCAAGGCAGGTGAGGAAAGCAGTGTTGGTAAAAAGAAGCACTATGACGAAGACATGCAACTCTTAACGTGCGTTACGCTTTGTGCTCATTCCGATTTCTTGCCTGCAGGGCTGTTATTTTCAAAAATAATTTAAAATTTGGTTATTTGTTGTGAATGTTTAAGGTGACAAGGCATTAAATAAAATATATGCACGAACACCAACTTTGAATATCTATTAATGCAATACTAGCTGCATAAAAATCATAATAATCTTAGGCATATGCATTGTCAATCGAAAATTTTATCGAAAAGAAGCAGCAACTAGAAGCACCGTGTAGAAGTGAGCTGCAACTCGAAGCAACTTTCAAAAGAAAATCAACAAGAATGCATGCTTCAAAAAAGCACCGTGTGTACGCGGTCTAAAACCCAAAGCAGTTCGGCCGAAAACCCCGAGCAGCAATTCGGCTGTCGAGCCGATATTTTTGCAGCTCACTTCACCAATCGTTTGCGATATATTTTATTCCCATTAAATAAAAAAATTTATATGCATAATATATTATACATATATATAATTTTTTTAATTTATCGATTTTTTTCGAAAATCTATTAACTACATTAAAAAAATTAAATGATAAGAAATGTTTTCGATTTTTTATTAACTACAAATCGATAACCAAGCGAGCTATCGATAAATTTTATTTAATATTTTCGTCTTATTTTATCGAGTTCTACAAGAACCAATCATCAGAACTTGGCGCCGGAGTAACCGTAGAATACACTATAAGTATATCGAAAGTTCTAAAGATAAATGTTTTCGTCCACATATTTTGTGTACAGAATTGTCTACTCTATTTATTTACAACAATTAATATGTTTATTATATATAATTAATTAACACATTACATATAATTTATTATTATGTAACCTGTTGCACCGTGTGAAGCGCAAAAAGTCACTGGTCGCTCTGAAAATATCAATAAGTGGACAGAGTAGATCACATTTTCAGGAATAGCCCAACGGTGTTAATAAAATAGTTGCCGATAGATACCGATAGACTGTGGCGGCAAAGCAACAATGCAACCTGGCGTTGTCCAACACTGACACGTATTTATGTTATGACTGTATACAGAACATTAAAACTGCGAGCTCCTTAATGATGGCAGAAAAATACACTTCAGATATGCTGGGAGTTGTTATTGCACAAATAGCCCAAACAATTGGATACAGCAGCACCCAAAGTGCGCCTCTGGAATTGCTGCAGGACATTTTGCAGCGTTTCATCTTGGAACTGGCCCACGATCTGCACAGTCAAGCTGAGCATGGTAGATATATATATATATATACATATGTATATGTGTGTGTGTGTGTACATATATATGTGTATATTTTTATTTACATATCAATTTAAGCAAACTGCACTAAACATATATTTAACCAGGTTTTAAAAAACTGCGACAAAGAAAAACAAAGAGTCGCAGTCGCAGCAAAGAACGACAACGAAAAGGAGATGAGCAATAGCAGAAGTCGCCCTTCCAAATATCAGCGACTGCAACCGAATGCAAATATCAACCACGAGTGCTTTTTGTGGCTATCTCTGTCTGTCTGTCTGTCTGACTATAAGAGATAAAGATTACCAATAACTTTTCATTAGAGTCTTCTTATTTGTTCCCACTCAATTATTCAATATTATTGACAGGCAGATTTATTGAAAGGGCGATCAATAAACAATGTAGAAAGACATTGCACTTACCGACAGCAGCAACAACAACATCAGCAGTTATATATGCAAGAATGATAGACACCAGATTGCGACATCCGAGTGTGTTCCCGTTATAATACGTTTCATTTGAAGAGTTGCCACCGTATAACGTTTTTCTTATATTGACATTTTTAAAATGCCGTTGCTTTTAAATTTTTAGCGAATAGAATCAGGCAAACAGTGACGTCAGTGACCGCCTCCAACATTTTGAGCTCGGGATGTCGCAATCTGGTCTCTATCATTCTTGTTATATATGTATATCCATATTCTCTCTCTTCATATCTCCTTCTTGCATTTAGCACTTTAACAAAAACAAAAAAAAAGGGAACACTCCCACACACAAAAAAAAAAAATATTATTCATTTATTTTCACTACACTTCACCACACTTCACACACAAAAAAAAAAAAAACAAAAAGGATTATATGTGTGTCTGAGTCGCTGTCCTTTGCGTATTCGGCGCGACGCGTTCTGATGCGTTTCAAGATCATAAATTGACTGACTAAACAGACCAACATGCGTTTACCACGCACCTCGACCAAAATTGCGCAAAATGTCTAGACGCAAGACGAAAGAAACAACAACGGTATTCTGCCACGCTCGAATACACAGACGGCGACAGCAAAGGATATGCACCACAAAGCAAATGAACAGACACAAACAACGTTCAACGTTTGTACAAGTTCGTTATATTTTGAAATCAAAAAATAATCTGCGACATTTGCATAATTAATGCATTTTATTTAAAATAACAAACGATCTCCGCTCATTTTGAGTGTGGCGCAGCCCGCCAAAAACCACAACTTCAATACCACATACATATGCAAAAGCGCCGTTATCCTCGCAACAAGAAAGTGACGCGCACTTTGCAGCCGGCATTTACACAAAAAACACAATAAGAAACGATTTCACGGCGATTCTATTAAGTTCGAAACACTTCGCTTATGTTTAACTCACTAAATTAACACAATTTAACTTTGATTATAGCGCGTACACGATTTAATTGTATTAAAAGGCGGACGATTCGCCGAACTGATCCGAAGGCGGGCAGAGTTCCGAGTTCACTGATTTCATGGAAGGAGTGAATCAAGTGGAATCAGTGAACTTGACGAAGTGAACGATCGTTCTCAGTCGCAGCTGGATAACCGTCGTCCCGTGGAAGTATTACAGGTGGATTTGTAAAGCATAAAATAATGCTTTTTGACAATAGGAGTGCGAAGACATTGTTGTTGTTTTTATAATTCATTATTTGTTAGAAAACAAAAGCAATGTTAATAACAGCGGCGCAATGGAAATCCAACAAAAATGTTAACCTATTTAGTTGTGGCTGCTGCGACTGAGAACGATCGTTCACTTCGTCAAGTTCACTGATTCCACTTGATTCACTCCTTCCATGAACTCAGTGAACGAAGAACTTTGCGCGCCTTCACATGTGTGAGGGCTAATCATCCGAATTTTAATACAATTAAAACATATACGCGTAATAATAAAATTTAATCAACGGTGTTTCATATTTGGTGGCCTAGCTTTTTCTTGGCTAAGTCCAGCGTATATGTACATGTGTGTGTGTGTGTGTACATGTAAGCATATGCTGCAATTGTCTTAGGAAACATACCGAAATTACGTGATCAGTTTAGGTGGTGGGGGGGGGAAGGGGGATCTTAAAAATACTACACTGTATCACAAGGGTGTGGGGGGGTTGGTTTAGGTTCTATCACGTAGTCCATGATTACGTGAAAATGGCGGTTGGGGGGTTGACAAATTAAGTTTTGAGATAAACGGGGGAACTTCTGAAGGAAGGTTTTACTCGAATCGATTTGGAATTTTTGGAGAATATTTTAAACATATTGTACTAATTAATTCTTTTTGAATTTTTTTTTATAGCAAATCGCGTTGAGCTGAATTTAAAGGATGCTTTCTTGAGCCTGGAAAATCTAAATATAAACGTGAATGAATTACTCGATTATATTGGAAATGTGGAGCCGATACCCTTTGCCCAGGACGTGCCATCCTATCCAGCCAAAAGGCGTTCCAATTTAAATTTCCTAAAACCAGGAAGTGTGGAGACTCTAACCAGACCCGTTCACATCTATGAGTATTTGCCGCCTATGCTTCCACCGGAGCCAAATAAATGTGACCACGAAATGAATCCATTAAATGCGTTGGAGCCGTGCCAGAAGGTTTCAGCCAAGTTGCTGCAGGACATCAAGGATGACAAATGGTGTTCCCAGAACCAGATCCAGAACGATTTGAATCCGACGTTCAATTCTTTGACCAGGGATAATTTTGATCACGAGGATCACGGATTAAGGGAAATCAGAAGCGCCGTAATGACTACGGGCGGATTTATATCGCCGGCAATAGAAGGAAAACTACCGGAAGCATTCGTGCCCGATATAATTGGTAAGAGATTAAATTTAATCTTTAATTTATACCGAATTTCATAAAAAGTTTTTACTTCTCTTCATACAAGATATTAATTTAAAAAATTCTTACGTTTTTTAAGGAGAAACTTTTTGCATCAAAACATTTTCTTGATAACGACAGAATTCAATTACGAATAGCTACATTTTTTCAGCTTAAATCATATTCAAAATTGTATTATTTTATTTCTAGTAATTAATAAATAAAAAATGTTGTGGGTTGTAAATAATTGCAGATAAATTCAAAGGACTCGATGCCCCGCCCGTGGTGCTGCCCCCGCCAATAACCCAAGAAGATATCATTCCAGATATCGACGAGGAGTTGGTTTCAAAAATAAATCCTCTTTCAGAGCAAGGACCAACATTCCATCAATTCGTTCCAACTGACAATAATGATGTTGCTAACACTGTTCTACAAGCTACGACTACAGCGCCAGTTCCAGTTCCGGTTCCGGTTCCTGCAGCACTGCCCAACACTGCAAAGGCAGCAAAGAAGAACAAGCGAAAAAAGTTAACGGATCAAACATTGGAACCGAATACGAACAAAGCTCAAGAGAAAGCGCATAAGAAAGCTTTGAAAATATTTCAAAAACTATCGAAAAATCAAAACGAAGCCGCCGATGGCAACAACATGACGGGACTGCACAAATCGATAAAGAATCTAAATCGGGGCATGCTCTCGGCGCTGCCCGACGGTTCCACGGAGCGTCTGCAACTGGAAAAGTATATCAAGAAGCAAACGAAGCAACGGCAAAAGCAACAAAAACTACAAAAACAGCAGCGTCAACTTCTCGTCGAGTCCAAAATACCGGAAACCATACCAAATACGATACCATTGTTGTCGGTTTCCAACACTGAATCTCTGGTACCTCCTAATGTAGGGGAGAATGTTTTGGGTTTGGTTAATACATATCTGGATACGACGCTAAGCCTGGAAAATAAGGATTCTTTTCACTCCGATTTAAATAGAGATGATCTCTCCGAAGGAAACCGAAACAAGCTAAATGTTTTTAAGAAAATCTCAAAACAAAAGGCTCCAAATACCAATAATTCCCCATTGATAAGTCTGCCATCGGGAACAACAATAACGCCAGCTCCTCCGGCTTTAACTCCCACGGAAAATAAACCTCACAATTTGAACATGTCCATAAGTAATATTTACAATTCTTTCGAAGGCCTTTCTGAACTGCCTTCGGTAATCGAGCTGGATAAACCGAAGAAAAGGGGCCGAAAACCTGGTGGAAAAAATCAAGCTAGGCCCAAATTATTAACTCTGCAATCGCCAAAGAAAATAAAGTCGAATAAGTTAAATGCAGACTTTTCACTAACACCAATCGTTCCTCTGCTGCCCATGGAACCTTTGAATTTAAGCAGTGTTGATCAATTTAAGGACAATATTCGCCTTGAAGGTGCAGAAAACCTAAAGCTACCGAAAGCTAAAGAGAAAAAGGAGAAAAAGAAAGGCAGAACGCAAAAAACGAATCTGGAACGCGATGACAATATTCAAGATACGAATCTTTTGGACGGAAAGAATCTTGGTTTCATGGACTTTAAAAACTCACCGCTTCAAACAGAGCTTATTACAAATGAATCTTCTGGCATTACCATTTACAAAAACTTGCCCAACTGCAGTGCGACTCAAATGTATGATTATGTGGCAGGCTCCGCAGGACCCTCAAACTTATATGCTAGTAATAATCAACCGAACATGCTGCCAATGCTGCCCTTACTGCATTTCCCACCACGTCCCGGCCTCATCCCATCGGGACTGGGAATATTCTCACCAACCAGCTTAACCGGATACAACAAAAAGAATGCTACGAGCTCCAACATGATTATGCCCCACACATTTCCCTTTCCGCAGAGGCCGTCGCTTATCGGCAAAGATGGTAAGTAATATTCCGATTCCACTAGGCGAAGTCGTTCCACTGTAAATCCAATTGAAAAACAGCATTTAATTTTAACAGCTGTTTGATTTTCTGTTAAACTCAATTTGGCACTGTTCATAACAGTTGCTAACAGCGCTGTTAAGCTCGCTCCTCTGTTAAGAAAAGAAAAGCTTCTTTTAGTGGAATCGTGTTATTAAATTGCTAGAATTTATAATTTTCAAATGTTTTTTTTTTATTTAAAAAACCGTAGATAGCATTTCACAAATTGGATTATTGCCGCATACGGATAACCATTTGGACCGCAGCTATTGTAATGTAGCTCCTTTGGTGCCCGATTTTATACAATTACCAACGTCTATTTTCAATACGAATCAAAAACCAAAATCGCCGGAACCGAATCCATATGAAGTCAAGTCGCATCTAACGAGTTTAAAAACTGCGGCCCAAGCAGTTGGCGAGGATAATGCGCACCGATTAAAATCGATGTCTAAAAGTATTAAGTTCTCGCCGGCGGCAACGGGAAACTTGGGAGATCCCATCGAGGTTTCAGATGATTCCAATGATGAATTTAAGGCAACGAAACCAGGACGTTACGGCAGCTTTCCCTTAATTCAGCCCTCGAATCTTGCGACAACGTCGGGACAATTGAAAAAGGATATGAAAACAGCCTTAAAAATGAATCAACCTGAGGGCAATCTTTTGACCCTTGAACCGCATCCTTCACAATTTAATATTAATTTTACGAGCAATGACAAATTTAGCCTTGCCGGCGGCGCAGATTTAATTCCATTGTCCCGGGTGGAAAGCGGTTTGGCGTACTCGTCCTTGACTGTTCCTGCTACGAGTCTGGCGGCAGGTGCCACATCCGGTTCGATTCCAGCCGATGAGCCGCATTTTGTGGGCAATTTTGTTGGCTCCGTTAATTATGATGATATCACAATCACGCCAACCAACAACAATCCTTTGATGAGTGAGAATAAATTGCGCAAGCTGCATAAGAAAATCAAGAAGCCCAAGGATACCAGCAAAATAAAGCGAAAGAAAGACAAGAAGGACAAAATTAGGAATAAGGAAAAATGTGAGGATATTGAAAAAACTAAAAACCAAGATAAAAAGCTCAAAAAGGAGAAGAAAAAAGAAAAGCAGGTAAGCTAAAAAGTATTTATCGGAATCGTCCTTCCGTAAGCGGCCGATAACCGATTACCGATATATTATGGTCTCAAATTCCCCTAAAGGGGCGTTGTCGAAATATTATTGAAAGTAAAAGATAATATTTAATATTTTTATATTAATTATTTACTTATATTTAAACCAAAAATTACTTACAGGTGACAGATACAACAGCGATACAATTTTTGCCGGCTAAAAACCTACTTCCTCCATGTGTCCTTGATTTAGCCGCTGCCGAAGGAATCTCTCCAATCAAGCCTCCAGCTCCAGGGACACACCCCATTGTGTCTCCGAAGTTTGGTCTCTCACCGAACCAGGTGCCAAAGCTAACGCTCAAGCTGAGTGGGAAATCTACGCCTACTCCCAATGCTTCCCCCTTTGAAGGCGATCGTGATTCAACGGCAATAACTGATCCAATTTTTTCAACGCCCATCCAGACTAAGAAGGAGAATTCCCCGGAACTAGCGCGATTCTCACCACTTGTTACCGGACCGCCGAAACCTAAACCATGTAAGAAGTTTAAGTGAAGATGAAGATGAAGACCCATTGTAATACCCCGATTCCACTAGGCTTCATTTATCCATAACAGCAAAGTCGGTTCGTTCCACTGTAAATCCAATTGAAACAGCATTTAATATTAACAGCTGTTTCATTTTCTGTTATACTCAATTTGGCACTGTTCGTAACCAAATAACAGCGATGTTAAGCTACTCTGTTAACGAAAGATGAGCATCATAGGAATCGAATTCAAATAAATGCTGCATTACCGAGTTCGTGGAATCGGGTTATTATAATTATTGAAAATCTAAATTTTTGACCAAATCTAATCAATCGTAAATTCTTGTGAAAAGAGTTCTTCTTCTTTGGCTTCGTCTCCGGCGTGATTCGTGATTCGTATAAGTTAAAATAAGTATTTCTGATTTCAGGTGAAAGCCAACAAACAATGAGCCTATTATCAACAGGTTCCTCCTCCGTTCCGTCAGCGACTAGTCTGGGAATGCCTTCCACCGGATTAAATGTCCCTACAGGAAGTTGGATACCACCGAATAGTACGGTTATTGCCGCATCCGCCACACTCTCCGCCAGCTCCGTTCTATTGCCACAACAACTGATGCAGCCGTCAAAGCCAATGCCAACTGTGACGCCAACCGAAGGACAAGAGACAACGCCGCAAGCATCCGCATCCGCCTCCGCAGAATTAAATCGACCTTCTTCGTATGTGGATGCGGAGGGTTATCGCATCTGGATTTGTCCAGCGTGCGGAAAAGTGGACGACGGTTCGGCGATGATCGGTTGCGATGGCTGCGATGCTTGGTATCATTGGTGAGTTTTTTACATAATTTCATTAACTAGCTTTTAACTGCAATAACTATCTCTTTAGGACTTGTGTGGGTATCCATGTGGCTCCCAAGGACAATGAGGATTGGTTCTGTCGCGTTTGTGTGGCGAGAAAAAAAGTGAGTGTTTTAGACAAAAACAAAAAGAAGCGTAACAAGAAGAAGTGAGTTCTTAACTTTAGCATTAAATTTGAAAAAAAAACTGTTCATTTAAATTTCGACTTGTTTTTTGTACAAGTTACTGTAACTATAAAAAGTGTATTCAAATAATTAATCATGGTTAAAATAATTAAAAATCAAGCGTTTTAATCAGAGCTGCAAAAACCCTAAAAAAAAAACAAAAACTGTTAAACAATATGCGATAAAATTCAAAAAAATAAAAAAAAAAAAGAGTACAGAAATTATATCAAGTTTCGTTTTAATGCCGAGCAAACAACAACAACATACTTACATATATGTAAGTATAAGATCCAAACGCAATGTAAATGTGTGCATAAATATGTATATATAAATATATATAAATATGTACATATGTATGTAATACAAGAATATGCATGTAAATATATGTATGTATATCAAAAGAACCTTCCACTTACCGACAGCAGCAACAACAACATCAACAGCTATATCCCAATTCTCTCTCTTCTATCTCCTTGCATTAAGCACTTTTACAAAAACAACAAAAATAACACTTCCACACACAACAACAAAAATATTAAGAGGCAGAGCTCAGCTCTCTCATCTTCATATATTTACACCACACTTCACACACACACAAAAAAATAAAAAATAATTATATGTGCAATAATTAATGCATTTTATTTAAACGAACTAAAAAGCTTTCTGCTCATTTGCATGTTTTTCACATGCAGAAAAGCAACAACAAAATGGCGAGCTTTAAGCAGCCTGCATTTTACACAAAAACACAATAAGAAACGATTCACGGCGATTCTATTAAGTTACGAACACTTCTCTTATGTTTATCGCACTAAATTAACACAATGTAACTTAAATTATAACGCGTACACGATTTAATTCTATTAAAAGGCGGACGATTAGCTTTCAAAGAGGATTAGCCCGAAAAGATCTTAGTTCACTGATTTCGTGGAAGTGAACGATCGCCCTCAATAAGAGCTGGATAATCCACTGTTATCCATAGTCCCGTTGCTTATGTTAATTTGCGTGCATGTGTAATGTGCATGACAATCGTTATCTTGTGGAAGTAAAGCACGTGCATTTTTAAAGCATAAAATAAAAGAGTGCGAGACATTGTTGTTGTTTTTATAATTCAAGCAAAGCAATATCAATAACAGCGGCGCAATGGAAAACCAACAAAAATGTTCGCCTATGCAGTCCACACATACACATACACTTGCATATATATTAACATAAGCAACGCGGATATGGATAAGAACGGATTATCCTGCTGTCACTGAGAACGATCGTACACTAATTCCAATTCACTCCTTCCATGAACTCAGTGAACGAAGAACTTTGCGCGCATTCATCATTGGCGTCGAATCGTCAGCCTTTTAATACAATTAAATCGTGAATGCGTAATAATAAAAGTTAAATTTTGTTAATTTAGTGTGTTAAATATAAGAGAAGTGTTTCTAACTACATTGAATCGACGTGAAATCGTTTTTATTGTTTAAATGCCGGCTGCAAAGTGCGCGTCACTTTCTTGTTGCGGGGATAACGGCGCTTTTGCATATGTACATATGTGGTGCTGTAGTTGTAGTTTTAGGCAGGCTGCGCCAAACCCAAAATGAGCGGAGATCGTTTTAGTTATTTTAAATAAAATGCGTTAGTTATGCACATATAATTCTTATTGTATTTTTTTTTTGTTTTGTGTGTGTGTGAAGTGTAGTGAAAATATATGAATATGAGAGAGCTAAGCTCTGCCTCTTATTATTATACTTTGATACCGAACGTCTCATAGTATATTGGTTTTGTGCAATGCCGTCATGGTGTCTGTCCGTATGAACGCAACTTTTTTCGACACCCGTAAAGCTAGAGACTTGAAACTTTGCAAATATGTTTGTCTATAGGCGAGACAGATAAAGTGTCAAGATTGGGGTGCCACGCCTACTAGGAGGCTGGGAAATCGATAAATTCGATAACAGAAAACCGATAAAACCTAATATTTGTCACATTCTTACAGCCAGAGTTACCAAATTTTGCACGCAGATAGCTAGTCATGTCCCTGAAAAAACTGCATCAAAATTTTGGATGCCAGGCCCACTCCTTCCGCCCCCCTCATCCCTGCTCCTTGAAATTGGAAACGCCCATAGTTTTCACATTTTTTGGGCTAGAGCCACCAAATTTTGTGTCAAGATAGATATTGACGTTCCCCAAAAAAATTCATCAAAATTTGGATGCCACGCCCCCTGATTCCGCCCCATCCCCCCTTCTCCCTGAAATTGGAAACGCCTATAGTTTTCACATTTTTTGGGCAAGAGCCACCAAATTTTGTGTCAAGATAGATATTAACGTTCCCCAAAAAAATGCATCAAAATTTTGGATGCCACGCCCCCTGATTCCGCCCCCATCCCCCCTACTCCGTGAAATTGGAAACGCCTATAGTTTTCACATTTTTCGAGCTAGTGTCACCGAATTTGGTAGGAAGATATATGGTGACATCTACAAAAGATCTGCATCAAAAATTAGGATGCCACGCCCACCTCTGCCGCCCACCATTTAAAGTCGGAAATTTCGATATCTCTTATAGTTTTTAAGCTAGAGCCCGTAAATTGGGTAGAAAGATAGAAGGCAGTATCTACCAAAGACCTGTATCAAAATTTTGAATGCCACGCCCACCTAAGCCACCCGCCTTATAAAATCGGAATCGGCTATATCTTTAACAGTTTTTGAGCTAGAGCCACCAAACTTGGTAGGCAGATAGATAGTGACAGCTAAAAACATTTGATTCAAAAATTTGGATGCCACGCCTACCTCTGCCGCCCACCTTTTAAATTTGGGAGTTAAGTTATCTTCCACAGTTTTTGAGCTAAAGTCACCAAATTTGGTAACATGATAGCTGGCGATGTCTACCACATGGGCAACTCCCTTCGCCCCTGCATTCCCCCTTATCAACCGTTCTTTTACTGGTATCAAAGTATTCCGCAGTCGGCTGCGTCCGACTGCAACGTTTTTATTGTTTTTGTTGTTATTGTTAAAGTGCTAATGCAAGAAGGAGATAGAAAAGCGAGAATTGGGATATAACTGCTGATGTTGTTGTTGTTGCTGCAGTCGGTAAGTGGAAGGTTTTTTTATTTGCACATCTTCTACATTGTTTATTGATCACTCTGTTAATAAATCTCCCTGTCAATATATTGAATAATTGAGTGATAATAAGGATGGGTTCATGAGTATAAAAATGTTTGTTTTTATTAAAAGTACATAACAGTAAAAGTTGTTAAATGAAGTGCTTATAAACCAGAGATATGTTGTATTTAAAATAATAATAATATTTCCACTTATCCCTTTTCCATTTGAGTATTACAAAGAGAATGATTGGACAAATAAGAATTTTTGTATTGAGTGATTTTAGGAGACACAAAAAATATGTGTGTGTGTGTGTGTGTGTAAAGTAAATAATTAATGTAGGTATGTTTGCCGGCTCGAGGTCATGGGTGTTTTAAAAATTAAAAAAAACATTAAAACCATTTAATGATTTTGAAATCCAATATATTTCGGCTGCACATCGGCAACCGTCTTCAGGGCGACTAAAACAACATATAATAAAAACAGTAATGACATTAAATTAAACTTCACTAATTTACATTGATAAATAAATAAAACACTAAAAACATACATTTATTGACACGTCTGCACCGATCGACGTGGAGTTTCGAACTGATTCTGCGAGAGTAAGTGTCTGTATATATGAGCGCAATTGTCTGTGTCAGTCTTGTAGTTTAGTCGTATGTTTGTCGGTGTGTTTATGATGTGTAACATTTCCAGGTTCCACAAGGTTCGGCTCTGAGACCGACACCCTGAGACGAAACAGTTCTTTGGGTACATTTTGTATTGGAAAATTAAATTGTCGTTTTTATTAGTATTTTCCATTATTTATTATTTATTTTTCTGACCGTAAAAAACCCATCCTGAACGTCCACAATTATTTGAAAATAAACAAGAACTGTAACATACTTTTCCAGAACCCAATTTCAGGGTATATTTCCTAACACCTTAGTTTAGAGTTATAAATGAAACAATTGTTTTAACAAATTATTTAATTATTATAAATACCATAAATAAGATTCATGTGAATAAAGCAAAGAAATTTACAAGTATTTCAAGTATTTAAGAATTGTAAATTAAAAACTTGAAGGGCTGAAAACTATCTAAATGTGATGGACGTGGCTAAAATGTTGTTCACAAGACATGATATATTTCAGTTACAGAAGCGTAGTATTAGTTAAAACGTTTCACTTGCAATAATAATAATAATAATATAGAATTTCACACAGAAGCGGTTATTACATTATTTTTCTTTAATTCAACTTTGGGAAAGATGTCAATTTTTAGTTGGCTTGGCCGCTGAAGCTACATTTTGGCGAGATTCTTTGGTGACATTTGCCTTCTGCTGGTTCATTTAAAGACGTACCGCTAGATTTGGGCTCAACCGTAACGGCGTTTCCATTATCCGATGATAATATATTCACAGTGGATTCATCAACCGCAGAGCTGCTGCTATTGCTACTAAGCGCCATTCGCTGCATCTGCCGTATAACTGTTGCCGCATAATAAGCTTGCTATAAAATAATTAATCATTAGGAAAAATATGTTATCTTAGGAGAGGAGAATTTCTTCGCACCTTCCATCGCGACTTGGCAAAGTTTTTCTTTAGCTGCTCCGAAACAGTGCCGTGAATGTTTTTGCTGCTTGCCTCATTGCCAGATATCCTATAAACAACAATTTGATTAGTTTTACCTTGCGAAAACACAAAAAAATATTTCGGGTATTCAGTAGCTGTGATATGTGGTATATATAACACACTGTAGCTAGTTTCTTTTGTCGTATTTGTGATAAGTCAAAACTAAACTGACTGAAAAAAACAATTTGATTTGTGAGAAGGCTTTCCAAAAAAATTATTTGTGTGTTAAATTAAATAATTTAAAATTTACTGGCTTTTACAATCAGTAAATTGCTCAGTGTGACCTTATTTCATTAGATCAAACAATATAACATATAAGATGATGTTTATGTATTTGTTGTAAAGCTTTCACATATCAACTTATCACTTTACGCACATAGCATAGCTACTGAATACCCTAAATATTTGTTATTAAACTAACGATATTACTTACCAAGGATGTCCCAATGCTTGCTTGCAAGTATAGCGCTTTTCTACCGTAACACACATTAAGTTTTTTATAAAATGCTTGGCCGACTCGCTTATTTCGTCCCAATACGGTGAATCAAATTCAAATTCACCTGCAAATTGTAATTAGAAAAATTCGTTAGTTCGCTAGATTTTTTATTTAACAAATCCTTAAAAGTAAACAAAAAATAAATTGCGAAATCTAAGCTGATATTACTATATATCACAATAGCGGGAATTACATGTGAAGAAGAAGAAGAGAAATTATGAAATTTAAATATGCGAAATGTATCTCTTAGTGGGCTAGCAGTAGATACAGAGTCAAAATGAAGATACCTTCTATATAAATAATAATTGATACATACATACTAGTACATAGTATTTCTTTTCGATTCACACCAAATCTCTCGAATTCGCGAACGCCGGCAAACCAGTTCCTAAGAGAGAGCCCCTGAACTGAATTACACCAAAGTATTTTTAAGCTATAATCTAATATATAAATATATATGCGTAAAGAATAAGAAAAATTGCTAAGGGCTAGATTTCGTTATAGTTTAAGGAAAAAAAAGAAGAATATTTTATGTAAATACCTTTAAGAATTTGTGCAAACAAGTTGGCATCGTTTTCATCATAGAATGGAGGATATCCGCAAAGAAGTATATACGATATAACGCCTATGCTCCAAACATCAACGGCCTTGCCATACGGTTTTTGGGCCAACACTTCTGGCGCCACATATCCGGGTGTTCCACATGCCGTTGCCATAATACCAGAATCTTCCATTTTTGATAAGCCAAAATCGCTAATCATTATTTTGCTCTCATCATCGGGACTATAGTATAGTAAGTTTTCGGGCTGCAATTAATACGAGAAATATACAATTAATGTGCAGCGGAACTTTAATAAAGTATAGAGTAATTACCTTGAGATCCCTGTGAACAACGCCCTGCTCGTGCATATAGTCTACAGCCTCCAAGATTTGCCGAATTAGGTGCGATGCATCTTTCTCGGTATACGATCCTTTCTCCACTATGCGATCAAACAATTCGCCGCCAGTTACTCTATGTATAAATATTTCTTTTTAATATAATTAAAATCCTCTCAAAAACTAAGCATACACTAAATGATTGTGCAAAATCTACAAAACAATTGCTTGCCTAAAGTGTTTTCATATGCATCCAGAAAGAATTGTTCATTAACATTTTAAAAACAAAGAAAATTGTTTAATGAACACACGTTATTAACTTAAGAGATTGCAATTGACAAGAGTTTTTTTTTGTCTCAGGGGGTCGGTCTCAGAAACTTCAGAGATTGCAATTGACAAGAGCTTTCCAAACGAGTTTTTTCGTCTCAGGGAGTCGGTCTCAGAACATTGCTTTTGATTTGGCAATTTGATTAGGAATTGATATGTCTTCTTTTCCGTTTTCTTCGCTCTATATTAAAATATTTTGCAAATGATCAACGATGCTAAATCTTTTACTATCAGGATTACTTTCTAAGGCAACAATAGCAAACATATTATTTTTCATTTAACACACATCTATTGTTGTATATTTAGTGTTGTAAGCCAATAAAAAAAAGCGCATACAATTCCATGACCAGATACACCTTTGCCTTATCCTCATACGTTTCAAGGAGCTGCACTATATTTGGATGCGTAAGTCTGTAAAGAGAATGTAAAAATATATGAAATATAACAATATATTCCCAATTCGAACACTAATCATTTAAGTAAACCAAAAAACAAATTCTATCGAAGCTAACAAATCAAGTGACATCTTCTTGAATGGGAATAACATCAATCTTTTGGGCACTTCTTTACTCAAGTACTACGAATTCTACACTGAATAGACTTCAAAAGGTTCTTAAAACAGGATCGGGTTCGGTTTCGGGTTCGGGGTCATAACTCACCGCGTTCCATTTGGACTGTTGCCATCGAAATGATTCGCACTGAACCTATATAAAAAGAAAGCAAATTAAAAACCAAGAAAACTTTAAAAATAAAATAAGGAAATAATAGTTTAGTTAAAGGTACGCAAAAACTAGACACTTAATCTTCTAAACATTAGGTTAGAATCATAATTCACGCTGGCTTTTAAAACTTTTTGGGATCTAATCTATTAAGCTAACAAACGAAATAAGAAATTAAATTGCAAAATTGTAAATAATATTTGAAAAGAAATTTTTTGTATGGCAACAAAAAATCGAAATTTAAACAATTAAGAAGGCTCTAGTCCAGATTATCCGACTAGATACCCCGAACCCAATACAGATTTTCATTATTTTATATTAAGATTCTAAAACGATTTCACATTTTTAAAATTCGAGAATTTATTGTTATCGATCACATGTGTGTATCGGAAACGAAAATAGTTATCGAAAATCGAAAGTAAACTTCTTCTTTCTAGGATTTAGATGAGCTTCTGTTCAAAATCTGATGGACTGATCAAGAATATATATACTTTATAGGGTCGGAGATGCTTCCTTCTGCCTGTTACATTCTCTTGCACAAAACCATTATACCCCTTTTACCCATTTCAATGGGTTCGGGGTATAAAAAGAGCTAAAGCTTTGAAAATTGAAGAATTTTATTTCTAAAATTTCTCTCAAGATAAGTTTAAACTTTATTTAATTAAATTTATAAAATAATTTCAAATTGTAATTTTTTTATTTCTTTGACTAGACCTTACCCCTTGAAACACTCACTTAACTTAAATTAATTTAGTTGAACTTACCTTCTGAGTACACGTATTTCATTTTCTAACGATTCCTCTTTGCCCTTTAGAGCTTTTTTATCGATAATTTTAACGGCAAAGTGATCACCAGGCGAATCCTTGCTTTCGGCTAAACGAACTTCAGAAAAGGCGCCCCTGCAGAAAGAAGGGGGAAACTACATCTCTGCAAGAAACAATCTCACAAAAAAATATAGAAATTAGTTACTCACGTTCCCAAAAGTCCATGTAGATTGTACTTCTCTTCAATTGACACTTGTTTATTTAATTCTTTTGTATCTTTAGATTTGGCCTTTTTGCCAGAATCCTTTTTGCCAAACAGTGGCATATCTTGTTTAAACTTATTTTACAACTTTCGTTTGACTTTTCAAATAATTAATCATTAAAATTTTTTGATATTTAATATATTTGCCTTCCTCTAATAGCTAGCCAATATTATTTGTTGAGAGCAGACGTCTTTCTGTTGAGAAGGAATCAATACGAAAAGTTTTGTAAGAAAAGTTTGTAAAATATTTATTTTTAGCAAGAGATTTTTAAAAAAAAATTTGTTTACAGTCACTATTAGAATTTTTTAAGTTACTTTTTGCATCAAAACATTTTTTTGCTTAAGCCCGTTGAAAAAAAGTTTCAAAAGTAGAATTGAAAACTTTCAATGGGCACTTAATTGGTTAAGGAAAGTATTATAATTTAATGACCTTTCCATTGATACCATACTTTCCATAAAGTAAGTTCAATTTATGGGTAGATTTAACTTCAAGTGTTGTGTAAATACTTTTGACTACCCCTGTATATTAGTAATCTTTTGCAGTCAAAGGTCAATCGCGCAACTGAGATAAGGTTATACAAAAATGTATAAAAGTGTTTATTCATCTGTGTACAAATACTACAAATTTTAAAAACAATATTCCAATGTGATTAAAATATGATCAGACTGAAAAAAAGATAATTGTATTGAGCCAAGCAAAGTAACGGAGTAAGCCTGACAACAACAACGGAGAATTTTATACATAACGCGTAAGAAAGCTCTTGTTGAAAACCCTGACCCCTAGATTTTATGCGTACATTTTTTTTTATGTATATGTATGAGTCAATTTTAATCTGCGGTTTTCTTTGCTCGATTTTGACCGTTTATTTACCTATCCTAAAGAAAATAGTGTAAACTAAATAAAATTCCAACTTCGCCACATGGTATAGAAATTTCTTAAAAAGGGAAAATAAATCACTATTAAAAAACCACAATTAGGCACTCAGAAGCGAAAAACAAATTAATATAATATAAACAAAAAAGAGAACAAGTAAGAAGGCTCTAAAAGAGATTACCCGACTAGGAGATACCCCAAACATAAAACCATTATACCCCTTTTACTCATTTTATGGGTTTGGGTATAAAAAGCAACAGCATTAAATGTTTTCATCTACTATTTAAGCACAAGCTTACTCGGTTAGCTCAATATATACGTATAAGAGACTTGATCTTTTGGATTATAAGAGCGCAACTGCATATTGACATTAATTTGTCTTATATTGATCCTTACGTTGTGACTTACTGCGTTGAAACAAAGTGTTTCCACACCATTAAATAAATGTATGTATATAGTTTGCGTAACACATTTATAGTTACGTATACTATGTAGTTATTAATTTACTTTTTTTCTATTTTTTTAGTAAGTAAATAAATAAATAGCTTAAAATTTTAGCTTATTAGCTCAATAATCATAAAGTTAAGGTATGCATTATAAAACAGAAAAACATTTATTAAAAAAAAACAGTAACGAAATATAATTAATAAATATGTAATTTTGTTGTCAAAGCCGTTGAATTATTTGACGTACGTTTGATTTACTCACTTGTGAATTTAAAACAGCACGTACTATTTTCAGCGTTGATTATATTCAACTAAATAGTATTTCCAACTAAACAACATGGATGCATGTGTTAACATATTCAAGTTTTTAAACACGCATTAACATTAGTGTATAACTTTAGTTTACATTTGTATTTTAAAAGCACATACATACACACACAAACATATAAATAAAATACCATTCGTATAACTGTATGTCATGTAAATAGCGAAGGTATAAGTCGATTTTATTTGAAATGAAACACATTGCGGTTTACATGTGTATGTGTATGTGTATGGTTTTATCATTTATATGTATATATGTGTAGGCACGTACATAATACTTTATGAATTTAGTATTATTAGCACATAATATTTAAAAAATACATATAATGTATCTTAAAAAAATGGACATGTATGTACATGCACATGTTTCATTATTACTGTAAATATAAATCGAACACCAATGACATACACAAATCGCGATTTTCAACTAAATTTGAAGCTATAAAGTTAATTTCTTGTTAGTCATTAACATTTACAGCGTTCCAAAACTATAAAAAGCGTGTAAATTTTCTACGAATTACGAATTTACTTATTAAGCTGACTTTACTACATGTATAGTTAGTTGTATTGATTTTTCAAGTCTGAGTTGCGTTTTATTTGCATACATTTTAAAACCAATGTTTGGTCACACTGTTATTGCAAGGTGTTTACTCGCACCACTAACCAACCAAGCAAAATATTAAACACTTGTCATATACCACACATGAACGTCGCAACAAAACTCCGACCAAAGGGAACCCACTCGCTTTGGCTGCAAATCAAAAAGTATTTAACAGAAAGAGAGGTAACCAGAACTGGCCGCTTTAACAGAAAAAGTTTAGTCGTTCCGAAGGAACAATTGCCTAGTCATCTTATAAAAGTATAAGTTGAAAGCCAGCTGGTGGTTGCGGGACTGGATAAGGTGGATAAAAACCAAATCGGCCAAATTGAGTTCGGCAGTTTTAGACTTTTGCTTCGATTTGCTTGCTGCTGCCTTAGATGGGAGGGTAGCTTACATTTCATATTAACTTTGCGTAAGTGATCCAAAAAGTATTTAACAGAAAGAGTGGTCACCAGAACTGGCGAGACTTATACGCTTCTGGAAGTTTAGTTATGCGCTTAGGGTCGGGCAAAGTAGAGAGAGCGGGCAATTGCCCTCAACGCAGACCAGCTGCTTATGTTTTGATTATTGCTTCATTGCTTATACTTCGAGGTTCGCCGCCATTTCGCGAAATGAGTCTGTTTTTTTTTTTTGCGAAAAAGGGTATAATGGTTTTGTGCAAAAGTATGTATCAGGCGGAAGTAAACAGATCTGACTCCATATAAGATACATATTCTTGATCTGTTTGTCCATCTGAATGAAAACATCGATCTGAAAATCTGTGACAACTTATCATTCATCGAAATCGGTTAAGAAACAGATAGATATCGAAGACTGAAGCTAATAGCCTATTTCCATTGCTCCGTTTCCGTAAATTTTAACAGTAACTGACGAAAGCTGTTTCCATTGCTCTGTTAACTGAACCTCCGTAAATAAATCAGCTGTTCGGTTTGTTTTGCTTTGTATTTTCTGCAAAAAAGTGAGAAAAACTTACCGAAATTGTACATTGCAAATAAGTAACAGCGTGCTGCCAACTTTTATGGCTTATTTTTAATGCCTACAAGCATTTTTGCTTGCATTGCAGACACAGTATTACGTATATACGTAATAGTTATACTAAGCTGCCATAAGTGCAACAAAATTATCCGCCCAAAGTTGTAAAAGCAATACTTTGAAACTTTAGTCCCAGTTCAATTGCTTCCTACGATAATTCATAAAAAAATTTTTTAATTACTTTTTGAATATTACAAATATTGCGCCTACCTATTCACAATTTCTGCTATTCACAATCATCTGTTTTGCGACTGTTACATTAAAAGTGCCCATAAACAGCGATGTTTTATCGAACAAGTGTTCAAATGAACCAGTTCCTCTTCAGTTATTCTTCAGTTAATATTTACGGTCAGTTTTACTTCAGTTAATTCCTTATGGGAGAATACATGCAAACTGAACCTCAGTTACTGTTAACTAACATAACTGAGAATAACTGAGCAGTGGAAATACGCTATTAGTCACATAATACACAAAAAATGACTGTACTGTATAATATACATATGTATGTGCTGGTGCTGTGGCTGACACGCACAAACTGCGCAGATCTTAAATACCCTTTATCGAAATATTCACTGCTAGTCAATATAATTACTAACAAATAAATGTAGCATTATGATCACTAATGTTTAGTATTTGTTTTCTTTTACAAAAATATTATTAATACTAGTTTTTAATGAAGTCATGTAAATGCCCTTCCATATATCCAAAATACTAGTAAGTGTAATATTTGGATATCATATCTAAGGTTCTTGCATTCAGCTGATCACTTACGCAAAGTTAATATGAAATGTAAGCTACCCTCCCATTTAAGGCAGCAGCAAGCAAATCGAAGCAAAAGTCTAAAACTGCCGAACTCCATGAATCTAAGAAAACCAGATTGCGCATTGCGCAGGTCCGTTAGTTTTTCTCAAGCAAACAGCTGATTTTGTGACGTCACAGTAGACTACAACATTTTTGTGCTGCATGCAATTTGCATGGATATTTATGTGCAAGTTAGCTCCACAATATCTTTAAAACAAACAGCCACCAAGCTTTGTTCATTGCAAAGGGACTTCACAGGGAACATACCCAAAGCGTTGACTGTGTTGGCAGGGTCAAAAAACAATTTTTTCAGTCAAGAATGTTGTTTTAAATAAGACTGCCTTTTACACACAAATTCCATTAAATTCAAACTGCGCGCCACAGCTGCAGTCTACTGTGACGTAGATGCGCAGTAGATTTTTATTTTGACACAGCGAATGCGCAATCTGGTTTTCTTAGATTCATGGCCAAACTCAATTTCTGTGACAACAACAAGAGATATGAAAAAGGGCAACAACTAATCTTGCGATCACAAAAAAATGCAAAACAATAATGGCCGACTTGGTTTTTTATCCACCTTATCCATTCCCGCAACCACCAGCTGGTTTTCAACTTATACTTTTATAAGATGACTAGGCAATTGTTCCTTCGGAACGACTAAACTTTTTCTGTTAAAGCGGCCAGTTCTGGTCATGATGGAATCATAGACTAATAAATGTAAACAGACTGGTAACCAGAATTGGTCATGTTAAGGCCCTGTAAACAAAAACGCAAGACCCAAACGCTTGTTCCCCTACTACGAAACTTATCTGGTTTCGTTTTGACATTGGCTTCGTTGTTTATTTTTCGTTCGTGTTTGTGTATTGTTCTTCGCATACACACGGCACAGAGTATATGTATGTATGTATTGACGCTCACAGCGTCAATGGACAGCGTATATTGCATTGAAGTGTATTGAATTAAAATAAATTGCATAATGAAATTAATATTATGTTTATTGGCCTAAGTTGTGTATTTTAATGCATGGTTTAAAGCAAATTAAAGTATAGTTTATTTTCACTAAAACGATAATTTGCCGGCAGCAAAGCAATTATTTTTTATTTTGTTGAATGTTTTACTTTGCAGGCTGCACTTCTTCGACCTCGGGTTCAACACCGCGTTCCGACATTTGTTATAATATATATGTATATATCTTTTTTTCTGACTTTTAAGTCCTCCTAGAAAAAGAATGTAATGAAAATTCTCATGTTTCGCACTTGTTTGAACTTAGTTTCCATGTTTATATGGATTAAACAATTTAAAGTGAGTAAAAAAAATAATATAAATATTATCTGTAGGGTTTTAGTTTTAAGAAAATCTGATTTTAAGAGCACTTTTGTGGAATCACTTTAGATATCAACTTATCGCTTCAATCTTCAGCACAAAAGTCACAAAAAAGCATTATGCACTTATTCTAACGCGCGTAAACTTTCGTTTTAGATTTGATTTCCTTTTTTGTGTCAAATTACATCGAACACAAAATAACACCAGCCTCAAGCTAGATGCTTGTTTGTAAAAAAATTTTATGACCGGAGTTCAAACCCTAGTCAAATTAATCACATTTTTTTTCTCTCTTATTTTTTGCATTTTTATTTGAAATATATAGTACATTCGTGTTTTATGTTCAAATATTATAATATTAAATACAATTATTTATTTAAGTATTTGAAAGCATAGTACGTTTTTTAAATGTTATTTTAAATTTCACATTAAGATACCATATATAAATTACATTTAATTAGTTATAAGTGCCTTTCCTTATGGCCAAAACACATTTTAAAACAAGTAAAAACGTTGCAGTCGGACGCAACCGACTGCGAAATACTTTGATACCAGTAAAAGAACGGTTGATAAGGGAGAATGCAGGGGCGAAGGGAGTGGGCCATGTGGTAAACATCGCCAGCTATCATGTTACCAAATTTGGTGACTTTAGCTCAAAAACTGTGGAAGATAACTTAACTCCCAAATTTAAAAGGTGGGCGGCAGAGGTAGGCGTGGCATCTTAATTTTTGAATCAAATGTTTTAAACTGTCACCATCTATATTCATAAAAAGTTTGGTGGCTCATGCTCAAAAACTGTTAGAGATATAGCCGATTCCGATTTTATAAGGCGGGTGGCTTAGGTGGGCGTGGCATTCAAAATTTTGATGCACATCTTTGGTAGATGCTGCCTTCTATCTTTCTACCCAATTTACGGGCTCTAGCTTAAAAACTATAAGAGATATCGAAATTTCCGATTTTAAATAGTGGGCGGCAGAGGTGGGCGTGGCATCCTAGTTTTTGATGCAGACCTTTTGTAGCTGTCACCATATATCTTCCTACCAAATTCGGTGACTCTAGCTCGAAAAATGTGAAAACTATAGGCGTTTCCAATTTCAAGTAGAAGGGGGGATGGGGGCGGAATCAGGGGGCGTGGCATCCAAAATTGTAATGCATTTTTTGGGGAACGTCAATATCTATCTTCACAAAAAAATTTGGTGGCTCTAGCCCAAAAAATGTGAAAACTATAGGCGTTTCCAATTTCACGGAGAAGGGGGGGATGGGTTCGGAATCAGGGGGCGTGGCATCCAAAATTTCGATGCATTTTTTTGGGGAACTTTAATATCTATCTTGACACAAAATTTGGTGGCTCTAGCCCAAAAAATGTAAAAACTATAGGCGTTTCCAATTTCAAGGAGCAGGGATGATGGGGGCGGAAGGAGTGGCGTGGCATCCAAAATTTTGATGCAGGTTTTTCAGGGACATGACTAGCTATCTGCGTGCAAAATTTGGTAACTCTAGCTGTAAGAATGTGAGAAATATTTGGTTTTATCGGTTTTCAGTTATCGAATTTATCGATTTCCCAGCCTCCTAGTGGGCGTGGCAACCCAATCTTGACACTTTATCTGTACCGTCTATAGATAAACATAATTGCAAAGTTTCAAGTCTCTAGCTTTACGGGTGTCGAAAAAAGTTGCGTTCATACGGACGGACGGACAGACGGACAGACAGACACCATGACGGACATTGCACAAAACCAATATACTATGAGACCTTCGGTATCAAAGTATAAATAGCATAATTAAGTATATTGCGTTTATCTATTTAATAACGCAAAGTTTAAATAAAGTCAAACTACCCTTCCTTGCTAGGGTAGCAGCAACCAGATTCAAGCAAAAGTCTTAAATTGCAAAACTCAATTTCTGTGACAACAACAAGAGAAATTAAAAAGGGCAACAACTAAACTTTGTCTAGCGCATCGCACACTTTGCCATCAAAACAAAAACCTAAACAATAATGGCCGCTGGTTGTCGCCGAGAATCTACGAAACAACTGATCGAAGAATTTATAGTTTCACCAGTGAAGCGCTCCGACCACGCAGAATGTTAGTTAACATAACAGAGCAGTGCTTATTTTCAGTCTTGTTACATTTATTCGTCTATGATTCCATCATGGTTCTCGTTACCTCTCTTTCGTTAAATACTTTTTGGCATAACTCAGTGGCTTAAATGTTTACAGCCCGGTAAAATATTAACAGTCCTGTTAAGTGTTAAGTGAGAATGTAAAGTCACATATGTCAGCGAACTATCGGAAAACATCGAAAATGTCGATAGTCCCTAACATTAGTATATATCCATCCATCTCATCTGTCAGAAACAATTTTAGAGTCTAAACGATTTTGTACAAATCAGTGCAAAGTGCCGCATCTAAATAGTATGTGTGAACTGAACAAATAACTATTTCAGTGATGCATATTTTCAGTGTTGAAAAGTGTAAGAGAAAGGCCACTACTTTGTTAAATTTTTTTAATGTGGTTACACTGTCCACTTTTCCATGGATTGTGTACATATATGTGTGTTTTATCTAAAACAAGAAGTAACTAGACTTAAGCTGCAAAATAATGTGTTTTATGTGAATTTTGACATGAAAAGATCATCAAAATAAACCGTATGATTGAAAAATCTGTAATCGCCTGCAAACGACTGCAAAATCTATTGTGTGTATCTCTTACTGTGTATGTATTTATTTAAGTGTATGTGCTTTACATACATTTGTACATTTGAGCGTCCGTCCTCAAATGTAGATTTTAAGAAAGAAAAAAAAAAAGAAAAATGTGTGTTTACTTTATGCAAACTAAAATTCCGGCACAAGAAAAACAAAAAATATGTTTAGTACATACAAAAACGTAGAATTTATACTATATAATATTTGCTCTATACAAATTTTTTCATACTTGTATCGGGCCCAGGTAAACAACTTTTTCTGAGATCAGTAACTAAATAATAACAATGTCGACTAAGTCTCGCGTCTGCTCGTCATGTTTGTTTGAAAATTGTACAATTTACAAAATGTTGCTATAAATGGTTAGTTAAAAAGTATGTGTTTTTTTTTTTAAATTTTATATTTGATTTTTAGCGTGTAATAAAGTCAAAACTTTAATTTTTCCCTTCAAAGTGGCTACATTTATAATATATATAAAAAATCGCTATTCAGACACAAAAAAAAAAAGGAGAAAAAGCAGTCTCTAGTCGAGATTGCCGGTCTAGCGAATACCCTGCACCTTGTAATTTATATGTGACTAAACTTCCATCTTCGATATCGAAGATTTTCATTATTTTGTATTTTTTATTTCTAAAACCTATTTCACATTTTCCTAATTCAAGATTTTGTTTGTTTTCGATCACATGTGTATATCGGAAACGAAAAGAATTATCGAAAAGCTGAAATTATCGGCGCAAAGCTGAATATCTCTCATGTCGACGTCGTCCCCCTCCTCCTCCTCCCCCCCCAACTCTTTCTTAAATATAGCTTAAGATCCACATAATACATTTATTTAATGTGATTTGTTCTTTGTTTGCTCAACAGAGTCCACCTGGCACAACTTTCTACGGCGATCAAGGTGACATTTCATAAAAATAAAAGAAATGCAATCAACGAATTGGAAACTCGAACCAAATAGGAAAAATAAAAATGACACAACATCTTCCACAAATATATTGGCTTCCACACAATTAACTGTTAATAATCAGATGCCATTGAAGTACAATATTTGGCGACTCAATCAACTAAAGTTTTTGCATTTAATATGGCTTATTGTCGTTGCGTACAGTTTCAAAATTGCAAATGCTGATCAAGGTAAGCAAATGAAATTGTTCATATTAAATATAAATTGCAAAAATATTTATAATTTTTTTTAGTTGTTTTGTTGGACACAACAAGAGAAGCTACTCTGGAATGGACAAGGTATCCTTACGGACCACAGGCTCAAACTCCAGGCGTAAGTCCAAAAATGTCTACCTAACAATTTAATACATAGAACTATTAAATAATAATACAATAACAACGCATGTCCAATAATAGCCCTAATCCTTGGCATCCAAATATTTTACTACCAAACTTGGTAACTCTAGCTCAAAAGTTGTAGAAGTTATGGGAATTTCCGATTTTGAAACACAAGTTCCTTAAAATATAATAATAGTTATACACTAAAAAATGGAAAATCAATCAAAGCCTAAGAAAAAGCCGAGCTTAAATTAGCTTTAGATTTGGCTGGCAACGACTTCAATTCAAATTTATCTTTAGCTTAATATAGAAAGGACGTAACTCAATTTTTTTCGAAATCGCGTTTTTTGTCCACTCCCTAATACACATTTCTGTAAAAACTCGATGTGCTTTGATTAAAAATATCGAAGTTATAGTCAATTTAAAAAAAAGCCTTTTCATACTTTGTGCTTCAGATTTGATTAAGTTTTTTGCTTCTCCTGTAAAACAACAAAAAATGCGAGTTAGGTCCTTTCTATATTAAGCTATCGTTATATTAATTTATCTTTCTTTAATAATGTATTAGTATTTAAAATGAAGAATTCTATTTTGACTATTTACCATTTGTTTCAGTGGGTTGAAGAATCGTTTACGGACTTTGTCAAAGGCATTAACTGGCGTAGTTATGTTGTCTGCGACGTTGCCTATCACAACGTGAACAATTGGCTTTGGTCACCATTTATTGACCGTGGACCCGCTAACCGGCTTTACATTGAAATACAATTTACAATACGGGACTGTTCGTTGTTTCCAGGTACGAATTTGAATTGACATTGATTACGAGCTAAATAAAAAAACGCATTAAATTTCAGGAAACGCCTTGTCATGCAAAGAGACATTTAGTTTATTGTTCTATGAATTTGATGCAGCAACTCGAGAGCCGCCGCCATGGCAAACGGACAGCTATAAACTGATTGCTAGAATTGCGGCTGGCGAAGGACGCTTTAATCAAAACTCCGATGTGGATATAAATACAGAAGTCAAGAGCATAGCTGTGAACAAAAAGGGAGTTTACTTTGCATTTCGCGATCAGGGCGCTTGCATAAGTGTGTTGGCCGTAAAAGTTTACTACATCACGTGTCCGGCGGTTACGGAGAACTTTGCCCATTTCAATGAGACGCCCACAGGTCGAGAGATAACCATAATTGAGAAACAGAATGGTACGTGTGTGGAAAACGCGGAACCGTATGAGCCACCAACCTATCTATGCAAAGGCGATGGCAAATGGACAATTTTGACTGGAGGATGCCGTTGCAGGGTCGGATTTGAGGCGAATGAGGTTAACAACACTTGCAAAGGTAAGTGCCTGTTACTTGAGATTCGAATTTGTATAATTAACATTTGTTTATTTCAGAGTGTCCGGCCGGAACGTTTCGATCGGCGGAAGTACGCAAATGTGTGCCATGTCCACCAAATTCGAATAGCTCCAAAACGGGTTCACCTTTGTGCAAGTGCGTCCCAGGATTCTACAGACATCCTGCAGACGGCAGACATATGCCCTGCTATAAACCGCCAGGCGCACCTCTGAACCTTACACTTTTATTTGTTGACCAAACAAGCGCTATAATATCGTGGACGGCGCCACCAAAAGATGATTTGTTTTTGCCAAATACCATAGAGAAATATCGCACGGATGTTGTGTATAAAGTACGTTGTAATATCTGCAGCTCGAATGTGATGTTCAATCCGTCAACGGACACGTTTAATGAAACGAAAATTACGCTCACCAATTTGGAGCCTGTGACGACATATTCGTTACAAATACATGCGACAAATGGCATCTCTTCGCTGGCCGAAAGCAGCCCGTATGCCAACGAAACAATTACGAACAGTGAGAACTTCATCTTGAACGCAACGAGTTTTTCAAGTGCTGTCAACAGCCAACAATTGGATCTTAGCGAGGTTAAAACAAAATATGCGGAAATTGTATTCACAACCGAGTCTGTCATACTCTCAACCGTATTTAATCTACGCATTGTGGCCATAACATACAATGACGTTGAGCTTGTGTGGGACAAGCCTGTCCAGACGGATACTCCGGTTGAGCTGTATGAAGTACGTTGGTTTCCCAAATCCGAATTGGATGCTGTTAATAAAACTGTATTGAACACAAAGGAGACAAAAGTTCGCATCGGTAATCTGATGGAAAACACTGAGTACGGTTTTCAAGTGCGTTGTAAAACTCTAAATGGATTTGGCTCCTATAGCAATATGGTCTACGCCCAAACCCATCAATCTGTTGGTTCAGGTATTTACTTTATTGTTTGATAAACTTGTTTTTATTAATTTTAATATCCTTTATAAGTGTATGACGATTCAATTCAAATACGATTTATTGCTGGCGCCATTGTGACGGGAGTGTTCTTTTTGGTTATCTTTATTGTCGCGACTGTCTACTTTATGAGATCCAAACATCAAGACGAGCTCGATAAAAAATCGACTAACCATCTGCCATTACCAATGGATTACGCAAGTAATGAAGGTAAGCAGCAATATACATATATAAAGTTGATTTTAAATTGTATTTGCGAAAGTCCTCACAAAAAACCAAAGTCTATAGTGATTTACCAGTTTAAAAATAAATTAACTAGCAAAATATTGATATGATAAAGATTAGAAAAAGATGAAAAATATTATTGTTTGTAATCACAATAATCATTTGTTATTTGTTTATATCCCCCTATTCATTATTACTGAAACCAATCTCTTTTTAAGGACTGGTTGTGACATATAGTAAGTCTTTTTAACATTTAACACTTATATAGCTATAGATTTGCTTGAACATACAGATAGTAGACGCAATTCTATTTTTTACTTTATATATATTTATTTAGTACTTTAAGTCATTCGCTAAAAATCATCTACAGATTAACAATATTCGAACTTAAGTTGTTTTTTTTTTTTTTAAATATATTTTTGTATAATTTGTGATCAATGTTTCTTATCTTTACTTATAGTAAATACCATGGATACAACTCCAATTGTCAAGACACAGCATTCGAATGGTATATAATTTATGTTATCTGATTTTTATTTTACGGTGTGGGTTTTATATGCAAGTAATCAAACTTAGTCTAAGTCTCTTCAATTTACATTTTAAGCTGCCACACAAAAATTCAATTATGATTATTTCTTGAGCATATCCAATATTTTTAATGAACGCTTTATTTTACGTAACATTGTTACTTATTTGAGCTCATTTTTGAATTTACAGTGACAACGCCCTTATTTGGTAATAGCCGGAGCTACGTTGATCCTCATACATATGAGGATCCAAACCAAGCCATAAAGGAGTTTGCTCGCGAAATCGATGCAAATTATATCACAATCGAAGCTATTATTGGTAAGTAACATGTTAATCTATATCAAAATACTTTCTTTAATCGACATTTTAGGTGGCGGAGAGTTCGGTGATGTTTGTCGTGGTCGCCTTAAAATTCCGCCGAATTTTGTTCAGGACATTGACGTAGCAATTAAAACATTAAAGCCAGGTATGTTTAAACGCGAAGCACATACAAATACTTTTAGATTTTTGACTGCTGTGTCTTTTTTTTGTAGGTTCTTCGGAAAAAGCGCGGTGTGATTTTTTGACTGAAGCTTCAATAATGGGACAGTTTGATCATCCAAACGTGATATACCTGCAAGGTGTGGTAACACGCTCCAACCCAGTCATGATAATAACCGAGTACATGGAAAACGGCAGCCTGGACACATTCCTGCGCGTTAATGACGGCAAGTTTCAAACACTTCAGCTGATTGTAATGCTACGTGGAATCGCCAGCGGAATGTCCTACCTGAGTGACATGAATTATGTGCACCGTGATTTGGCAGCACGTAACGTGCTTGTGAACGCACAGCTTATTTGTAAAATCGCCGACTTCGGTCTGTCTCGCGAGATCGAAAATGCCAGCGACGCATACACGACGCGGGTAAGTCAATTGAATGATCCTTTAAAAGGTAGTATTGGAGTTTTATATATTTATACTGTTATACTAAGAGGTAGAAAGAAACATATATGCTTATACAATATATAAAACTATTTGTCCTGACTGAATGACTCCCACAACGCAGATCCCAAACGACAACCAAGATCTGTTTTTATATTACAAAAAACGTAATTTGAATCGTATTTGAATACTTAGACCCGTTTTACACGATAAACTTTTCTGATGATTTATTTTCTCATTCTGTTTTAAAACTATTTGGAGGAAGAACTATATCCACCTTCGCACTAATTGCCAACGAATAATTTGTGTTCGGATTTATTTAATTATATTTGTTTATTAATTTATTGCGACACCGGGTAGGTTTGTTCGCTTCCATGCGCTTATCAAACGAGAGTGATCGTTGGCAAACGAGCTATAGGTGTAACAACTTTAACATAGAGATAAAGAGAGCGCAAGAGCTTTAACTGTGCAAGCATGCAAGCTTTAAAAGCATTCATAATAAAAGAGATTAACATATGTTTTAGGCAAAGCAAACATTGGCGCAGGCAATTACATTTACTACTATTTTAATACAAAGTATAAACTGAATGTTCTGCTCCCGACACAACCACCTTCGCAAATCTGCTCGCATTTACACGATGAACTTTTTCATTCAATGTTTTCTTTGTAAATGCAACTCTGATTTAAATTTATTGTCGATAAACATACATTTCGCCCCGAATTCAACAAGTTCTTTGGTCCAAAACATTTTTATTAATAATTTATAAGCCACAACCATGTATTTACTATTTGCGCTAATATTTGCTTGTGCGATATTTAGTATCGATAACTTTATTATTCACATCAAACAATGTGCAACTCTGTGTTTACATGCAATGAGAAAAATAAATCCTTCCTACAAAAGTCATGTAGCATTGCTTGCAGCTGTTACCCCTCTACTCCCTTTGCCAACAAGCGAATGTTTCAGTAGCAAAAACTTCATCGTGTAAAACGGGTCTTAGATTGGATTTTCCCAAATAAATCTTGAGGCCAAAGGGGCATTTCATAGCCGTACCGATATATGTAGGTATGACGGCATTTGATAAATATTGAAGCACTTTCAGTTTGCTTCCAAAATTTATCGACATTATAAATTCAATAAGGTCTTAATCATTCCTCCTTCAGATTTTTCTTAACCTACAGTTTAAAATCAAATCGTTTTTTTAAACCCAAGTCACCAACGTAACTTGCACAACCTGCTCTTATGATTTTGTGAGCGCACAATTTGCTTGTATTTTGTTTTTGCAATAATCCGTTTGTGGGTCTAGCTAGCAACAAATTTATTTTTTTTTAATCCGGCCCGCGATCACAAAACAAAGTACGCAGGAAAGTTTATGCTGTCTATTAAGGAGCGACCCAAAATCTATAAAAGTGGGACAAATTCTCATAAAATATTATTGTCCATTTGCAAGCAAGCAACTGTGTGTGTAAAAAAGTAAAGATTGGTGTCCTTGCTGTGTTTGAACTCCAAAGTAGAGTTTGAGATTCAATGAGTTTGTGTAAAGAACACAAATAAAAATAGTTTGCACGAGCTGAGGGCTCGGAAAGGTTGGTTTATGTATTGGATATACATAATAATTTCGTTAATTCGACCTATATATCCGATCTTTTGTCGATTTTGCTTTGTTTACTTGACTCTTTATAGGGTGGTAAAATTCCAGTACGTTGGACGGCACCGGAGGCAATTGCATTTCGAAAATTTACATCCGCATCCGATGTTTGGTCTTATGGAGTCGTATTATGGGAGGTCATGTCGTACGGGGAGCGCCCCTATTGGAACTGGTCAAATCAGGTTAGTATTCCTCCTATACCTGAAACGGAATAGCAAAGCTGATACAAATTAATTGATTGTACGCAGGATGTAATAAAGAGCATTGAAAAGGGATATCGGCTACCAGCACCGATGGACTGTCCTGAAGCTCTTTATCAGCTTATGTTGGATTGCTGGCAAAAGCAGCGGACGCATCGGCCTACATTTTGTAGTATTGTCTCAACTTTAGATAATTTGGCTAGACAACCGCAGTCTCTACTTACGACTCGAAATTCGCCAGAAAATGATAATACACATATACTGGATTCGCAACGTGGTCATAATATTTTTATAAGTACTGATCTATGGCTCGAAAATATAAAAATGTCAAGGTATAGTCAACACTTTCGAGAGGCTAATTTAGTGAGTGCTCAACAGGTATGTTTACTCGATCTAATATACCATTCGATATTCTTCTATAACAAACTATTGTATATTCCATAGATCTCAAGGTTAACAGCTCAACAGCTATCCGATATGGGTATTACTTTAGTTGGACATCAGAAAAAGATATTACACCAAGCTCGGCAGCTGGATACAATAATATAGAAAGTTTATTCTTTAAGATGTACATAAAAAAAAGAAAAGAAAAAACTGACAAAAAACCATTACATTTATAAAGTATGTATATAATATACAACTGGCATATATGTTAAGGCACATTTAAATTTAGTTTTGCGCCAAAAGATCGCTGTATATGTTAATTAACAATCTGAACTGATAAACTCTACACCATTTCATTGTTTTCGTAATAACTTAAGTGTGGGTCAGCTTTAGATTTCATATTCAATTAATTTTGCGTTAGTAAAACCAGCTAAATGATTTTTCAAAATACATAAGTATACCACAAATCGTGTATTTGACAAATACAAACATAAGACCTTTAAGGTTTACACACAAGCAAAACGTCACATGATACATTATAAAATATATATATATATATCAAATTTTGTAGTTTTTTTTGTTAGTTGTAAGCTACTAAACACAATTTTTGTTTACCTGTGTTTGATTTGTACGATTTTGTGTGGTACTTGCATTTTAAAAGGCGGACTGAAATATATTTTTAGTTTTGTTTAATTTTAACGAACTTATTTTAATCAGCAAAGAAGCATTGACAGCTTCAACCATACGAACCGTATCGCAATATTGGAGGCATTTCTTTCACATGCCACAAATAAAATAATTTGTTCATAAATTACTTGTGTGATTCTTGCGTATGGTTATGTATTTGTATATATTAATTTCTGTATCTTTATGGATATGATAATATACTTACATACAACGTTCAAACAAAATTTAAAAAAAAAAAAAAAACGTAGAAAAAATTTTAAAAAAAATACCAGTAAAAAACATTTTTATAACGATACATGTATTACGTAAATAGTACAAACACACATACTTATACATATGCCTTTTAACGTCTGAGGCTGATATTTGATTGAATTCGTTTATATTTAAAACATTTGTAAACATATGAGCATACTCACATGTATATACATACATACATACATACATATACTTATCGGACACAACATACAAAACATGTAGTTTTAAACATTTTTATATCCCACAAATGTTTTATTATACAACTCATAAGTAAATAATGAATTTCCACAACGGAAATTAACCCATATATACATACAGTCGTGTTTAAAGTATTTAGTAGGGACAACAAAGAAAATTCAAAATTAAAAAGCTTGATTTTTTGTTCATAAAAAGCTTAGAATTTAGAAAACGATATACAAAATGCATTTAAAATTTTTAAACTTTAATTAAGCTTTACTTGTGTTGTTGCTAATATTTTAAACACGACAGTATAAGACTACTAATAAATAGCCAAAATACTGCATTTAGTGAAGGTGGATTTATCTTGAGATTTGGACTTAACCAAGTATTATTTATATATTGCATACCCATGTATTAATTTGTAGCGACATTCATTTTATATTGTTCCCAAAACCTAAATGAACATCAAATTTAATAAACATAACACCACAAATTATCATTAGTTTAATTGAAGATGCACTCAGAATTTTTGAATATGTTTTAAAAGTATGATGAGTTAAGAGCATTCTCTGAAAATTTCAAATCAATCCGATGAATAGTTTTCGAGATATTCAGTAATTACTCAAGCATCATTGAACCTCAAGATTGTGACTAGAGCAAAAAGTTAATTTTTCAAAGTTTAATAACTCAAAGAATATCGAATTTAACCAAATTTTGTACAGAAGCAATGACGTCACTTTGCAGGCCGATCCTGTAAAGTTTTCGACGCATTGAGCTCTGCAAGCGCTTCTTTCTGGAGCTGATGTTCAACATTTTGACGGCAATGCGTTTTCAGTCGATTTAGTGCCTCTATGTTATTGAGTGCTTAGTGGCAGAGAGTATTTAACTCATGAGATGAATTCAGAGCTGCCAACTATGGGGAAATAATTTTGTTGTCTGCCTTGCCAACTTGTTCAACCTTTGTTAACTTGCGCTAGAAAAACGATTTATTTTTAACAGGTTGCCAACGCTTACTGACGCTCATTTTATGAACGGTCCACGTAAATTTATTTATTTCGGAACCCTTTATTTTTATTTCCAATTCTTTGCAGTTACATTTAAGCATGATACAATTAATTGTATCATGCATTTAAGTTGTCTTGTCACACAACTTCTTTTGGTATTTGTACAATCGCTGTGTACGGTCAGACTAATTTACAAAGAACGAGTGAGCGAGAGCAACGTATCGGTACAAGTGCGATTCTAAATAGGTAAAAAAAAAAAAATAAGTGACGCTTAGCAATATTCTAAAAGTAGGTGGTTTTAGTTCTTTACACAATTTAAACTTGTTTTTTCAATAAGACTCTGATTTTTTGTGCGACGCCGCAAACATAAATGCAACCGAAAGTCACACACATGTACATACACTCCTAAATTTCTGCGTCTGTGTATGTTATATTTTAATCAAAGAGTTGCCACGTTTTAATTATTTTATATAAGTGATGTGATGAAAAAAGCATATAAAAAGTTCAAAACAATCAAATTGTTATTCCATTTACAAAAATTTTATTATAAGTTTGCATAAAGTATAAATGTAAATGGTAAATATTTATATGAAAAGCATCGCTTGGTAAGCAAAATTTGTACATTGCTAGGTGGCAACATTGTGAGCGCAGCCATTTATACTGTAGTAAAATTTCCCGTCCCGTTGAACGTGTGGTTTGATAAATTTTCGCCCGAAGAAAAGTAAAATTGTGTTTTTGAATTGTAGTTTATTTTTAGTCATTTAAAGAAAGAAAAAAACACTACAAATTACATAATGTGATAAATAATTTTGTTTTCTAGTTTTCGGAAAATGCGTGTAAGCAAGAATATGATTTGACATTAGTATGTACATACATTAAATATGTACGTACATATGGATGTGCTGCATACATATGTATGTATGTATGTACTTCATGAAATCGTTGTGGCTTGGCTTAGTATCACCATGCATATTTATGCATGTATCTTAAAATGTATATGTATGTGAAAGTGAATGCATATAAATATATATATTTTTGCAGAATATTTTTTATTAATCGATATTTAATACACAGAATAAGACTTCAGGGTTAATTTTATTAATTTCTTTGTTTTGCTCAGAAATATATATTTATATACATATACATATACATATACATATACATTAAATATGCATATATCTGTCTGTGTGTCAGTGAATGGCTTATTGGAATAGAGTGGCTAAAAACAATTTAATATGCTCATGCAATTTTGACCAAAGCTTTTTGTGCAAAATGCATATGAATATAAAAGGAAATTTTATTATTTCATTTCGGATACTTCGCTTATGATTTATATATGCATTAAATTTTTATCAGTATGTGTTAAAGCATATTTGTTGATTTGTGCGTATGGGTGCTTAGTCTATATGTGTGTAAATGTGTGAGCGCGAACAAAAGTACAGAGTTAAATAGGGTGATTGCGTCAATGACTACTGACCAGAGTTGTCAAGTATCATACACGTATACATAAATAAACTGTGTATACACTTTTCTGTAAAATAAATGATATATAATAAAAACATATTAAACCCATATTGTTGGTGCACATTTCGTGGACTAAGTTAAACATTAAAAAAAAAGAAATATTAATTATTTTTTTTACAAAAAAATCAATTTATGGTCTTAAACAGTTTTATTTTCAATCCACTAAAAACTACCAAAAGAGTAAAGTGCCTTCCTAAACTTCTTTAACACAAAAATTAATTTAAAAAGTCTTAATATTCAACTATTAACTTATCATATTAGTTCATATTAGTAAAATAAAGCTCTTGGAGCTCATTATGGCTGATTTTTCTTGAAATTTGTAAAGGTCACTTCGAATGTAAATGTATATATCCTTGATCAGCATCAAAAACCGAGTAGAAATAGCCATGTCCGTCTGTCCATCCGTCGAACTCAGAGACTATAAGAGTTAGAGACTTCAGATTTTGAACATAAGCTCATCTAAGTCCGTTTTCGATTATTGAAAAATCTTTTTTTTTGTTTCTGACATACACTTGAGCGATAAAAATAAAACATTGAATTTGGAAAATAAGAAATGTGTTTTGGAAAATCAATGCAAAATAATGAAAATCAGTGAAAACTTCATTCAATTGAAAATTAAAACTAAAAATTAAAATTACAAAATCAGAATCATCAAATTGAAGTATTAATGGCAAAAAATACTCCAAATGTGGAATGTTGTAGTTCATAAATACCAAATAATGATTACGTGCGTTGCATTTGTTCTTTTGGAATGTTTAAATTTACAAATTTATTAATTATTAGATAATACAATTTTTTGTAATTACTCATACATCGTTAATTTCTTGTAGAGCGTTACTCAACACTTGATGTGTTGTGTTGTAAACACAAATATATCGTTAGCTTAATATGGAAAGGACGTAACTCAATTTTTTTTGGAAATCGCGTTATTTGCTTTTTCTAAAATAACAAAAATGCGAATTACGTCCTTTCTACTATATTAAGCTATCGATATGTAAAGAAGGTTGTTAGCTTACATTACTGATGCAAGCTCTTTTTTCTTTGTTTATAGGTAACCAAAACTAACAATTAGGCCAACAGAAGCCGTTTTCGGAACACACAGAACAACAAGTGTCAGTAATATCAATTGTTAGCGAGAATTAAGAAGAGTTTAAACATTGAAAACAAGATTATTTCAAACAGCCCTGAAAGTATATTTAATGACAATGGCGTTGGCGGCAAGCTTGATGCAGGACTAGTTGGTGGAACTCCAGAGAATGGGAATGCGCCAAATACTTCAAGTGTAGCTAAAAATCAATTGCAGCAGCTGAATACAATGCGCGAGGCCCTCTTTGCCCAGGATGGCTGGGGATGCCAGCATGTAAACCAGGACACCAACTGGGAGGTGCCAAGCTCACCCGAGCCGGCCAACAAGGACCCATCAGGAGGACCGCCACTGTGGAAGCCCAACATTAACAATGGCACCGATTTGTGGGAATCGAATTTACGTAACGGCGGTCAACCCACCGTTCAACAAGTGCCAAAGCCATCTTGGGGACATACACCGTCATCGAATCTGGGCGGCACCTGGGGCGAGGATGATGATGGTGCGGACAGCACAAGCGTCTGGACGGGTCAGTCAGCAAATAGCGCAACACCTGGCGGTGTTGTGGGCGTAAATGCGCCCACTGTTGGTGCAGGCGTCGGCAACGCCAGCGGCGGTCCTCAATGGCCGCAAGGTGTTAATGTCGGTGTAGGAGTTGGCGTTGGCTTAAGCTCAACAGGCAATAACACTTCACCAGCTACTGGAGCTTTGCCAGTGGTCACTACAGGCTGTAAGTATACATGTGAACGTTAATACGAAATTAATTTTTTATACCGCGTGAACGTGAACCCATGAAATGGGAAAATAGGGTATTTTGGTTCTGGGCAAAAGTATGTAACAGGCAAAAGGAAACATGTCCGACCCCATAAAGTATAGTATATTTATTCTTCACCGAATTGTTAAAGTCTGTCCGTACGTCTGCCCGTCTGTATGAACGCGACGATCTCAGAGACTACAAGAGCTAGAGACTTCAGATTTTGATATAAGTTCTCCTATACCATAAGCAGAACAAGTTTGTTTCAAATTATCGATAACTATTCTGGTTTCCGATATACACATGTACTAGATTGCAATTTGGAAAATGTAAAAATGGGGGTTGAAATGATGGGTAACGATAGATTTTCATCGAAATCGGTTGATAAACACCAGAGATATCGAAGATTGAAGTTTAGTCACAGATGCATACAGATAAAAGCTGTGCGCGTTATATCCTAGTCGGGAAATCTCGACTAGAGCCCTCTTACTTGTTTTTTTTTTTACCATCTTCCAATATCGCCTAGTGGAATGAAACCTACCTTATGCTTAACTTCCATATCTACGAAATACACTTAAAAAATTTCATAAAAAAAAGGTCTAGATGTTTCGTAGAAGTATAAAAACACACAAAAAAGAAAAAAAAAAAGACTCGAGATTTTTACATATATCGATATTGTGCGTTTTGTTTGATTACAAATGTTGAATTTTGGTTTATGTAGGCGGAACTGGTGGCAACAATTTGACTGGTGCTGGGACAGTTGGAGGGGCTGGTGGAAGTGTTGGCTCTACTGGCAACGGATGGGGAGATCCTCGAGATATACGCCCGCTGGCTGGAGGTGGCCCCTTGGACATACGAAATGTGGATCCGCGGGATGCACTTTCAATGCGTGGCGTGGGTGCACCCACAGCGGATCCTCGTGACTTGCGCATGATTGATCCGCGCGATCCGATTCGCGGCGACCCACGTGGCATATCCGGCCGACTAAATGGTCAGTCCGAGATGTGGGGACATCATCCACAAATTGCACACAGTCAGATCCAAAATATCAACAAAATGGTCGGCCCCGTTGTCGGCACAGCCGGAACAAATGCGGCGAACTCAAATGTGGGTCCTAGTGGTGTCAATGTCGTGCCCAGCCATATTGGAGCTCAATGGGGAACAGCCCAAGCTGTAGTTGGTGGTGGCGGTGGTCCCAAGGATGTTGCCAAGCAACTTACGGGATGGGAGGAACCCTCACCGCCACCACAACGTCGCAACATACCCAACTATGATGATGGCACGTCGCTCTGGGGACAACAGACGCGCTTGCCGGGTGGTGGCGGCGGCGGGGGGGCACACTGGAAGGATATGACAGACTCAATCGGTCGCAGTCATTTAATGCGCAACCAAAACCCAACTGGCAACATCGTTGGCAGCAGCATCGTGGGTAACAGCAATGTGCCAGTCGGTGGAAATCCCAATAGTTCAATGTCTGGCGTGGGTGGTCCACAAGCACGGCTGGCAAACACCATTGGACCCAGTGGCGTTGGCGGTCAGCATGGCAAACCAGATGCCGGCGCCATGTGGGTACACCAAAATAATAACAGTGGCGGCCGGAATGCTCAAGTTAGCTCCTGGGGCGATGACGGTCACAATGTCAATGTTGGCGTTGTGGTTGGCTCCGCGGCCGTGGCTGGCGGAAACAACTGGGTCGATGAGAAACCGAATGCTGCACTTGCACAAATCGGCGCCGGCTCAAATTCGTGGAGTGATTCGCCTTCGGGTGGCGGCGGTGGCGGTGGCGGGGGCTGGGGTAATAAGCAAAGTCAGAAGCTGTCTGCAGCAGGCGCTGCAGGCTCTGGCTGGAGTAATGCGAGCACAGTTGGAGGCAACGTGGAGGGTGGTGAAATATCATCGGATTGGCCGCACAGTGTTATTGTTGGCAAAGCTCAGCAACAACAGCAACAAAAGCTCGGTGCAATCAATGTTGGCGTCCTCAACTCGGATGTGGTTAAGCAGAGCAAGCAATATCGAATTTTGGTTGAGAATGGATTCAAGAAGGAGGACGTTGAGAGAGCTTTACTAAATGCCAACATGAATATTGAGGAGGCAGCTGAGCTGCTCCGAACAAACGCAAATTCATCGATGGCGATGGAGGGCTGGCGTCGCCACGACGAGAGCCTTGGTTCCTATGCTGACCATTCGAATACAACGAATAGCGGCGGTTTCCCACAACGCTATCCTGTTGGTGGATCACAACCTTCGATGTCATTCCCTCCGGTAAATATCTACAACATTTTTTTTATTTCTTTGATAGAGTGAATTCCTATGTACATATATATCGCGTTAGCTTAATATGGAAAGGACGTAACTCAATTTTTTTTCGAAATCGCGTTTTTTGCATTTTCCAAAAGTCCACTCAATTTAAAACAAAGCCTTTTCATACTTTGTGTTTCAGATTTTATTAAGTTTTTTTTTGCTTCTCCTGTAAAATAAAAATAACAAAAATGCGAGTTACGTCCTTTCTAATATTAAGCTATCGATATATGTTTAATGCAATTTTCAAATACATCAAAAACACTCTGAAATAAATAAAAATAACCGATTCTTTTTGGTTCTTTTTTCCTGCAGAATAATCTTATGACCAATATGAGCGGTACGGCCGTCACTGGTAGCAATAATCCCAATATTCCCACCCTGCAAGTCCAAAAATATTTGAGCCAAGGAGGGCCACACAATGTTACCATTGGAGGACCACAGTCTGTAAATGCAAACGCACCTGTGACATTTTGTCAAAATGCTTCGAATGCACCACAAGCGGTCAATATGGCATCGAATGCCAATAATCAGCCATCGGGGCAGCACATCCGAATGCTTGGACAACAAATACAATTGGCTATCCACAGTGGTTTTATATCCAGTCAAATCTTGACGCAACCTTTGACACAAAATACTTTAAATCTTTTAAATCAACTACTCACCAGTATAAAGGTATGCATCAAATATTTGTTTTTTGTTAAATAATGTGTTTCGGTTAAATAATGCTTTTTAATTGCAATGTTATTACAGCATCTTCAAGCAGCGCAGCAATCTCTTTCTCGGGGAGGCAACGCAAACCCAATGGTTGTCAATGCCACCATCGCGAAATACAAACAACAAATTCAGAATTTACAAAACCAAATCAATGCACAACAGGCTGTCTACATCAAGCATCAAAACTTGCAACAAAACTCACAGCAACAGCAGCAGCACCCATCCGGCGGACATATGAACAATTCTGGAAACGACTATTTGAGAAATCATGATGCTATAGCTACTCTCCAAGGCAATTTTTCTGAGCTCAATCTTAACAAGGTACGTATCTGATCTATTAAATAGTTTAATTTAATTCGGCATCGCAAGAACACGTTGTCCTTGTATAGTTGAGTAGTAGTATAAGGCAAAACCGACTTGCTTTAAAGTCTCTTCATGTAGCTTTTAAAAAAACAATTTAAAAGTTGCCAGACTTTAAGCAATTCACCGAAACGCAAAAAGGTTTCAGGCTCTCCTCCGTCATATCCCTACGGTTCCTGTCGCTATTCCATTTATGGTTTTTGCTCGCCGCTAAGAAGTTTGGTGGTGATGACTACTAATAGTCCTACCACCTCTGATAAAAATCCTAACACTCAATATACATTTCCTTTCTGGTTCTCAACAGTAAGTTTACCTATTGATCCTACTTACAAAAAATTGTTTTTGTCTTATATAACCAGGCTTATATTGTCGTGTCCTTGTAAACTGTTAAATGTACCAAATGAATTAATTAGCTGTGTATCTACATATACTCTTTTTCGACATTACGACTTTTGAAGTAATTCATTAACCAGTTTTAATTTTCATTTGTATATTTGATACTTTGCAGCCAAGTGGATATCAGGGTGTGCCCAATCAGCAATCCCGGTTAAATCAGTGGAAACTTCCAGTATTAGAAAAAGACAACATGGCTACAGACGGAACGGATTTTTCGCGTGCTCCGGGTGCTACGAAGCAAAATTTAGGAACCAACTCAAACAATATGGGCCCGTTGGGCTTACAAAATGATGGGTAAGTTTAAAAAAATGATCAATGGTTCTTGAATAACGAGACTAATAATGTTTTGCTTATTTTGTTTTGTGTGTAGTACTTGGTCGACAGGTCGTAATATTGGAGATGGTTGGCCGGATCCATCAATTGATAACGAGAACAAAGACTGGTCAGTTGCTCCGACAGCAGCTGCTTATTCCGATTTGGTACAGGAGTTTGAACCGGGCAAGCCGTGGAAGGTAACTGTAGGCTTACGTCTTCTTTCAATAACAAACCCAAGCAGAAGTTTATTTTTAAGGGTTCTCAGATCAAGAGCATCGAAGACGATCCAAGCATAACTCCTGGGAGCGTTGCTAGATCTCCATTGTCTATTAACCCGACGCCAAAAGATGCTGATATTTTTGCAAACACCGGAAAGACCTCTCCGACTGATTTGCCACCACTAAGCTTGTCATCGTCAACATGGAGTTTTACTCCAAACCAAAACTTTCCCAGGTTTTTATCTCATCTTTAACGATTTACGTTTTCTGACTTTGTATTTAAAACACATTTGCTTCATATGTAGTTGGTCTGATAACACTCAACAATGTGCAACCTCAGAGCTCTGGACAAGTCCCCTAAGTAAAAGTTCATCTCGAGGGCCTCCGCCTGGATTAGGCACAAATAAATCTGGCGGTGTGACGGCTACCACCCCATCACCTACGGTTGCTGGAAATTCTAACGGATGGCTGCCCAATCGAAGTGTTCCTAGCACCAACACTACCTGGACTGGATCAAATGTTTCCTGGAACTCTAGTTGGTTGCTTTTGAAAAATCTGAATTCTCAGGTATGTGTTAAGTAGTTTTCAATAGCATTATGATTTAAAAGTACTTTGAAATGGTTGAAACAATATTTGGGTATTCACAAGCCATGAGAAATGTGAGAAAGTAATAAGTTGATATCTGACAGCATACAGAACAAGTTTTATCAAAAATCGTCATATTTAATATAATGTGAGAAATAGAGTGATTGCCAGACTATTAACAAAACAAGCTGTTTTTTGAGAGAACAGATTTGGAATATAAGCTCATCAAAGTCCTAGGCAGTACAAGTTTGTTTCATATTTTCGATAACAATTTCCGTTTCCCATATACACATGTGATTGATAACCATAAAATCTGGAACATATACTACGTTTATGCTTGCTGTATCATGATTTTTTAAAATCACGCTTTTTAAATTACGCCTGCGCTTATGCAATTTTAAAAATATCATGATTTTGATAAAGGGGTGGAGCCACCAGCAATGCTTTTGTATATTATATTATTGCGTTTGGTTTTGCCGTCTATAAAATTATAGTCAAAATACGTGTGTAGAAAAAAATCATGATTTTGTGTTTATGCTTGTATTTTTTTTTTTTGTAAATCACGATCTGAAATCATGCTATTTTGCAAGCATAAACGTAGTAATAGAAAATGTGAAATGTGTTTTAGAAACTTGATACAAAATAATGAAAATCTGTGAAATCGGTTAGCGAAGATTGAAGGATTTTATCACAGATGCAGAGAGACAATGGATGTAAGCGTTAAGTATTCATATTTTTTACTTTGACTTTTTAGATTGACGGCTCTACTTTACGTACTTTATGTATGCAACACGGTCCACTTGTTAGCTTCCATCCCTACTTAAACCAAGGAATTGCATTATGTAAATATGCAACGCGTGAGGAGGCTAACAAGGCACAAATGGCTCTGAATAACTGTGTTCTTGGCAATACGACAATATTTGCGGAATCACCCAGCGAGAATGAGGTGCAGAATATTTTACAGCATTTGCCTCAAGCAGCAGCATCCTCTGCCAATTCCGGAAGCAGTACTGGTAACGGCAGCATAGGTGGCGCCACAAGCGGCACCGGCAGCTCTGGTGCAAATGTATCGGCAAGCAACAGCAACGGCAATAGCAATGGCGGCAGTGGATCTAGTGCTGCGGGTAGCACCAGCATCACATCCAGCAATGCAAGTGGTAGCGGTAGTACCACAGGCAGCAGTACAGGTGGCAACAACACAACCGTCAGTAGTAACACTAATTTGAACTCTTCTGTAAATGGCGCCTCGTCAGGCATCGGTAATAACAGTGGCAACAATGGCAAGAATGCTTCGACCTCCGCCGCCGGTGGCAACAACATACCAACTATGACAGGTGGCCCGCCCAACGTAACTACTCAGTCTGGCAACAACTCAACGTGGCGGCAGCAGACCGCACAGAATCAAGTTCTACAGGGACAAAATAGACCAAGCGGTAGAGAAGCAGACTATGATTATATTTCTCAATTCGTTTGTTCCATAGTTGATGATTAATTTGATAAAGACCATGGGGGCGGCTTTCTCTTTCTGTGAATCAAGACAGACAGACAGACACACAAACAAACAACACTCTTAATTTAACATGATTCAGTGAGGAAAGTAGAACCATAAGGTATAAGGTACATAAAGTGGATCGACTGATAAACGAATGGACTTTGAACTTTGTATGCCTGTAGATTTATTATTCTTTATCGTTTATAGAGTATAGGGTTGTATATGTAAGAAAAAGCGATATACATACATACACATTTTGGAAAAACAAATATTTGAACTATTTACTGATGAAACTTACACATACCTACACAACAATCTTTCCATTTGCATACAAGTGTTCTGCATCCAATTTCTAATCATTTGTCTTTTAATTAACATGAGAATTACCGGTCACATCGTAACAAGTATGTATGTACGTAACATATGTTTGGGATGTACGAACAGACATGCATTCTGTTTGCTTGTGTGTAGAGCCCACACGTCCCACACGTATTCGCACAATTCATGAGTTTTAAATTTGATTATTTTTTTTTATTTCCAAAGGTATATGGAACATCAACAAAAACAAAAAATGACCTGTGTTATATACATAATAGGAAGTTATAATCAATTACGGTTTTGCTTTCACAAAGCATTCCCACCGAAACAATTCGGTTAAACATACATACTTATTAGCTCACAATAAAATACTAATGAAGTTAATTCGAAAATCAATTGCCTTTGATTTTGTATTTGGACAACTATTGTGCTAGGCAAATAATGCAATGCCTACGGTCCACGGTCCCGCTTGCATGTTAAGTGATGTTGTATTGTATTCTCTTCATGGCATGATAAATTCAATGGAGAAATAACTTAATATGTATTTAATTATGTAGAAAATTTACTTAAATATTGTATAGCAAGAACCACTTAAAAACAATACCTATGAATTGATATAAACTTGAGTATGTACTACCTGACAGATGATTTTAGTGGTTAATTAATCAGCAAATAAATAAAAAAAAAAAAAAAAACTTGATCTTAGAAATCGTGTTCAATCATATACCAACAAATTTCGTGAAAAATGGCCATTTCTTATGCAGTTAAGATTATTTCGCCAATTACCATTAACCAAACATAAATATACCTATGAAAATAATAGATTGCGTATAAATGTTTCCATAAGTTAGGGTTTTGATGGATTCCAGTTTCTGCTGGCTTACATTTATTTAAAACAATCAGTAAATAAAAATAATAATATTAAAATCACAAGCTTACAAAATCGACTAGACTATTGGAACTGGGAAAAGGTAAGGTATATTTGTGACGCTTAATTTAAATCTAAAGTCGGTTTGTTAAGAAGCATATATTTTTTTTTCAATAGAATCAGGCGAACAGTGAATGTGAAACAAAGCTTCGGTTCTTGCTCATGATTCTGTTCGCCTGATACTTGCAGTCAGATATCTGCTGTATTTTTGCCAAACCAGTACCAGCAGTATTTTTACAAGCACCAACATCCAAGTTGGTGCCGATTTAGAATCACCATATATCGCCCACCAAGGAGGCTCAACCGGCGACAACCGAGGGTCCTAATACTTCGATCTCCAGTGATGAGGGCCAGAAGAAGCTGACGCACCCACCACACCTTTGCAGCATTTGTATATTTGTGATAATTGTTATTGTATTGTTATTGTTATTGTAAATGTTATTATAATTGTTACAGCTAACTTAAGTTAGCCGGCGCGCCCAAATGGGTTCCTGGCTAACCCCGTATGCCTTCCGATTTCATTCGTATATAAATAAAAAAAAATTTAGTTTATCAATAAACAATCACTCTTGTTATAGTTGGTCCTTGTGATCCTAACGCTTTCAAAAATCTGCAAGCATTTGGCCGAGCTAGAGCTATTTTAGTATTCAATGTATCCGTTTTTTAGTCATAGCTTCGCCATTTTTGTAAGGATTTGGCAGGACATGTATTTTTGAGATCGTTGAATTCTTGTTTATCGATTTGCATTTACAATTTCCAGCATTAGCAAAAAAAAATGTTTTGAAATATATTGAGGTTAGTTCACGATAAAATGAAGAAATTTAACCATTTATTTTGTTAATGCCGTCTGATACAGTTGGTCCTTGTGATCCTAACGCACCAATTTTTTTTTTAAATCTGCAAGGATTTGTCCGAGCTAGAGCTATTTTAGTATTCAATGAATCGTGTTATTTGCGTGCCCCTAAAAGATACTACAAATTAAGCATTAATATTAATATTGCTTGCGTTTTTTAGTCATAACTTCGCCATTTTTGTAAGGATTTTGGCAGGACACGTAATTTTGAGATCGTTAAATTCATTGTTATCGATTTGCATTTAAAATTACCAGGATTCGCCAAAAAAAATTTTGAAAATTTTTGGTTTTTTTAAATCTAAACAAGTAAAAACGTTGCATTCGGACGCAACCGACTGCGGAATACTTTGATACCAGTAAAAGAACGGATGGTAAGGAGTTTGGTAAACATCGCCAAGGTATCAAAGTATAATAAAGAAACTGTTTTAGCTCATACATCTTTTAATATATTTGTTTACAATATACAATATGTGTTACAATAAAATTCACAATAACCTCTTAATTTGATTACTTTAGGTATTTTTGTTATTGCACTCAGCTTTTTTTTTTTTTGTTTTATTTTTTTTTTTTTTTTTTTTTAAAAAACATCAACCATGCGTAGACAAATTTTCTTGTATTTTATTAAATTTGGAATATGTGCTTTGGTTATTATACGATATTTGGCTTTAAGGTATAGACTATTAGTATATACAACGTAAATATGTATAGTAAAAATTTTAATTTTTTATTGTCCGGAACTCACAACTAGAGATTTATTGTCATTTGCTTATGCACAAAACATACATACTATATATGTGTGTATGTATGAATGCGATTTTATAAATATGTATGGCTTTACATGTGTTGCCATTATTTCTACTACATAATAGATTACACAATATCTATACAATGACTAAATAACGATTAATAAAATCAGGCATACTTGTAATAAGTGATATTTGTATTTGATACTCATTTAATAAATATTACACATTAAATAGCACAAACACCATTAATGTGGGTGGAGCCCAGTAGAGTTGTACATATTTAGTTGATTAGTACACAATTATTAGTCTCTCATAATATAGGTAGCACATGTACTTTGGATAAGTTCGATATGTTAAATTGACATTTACTTTATGTACATAAAAGTGGCCCGTCCTAAATCAATATATGTATGTATGTACATATATACAATGAGCAGACCGAAAAGAGTGCAAATGGTAGCGATAGTCATGAACTGTACAAATTAAAATATTAAGTAAAAAATTTTAATATACGTTATGGATTACCAATGGTTTTGTTTTTTTCTTTTTTTTTTGGAATTTCTGTTAATTTTCTTCTGGTTTTTGAATTGATCAATTCGATTGTTATTAGTTCTTTAGTGTTTATATTTAAGTTCAGGCACAGTATGATCATACATGTAGGTATTCCCATATTAGGTGGCTTTATTAGTAAGTACCGACTAGCTTTACATTTTCTCAGATATTAAATGATTTTTTTTGCACTTAACTTTTATACAGTACACAAGAACTTTGAGCTGCCAGTTGCCATTTTGTTGTACCTTTTTTTTTAGTTAATTATTCGTAATTTGCAATTAATCTTTCCAGGGCTAAATTTCGTTACATATCTTTTGGATAATGATGATTGTTTTGTATTGGAAGCATCTGATTATAGTTTTAACAACACCACGTTTTTGGCTTTTTTTTTGTTTTTAAAGAAATTTAAAAAAAGTTATTATGAAAATACGTTCATTAATACAAACATTTGAATATTTGTCGAGAACAGAGAGCTGGTAATAAGTTTGCTCAAGAGTTTGTGTGGTTTACGTTTCGTGACTTGTGTTATACTGGAGAAATGTGTTGGAAAATGGTGCGAATTCATAAATATGGCTTAAGGTCAAAATACAAAAAATATTTGAATGTAAAGACAGGTTTTGAGTGGTAAGTGCTGATTTAACATTAGTGCACATCTCATAACCTATAAGTTTTTTTTATACCCTGAACCTATAATGGGTTGATTAATTTTTAACAAAAAGTTAGCTTAGTTTCATAATAAAATTTTAATTAATACTGATATTATTTGTTTAAAGAAGTGCTTGGAAATATATATAAATTATTTTTTACAAATCTATAATAATAGGAAACGCTCATTTTAAACTTGAAATCACATAATCTGACCTGACAGGATCTTTGTTTTCAAACAAAATTTCTTTTTATATCTTGCAAAACAGTATTAAGATTTTTTGAAAAGCCTGTACATCTAGCACAATACAAACAGTGTATAATTGCAATATTAATATTGGAACTTATATATTTTATTTTATTATTATGATTTATTATATGATTTATATTTCAATTTGCGTACATTATACGATTTATATTATTATAGTTTTTTGTTGAGTATTTTAAATTGACAACCGTTTTTTCTGTCTTCTTTAGTATGTTTTATGCATATTTTTTTTTCATTTTGTATTTACATCTTTAAGATTAAATTACCCATTGCATCTTCAATAAACTATGGCCGCTAAAAACAAAAACAAAAGCAAACACAACATGACGATTGTTTAAACGATTGCATGTGCTTTAATATATACTGATAATATTGTATATAAATTGATTTAATATCCTGGATTATCGTAGATATCGAACTCATAATTAGTCCATTTTTGTTGTTCTTGAGGAGATACATATGTGATGTCAGCTTCTGTCAAATCTGCCATATCCTGATTTAAATTTATTAAGCCCCTAGCACTGGGCTTCCTGCCATATTCTATTTGTGCAGGGGGGCTTAAGAAATTTTCTTTAAAATCTGATCTTAATTTCGAGAGCTCTGTTTGAGATCCCAAAATGCGGGTACTCCGTTGAAAGTAATCAATTGGCGAGTACTGTAAAACAAACAAACACAAACAGACACACAGAATAATAAAACATCACTGAACCCATATTGTACTATGAAAAATGTTCAGAAAAATCAGAGTATAACAAGTAAAAACGTTGCAGTCTGACGCAACCGACTGCGGAATACTTTGATACCAGTAAAAGAACGGTTGATAAGGGAGAATGCAGGGGCGAAGGGAGTGGGCCATGTGGTAAACATCGCCAGCTATCATGTTACCAAATTTGGTGACTTTAGCTCAAAAGCTGTGGAAGATAGCTTAACTCCCAAATTTAAAAGGTGGGCGGCAGAGGTAGGCGTGGCATCTTAATTTTTGAATCAAATGTTTTTAACTGTCACCATCTATATTCATAAAAAGTTTGGTGGCTCATGCTCAAAAACTGTTAGAGATATAGCCGATTCCGATTTTATAAGGCGGGTGGCTTAGGTGGGCGTGGCATTCAAAATTTTGATGCAGATCTTTGGTAGATGCTGCCTTCTATCTTTCTACCCAATTTACGAGCTCTAGCTTAAAAACTATAAGAGATATCGAAATTTCCGATTTTAAATTGTGGGCGGCAGAGGTGGGCGTGGCATCCAAATTTTTCATGCAGATCTTTTGTAGATGTCACCATATATCTTCCTACCAAATTTGGTGACTCTAGTTCAAAATATGTGGAAGATACACGCATAACCGTTTTAACATCGGCGGGGGGTGGGGGGCGGAAGGTGTGGGCGTGGCATGCAAAATTTTGATGCATTTTTATGGGGAACGTCAATATCTATCTTCACAAAAATTTGGTGGCTCTAGCCCAAAAAATGTGAAAACTATAGGCGTTTCCAATTTCATGGAGAAGGGGGGATGGGGGCGTAATCAGGAAGCGTGGCATCCAAAATTTTGATGCATTTTTTGGGGAACTTCAATATCTATCTTGATACAAAATTTGATGGCTCTAGCCCAAAAAATGTGAAAACTATAGGCGTTTCAAATTTCATGGAGAAGGGGGGATGGGGGCGGAATCAGGGGGCGTGGCATCCAAAATTTTGATGCATTTTTTTTTGGGAACTTTAATATCTATCTTGACACATAATTTGGTGGCTCTAGCCCAAAAAATGTAAAAACTATAGATGTTTCCAATTTCAAGGAGCAGGGATGATGGGGGCGGAAGGAGTGGCGTGGCATCCAAAATTTTGATGCAGGTTTTTCAGGGACATGACTAGCTATCTGCGTGCAAAATTTGGTAACTCTAGCTGTAAGAATGTGAGAAATATTTGGTTTTATCGGTTTTCAGTTATCGAATTTATCGATTTCCCAGCCTCCTAGTGGGCGTGGCAACCCAATCTTGACACTTTATCTGTACCGTCTATAGATAAACATAATTGCAAAGTTTCAAGTCTCTAGCATTACGGGTGTCGAAAAAAGTTGCGTTCATACGGACGGACGGACAGACGGACAGACAGACACCATGACGGACATTGCACAAAACCAATATACTATGAGACCTTCGGTATCAAAGTATAAAAAACAAATAAATAATTTAAGCAAAAAGTTGCGAGATCTTAACTAAAAGCTACCTCAAACAATAGTGGGAAAGGTTTTTGGCTTCGAATATTACCTGTTTTAAAAGTGATCGATTCCTTTCCCTAAAATGCGATTGTCGATTAGGATATGTTTTTTCCATGCCAATAACAGCCCGATCTCTTTCTGATAACTCGCCTTCATTCATTTCAGTAGCTGGTATTCGAATGCGGGAAGCAGCTTTTGTGGCTACGTTTCCCGAAAAAAATGGTTCCTTTCGAGTCGGGTTATTGCCAACAGTTCCATAAGCACTTCCAATGCGGCGAGTAGACGCTCGGGCGCCGTTGTGCCTGTGTCCACGGTTTTTATGACTGTTTTCCAAGTTTTGTATATTTGCAATTGAGATTCGGTCGTTAATATCATATTGGCTGATGCTACTATCTGGGCTGCGATTCTCATCCATTAATATTGATTCGCCTTGACTGCTAAATGGTGGTTTGTAAGACGACTGAATACTGAAAGAAAATAAACAATGCAGAGAACGATTATAAAGTTTAATAATAAATAATAAATAGGTATAAGCGACAAACACTTACCCTGAACCCATTAAATATATATATTGTATATATACATTTGCGTGGGCTCAGGATACAATAAATATAAAAAGAGGTCATACTTTTGGCCATTTGCAATTTCCTTTAGGACGGCCGCTCGTGCTGCCAACTCTTCGGCTCGACGTTGCTGAGTTAATTCCTTGGCCCGCTCTGTCCAGATAAGCTCTTTAAGTTTTTGAAAGCTGCCTTGCACGGCAACTGAATTTTGGCTTCCGCCTGCATTTGCATTTGCAACGGGACTTGTACTTGCAACACCCATATATCTGCTTTGACTGGAACGGCGTGGTGATGTTGACCCAGTTAAGGTTAAGGCCGCATTTGATGATGGCCGTGTCTCGGCACCAAAGAGTCGTGTCTGACTGGGTCCGCTGGCGCTTAAGTCGTCATGTCGCTGGCGCGGTTCAAATGTCACCCTTTGGGGAATTAGTGGTTCTCGGCTCACGATACGGCCAAAAACAGGCGACCGAGCACGTTCCCGTGCTCCCATTCGAATCCTTTGTCGTTTGGGGATCAAGTTTTTTCCATTATGAATTGCAAATAATATTTACATATGTAGTTGAAAACTTACGAGCCGAGCAGTCTAGAGTTGGAGAAAAGTGGCTCCCAAACATTATATGTGAAAGGGTCACGGTATGTTGGTATTTCGTTTGTTATTTCCGCTGCTCGAGACTGTCGCTTGGAAAATCTTTTTTGTTTGTGTATTATTATTATGAAATATATATTCAAGATTTACGGACAAATACAATATTAAAACTTACATCCACATGGCCCGTAGTTGCTCACATGTTGGTTCCTGCGAACTTAGCGGAAATGTTTTGGGAACGAAGACCTCTCCAACGGCTCTAACCGCACTGGGCTCAACCAAACCGTTATTATTCCCAGTTGATGTTCGATCTTCGCCTTTAACTACTAATTTGTTACCATTCGCATTTCTCTGCATGCCATATTCATGGCTACGAGCATTTAAAAAGTTACCATTTCCATGTATTCGATAAATTAAGGTTACAAAAATGTATATATGCATATATGTGCTCTGAAAAGATTTCAAAATATTATATTATTAGTATTTCGAAACCGAAATCGAATCTGGCCTTCTGTATCAAAGTAAGCTTTTTTTCTTTTACAAAATTTGTATTCGATGACTTAAGTATATGTACATAGATACACTTACCATACTTTTGTACGAAAGCATCTTCAATAAATTTTTAATAAATGTGTAGTTTCCACAGTAATGCGTATAGTTGAAATACCGACCAACAATTAATGTTTTTGCGACAGCAGATATGTTTATTTATGTTGAATTTTCTGTATATACAAAATAAATAAATTAGTAGTATAGTATAGTAAGACTAGTTGAATTTTATTTCGTTTATCTACAATGGCATGCAAATAGAGGAGCATAATAGAAAGATCTCGCAATAAAAGTGAAATGTATATACTAGCAAATTTAAAATAGTTGATGTTATTTCATCAGTAGCTCTTTGATTTGATTAAGAACTGTAAATGTATCACAAAATTCCATTAAATAACCTTCGTTTATCTCACAGAATTAAATTTGCTTCTCTAACTAAGTAAGTAAGTACCCATTCAAATATTCTTTTAGTGCTATAGAAACAGTGTGGATACCACCACTTTGAACGGTAGTCCAAGCTAGTGACAAGCCCATTACAAATGGTGCGAAAGGTAACTAGTTACACAAGGAACTGAAAACTAGCTACGGTAGTCCGAGTTTGAGTTACCCAGTCGGAATTTAATGTTTAATGCGTAGACATTTTTGTAATTCGATTTTTTTTTCCACTGCTTGATTTTTTTTAAACTTCTTGTTACATGTTAAATTGATTTGGACATTATTTTCTTAGTAAAATTGTGCTGAAAAATCAAATAATAAATTTGTAGCTTTAGAGTAAACAAAAAAGGCCATAATCAAAGTTGTGTACATACAAAATACATACATACATACTTTAAAACGTGTGCATTATGTGTCATAAAATTAGCAAATTTTGCTCTCTACACTAATTGGTGCAGGTGGTGGACAAACAAAATTAGTGCTGTTATTTCAAACGTAAATTAAATTGATTTCCTTGTTTATAAAGTAGAATTACTTTTCTGCGGTATTTATAGGCTTTTCCATTAAGTATTGACTGACAATTGTGAAGTAAGTCGCTCTTCGCCGAAAGCCCCATTTGGTGCGTTGAATTACGAAAAGCCTTAGCCATTTTTTTTTTTACTGTGGGGGACCAATGGAACAAGTATAATTCGTAAAAATGTTTTCATTTATATTTAAACCTATTACAAAATTTTGGTTTTACTGTTTTCAATATATTCTGTTTAAATTCTTCATTGCTTCTTCAAAAAAAAAAAAAAAAAGTATTCAGAAGTAATGTATAACTTATACAACTTGCAAACACCTTTGTGTGTGTGTGTACATATAGACACACATTCATATGAATATGTATATGTAATCGGGTAGACTTGAGTGTATTCGTTGACACCCACTTTACTACTTTCATTTGCTAAAATGTATTCACACGCCTTTAAGTTAACTCCGGTCTGTGTGGGTGTACAGGGAGGGAGGGATGTGCTTACCGCCACCTTAAAGTGGGACACAGTAAATTGAACTCTGGCTATACACATACACAAATTCATTGACAAATGTGCACAAAAATACCAATGCATCATCCATATATGTATACATGTTAGTACAAATGCATTTTTGGATTTAAGACTTTGAGTTTTATCGACCTAAATTCTGAACCAGTATCCGCGCTATTTGTTTTAACAACATATGTACTTAAATTTTTTAACAGCCTATAATTTTTATATGTATTTTTTTTTGTTAATCTTGTCGGGGGCAATACATACAAAAATTTTTAGCTTTTTTCTGTATCACATTTTTTTGTATGAACTTTTCCTACGCGCAACATAAACCAAACTAAATGGTTGCACTTGAACTGAACTTACAGCATCTACAGTCCCTGACAAAGTTTCAGAAGCTCGCTTCCTTTCGTTTGACGTGTTTGTATTCGATGTACACTTCGGATCCAGCTTCGGCTAGAGAGAGGTTTGGGGCTCAGCGTATGTGTATGTGGGTAGAATGTATTCAATTGTATATACATACTATTATGTAAATGCATAGACAAAAGCTAAACATGTGCGCACACACATTTGCGCCATGAATGAAATTGTAAGCAAATACTGTTGCTGATTCGCACCGAAGTGAGCCTAGGGTTGAATTTCTTTGACTACTCTACTCTCTCCATTCCCCAAAAGCTATTCTATAATGAATGGCCAAGCTTTTTGACAAATAAATATAACTGTTCATCTTTACATTCAGAATGAATATTATATATAAATGCAATATTTCTTTCTATTAATGAGCAAGTACATACATAACTATTGTAAATAAGTAAATATGAAGGAACAAAAGCATGTGTGAATGAAATTTATATCGAGCTTTATATGCATCGAACGCATCGGCCATTTACACTCATATATATGTACATACTGTACATACATAAATATTAAAAGATGGAAAGTGAGGTGAAAAGCATTGATTAAGCATGAATCGAAGAGAGAACAAGATACGCAAGAGTTGCTTCAAATAAAAATCTACTGCGCATCAACGTCAAAACAGAATCAAGTTGTGTGGCGCGCTGTTTAAATCTATATGTACAGTGTACAATTTTTGTACATTTTGGTTGCCGCCTTCACTTATTTGACCAGAAATATCGATGTATCGGTACAACTTTGGTTATACACGAAAACTACAACTGCCTTTAACCACACAAGCTAATAGAAAAAAACATTAATAAGAAATCTGTGTTTTGAAATCGGACAATAAATAAAACTGTATTTGATTTTCTTACGTTTCATTTTAGATTCTTTATCCTAAATATTCGATATTACTTTTCGTTCAACGGCAGGTTTAAGAAAATAATGCAATTGTAATCGCATTTTGCACATGAGAATGAACGCAATGGCAATCGATAGATTTTATCATTCGGAAACAAAAATTTGTAAGCCAAATTGTTTCTCGACAAATATACCAATCGTACGGCTTAGAAAATATTTGGGATTTTTTAGGCCATTGCCGAACAACTGATTCTTTTCATGGCAAATACAGACAAAATGTCGGATAAACAATTAATAAATGGCAAAGCAAACACAAAATAAAGTTTTAGCTAAAATTATAGATGTTGAAACATTAAAAAAGATACCATTGTTCGACTAAACACAAGGACAAAAAACCAATAAAAAAAATGTGTGTACCAATATTGATTTTTGCATATCCTGCGGGTGAAAATTAAGACGAATTTGTTACACTTCACTTAAATGTTAAACTTTTTAATAAGATTTGTTTGAATTTTGCATGACAAGTGCATTATTTTTTTTGACTTACTAAATAGTTATAAATATTTAAAAATGATTGTATATGCATATGTATGTGTATATGTATATGTTTAGGTATGCATACATGAATCTGTGCATATGTATCTCGTAAAATGTGTATCCCATGAAATCAAATTTATGAGCACATAAACGATGTAATGTATTACATACGTACATATGTATAAATAAATGTATCTATGAACTAAGCCGATTGTTATGATAAAAAAAACATCTTTTTACCAAAACATTACAGAATAAAAAAAGGACGCGTAATTTGGTAATCCATCAGAACTATGGTGTCGCTACAGCGCATAAATTGTGTCTTAGTGGGTCTAATACTGAGTGCGGTACTCGGTATTTCAGTGTCGACTGTAACTTCAAACGAAAATGAGGACGAGTACTTAACACAGCGAGGTTAGTTTCTTTTTAACACTAATTTTAGAAAAAGAATTATTATCAGCATACAATACGTTAAGCGTTTAGTTCAATAAAAAGAAAAAGTTTTTTTTTTTATTTAAAGAGTATTATACGAACACAAGAAAATACATATATTTTTTTTGTTTGCAAAATAATAATAAGTATGCTTTATTGAAACTGAATTTTCCAACCCAAATGATCCTCAGAATATATATTGGAAAAGTCGTACCACGGATTGATACGTGAAAATGAAACTCTCGTGGAAATAACGCCTTTAATTAAAGTTGATGAAGAGAAAATATGCAATTTTCGCATACTTAAGAAGCCATATCATGAAATTCCATTTCAGGTGAGTTTGATACAGATTTTCAGAACATTGTTGGTGCTAAGCTAATAAGCATATGAATTTAATTTAAGATTGAATTGGTCAACAACCTGGGCATTTTGAAAGCACGTCGAACACTTAATTGCGAGAAACGCAAAAGCTATCATTTTGAGATTGTGGCCATATACTGCGACGGAACGCCTTCGAATCCAGCCAATGTTCACATCACAGTCATCGACATCAATGAGTACTCGCCAACCTTCTTACAGCCCTCATATGTCACTGAAGTCGACGAGGGCAAGCTCTACAATGAAATCATTCGCGTCGAGGCCACGGACAAGGACTGTACGCCACTGTTTGGTGATGTGTGCAAATATGATATATTGAATAGTGACGAGCCCTTCATCATTGACAACGAGGGCTCGATCAAAAACACTGAACCCCTGTCGCATAAAGTATCCCACAATCATATACTCTCTGTTGTGGCATTCGACTGTGCCATGAAGGAGTCAATTCCCATAATGGTCAGCATCATGGTGCGACGTGTCTGTGATGCCAAGTTCTTAGGTATACCAGAGCGCATTGATTATACTGTAAGTACATCTTTACATCTGTTTCTGTTTCTGTTCTGTCAATATATCATTCGGGTCTTGGTGAGTACCTCCTACCACCGGAAACAATAGAGAAGCTGTTTACATTTAGATTTGAGTAAGTTGATAGAGTAATAGATAGGTTTACTCTTTAAATATTGTTTCAGTCCGGTAGCACTGAGAGCTTACAGCTATTCCCGAATGCTCGTTTGGATTTATGCAATATATTATGCGGCACTGATGACCTTAACATCCACGCGTCCGTTGCCCTTAAGGTGAGAGCAATCTGATTTATTTCGCTATTATTTTGATTATTTTAACATACAAACTTCAGACAAAACACATATCATTTGGATGTGATCGAGATGTATCAAACTGCACGTCGAGCTCAAACCTAATTGATCTCTTGCCCCGCGGCGTCGAATGGACCAAGGAGCTGAGCTTCGATGAGGGCCCCGAGCCGATATTCAATTTTGACGGTTCGATAGGCGCGGTAGTGCCCGAGAAGTTAATCGGACGTCACGACTTCTCGCTGCATTCCTTCAGTGTTATCACAATATTCCGGCATGGCAGTCAGAGCACATTGAACAAGCATGTGAAGGAGCACATTGTGTGCAGCGCGGACGATCACAAGATGAATCGACACCATATGGCGCTCTTTGTGCGCAACTGCCGTCTCATCCTATTGCTGCGCAAGAACTTCAACGAGGGCGATCTAAACATATTTAGCCCGGCGGAGTGGCGATGGAAAATTCCTCAAGTTTGCGACAATGAATGGCACTACTATGTGATCAACGTGATCAACCAGTCCGCAAAAGTGGAGCTCTTCATTGATGGTGTGCGGTTCGAGAGCTCCGTCGAGGATCGTCACGCCAACCCCGAAGTTATCGATGATTGGCCGCTGCACGCTGCTCACGGCGTGAACACAACCTTGGCCGTAGGTGCCTGCTATCAGAGCTCGGAGAATCGCTTGAGGCACGGCTTCAATGGTGACATCTCCGTGGTCAAGTTGTCGCCGAAAAGTGCACTTTCACTCGAAGATATTAAGTGCGGCACCAGCTGCGCCGAGCATTTGCTGCCATCGACAGAGTTGCAATTGGAAGGTTCAGCTTCGGACGAGAGCAGCTTGGACTTTCAGGTGCAGGTCAATTCAAAGATGAATGAGATATACATTGAGGCGCAGAGCAAGCATAAAATTGAGCAACTGATGCGAAAGATTCAATACATTAATATTAAAAAGAGTCCGACTATAGGTCGCCGCAATATTGAAGTGCGCACAACAATGATGTGTAGCAATCAAAGCTCCCTACGTCTGCCCACAGTTGAAACATATATTATGGTTAATGAACCGATCGAACCGGCAGATATGACGGACATGGACACGGACACGGACTCGACATCGCAGAGTACAAAACTAGCCGATGACAAAGTTGAAAGCCTCAAAACTCAAGTGCCGCAAGAACAATTTACGCAGTTTTCAAAGATTGTAATTTCTGGTAATTACATTCATTTTTTTCTCTCTCTTAACGCTTTTCAGAAAACAAAAAAATCGATTTTGTATTTCGCAGGAACACAAAACAAATTGGTTTCGTACCAGGAAATCAAGTTGGGAGTGCATATTTTAGACAGAGTTACCATTGAAATCTCTAGCAGTAATAACAATAACAATAACAATAAAAATGTGGTACCAAAGGAAAACTTGGATTCGTGCAGTGTAATTGTCTTTCCATCTTTAAACCCCGATCATGAAGATATTCAAATAGATGGCGATGAATCACTCTCATCCACAATGGACATAAGGACAAACATTAATAAGGATGGCGTTGAAATGATTGGAACAGATTCTATTCGAAATTATCTAAGCGTATTGCGTGCTCTAGTTTACAGCAACAAGAAGCCAGCGTATTATTTAAATCGCGTGTTTAAACTTTCTTGTTCGCAGCTTAGCTCTCAGTTCAAGAGTGCCGAATATACGCTTACCCTAACCGTCCTACATCCAAAGCAGTCAACAACAAAGACAACCAACGCACCTTTGTCTGAAACTAGCGTCGACAGCAATGAACATTTTCCAGCACCCTACCACAATGAGCATGATAGCAGCCCGGCTGATAATGATGATCAAGGGATACATGGTAATCAGTCGAGTCTAAAGTCTAATGTCTAAAGCATTAAAAGCATTACTTTCAATTGTTCCAGATGCGAAGCTTTTCTCATACTCCTTACTTCACACCAATGAAGTTCAAGAGCCTAAATCCCACGTACACTCTATTGTACATAAAGGTAAACAAACACTTCAATTAAGCATCTTTTTTTGGTATTGCAAACTTAAATATATATTTCTTTCATATTACTTTCAGTTGAAGCTTCACATCCAACAATGCTGCTTATCTTAATATGTGTTTTTCTTGTCATTTTGCTTTGTGGAGTTTCGATTGCACGGCTTAAAAATAACCAAAAATTTACAGATCGTCATCAGCCTTGCCCAAAGGTAAGCTTTTTAAGGGTTTAAGGGTTCTTTGTCTTTATGGGCTGCTTTATGTAATAAAATGTTTGCTTTGTTTTAGGTTTCGGACGACGGTTTAATTTGGGATGACTCGGCGTTGACCATTACAATAAATCCAATGCAAACAGATGCCGCATCCGAAGAAAGCTCAGATTCTGATAACTCCGACTCGGAAGATGAAGAAGGTAAGCCTTGTCCCACAAATAGTAATAAGTCCTTGCAGTCAGTCTACTTGTCAATATTTATTTAATTTGATGGAATTTATCATACTCGTATTTCTTGCCATCTGCAGTTATAAAGGATGGATTCGCACACATCAATCAGCTGGAGTGGGACAACACCAATATGTTTTCTTCGACAAACTAATATGGATGTGGTGTGCCGTTTATTAATAAAAGTTAAAAACAATTATATGTAAATGTGCTTTTAATATACAAATTACACCAACCATTTATCCTACTAAAGTAATCAGCGAATACCCTACCCTACCCTACCCCCTATAGGGCATCAGTAATAAATTTAGCACATGGCTACACACACATGCATGCATATTGAGATACTTAAATGTATTAAATTTGAAATAATACAATACAAAATATTGTATTAAGTATGCATATACATACATACATACATACATATAAAAACGCTAAATGCTTAGCTTTTTGGTTGAGAACGTATGTATATGTATATGTGTGCATAGCGGTATAAGTAGTGTCAGAAAGTACTATGTATAAACATATAAACTTCAACTGTAACTAACACATAGTACAATTATAACCAGCATTGGTCAATCCAGAGTAAGCGTATATTACATCCTACTACATAAGAAAAAGAAAACACGATTTATTTAAATACCCTTGCAAAATAATAATATCTAATGCTAACACGTACTTACACTACTGAGATCAAATTGAAAGGTGAATATGTTCAATTTAAACATCCATTTAAAAATCGATAGATTTTCTATCATTCATTTGTAAGTATCTTAGTTAAGATGTGCAAAAATTTGAAGGAAAAATATTTATGAATGTCTAAAACACGCTTGTTTTTGGAGTCTCCTCCAAATCCAAATCCGAAACCTTTAAAACCACTGCCCATTTTGATTTTTTTACTCTGGTATTGCTTTTGTGAAATTTTGTGAAATTATCGATTGGGGAAAGTTCGTGTGTAATTTAAATTATACATTTAACCATCAATTTGATCGCAATAGAATAGTACATGATTTCACGGACGAAACTCGTAATAAATAAAAGGCAGCACTTCCGTCCCCATAATATAGGTCTTATCTTCTAACCGATTATTTACTATCATATCAGTTTCAATAGCTAGACTAAGCTATTGAGAATATAAAATTAACCATCATCAACAGTTTGTAAAAAGTATTGCTGTCTTGTCAAAAGGCTATATTTAGTAATTGTTAATATTATTACACATTATATTATTTCTAATTCTTTCAAAATATATGTTTGCAAAAATGTATCCACTAATAATAATAATCTTTGCTAAAGAATAAACAAATATATGCTATTTAATGTGTGTGTGTATGAAGTTAAACAATTTTGGATTTTATGAGCATGCTTATTACCGATGCTAAGCAAAATACTTACTTGAGTCTTCTACGTCTTGCTTAACTCCCGGATAGCTCAAGCAACAAACTTATTCCAAAGTTAACTAACTGCAAGTTTAATGGGATATTTGGAAATTTGGACTTAGTATATTAGCAAACCTTAAAACATTTGACATTTGCTTCAACCTTGGCTTGCAAGGGTATTCAATTTTCGGTTTGCCGAATATTTCACGCTTGTTAAGTTGACAAGTGCATTGGTTTCGATGTCAGGTAACCATTTTGATTTTCACTTGTTTACACATATAAATAAAGTTAAACTCTTAAGCCGATGAATAAATTATGATAAACAAATAACTTCGTTTTACGATGCAATTCGTTTGTATTTCAACGGGGGCGGGGGGCCGAGGACCATCATGCTGAGTAGAAAGTGACGAATGAAATCGGACCACGGATCAAGCGTATGCTTGATTTTTTAGCAAATTTCCGGATATCCTGAAAGAGTATTTGCTCGACAACAGCCCGACAGCAAAACTTAATCAAAACGAAATTAAAATACTGCAGTTGGGAATGCAGTACCAGCAACTTTTGAAAACTCTCTTAGTGTGACCGTTTTCGATAACACTAAAAATCGAAAAAACGATCATATGCGTTATGTTTTCCGTCACTCTGGCCTGGCCACACATTTTTACTGGCAGTAAGTAATGTCGACTACTGTACTGCTGGGCAAAGAAATGGGATTTGAAGAAAACTTATGTGTTTATTTTTGAAAATTTTATTATATAACCATTTAGTTGATACATATTTGTGTATATATATATATATATATATATTAATTATATAAAGTTATTGTTTAATCGACATTGGTATTATCATAGTATTTGTTTAAAATTAATGTCAATTAAAGTTGATTTTTTGAGATGTATTTTTAAGATATACTTTCTTACGAACACAATGCGGATATTTCACTATTGATAATATTTATTATGGTAATTAATGTCTTACAAGTTAAATAAGAAACATTTATAAAATATTCGTTGTAAATATTGTAACCGCCTTCCTACAAATACTCGACTGATGTAAAAGCTTACATACTGTGTAAAAAAATATTTTCACGCGATTGGGTGTACATGTAGTATAATTATTCATAAACACTTAATTTGTGTTAAATATAAAAAAAAAAAAATTGTATTTAATTATTTAAGCCAACTTTTCGATTTACAGCAGTGCCTATGATTTCTTCACGGTAATTTTGTAGGTATTCAAAAATTTCACTTTTCGAATTTAGAGACACTAAAATAATACCACAACAAGATTAAAACCTCAAATACGTATACAACTACAGAAAAATTAAATGTAATTAAGATCGAAACTAAAATTTCTTTTGATAGAAGTTGTCGGGAATGATGTTAGGAGAAAAAATATCAAATTTTCAAGATGAGCATTCGTATAGTTTCGAATATACAGGGTGTTGAAGTTGAGAAGTTGAGATCGTATCACAGGTCTTGTATTTGTATGGCAGCTAGCTTTATGATATTGTGGTCCAGTCCAATCAGGCTGATTTTGAAAAATTATCAAACTGTAACTATAGGAAGACCTTCCCCAAAGTTACAGCTTGAAAGCTCTAAAACAGACGGACATATATTATATTGTATTATTAAAGTTTGCGATACTGAAACTTAATGAAATTCAATTAAAAAATGCATGTTATGTTTTTCAAAACGGATGGTTCAGGCATGGCTTGAGGGAATACAGTGTGTCAAAAAAGTGCTTGGCGACCCTCTTCAGCTAGAAATGTTTAAAAATAAAATAAAATTAACGTTTGTTATCTTGGATTCATAGCTAAGCAGACTAAAATGTTGAGTTTGGATCTGCTTGAAGATCTTACTATTAAATTTACAATGCTCTACACATAGTTCTTTAGAACTTGCCGAACACAAATATATTTTCTTTTAATTTTTTTTTTTTTTTTTTTTTTTTTTTTTTGGTTATTGTAAACTCTGGTTATATGTTAAGAACGCTTTATTTCCTAATCTCCTCTATATTTTGTTATGATTTGATAGTTTTAATATATATTTGTAACATAATTGTGTAAATATGTACGTTTTGTTTGTTACCATTTTACATTGTACTAACATACTTTTTATGATTAAATAAATTTTCAGTATTTTGCGCATCTTTAAATCTGTATGTTATCTCACTCATATTTACTTCTGTTCTGTAACTTTCGAATATTTTGAACAAAACTAATTAATAAATATAAAAAGCAAGAAAATTTTTAATAACTTAAATATGTCAAATAGCCTCAAATAATAAAAAGCCTTTACCATTTTTAATATACACTACATAGTTTGTAGATTCTGTTTAAACCATAAAACCATTAAATAAATAAATTTAAAGCTTTCTATTTGAATACAATATTTCAATTGTGTAAGTTTGCCAATAGCTAAAAACGAAACGAAATCTAAATAACAAGTCTGATTTTCAGCTTAAGATACTTTCTGTTCTGGCAATCTTCAAGATGATTGGCTATAAATATATAAGTCTTTTTTATTCACATTAATAGTATGTGTGTATATAATATATATAAGTATATATATGGTTTCAATGAGTATTTCTATATGCATATGAGTGAGTGTATGTATTTTTCTGTATATAATTTTATGTATTATACTCGTATGAACAATATTTATGTATATATTTTATACTCCAATTTCTCAATATGTTCGTATATATGTGATTCACTTAATTTTACTGCCTATTTATCAGTCAACTTACAGTAAAATTTATTTAATTGTTATTTTGGTATTTGGTATTCTGACACAGAGAGCACACCACTATTTACGAATATGTAACTACTTAAATTATTTATAACTGTTGGTTATGCATTTAAACATCATTTAGTAGCCTTCTTTTGTTGTGTTAAATGTTAAATGTTTTAACGTTCAAATGCCACGCTTCAACGCTTCAAAATTTGTCTAAAATGTGATCAACTTTTATAGTATGTATTAAAACTGTAATATAAAAACTATGCCAGAGAAGTAATATTTACATTCGTTAAAATGCGTCCAAATAATGCATAATTTGAAAATGAATGTGACTGCATGCACTAAATACAAATGTATTAAATAGCTTTTTCAAATTCAAAACCGATCTGCTCAATTCGCTAACTGTGCTTAAAACGAACTCTATTTTGAAATTGTACGCGTTTTTAAGAGATCCCTGTACCCAAGAGAACTCATAAAATGGGTTAAGAGAATATAACGGTTTTGTGCAAAAGTATGAAACAGGCAGAAGTAAGCATGTTCTGCCTTATAAAGTATACATATTCATGATCAGAATTCTGTCTGTTCCTTACTTTTGTACAAAACCATAATACGCTTCTTTTTTTTCCCATGTCATGGGTGCTAGGTGTTTAAATTCAGTTTCTTCTATAGCTCAACTAGAAGATACCCTAGACATAACTTGCTATTTTGGGAATATTCCTTTTTTTTATTGACTAATTAAATGACTTCGGTCTAGTCTATTCTTGCCCTTTCGATTTTAAATTTTGATATACAATATTTTAATTTTATCGATAGCATAGCATTTGGAAACGGGAAGATTAAAACATATAAGTATTTTAATATGGTTGACAAGATCCTTGATTTTGGTCTCCATATATACAGACGGACTCACGTTTATACAGACGGACGGACAACCAAGAACAAATTAACTTTGTGTTATCGGAAATGGATCCTTCTTTCTGCCAAAAAAAAAAAAACATGCGTTTAGTATAGAGTAGGTCTAGGTATAAATCAGCAAAGAATGTTTTCTTGAAGCATGGATCATATAAGTATATATTATACATACCTACCTATTTGGATTATTCAAAATCAGTAACAAAAACCAGTGAAAACGTTGCAGTCGAATGCAACCGACTGCGGAATACTCTGATATCAGTTTAAAGGAGTATGACTCTGGCTTTAAAACTGTCAAGGATTTAGGCGATTGCGATTTAATTTTTTGATACAGTTCCAGTTCTTTGGGGTATGTCACTAGCTACATATATTGAAACCAATTTTGACTCTAGCCCAAAAACTGTGAAAGATATGGAGTTTGTTCAGTTTTTAAATGCATATCTTTGGGAAATGTCTACAAGCTTAAAATCTTTCCAAAAAATATAGGCGATTTCAAAAGTAGGCGTTCAAGTCTCTAGCTACATGCAGACGGACAGAGAGACGGACATAACCAAAATATACACTCTTTAAATTTGATATCAGAGTAAGATGACAGGAAGCAGGATTGTTGGCGATAGGTTTAAGCTAATATACGCATGGCATGGTAAACGATCGAATGGCAAATGGGACAAATGGATTCCATGGAGACACAGATTTGGTTGGCACAGTCCATACAAAACATATTGTGTCCGCAGGGAACTAGTGCGGTAGTCACTTCCTTCTCGTTGCACACATAACATTCGCGATGCGAATGCAATTTATCCGAGTTAATTTGACGTTCGTTTGGACGTTGTTGTTGTTGCTGCTGTTGCTGGTGCTGGTTGTGTGCCATTAGTGAAGGTTGCTCCTTGAAGGTGTTGCTTATCTTCAGGTTGTTGTGCTCTCCCAAAAGCGAGTCCGTTGGACTAATGGATGCGGTTGGGGAGCAATTGGAATTGGTTGCCGCCGTTGTCACTGTTGTCCCAGATGGCGGCAGACTCCAAATACTTGGCGAATCTCCGATGCCCTCATCAACGTCAATCGAATCGTTCAAATTCTTCCATATATTCAACAGCTCTGGGGGAGTATTAACGCTGTTAGTAGTGCTATTCGCGCTGTTATTTGTGCTTGATTTGGTTGATGCTGTCGAGGAGGCTGATGAGCATGAACGTGTTAGAATGTTAGCCGAGATGGCAACACTTGAAGACGCAACGGACGAGGGCGGACAAAAGGACATGGGTTTATTTGAGCCAAGTGTATTCAAAATGGGATTGCGTATGAATAACGAATTGCTCTTTGAACGTTGGCCACCTGAGACTAGAGATGCAGCCGCTGATGATGTTGTCGACGACGACGATGATGATGTGCTTGTTGTTGTTGTTGCAACTACTAAATCAGAAGATTGGGGCAACTTCAAAACAGGGTTAGTGTCAATGTTAACACTATCGATGGCAATGGCTTTGAGAGCATTATCGACATAATTGACGGCGACAGCGGGTGAAATGTCGCCCTTATAGATCGATGACAGTATATCGGAGTTGAGATCATCATTGAGTATTTGAGTGAGCGTATTGATCGTGTGAAGTGTGGCAAACTCGTTCGAATCAAATGATTCAGTGCATTCGTTTTCACTGCTGCCCTGGTTACTATTCGAACCAGTTCTAAGTGCTATGTGAGCCTCGATTTGCCTTCGAGCATTCTCCACATTCTCGGGCAGTCCAGTCACCTCAAAAATGGGCTCTTTCTCGCGCGACGGTGTCACAATGTATGTTTGGGTTTCTTGCTGTATGTGCTTTATGGTGGCTCCCTTGGGACCAACTACCAGACCCACGACTCTGTATGGTACACGCACCTGTATTGTGATCTGACCGGGCAGGCAGGGTGGACCCGAGCCCTGGGCACGTGCCACAATGCCAGAGTTGTCACCACCACCACCACCACCACCGCCAGTTATTCCACTTCCACTTCCGTTGTTAGAGTTTCCACCAGCTTCAGTTGAGGATGGTTTTCGTGAGGCACGAATTAAACTAAAGTGATCGGCAGCCGAGAGTATTTCCCGCTTCGCCTTGTTCACGTCCTCCTTGCGTCCAGTCACAACGAAGACGGGCTCCTCTCCGCGCACAGGTGTCTTGATATACGTATTTGTCTTGGCCCGTAACGCTTTGATCTTGCAGCCTAGTAAAATATGAGTGTTTTTAAAATTTTGTTCAACAATTACTTCAATTCATTCTGCTTACCTTGGCGTCCAACTATTTCGGCAACATGTTCGGAGCTGGGCACAGGAACACATTCGGTCATGTTCTGTGACTTCTTGGACCTGTCCTCTAAGCCGGCGGATGGCATTAGAAGTCCAGTTCCTGCCGTCATTGGCATCTCAGTCCGGGCAAACGCAGACACAACATTTATTGAGCTAAGGTCATATTCGTTTTGGCTAGCATTATAGCCACTATTTTGATTGTTTGCATCATTTAGGCCGACCATCGTCAGCTCCAATGCCAATTGCAAGGTGCGTGGATCTTCGGTTAATGGCATTTTGTTAGCTTGCTGTTCAATCATTTGATTGTGCGTTTGATTCACATTGATGATATTGATGTCGTTAAGCATTTTCGGTGCAGATGCATGACTAGACATTATTGCTGAGCATCTATCTGTTGGTTAATATGAGTGAAATTAATGGAACTGATTGCTGATTGATGGAAGTATTGTCTTTTTGTTGATGTACGATTTGATTTCACAATAATTCTTTGAATTTGGTATAAGCTATTATTTCTATAATCAAAGAACCCACGCCACTTATTCCATTTGTTTGGGACACGATTTTTTTTTTGTGGGTTTTTGCTTAACTTATGGTTAATTCCATTTGTGATCCAATCATCATCAGCATTTTGTCCGAAACCCAAGTTCTTTTAAATTCATGATGTCAAAATATTTATGTAATGGGCTCTAGATCTATGCTATAGAAATATGAATCTAGTTCTTTGGTTTGGTTTGGTTTGGTTCCAAAACTATTTGGTTTCCTCTTTCTGCAATAGACAAAGATACTGAAATGCATTTGGTATACATACACGCATACACTTGTAATACATTCATACAATATACACACACACACACACACACACACACACACATACATATGTTTCAATATTCACTTGCGTTCTTTATATACTCGTATATTGTGTGTCTAATTAAACATTCGACTAAGCTTAACTATACAATAATAAATGTATTTAATCGGACTTGATTTTTATTCAACATATTATAAAACAAGTTACTAGCTGACTTTAAGAGGTTGGCCGACTGCCGTTTTAGCCGCGTTGCTTCCGTGTATAAACCGTGTTCTCTTCTTGCTGCTGATAACAACCCCTAACTTGTGTCACTCACCCTGTAACCTCTCTCCGATTTTGTTGCCCTCTAAATATTCTTTTGCATACAATTTTTTTTTTGTTGATTTGTTTTTTGTTTTTTTCAATTTATTTATCTAGTTGTTGTTGTAATGCTAGTGAAGCGCTATTTTGGCGTCTGTATTATGTTCGAGCTAACTGTGCACACATACATATACACACATATCTACACACTTTCCTGCAGTAAGATCGCAGCCACGCCTCGCCGTTTGTAACTCATAGGACATCTATGTACATACTACACATACATATGTTAAATACACAAACAATCTTCAAGAATGCCACAATTGTTGGAACACGTTTCCAAGTAACAACAAACCATACTGTTGACAGTTCACTTTTCAATATGAAAATCGCATTTTTTTTATACAATATTTTGCCGGCTATAGAATTAATTTTTGCCGGCTTCACAATTTAACATTTGGTGTAAAAGATACGGACACACCTAAAACGAACTAAATAACTACAGTAAAGATGAACTTATTCAGTTCGTTCAGTTCAGTGAATAGTTCTTTTTTGTTCGTTCCTTCGCGAATTGCACAACACTAGTCAATATGCATGGGAACAATGATTGATTGCCAACGCCTTATGGGCAAAATACATTCAAAATTCCAAGACGATAAGCAAAACAATAGGATTTTTTAAAAATTGTCAGAAATTGCGAAGTGTCGAAGTGGGTTTCAAATCAACAACACCATCAAAGTTGTTTTACTATTAAATAATTTATTATTTTGTTTTAAATTACTTTTATAGATCCTGTTTGAAAACAATTATTTTTGAATTGCATATTTGGTTTTTCGTTAGATAAACTATTCATACATATATGAGTAATTCTTTTTACTAAGCATCCAATCCATTGTTGAAAAACAAGATCTATGATTTTGGATTCGTGGTACATATATGATTACATAACATTAAGTCAATTTATACTAAAAAGGATTAAAGGTGGTTGCAGCTAATTACATAGTAGTTATTGTGGTGGATGAAGTTGTTGTTGTTGATGAAGCAATTGTTGGTGATGTCGCCGTTCACGTGCACGTTCTATGTGCCGTTTACGTTCCTCTTTGGTCCAGTAACGACCGATCTTAACCTCTGATATTGTATCGTCCTCTGTTGTGGCTATTTCATTGTTGCGAACACTTTTACGAATTCCTGCATTCACATTCACATTCGTGCGCACGGGTCGCTTAACAATATAACGTGTTCCATCCGGCCGTCGCTTTACCTTCCATACCATGGGAATCTCTTCTGTCACATTCTGAGATGCGACAAGGATCGAGCTATCCTTTGAAACTGATGGCACTGTTTTATTGGCCACCTAAAAAAACATATAGTACATTATTATACAATATGAATCAAACATAAGAAGAAATTCGATATTACCTCTTGACTGCTTACAAAGTGATATCGGCTCAAATTGGGAGCATTAAATTGCGGGCATTGTCCTTGTCCTTGTTGCTCCTCGGTTGTCGTTGTTGACCCCTTTGTCATAATGGCGGTACCTTCTACAATCATTAATAAAAAGGTCATTCCAAAAGTATAATGATTATTATGTTGTTTTGAACTTGCCAAATGGTTGATTCTGTGTGGAACAAGGTAGGCGAGCGATCTTGCTAAAAGGCAGCATAAGCATATTACTTGTAATTGGACATGACAAATGTGAAGCTATCCCAATTTTATTTTCCACATTTACAGCCGTGTTTTGGCGAGGAGAGGCGCTGTTATTGGAGCCACCTGTGTTGTAGGCACTTGAAGAATTCTCTACCTCTTCGGGTACATTGTTTTCGCATTTGTTTTCGACGCCATCGCTACTCGATCCACTCGTCGTATTTGTGATTGCACTGCGTAGAGTATAAACCCGATTGGATATTCGATGTGGCGGCTTATTGTATAAACTTGGACGACCGGCGAGTGTGTGAACGGTTCGTGGGCTAATTTGTGATTTAATGCCCAGCCATTGAGCTACGCGCTGCGTTTGGTGTTGGATTTCCGAAATGTCTGGCTCGGCCATCATGGGTGAGGAGCAGGAACCCAAGGCTGTCATATAGTTGGAGCTTTGATAGGGCGAACAGTAAAGAGGCTCCGTTTCCGAGTCCTCGGGAATTGTCTCATAAATGTGCTCACTTTCATCGTAATCGAGCTGTTTACTGCTACTTGAACTTGGAGGATGGCATTTAACTAGCAGTTGTTGTTGTTGTTTCATTGGCTCTGGTTGTGTTCTTGGCTTTTTTTCAGAACTACCAATTATTATTTCTGTATTGGGTTTAACGATTTTGATGGTTTTAGCCGTTGGTTTTTGTGTTAAGAGCACTTTGTCCAACTTATCAACCACATTTGTGTAATCGTCCGTTAAAAAGCCATTTGCATACTCAAAGTTACTATCCATATCATCGACTTCTTCGTCATCCTCATCCTCATCGTCATCGTCATCGTCATCATCGTCATCGGGATATAAGAGTCGACTGATAAGCAATGTAATTGCCATGCTATTCTCAGCAATTTGTAATTCGGCGTGTTTCTTACTTTTAATATCCATACCGTTAATGCGAAGAATTTGATCCCCTCGCCTCAAGCGACCGTCTCGATCGGCGATACTCTCCGGTTTAATATCACTAATGAACACATCCTCACATGCTTCAAGATCTAGGTCGGAATTATTGGTGTTCTCGTTGCATATCACAGGCTTCATATTCTCATCCATTCCATTGCAGCAAACACTTAATCCGATTTGGTCAGAAGCCGAATCGCTTTTTACCAGCGTTACTTCCTGTAATTTCAAATGAAATTAATAACTGAAAATTGCAAATTTGGATAGCCTCACCTCAATGTCGATCTCAGGTTCTAGACACTGCTCGAATAGATGATGCTCTCGCTCGATGAAGTGATCGGCAATCGTTTGCACTATATTTTGTTGGTTGTCATTGTCATTCTCAAGGGTTTGTGTCTCCTTCGATACGACATTCGAATGCTCTTCCTTGCTCGCATTAAATGCGCGCAGTGTTAAAATTATTTGATTTTTGATTGGTGGTAATTTGTCATTGGAGTTTCCACGAAAAGAATCATCGTTGTTATCGATCACATTTGATGATATCGGTATCGGACTGATTGAAAGTTTCTTTCGTTGGCATAATTCGACTACTAGGGTTTCTTTGGCTTGAAGGAACATTTGAACCGCTTCATAACTCGATAATGATGTAATATCGCTACCATTAAGCTGGAAAAAAAATACGATTTTCTTTTATATTTATTGGCGAAAATACAACACACACATTCGCAGGCAGACACGAATACGTGAGTGTGTACTGTAAATTGTTTAAACACACACACACACACACACACCTTTAATACAACATAGTCCAACTCAACAGTACTAACACAGTTATTCGAGCACATGTTGATAACAAATTACATATTTAGATTCCTTTGTATTCTGTTCGAATAAAAATTTAACACCAGCACGCACAACAACAGAAATACAGACATTGCTCAATTCGCCGCGACGATGTGACCAAACAACGATTAGCGATTATTGATTATTTTTAAAAATACTAAATTTACTAACCTAGTCTTTTTTTAGTGGGTATGGTCACATTCGGAAGTTTGAAGTTTCATTTGATGCACTGAATTAAGTTTATATTATTTATTTATGCACAAAACACTTGACATTTTTTGGCTGTCATAGCGAATGACAAAATTTGAAGCGAAAACTTAACATAAATAAAAAGTTATATTCAACTTGGTTGATGTCAAATTTGAATTAATGCATTTATTATACAAATTAATTTTACAGATTAAAGGTACATCCCGCCACTTCAGTCGGTACTCAGTTCTTATTAAACTCCGATGGTTCTGAACTAGCTCTTTCGAGCTAACTCTACAGTAAAGCGGCGCGGAGTCAATTTTATTGTAAGTTCAAATTTTGACTCGAATTTCACAACTTGTGACCTCGTTGCCAGGTAATTAATTCTGAACTGTTTCGTATGTACATATTGTACCAAATGTACCAAATAAATTGTATTTGTTGTGTTCGCTCTTATTTCATTTAAAATTTAACGTAAAAGTAGATATATATATATATATATATATGTGTGGTGTGGTGTGGTGTCTAGGAACAGCTGCAACCCTCAACGGACATATTTGGTATTACACTTAACACTAGGTTGTGATTGTCATCGAAATACAATAGACTTAAAGAGCTCATTTTGGTGGGAGAACAACATGGCGTCGCCGAGGTCGTCAATGCCGCCAAGTGTGTATGCGGATACTGCTCCAAATAGCCAACTCTGCAGTCGCCGCTGCAGAAGTAGGCATCGAATGAGGTCGGCGCAACCACAAAATGCCAACCAAAGCTGGTGAAGTTGACCTTTAGGGGATATCGGCAGCAGCGCATATCGTGATCGCTCTCAGTGCAGTCCATGAATACACTACGTTTCCGTCGATGCTTTTTCTGTGTGCCAATCTCAATGTGAACTGTCTAAAAATTGAGAAAAGATTAGATAGTTTGCATGTATTTCTGTGTATATTGTACCAAAGGGTTTTTTGTTGCGCCATCTGTCGTCACAATTAACGATCTCATCCAAGGCTCCACGCCTTTAATGAATATTTCGTAAGCTTGATTTGTCATTGATTGTCCAGCGCTAAACAAAGGTTTCAGGTCCACATTGATCCATTGCCCGAGGCCCGCTGGTATCTTGTGACGGAACTCAAACATTTTTGCCTTGTGCGTATAACTAGTACTATTTGTACGACGTAGAGGGCGCTGTAAGGTCACGACAATATCCTTGTTCCCATTGCCACAGCTCTCAATCTCCTCGACGATCTTCGGTTGATGGGCGCTTATCCATTCCCAGCCACGCAAAAATAAATGAAGTGTCACATACGATATGTCCGAGTAGACGGTATCGATTTTAAAATGAAGAACATCCGGCTTCCGGCTATGTCGTACATTATGCTCCTTGTGCTCTAATTCCAAAAAAAAATCCATATTACGACTTGTATTATTATTCAGATCAGATCTCTTAACTCAAATGTACTAATCTTTCCTTTCTTCATCAAAATCGAAGCGAATTAATTGTTATTTTGGAATAGTGTGACCAAATATTTTGAATATTTGAATATTTTACTTACTCTCTGGAAACACATAAATGCTGCTTATGTGGGATAGAATACTGTCATGTTCATCGTTATCATCACTGGCGAGTTTTCTATAATCATTGTAATCGATATTGTAAACAAATGGGAAATCCTTAAAAGCATTCGAATCGTCACCCAGCATTTCTGAGGACGTCGACGAAGAGGAGGAGGAGGAGTTATCGTCGGATGAATTATTCGATGGTAATTGATGATCGGAATTGGGTTTCTTCGTCAAAATTTCGTCGGGCGCATATAACCCGGTTCTCCCGGGTCTCTTTTTTGATAGCGATGCATTGTAGTTTTTATAAAAGTTTTCCAATATGTTTTGTGGCACGGCGATGGGCTTTGTTATGTTTGGCAGTTTCTTCAGATTCAAACGCATCAAGATGTGCATCTTAATTGACTCCAAGCTATCCTGTTTTGCCTTCTCCCTCAACTGACGTTGCAGCATGCCATCTCCACTGATCAAACTGTTCCGGTTCATGCTAACTCCTTCAGCAATTCCTTTGCCACTACTTCGTCGACTACTCGGAGACGGTGGATTGTCCGCTTCTTCTAATCGTGCCATGTGTGCTGTGTGTGACGAATTCGAATTCGAACTACTTTGGATTAAGGTGCTTGTTCCTCTCTCTCTCTCTGCTTCTGCTTCTGCAGTTGTTGTTGCTGTTGTTGTTGCTGTTGTTGCTTGTTGATTGCTTACATCTTGGGCAGATGCTAGAAGAAAGACCATCGACAGTAAAACTGTAGTTGCATATCGAGCAACTAAAAAACGGAAACGCCAGCTCCTAAAAATGATGTGTTGCCGCCGCGGCTTGCGATAGCAACAACAGCAGCAGGCGTTAATGGAGGAGGAAGGTCTTGCAAAGAAATTGACGATGAAATTCGTGTGATCCATGAGTATTAAAGTGATCAATTATTTTGTTGTATGTTCCTTTGTTAACTTTGTAGCTTCCTCTGGCAAGGTCTAAATTTTGTTCTGTTCTTTTCTTTTTGTTTGTTGTTGTTTTGTTATCTCAATTGATTTTGCTAAAAAGAAAAACTGTATAATTATAAGTATGTTTATATTTAGTACAAGCACAATATGTACTCACCAGATATCTTATCCAAATTTAAAAAATCAGCAGCTACAATTACTTAACAGTCGTTCCAATCTCAGCATATTCAGTTCTGGTATTGTTATTGTCCACTTTAAGACTCTCACACACACATTTGCAAACTTTTATAGTATTGTAACTGTAAATGTGTGTGTGTGTGTGTGTGTATGCTTTAAGTTAAACAGTTTGAACGCATCTCTACCATTGCCGGCAAATGTGTCGATGACTTCTTCTTTTTTATTTTTTTGATTTATTCTCGAATTCGCTTCGTGATAATAAATCTCTGTGTGTGTGTCTGTGTGGGTGCACATAAATATATTGTATTAATATGTTGTACATACATATGTATGTGTAAATATTCACTTTCACTTTGCGGTTGTTTGTTGTGCTTTTGCTGTGAAACTGCAATTCTTTAAGCTTGTCCATTTGCTATATATTGTATATGCATGCACACATACACACATACATACATGCTGCTAGTGTGTGCATAAACGATTCATATTTATGCGAAGCTTTTAACGATCACTCTCACTCTATTGTGCTCAATTAAAACCATTTATATTAGCATCATAATCAATTTTTGTGCTCTTGAACTTCAGTTCAGTGCTGGAAGTGCAGTGTTCCCTTTTTTTAACTTCCACATATATATATATACAATATATACATATGTACGCAAACAAACATACAATTAGTTGTACATAAGCACATTCATAAATATTCGTATGTACCAAATTGATGATAACAAACATTTAATATAATGATGGATGTTTGTTAATGCGTATTTTTTTGTACGCGAATTCTATTTGAATATCAGTGATTTTTTATATATGTACACGTACATACACATACACATATGTACATATGTACGTCCGCATACAAAAATAACAGAACTAGATATATGTATATGTGTATATGTTGTGTGTGTGTGTGTGCAAATATGAATGTTCGTCTATATATGCATATATATTTTAAGTATTCGCACATTTGTTAGTTGTTTCTGTAGGCTTCGGGTTTTTGATGATTGCAACGCGTTTGTGTTTTGGGGTGCCGACTATAACACAGAAGAAAAAAACAACAACAACGACAACCGACGACGACAACCGACGACTACAACAATAACAACGAGCAGGGATCAACAACAGTTTGAAACGGCAGCTAATACTGCGATATACGACAGAGCCTCAGCGTGCCATATAACAAACTGACAGATCCGAATTCACATCTACACACATAAATAAGATGAGGATGAGATGAGATGAGAGTGCGCTACGCTCGCTCGTCCCCTTTTCAGAGAGTGTGGGTGTGGGTGGGAGAAAGCATTATTGCTCTGCACTCTCCGCATGCATTACATTAGGATTGAACATTTAAATTGTATTAATCTCCACTCTATGCTTGTAAGCTAATTATTTACGAGCTTTAAAAAGCCTGACTTTATTTGTATATAATCTCTGTACTATATATATACAAATGATATTGAATATTAAATTTACGAGTTTTTGTTTTGTTCGTTTTGCAAGCAGTGCAATAAAAAAGGGTGTAAAGCAGTGTTAATTAGAGAAAGTTAATATCTACTAGAGCCTTCTTACATGTTTATAAATGTTTCTAATTTTCGAATTTTCGTACAGTGAGTAATTGTTGTTGGCAACTTTTGGCACTTGGCTTATTTTACTCACTTAACGACGTTTAGCATAGACACGAACCGCTCAACCTCAATGGTTGAAAACTATATAATTTTTCAACCACTAATAAACACAAATGCTTTATGTATGCAGTGATGTCAACTTTTGGGGACGAAGAAAAGCGGAAATAATTGGGGAAAAAAGCGGAAAAAAAGCTGACGGTTTTTTAATCATTTACTCATTATCTTCGTCAAAAATTTAATAAATTTCATTAAAATCAATGGATTCTTCATTTATGTAAGAATTCATAGCAGTGATGATAACTTTTGAGGACGATGAAAAGATGTTTTTGGCGACAACTTTACCCAACACAACAATATTTACCCGTCAAAACAAGAACTATGATCGCAAAAACTTTACTGATACCCTCCCTGCTTTATGGTATTGAAATCTTTGGCAAATGCGATGCAGCTAGCCTACACAAACTTCAAGTCACATTTAACAATATTGCTCGTTATGTGTATGGATTACAAAGAAGTGATCATATAACTGTTTTTGCAAAGAAGCTTTTTGACCTTGATTTCGTGTCGTTAATTAATTATAAAATACTTGTTTTTGTCCACAAACTAATATTCAAAAAAAAAACCTGACTATTTATTTGACTTGTTAAAATTTGCTTCCTCGCAAAGAGTGAATAATCTTATATGTTTACGAACTAAACTGGCCTGCTCAAATAGGCAATTTTATGTCTTTGCTGTTCGACTCTGGAACCGATTACCACCAAATCTAAAAACCACCAAAAGCACATCTATGTTTAGTGTTAAGTTGCAAGAACACTTAAGCAGATAATTGGAAAAATATGTTTAAATATAAAAATAAAGTAAACAAAAATCTAAGACAATGTTAGTCTTAAGAAAAATTTAAAGAAGATAATGACTGTTTATAGAGATAAGTGTAGGATAGTATTCACTATTAGACTTTAAGTTAATTTTCAAAACATTGTGACTAGTGCTGTTAACTAAAAGTAGAAATACTTGTAGCGCTAGGAATTTTTCCATATAATAAATAAAACAACAAACAACATTGCAAACAACAAATGAGAACAAAAAAAACGCAAATAATTGGAAAAAGCGTAAAAAAAAGCTGATGGTTTTTTTTAAATAATTAATTCATTAATTTCTTCAAATAAATCATAAATTTTTTGATTTCAATGGATTCTTCAATCATTGGGATTTAGGAACCCATTGTACCAAATTTGTATGAAGCTTTTTGGGACTTTTAAACGAATAAGAGATAGCAAAAAAAATGTACGGGTTTAATATAATAAATAATAAACCAAACGTATAAATTTGGTGTAAAAACAATCCAGAGAAAGCTGATCTTTCAACAGAAAAAAGCCAGATTTCCCGCTTCCCGCAATTTGCTAATTTTTCAAGCGATTCGGTTTGCAAAAAAGCCAGATTTGACGGGAAAAAAGCTGATTTGACATCAGTGTATGTATGTATATGTACTGTATGTATACTTTGATCAGTGATAATAATAATATTATTAAATTATATAATTCTATCGCAAGTGTATAAAATGCAAAAAATGAACTTATTTTAATGCTCGTTCTTTTCTAAATATATGGGGATTTATTAAAATGGGGTTTTTTTTTTTTTTTTATTGTTTTTAGAGTTCGACATAAAAATGTGGGAATGGGCCTTTAGACGTGAACGTGAATCAATTTGGCTAACCGAGGCTGCACACCGCAAAATATGATTGTGACCCAAATTTACATGCATGTGTGTGTGTTTGTTTGTGGGTGTGCTTGAGTTTGTCCTTTTGGTTGGGTGCAGTTTGTTGTTGAACGATTGTGGGTGAGATTTTGGTTTCGCAACAATATCCAAAACATGTGTATGCTCATTTATTTTCAATGTCAAGCGAGTTTTTCCAATTTGCACTTGTTATTTGGATGAATGCATATAGTATAATAATATATATATTTGTTTGTTTATCGATTGCTAGGCAACAGATCCCACTAGATGGCGCTTTGAGTTATTTAATCAAAAACTAACTAACTGTAGATTAGCTTATTTTTATATTTGTAGGTTTGTAAATCTTCATTTTAATTTTTAATTTTACAGATATCTTTGGGAGATGTTATATGTAGTTTTAATAAAATGTATTAAAAACTGCAATCATTTTCAGGTAAACAAGTAGTTAACTTAAAATTATTTTTTAACTTTGAACGTTGCGCGTGACGAAATAAATAATAATATTTTAAAAACATGTCTTTATATCTTTAGGAAATATGCAACCACCAAGGTCTTTTAACAGATGTACAAAAGCAATTTCAGATGGATTCCAAAATTTTGGAAACTTTGGCAATGTCAAGATATAGAGTTCTGTACTCTTATTGAATTGCAGTAATATACAAATTTATAAGGACAACGGAATATTTACAATTAATTTTTCAAAATAGAATTGTTAAGTCTGTTATCGCCAACAATTCATATTTTCCACATCGGGAAAGTATTTTACTGACAATGTTTTATAAAAAAAAAAAAAAAAAATGTATAACCCAACATTAAAAAGATCTTATAAAAAGGTTGTACGTACTCGTAGTACTATGATTTGGTAAACCGAGAGATGATGATAATATTTTATTTTATTTTATTTTAGTCTGTTTCAGAAATTCATCCATTTCTGCAATGAGAGAAATAAAAACTTGTTAATTTTAGTTATCGATAACTTTTTCGATTTTAAATAAACACAAAAACTATAAAATAAAACTATAATGATGTGTAAAAGTTACATAGAAAATTTGTAAAACGATTCTAAATTGAAAGAGGCAAAAAACTTGTTGTGTAAATACGTTTGAGCACTTCTGTAAATAAATAAATAAGTTCAAATACAGCCAATTTCAAGGGGGAGCGATTTTTGTATATGCTTCATATGTGCGGAGAGTACATAATGTATTATGTTATATTCTTGTAGTATTGATGAATTTTAATGAGTGCAACATGCCTTGAGAAAGTCATAGGCCCATAGTTTCTGTTTATTGTTGTTGTGAATGAGCATAGTACGCGAGTATTGTTTAGAGCAGATCGAACATTTTGATCTTCGATGCTTTTTTTACTGGGCACACACAGCACTCAGCGTGTGGCAAAGTCAGCCTGCTGTTTGTGCAACCCTCAGTGAAGGGAACGTCGTTGCTCGATCCTGGATCCTGTACGATCTGGCTCTGGGAAGAGGGAAGAAAGGCAAGGAACAGGGACTTGGCTATCGGTTCTCGTGTGAAAACATGCAATTATGGTTTTATTTGTTGTATTCTTAAGATTTGTTTAAGTTCATTCATGTCTTGATTCATCAAAGGGCTTCTGAAAGGACCACTTACAATTATGTACAAAATGTACACATACATATACTTACTTAATCAAAAAGCATTATTTAGTCTCAAGTTACTGCTAGTACTTAAGTTAAGTTGATATTACATTTGAATTTTATAGTCAACACGCAATATGAAAGAGCGATTGAAAAACGATATAAGCCAAACTTTACCTACTATATTTGAAATCAGTTGCCTTTGTTGATTTTCTATTTGTTCCACTCAGTTGGAGTTTTAAAACCAACAATTTACTCTTTCCATTCCTCTCCTCTACATGGTTCAGCCCTCAGAATTTACCTTGGCAATATGCCCAAACCTATATATATATATATATATATGCTCTAGTATTTTATGCAAGTTCTCTATTTGCTTATCACTATACGAGTAAACCAAGAGAAATACAAAAACAAATGAGAGAGCTCCATGCATCCAATTTAGATCAATATTTTCTACTTCTGGATATTAATATTATTCAAGATATTAGCAACATTTTGCGCTACCGTCGGATGCGATTGTAGCTTTAAGGTGCAGAGAATTTTTTCGGTCACACTTGCTATGCTTGTTCGTAAATTTGATTTCTATCCGTTGATAATAAATCTGGGGGCATTTTCGAATTTTAATACTGCGCTCGGTTGCGTTTAATGCGATTCGCTGACAAACAAACAAGCCCAAGAATATATAACAGAAGGGTGCGCTGGAAAGAGAGCAATAGGAATAAGTAGTGTGTAATAACAAAATATTTAGACATGTTAAATGCTTCAATATGATAGAAGGGTGGTTGTGGTTCTGATGCTGAAGGAGGTGAAGGAGGTGACGGTGAAGGTGAAGGTGGGGATTGTGATGGTTTTGAAACGGTTTTTATCAGTATCTCTTTTGGTTCGCTGCATATTCACAAAAATTAAGCATCCACTACAAGAAGAGAAAATCCCTGAGTTATGTCTCACTGCTAAATGCCTAAATATCCTTGTAAAACCCCGTAGACGAATAAATGTATACATGTGTGTGAGTGTACGTGTATGCATAGGCAGCACATTTATTTGTATGCATTTATTTTTTTGGCATTTATTGACGACTTATATTAAACTTCTTCCATTTACTACCAGGACACAAACTTCATTTAAACGGTTGATAATATTATAGCGATTGCCTGCAAAAGAGCCAGTTATAATATTATTCAAAGACTATTAAGCCAATTGTGTACCTCTCTCTGCCTCTGGTTCCCAATCAGAGTCTTCCTCTGTTGTATCTGGTAGCCGCTCCGGCTGTGCGTTTCGCTTCCGCTTCAACGTTGAGCTAGTGTTTGATTCGACCTGATTACACAATGTGCTGCTAAAGAGCGGCGGCTCATTACTGACCGATTTATTTTGAGTCTTAGATGAGCTGTTTTGAATCCTAGATGTTTTTGTGTTGTGCTTCTTTGCATTTACATTCATGTAAGTGGAGAGCGAGCGCTCGAGGAAGGTAAACTTAAAGGGCTCACTTACGCTGTGTGACCAAGTGTTACGCAGCGGAACAAGCCCACGCTTCGATCGGCGAACTCCAGCTGTCAATTGTAAAGGTTAATTAATGAAGGTATTTAATTGTATAAAAATGTTCTTACTTGTGTCGTGATCGTTGCTCGTTTCATCCTCGTCCGGCGGCAACGTTTCGTTGACCAGCGTGGTGCGCAAATTTTTTAATTCCTTCATCATCCGTTTTTTAAACACCTCATCGTTATATCTTGTTCTCTTTGTTTCGGCTTTCTTTGCTTTTTGCTGCGTTTTTTTTATTGCGTGCTGCAAAGACTTGCGGGCAGCTTTGCTTGTGGTTGGCTGATCATCCAAATCCATTTGCTCCGCCACAACCGGTGGTGTCAAGCTGCTTTCTTCCATATTGCTTGATTGTGGTTGCTTGTACATGAAAATGGTATGCCCCGGACTTTTTGAAGAATTCTGTTACGAATTAAACGAATTAATTGTTTATATTTGCATATTTTCTTTTCTTAGAAACAGAATCATTAAATAGATAAACGCAATATACTTAATTATGCTATTTTAAAAATGTGTTTTGGCGTTGGTGTTATTTTGTGTTCGATGTAATTTGACACAAAAAAGGAAATCAAATCAAAAACAAAAGTTTACGCGCGTTAGAATAAGTGCATAATGCTTTTTTGTGACTTTTGTGCTGAAGTGATAAGTTGATATCTAAAGTGATTCCACAAAAGTGCTCTTAAAATCAGATTTTCTTAAAACTAAAACCCTACAGATAATATTTATATTATTTTTTTTTACTAACTTTAAATTGTTTAATCCATATAAACATGGAAACTAAGTTCAAACAAGTGCGAAACATGAGAATTTTCATTACATTCTTTTTCTAGGAGGACTTAAAAGTCAGAAAAAAAGATATATATATATATTATAACAAATGTCGGAACGCGGTGTTGAACCCGAGGTCGAAGAAGTGCGGCCTGCAAAGCAAAACATTCAACAATTAAAAAATAATTGCTTTGCTGCCGGCAAATTATCGTTTTAGTAAAAATAAACTATACTTTAAGTTGCTTTAAACCATTCATTAAAATACACAACTTAGGCCAATAAACATAATATTAATTTCATTATGCAATTTATTTTAATTCAATACACTTCAATGCAATATACGCTGTTCATTGACGCTGTGAGCGTCAATACATACATACATATACGCTGTGCCGTGTGTATGCGCAGAACAATACACAAACACGAACGAAAAATAAATAACGAAGCCAATGTCAAAACGAAACCAGATAAGTTTCGTTGAAGGGGAACAAGCGTTTGGGTCTGGCGTTTTTGTTTACAGGGCCTTAACATAAACAATTCTGGTTACCAGTCTGTTTACATTTATTCGTCTATGATAAAACCCTTGCAAAATGCAAACAAACTGTTTATTAACAGCAAGCCGAGCGAAGCGAATATTCCCATCTATTGTGAATATGCCAAGTCTTAAAATGGTATTTAGTATTATACTCAGAACCGATTGAAAATGGTTAAAAAAGTAAGTAACAGGCAGAAAATTTAATAACGAATCAATTTAAGCAAATTAATTGAAATTAAATTTCGAATATTTCTAGCAAAGACGCATAAGTATTGAAATTTTTGGCAAGTTTGTTCCAATAACTCTTTCCCCATGTAATCGATAGCAATAAAATCTTGAAGTTTGAAATTGTTACTTTGATACTAAAGGTAGAGTCAGAAGCTTTGTAATGCTCTCATGTCTGTGAAAATATTCAGGAGTTTGCATGCAAACAATGACTTAGGCCCAATTTCTCAATGTCCAGTTAAGCTTGCAGTTAGTTAACTGCGGAATAACTAACCGGGAGTTAAGCAATTTGCTATCGTATAAGTGCCAATCGAACATTGAGAATCTCAAATTCGACTAAACTTCGAATAGTTTGACTAACCGGAGGTTAGGGGTTCGAAGGTTATATATCGAAAGTGATAATATTTGACCCTTAATAGCCCTAAATCAAGTGTGTTCATCAGATCGGACGCGACACAAGTGGTTTTGTTTTTAGTTGCAAACAGACAGGCCGAAGGATTGTTATTAGTTTGTAAATATACATATGAATGTATGTAATGGTAATAATGGTATTCAGGAATAGGTGTCAAAAGCTTGTCTAGCAACAAAACAATTGCTAAAGCATTTAAAAAAACTATGGGAAAAAGCAGCATGGTTTCTTTTAATTACGTATGCAGCATTCTTCGGCTGCACATCTCAACGGGATGTGGAACGCATTTACGCCCCGTTTTTCGGTAATCGTAATCAGTCGTCGTGATGGGGTTGGATTGAAAATGAGTTGAGCTTTTGTTAAGTGATAGTCCTTATGTCCTTCCTAGTATGTAGAATGTAGTATGTGGGAGGAGTGGAGAAGGGGAGGAAGGAGGTGCGGAACGGAATGCTCATAATAATTGAAGCATATTCACAGTGGTTGGCTCTCTTACTAAAAACGATGGGCGTGCGTTAAGCTAAGCTGTCCCCGTTCCCCCTGTTCCCCATTTCCCGTTTCCCACCCACACTCCTGATTGCTGGAACCATCTCCCTGATATGTGTTTTTGGTTGTTTGTATTTGGTTGGCTGGTCAAATGCCTGCCTCGCTGGCCATCATATCAGTTGGGTTTGGGTTTGGTTTGAGTTTTGTTTGCCTGGCTGCCTCGCTTAACCGTCGCTTTGAGAGTCCTTCCTGACGGTGCTTTAATTGTTTAATGGCTCGTTAGTTAAATTCCCAGTGGGGAGCAAACAGCGTCAGTGACAACCAACAACAACAACAACAACCACGCGGGGCATTTACTAGAATTTTTAAGTGTGATAATTGTAGCGTTTTATTATGGATTAAGCAAATTTGCTGTAAATTATCTATGCTACCATACAAATTAATAATCCAACTGAGTGTGTCAATAGAATCATTTAAAGAACTCTTTTTCTTTTTATTTTTTTGGATATGACAAATTGTATTCTTTAATATGAACAAATAGTAATCATATAATTCCAATTAACAATTAAACGTTGTTCAAAAGCTGCAGGAAAAAGGCCTGGATATCTAGTGTGAAAAATGAATAAATTGTTTGAGCTAAGAAACTAGCATTTTTTGTATGGCCAAGACAAAGAAAAGAATCAATAATGCGAAAAAATACAAGGATAGGTTTACTTTGTTCACTGATCTGGCTAATTTCAAAAATGTTTTGTTGCAAAAAGTTACTTCAAACAATTCGGATAGTGAGTGAAAAAAAATGTTTGCAAAAATCTCTTCACATGTATTATTTATGATTTTTTGAAAATTGCTAAATTGCAACAAAAAAAAAATATATATATATATTTAAAATGTATTTTTTTTAAACACTTTTAAAGTGACAGACTGAAAGATTGAAATGAATGTTGGTTCTTAGGATTGGGTGCTAGAGTTTTTCTTTGTTTGTTGCTATTTACGGTCTTTAATATTATTACGGTACACATACACACGTACAAATTTAGCGCCAAGCATAAGCGTATCCTGTTGCCTTCGCTTGTTAACGATTGTTGTTCTTGTTGTTGAATAATAGGACATTGCGTCGATGTCCTTATCGCTTATGCGCAAGACTTCACACAGTCCGCTGCTGCTGCGTTAATATCAACCGGTTGCATGCGGCTGAGGCAATGACACACCCAGCAAAAATGCGAGAAAAGAAAATCACAAAAAAAAAGGGGAGAGCAGTACTATTTACAATTTAAAACCTACGATAATCGAGAGTTATTGTCGTTATCCGCCGCGTGCTATGCCAATCGGGAAAAAGTCAAAAGTAAAACCCATATAAGATTCTAGCTTGAATTTTGTAAGAATATCTTGGTTAAAGCTGTGCAATAAATACTTCAGCAATTAAATATATAAGACAAACTTGTTTTAAGCATACATTATTTGCCGAATTTCAATGAAAATATTACACGTATGTTTTTGGAAAACTTGAAATACGAAAACTCCTTCCTCAAATATGTAGAGATGGGCAGACAAACGGACTGATCAAAAATATATACATACATACTATATATCCTTTATTGGGTCGGATCACAAATTTCAAAAAGTCGATTCAAAGAAGAACGAAGGCTTTAATCGAGCAATATCGACTAAGAGATACCCTAACAGTTACAGTCAATGTCCAGCAGGCTTATGGCCAACTGATTGCTGTGGCGCTCGAGTTTGGAGGTATATCGGATTCCAAGTTTCTCAAGGTCTCTCTGTATTACAGAATTCCTGACGTACTTTTTCAAGTGCATATATAAAAATAACAAAAACTTTTTACTAAACTAAACTCAAATTCTCAAAGTACCTTTATGCAGATCAGCACAAAATGATTTGGATTTGAATTTCAGTTATTTGCTACTTATTGGTGCGAAACTGGCACCAGACGGCGGATCCGGCCCCGAACTAAGAACACAGAACACAGAACACAAGGCTCATCAGCTCATCAGCTCGTCAGCTCATCTGCCCTGATGCTCAATAGAAGCGGAAATTTTGTACACCAACGCCGTTCACAAGGCACGTGGCACAAAGAAATAAGTTTCGAACCAGAACAGAACAAAGTGTTGGAAGCGCAGCCTGGGCACAACTTCCTGCTGAGAGGACTTACTTTCATCTAAGTATTGCAATAATACTTACATACTCGCACATATCTAGATCTAATCTGAACATATTAAAATTCCAAGCTTCACAACAAAAAAGGGGTGTCATCAGCCAAAAGATAATCTTCGAACTAAACTCTTACTTTTTATACTCTACATTATTGTTTGATTAATGCACAAATTGTATAATTGCATTTTTCGCACAGTGCAAAAATATACCTGATTGCAAAATTTGAAATTTTCGTAAAAATATAACTTTCAACACTTCAACGCTTTACGGAATTTAGTTAAAAAATTCAAATAAATTTAATGTACTAGCTTGTACTATTATTTAACTATCTTTATCTACCCTTTTTGTAAAGAAAAGTATAAAAAAAATATATTAAGCAAAAAAATTTAAGAAAAATATGTACTTAAAACAGATGCATGTAAATTAAATTTATTTCTCATGTTTATGTTGCAAAATCGTCATACATACAAATATTTATATATTTTTTAATTTCTAAAGACATTTTCACATGTATGAACAATAAAATGTCAAAGTTGTAAGACAGATCTTTTAATTGTTGATTTTAAATAATATTGGAAGGAGTTGTAAATAGTTAAGACAAAATCTGCCTAATTCTTAGAAGAGCTTATATTCCAAATCGGATATTTCTGAGATCGGTTGCTTATTTCAAAGATTTTTAAGTTAACTTAAAAATATTAGGGGAGACGAAAAAAATTAAATACCCGTCGCAAGTAAGATAACTACGAGTAGAGTATTCCAAAGTCGGCAACGTTACATATATTATAAAAACGCAAACAATGAAATGCGAACAAATAACATTAAAAAATTTCTGTACATAAATAAATTTTATATAATTTGAATTTGCACTAAAACGTTTTGAACGAAACAAAACTTAAATGATCTTGTACTGTTTATATTTGATTTGTTTAGTGCTTATTTGGTTATTTGGTTATTTGGAATCATAAAATTAAACCTGACCAACTTCCGAAACGAGAAAAGTGTCAAATCGACAGAATAATGCAGAATCGTCGCGTTTGTAACAAAAACTCCAGAAGCATTTTGTAAACATTATTGTGCAAAAAAACATTTTTGAGTAAGAGTATATGGCCATCTCTTTTCCATAAAATATGGATAAACGAGCGAGCGAGCGAGCGAGAGAGAGACAACTCGGGAGTGACTTAAAAAAGAAGGAAGAAATTATGCTGCGTGTGTTTAGATGTATGTAGGTGTGTCCTCCTTGTCGTCATTTTGAAAACATCCGCATGCCTACGCCCACAATACAGGAACAGCTCCAGGAACAGCTCCATCAACGCCCCCAAATTGTATTTGTATTCGAGTTTGTCGAAACGGAAGTTGTGCGGGTAGTTAACGGAACAGGCTAGCGGTTATTGTGTATCGGAATGAAACAATTCAATTGGGCGACTCTAACACACATACATTTGAAAAATTTAAATAGATTAAACATACTAAACATACTAAATAGGCATTCAAATATAGTATTATGTATTTTAGTAAACGAACAAACAACTTAAAGATACAACAGAAGAAAAAACAAGTAAGAAGGCTCTAGTCGAGATTTCCCGACTAGGAGATACCCCGAACCCTGTACATAACGCGTACATTCATTGTCTGTATGCATCTGTGACTAAAGTTCAATCTTCGATATCTCTGGTGTATCTTAACCGATTTCGATGAGTTATATCGTTACCCATTATTTCAACCCCCATTTTCACATTTTCCAAATTCGATAAATTTTTGTAATCGATTACATGTGTATATCGAAAACGGAAATAGTTATCGAAAATCGGAAACAAACTTGTACTGCCTAGGACTTAGATGAGCTTATGTTCAAAATCTGAAGTCTCTAGCTCTTATAGTCTCTGAGATCTACGCGTTCATACATACGGACAGACGGACGGACAGACGGACATGGCTATATCGACTCGGCTGTTGATGCTGATCAAGAATATATATACTTTATAGGGTCGGAGATGCTTCCTTCTGCCTGTTACATACTTTTGCACAAAAACATTATACCCCTTTTACCCATTTCATGGGTTCGGGGTATAAAAAAAGGGTACTTATTAACAAGCTTTTTCTGTTGCAACTCAGGCTGAACTTATATCGCTGCACTGTTCTAACGCATGGCAACTGCGAGCCAAGCAAGAGCAGGAAAGCGAGTTGACTGGCGAACAACCAATCGGAGAAGACTAGTTGAAAGTGAACAGTTAAACGAGAGCCAATCAGAGAGAACCACCACAAACAACTCTTGGAAACTCGTTCAGAGGACGCGTCGGAAAAATGCGATAGTCAGATATTATTGGCATTTGCATTCGCGTTGTGGTCCGTGCAATAACTGTAACGAATATTTGCACGGCTCGAGATTTGATTAGACGGTATCGAGATTAATCAAAAAATACAGCTCTTTAAAAGCGATAATATAATTATTTAATCCCAAACTCGAAATGGTATTAATAAGTGATATGATGTTAATGGGTTGTGTATAAAAAAAAATAAAAAAAATAAAGAAAGAATTAATGAAAAAAGTGAAAATGAACAAGTGAACTAAAACAAAGGTTGCTGCTCACATAGCACAAAAACAAAAGCGCGTGTTAACAAAAAAAAAAAAAAATTACAAAAAAACAGCATACATTAAAGCAAAGGCATTGCCATCTGTATGAATTCCTTTGAGGTTAGGCCCGTTAATCCTTGGTTGGCAACGCTGCGTGAAACCATCGCCGCCGCCTGCAGTGAACCCTGGGGTTTAGTATTCAATTTTAAATGCTTTTTTCGCCTTTTTTCGCGTGCAGCACTCACAAATAATGAGTGAAACATACTAGCGAAAAAAAAGCTCCTATAGACAATTTACACCGGATCGGTTCACTCGGATAACTACAATACAATACATATCTTTATCTGAATTATGTTTACGCTACAACCGACGCCATCAGCCCTGGGAACGGTGCCCTGGTCGGCAGGGTCGCTTATTGAGCGATTGCCGACTTTGGATGAAATTAACCATAAAGGTAAGCCTTTGCCAGCTGGTACCATTTGCGGTACCATTTGTACAAAGAATATCTCTGATATCAGTATACAACATGTATTAAAGGAGTATTAATGGGGGACGAGGGGCAAGGAAGGTCTCCACCAAATCTTGTCACTCTAACCAAAAACTTTATAGGAGCGGCAGAATGTTAGAAATCTATATGGTTTTATCGATTTTCAGTTATCGATTAAATTGACAAACATAATCTATCTCTGGTGTTTCTAAGCCGATTTCGTTGAAATCTTTCACAGATTTGTATTATTTTGTATTCGGTTTCTCTAAAACAAATTTTACATTCGGCAAGTTCCAGATTTAAATACATGTGTGTATATCGGTAACGGAAAAAGTAAACGGCAGATGAGCTTATGTTTTAAATCTGAATTCTTTAAGTTATATCGACTCTTGGCTTTTGATGCCGATCAAGAATATATATGTACTCGATTAGAGTTTATGGGGAAATGCCTCCTTCTGCCTGTTATATACTCATATTTCATGGGATCAGGGTTCAGGGTATAAATGAAAAAAATACAAAATACAATTTATGCAGCGAAGATCGAAGAAAAACCGTAATTTGTTTTCGGAACAATTGCAATAACCGATGGGGACTGAGGCCAATAAATACTACAAAACAATTTGAACTATTTGAAATTTATCCAATTATCATTCAAGATTCTTAGCAGTGATCTGACAGAACCTGTCTGTACTGTGTTGTTGTCTATTTTTAAGACGGTTTTTGTTGAAATTTTGCCGAGTTTTCATAAGTTTGGTTTGACCTCAAGTAATGCCGGAATTGCCAGGATAAAATAAAAATTAAACTGCTTGTTTTGATTTGATTAGCTGCTTTAAACTGCTTGTTTGGCATTAGTTAACTGATTTATATAAAATGGTATCTGTCCGTCTGTCTGTCCGTCTGTCCCTTAAAGATAGACACTTGAAACTTTGAAAAAATCCTGATCAATCAATATATGGAGGCTGGAAGCTTATTGGTGGGCTGGGAAATCAATAATTACTATCACAACAGAAGGCTAGAACTAGTTGGGAATTATAATTGAAAAGCGTATAGCTTGAAGCACTAGATACATTTGAATAAATAAATAAACTATCATATATTACAGACCTTGCATTTTCGTATTACGGCTATATGATTAAGTGGTCAGGTTCTACCTGTTGTCTATATACAATATAAATCCATCCTGTTCAGGAGCTAATATGATTACTTTTCGTTTACCTCTGCTCTCTCTCTCTCTCTCTCTCTCTCTTTACTTGTAGACAATGTCCTTGCCATGAGAAATCTGCCCTGTCTGGGCGTCACTAACGAAAAGGCTGCAGCTGCCGCTGCAACGGCTGCTGCTGCGATGGATGCCGCGGATGTAACCACAGCGCCACAGCCGCCACATTCGACATCATCCTACTTTACCACCACTTACTACCACTTGACCGATGAAGAATGTATGTTTCAAGTTTCTACCCAGCTACCCTACATCCATCCTTGACCTTTCATATCTATAACTGGAACATAACCTTTATTCACATATATATGTATATACAATATATTTCTATTTGTATCTGGCCAAAAACTGAGAGACTAGTTTGCATCAAAATAGTCACACATAAAAGTATTGGCACACCTTATAAATTATATAGCTTCAGGATAAAACTTCAACGTTTTTGTTATTATTCATTTCATATTGACGAAAAAGTTTTATGTTTTTTACTTTAAAAACAAAATATTTTTCCACCAAGATTAAAAAGTAACATAATGTGCAAAATTAAGTCATTTGCGTAAAGACATGTGAGGGGGGAGGGGAGGTAGCGGAACGGTAGCGTAATGAATTGTGAAAATGAAGTGATATTTGGCATTTGGTGGTGTGAAGAGAAGTGGCAAAAAAAGAAAATTTGGTCCCCATTGATTTGTACACTAATTGTTTGAAGGCATTGTGCAGTGAATGACTTGGTCGTATAGTTGTGCAGATGCGTATGTTGCCAATTATAACACCACAATGGGACCGAACAGAAGAAGAAGAGAGAGAATCAAACACAAAAACCATTTTCAAGCTGATCTCATTGCCTCCTGTCCTGTCCTGTCCAGTGTATTCGAGGTTTTTAAGTCCCAAGTAAAGACGTTGATCAACAACAACAACAACAAAAAGGAAAAACTACTGTGACATGGTCCGTCCCTACCCGCCAACCCCCCGGGCACCCTGCTGTGCCATTAAGTACTCTCAGTTATGTCCGTGCCATTGTTTGTTTTCTTGTTGTACAGTAAATCAATACAATCATTTTCCACCCATAATGAATGATCTTCAAGAGTCCGACGACATAAGCCGAACAATAACGAACGGGATCGGACCGAACCGTTTTCGTGTCATGTCGCTACAAATGAAAACAATTATCGATGTTGAAAGCCGAAAGTCGAATGAAAACAAACAAAAGCAGAAGCCGAAGCAAAAGTCTCTCTTTGTTCTCTCGTCGTGTCGAACATGGACATGGATAGTGGACCGCTACAATGGGAATAGGAATGATGCCATCTCACTTCATTCTGGTATCTCTCTTTGGCTACTGAAATTGTTCTTGGTGCAGAGGAGAAAATTAGGTTCGAGCGCTGTGCGAAATTTGCAAATTTAATTGTTTGCCAACTGATTAGTTTTGCAATTACATTGTTAATCCCATTGGCAAGATGTTTTTTTTTGTAGCCGCCTTGTTGTTGGTAATTCATCCTATAATTCATTTGTAACTTTCTTATCCATAATTTCCATACAAATTGATCAGTGTGTAATAAATGTACAACCTGATTTGTTGAAACCTACGGAATACTTTTGTTGGGCTTTGAAAGATAGCTTTCTTTTTCCTGCTACTACCTCCGCATTCCCTTCTTACGGGGCATTCCGAAGTCGGGCACGTCGCTTGTTCATCTTAAAATTAAGGCTTACTTAGCTTCCATGAAAATATCCCTAAGTTTTGTAAGGTCATAAGAGTGAAGTTTCAAAACCCATGAAATGGCCGAAAATGGGTATAATGATTTTGTGCTTAAGTATGTAACAGGCAGAAGAAAGCATCTTCGACCCTATAAAGTACATATATAAATTGTCGATAGCATTTTCAGTTTCCCATAAAAAGAAAATGTATTTTTTTTTATTTTTTATTTACTTTCTTTTTATTTTATTTTATTAAGAGTACCCTTAACAACACATGAAAAATGTTGAATTTGTAAAATGTGCGTTTTGGAAACTGCAAAAATTGCATCGAAAATTGATTGAAAACACCAATAGATAACAAAGACTAAAGTTTTTAGGGTATCTTCTAGTCGAGTTTGTTCTTGAAGAGAGGGATCTACTTGTTTTTTGTGTCTGTGTAATGAGCTTATAACATAAATGCATTAATCTTGTGCACACACTTGCATTGATATTAAACGAAGCCATCACTGTTATCGTTATCTACTATACGCCTTATTGATGCCACTTTAATGGTCGGATGCTCAGCTCTGGACTTTGAGTGAAATAAAAAGAAGTTGGAGTCGAGTTTCACAGTTTCTTCTCTCTCTCTCTCTCTCTCTCTCTCTCTCTCTCTCTCTCTCTCTCTCTCTCTCTCCCTCGACTCTCGTCGAGAAGGGGTAAAAGTGGCTTTGGAGTTGTTGTCGCTTCGTTTGCTACAACAACAACACAAGTAAGAATTAAATTGATACGCAGATTTTTGGATTTTTCGGATTTTCTCACAATCAATACTAGGAAATTTGTCTGACAAAAACATGCTTCACTAGACGAACTCTCAACCTTTTTTTTTCAATGCCTTTTTTGCCTTTTTTGGCTCTTGTGAGCGCTGACCGTTTGATTTGATTAGGGATTTTTATTTTGTTGAGGTTTTTATCGTGCTTCTAAAAAATCCCTAGATACGTGTACACAAATTAAGTTGCTAGCACATAAAAAGATACTCAACGTCGTCTCGGACCGTATTATTATTAATCTTGACGTCTTTTCAGAGCGTGCCTAAACAAATTTAATGCACCATTGAAACTGAACCCAGTGCAGAAAACTGACAAATTAAATCGAAAACGACATAACGTCCTGAACCCAAGAAACTGTGTCAAATTCAAGCTTTTATACACATACATACATATTTATCTACGATTTGATTTTGTACTGTCATGTAGCAAGAAGTTTCTCAAAAAAAATATAATAAAATAAAGTTGCATGTGCATTTAACTTTAACCCAGCTACATAAATGTACTTAACCCTAGACTGGAAGCCGTAGTCGATTCGACGAATACTGGTTGTTTTTTTTCTTATTTTTCTCCGAATTCTCTTATTATTCAGTTGTGTTATACTTTACGATGCAGTTAGTGTGTGATTTTCGTCTAAAAAGCCGACACACCGCATTTAGCCGTTTCATTTCTAGTCGAAACTGCAGAAAAGCTACACGAAATGTAATGAATGTAATTAAATGTCTCGCTGCGTTACCCCTTGGATACCGTATTTCAATTAGACCTATTTCTCAAATGGTTAGTAAGAGAGAGAAACTAAATTTAGAGAGATGTCGCAAGCTTTTCATGTTGATGAAAGCTTGATAAAAAGCTGTATTCCGTTTTATAAAAGGGTATGAAGATTAGTGCAAACAATTGAAACAAGCGGAAGGATGCATCTTCGTCCCCATAAACTATATTCTTAATCAGAAATCGGTTAAAAAAAAACTCTGGAGATATTGAGGACAGAAATTAAGACCTAGAAAGGGTTCAGGGAATCAGCTCGTCGCGAAATCCTGACTAAAGCCTTCTAACTTATTATACTTTGATACCGAAGGTCTCATAGTATATTGGTTTTGTGCAATGTCCGTCATGGTGTCTGTCTGTCCGTCTGTCCGTCCGTATGAACGCAACTTTTTTCGACACCCGTAAAGCTAGAGACTTGAAACTTTGCAATTATGTTTATCCATAGAAGGTACAGATAAAGTGTTAAGATCGGGGTGCCACGCCCACTAGGAGACTGGGAAATCGATAAATTCGATAACTAAAAACCGATAAAACCAAATATTTCTCTTATTCTTACAGATAGAATTACCAAATTTTGCACGAAGATAGCTAGTCACGTCCCTGAAAAAACTGCATAAAAATTTTGGATGCCACGCCCACTCCTTCCGCCCCCATCTTGCCTGCTCCTTAAAATTGGAAACGCCTATAGCTTTCACATTTTTTGGGCTAGAGCCACCAAATGTTGTGTCAAGATAGATATTGACATTCCCCAAAAAAATGCATCAAAATTTTGGATGCCACGCCCACTGATTCCGCCCCCATGCCCCCCTTCTCCTTGAAATTGGAAACGCCTATAGTTTTTACATTTTTTGGGCTAGAGCCACGAAATTTTATGTCAAGATAGATATTGACATTCCCCAAAAAAATGCATCACAATTTTGGATGCCACGCCCCCTGATTCCGCCCCCATCCCCCTACTACTTGAAATTGGAAACGCCTATAGTTTTCACATATATTGGGCCAGAGCCTCCAAATTTAGTGTCAATATAGGTAGTGAAGTTTTACAAATAACTGTATCAAAAATTTGGATGCCACGCCCACACCTTCCACCCCCCACCCCCGCCGTTGTTAAAACGGTTAAGCGTGTATCTTCCATATTTTTTGAACTAGAGTCACGAAATTTGGTAGGAAGATATATGGTGACATCTACAAAAGATCTGCATCAAAAATTTGGATACCACGCCTACCTCTGCCGCCCACCTTTTAAATTTGGGAGTTAAGTTATCTTCCACAGTTTTTGAGCTAAAGTCATCAAATTTGGTAACATGATAGCTGGCGATGTTTACCACTCGGCCCACTCCTTTTCAAGCAGACTCCTTACCATCCGTTCTTTTACTGGTATCAAAGTATTCCGCAGTCGGTTGCGTCCGACTGCAACGTTTTTACTTGTTTTGAAATAATAATGTTGCTTTTAAGTAAAAAAAACAAGAACAGAGATCCTGAACGAGATCTTCTTCGTATATATACAATATATACACATGTATGTGAATTTACAAGGAGATTATGTTTTGTTTAAAATTGTTTTGCCTGTTTCCCTGCTAATCTCTAAATGAATTAATCATATTAGGTCACAGCGGGGTCAATCAATTGGGCGGCGTCTTTGTTGGAGGAAGACCTTTGCCCGACTCCACGCGCCAGAAAATCGTTGAGCTTGCTCACTCCGGCGCCCGACCATGTGATATTTCCCGGATTCTTCAAGTTTCCAATGGATGTGTTAGCAAAATTTTAGGCAGGTAAGTACAGTTGAGTATGAGTATGAGCATGAGGTACTTTTTTTGATTTCAATAACTCATAACTAAATAAGTTTGCCTATTCCTTTGTGTGGAGAAGCTTTTTTACTTTAAGAACTTAACGAAAATGAAATAAACACGTCTTATTGCTTCAATTCTTGATTTTCTAAGCAGATTATAAGCTAAGATTTGCAATTCCCAATTTAAAGACTTTAGCTCCTATATGCTTCAAACACATTATCTATTCTTTATTATTTCTATTACAAAGAAATTCGGAATATAATTAGGTTCTTCTATCTATTTTTTTAAACTTCATTTCAGATATTACGAAACGGGAAGCATTCGTCCGCGTGCAATTGGAGGTTCCAAGCCACGTGTGGCAACAGCTGAAGTCGTTAGCAAAATATCGCAATACAAACGGGAATGTCCGAGCATATTTGCCTGGGAAATTCGGGACAGATTGTTGCAGGAAAATGTCTGCACAAATGACAACATACCAAGTGTAAGTAGAGATCACAAAAAAGTATGTATGATTTTAATGTTATCGATCACAAATGTGTGTATATCGGAAACGGACAAAATGATCGGTAATCGAAAACAAACTTGTTCTGCCCAGGACTTCGATGAGCTTATAGTCTTATATTCCCTCGGACAGACAGACAGACAGACGGACATGGCTATATCGACTCAGCTAGCGTTACTGATCAAGAATATACATATATACACTTAATTCGTTCGGAAACGCTTCCCTTTATGCGTTACACATTTTATCACAAAATGAATAGACACTTTTTCAAGTGTATAAAAATGTTGACTTCAAAATTAGCAAGCTTACCTGCAATGTTGTTTTTATCGAAAGAATCTGAAAAGAATTCCAAAAAATGTTTGGTTTTATTAAAAGTGCATAATAGTACAAGAAACGAGTGTATTTTTATTATTATTGGACGTAGATGTACTAAAAAAGACAGTACATTCAAGTGGCCCAACGATACCAAGCACCGGCTTGTTAACGCGCAAGCCCAAGCAAAAAGCAACCAACCTCCCGCCCCACCGACCGAGGGGCACACCGCATAGCGTACGGTTACGTAGATCGCGAACACGTAGACAAATGACATAAGACCAAATTTTTAAGAGAACTACTGGAAGTGGCACCGTTTATTAAGTGGGAAAATTCGTTATAGTTTGAACATAAAATCCGAAAAGGGTTATGAATAGCATAGTTAGATTGACAAGCTTGAAGAGCAATGGGTAGAAAATTCCTTGTCCTTCTGATCGGAACAGCAAAACTAATTTGGCTGATTAATTCAGAGGAATCAATTTCACCATTTATTAGTTTATGTAAAAATACTACACCTAGCATTGTTCTGCGATCAGAAATAGAAGGAAGATTTATTAGTAAAAGTCTACTGTGGTAGGAAGGTAGGTTAATATTAGTATCCCAGTTAAATCTCCTAAGGGCAAAGAGCAAGAATTGTTTTTGCACTGATTCTATTCTATCCTGGTGAATCCTGTATTTGGGATACCAGATACAAGATCCATATTCAAGAACAGGACGTACCAAAGACGTGTAAAGTGTTTTGGTTATGTAGGGATCGTCAAATTCTTTCGACCAGCGCTTAATGAACCCCAAGGTACTGGAGGCTCGATTTGCAACTGAAGAGATATGCTTGTGAAATTTAAGTTTCGGATCAAAAAGGATACCTAAGTCATCAACCCATTCAATGCGATCGAGTGGGCTTCCATCAAGAAAATGTATATTTGAAAAAGGAAGGCATCTATAAAAAGACATGACTTTACATTTGTTGCAATTAAGATTTAGTAAGTTAACACGACACCACTTTTGAAAATTATCTAAATCAGTTTGTAGTTTTTGAGCAGACAACAGAGCAGTACCCGACATGCATAATTTTACATCGTCAGCATACATCAGCACTCGAGATTGGTCAATAACAGATGGAAGATCATTGATGAAAAGTGTAAATAATAAAGGTCCAAGGTGACTTCCTTGCGGAACACCGGAAGAGACATGAACCACCTTAGAGACAGCGTCATTAAAACTGACTCTCTGTGTCCATGAGTTAAATATTCCCTTATCCACCGAATAAGATTGCTTGGAAAACCTAACAGTTGAAGTTTATGAAGTAAAAGGTAGTGATTAACCGAGTCAAATGCCTTGCTGAAATCAGTGTAAATAACATCCGTTTGCATTTTATTTTGAAAACCATTAACAACTAGTGAAGTAAATTCTAACAGGTTAGTGGTAGTAGATCTTTGTTTCATGAATCCATGCTGGCACGGTGAAATTAAAGATTTGCAAAAATGTTGTAATTGAGAAGTTATTAATTCCTCAAACATTTTTGGGATAGCAGACAATTTGGATATACCCCTATAATTTTGAACATTAGACTTATCTCCTTTTTTATGGAGCGGAATAATAAATGATTCTTTCCAGATATTAGGAAATGAACATTTCTCAATAGACAAACTCAACAATTTATGCAAAGGCTTTAAGAGACCATCAGCACAGTACTTAAGCACACAGCTTGGTACGCCGTCAGGTCCCGGGGAAAATACAGGCTTAATACCCTGTAGATCACGTAGTAATGAACACTCCGTGATACTTGGTTCAAAAATGCAATTAGAGGCATAAACCTGATACGGGTAAGGCAGATCAACCTGATTATCAATTGAACTGTATGTTGTTTGAAAAAATTCGTCAAATAAATCGGCAATGGCCTGATCCGAATTGGTCAACTTGTTTTCAAAAGATAAATTAGATGGAAGTGTTGATGACTTTCGCTTCGCATTAACGAAGTCATAGAACCCATTAGGATCTTGCTAAAACTGTAGTCTGCACCGAATTAGGTAATTTTTATAACATGAACTATTCATGACTGAAAAACTGGAACGCGCAATCAAGTATGATGAGAAATGAATAGAAGAGCCAGATTTTCTGAAACTCTTATAAAGCTTAGATTTTCGATTTTTAAGGGCAGTCAACTCTCGTGTAAACCACGCAGGTTTGTTTTTCCTACTTGGCCTACCAAAAGGGACACACTTATCGAATAAATTTTCTAAGGTGCAATAAAAAATACTGATTGCCGTATCCAAGTCCTCAGAATTATAGAGGGGCGACCAGTCAACCAGTTCTAAGAGCCGGGTAAGTTTTACAAAATCGGTTTTCCGAAATTGACGTACCCGTCTTAATGGTTCACTACACTGGCGTACGGCACAGGCAGGCAAAGTGATCAACACCTCCAACGTCGGGTGGTATAAGTCTTCGGGAGTGGATATGGGAAGGGATCTTGACACAGATAGAGTAGATGGATCCGAAACAAATACCAAATCAAGCATTTTACCAAGAGAATTTGAAATGCCATTGATCTGACTCAAAGACATTTCAAATAAACCAACCAGAAAATCAGTCTGCACCATGGGGGTCAACACGCTTGAGTCCGGACTTGAAATCAAAGTAGCATCAGCAATATTAAAATCGCCAAGAACTACAAAAATATCACGATCAGAAAGCATATAAGATATGGAAAGTATTGCTGACATATGTTCATTACAAACAGAGCTGTCAGATAAAGTTGGTATATAGGAACAAGAAATATAAATACCAACACCGTTAATATTTAACTTTACAGTAACAAACTCAATATCTATAGAGCCACTTAATATTACAGTCTCAGAGGAAAAGTCCACATGAACAGCAATAAGCACCCCACCACCACGGCGCAGAGGGCGGTCCTTTCAATAGATACAGAATCTGTTAGATAATACTTCAGAATTAAGTATGTCTTGTCTTAACCACGTTTCGGTGAAGGCAACGACATGAAAGGGAAAAGAATGACTATTAAGGTACAAAGTACTAAGTTTACTACAAAGTCCTCTTACATTCTGATAACCCAGTAAGAGGGAGGTAATCAACTGTGTTAGTTCTTTGCTACTAAAGTGGATGCAACAGGCGGAGCACTACTGATCCTAACATTGTTATTGTTATTACTTCGCCTACTAACATACTCCTTCACTATGATGTGTGGCGGCCAAAACTTTTCAGAACAAATCGTTGAGAAAAGTTCCGGCGGAACACTCAGCTTAAAGGACGATATATCGCGGGCGAGCTTGAATTTAAATTTGTCGACAACAATTCGCGGGGAATCAGTTTTACCTTTTATATAGGCGCTTACATCTTCCGCAGAATTATCGGAAGCGAGCCTAGAAACTAAAACAAATTTACTCTGAGGTACAACCCTAATGGGCTTAAGAGTTGCACCTAACGTAGAATCAGAAGGCTGACTATCGTTTGAACCACAGGGATCTACGGGAAGAACATTAGTTTTAGGTAACACCGGGTTAGTTGCCGGTGAGTTAAATACCATTAACGGGCTGGCAGCAGGTGTAGGGGTACTAAAAATAGCCGCTAGGGGAGGTTTGGATGTGGCAGCAGGGGTAGAGGCAGTAGCCGGCAGAAGAGGGTTGGGGGGCAACACCAGCGGGACTGTAAGCGGACAAGAGCCCGAAGTCTTTTTGCGCTTCGGCGAGTCATTTAACGTTTTAGCAGTATTAATGTGGTCTTCCAACTCTTTAATACTGCCACAAAGCGTATCGAAATTATTTCGGACAGCTTTGAAGTAATTGAAGGTCAGCCTCATGAACTTTGACTGTTCCTTCTATATCTTATTGCAGGTGTGGCAATACCACTTAAGACCAGATTTTGGCATTGAAACTAGCACATTTCATGTGAATCATGTTATCACACGCCCTACATAAGATAAAATCTTGGGTGGATCAGTTTTTACTGCAGCAGACAAACATGTTAAAAGAAATATGTAAAATAATTTGAAAAGCTTAATAATGTGCAAAATAATATGCTTGAGCAAAAAAAAGTAGGGTACACTTGCAATGAGAGAGAGAGAGCGCTTACGTTAGAGAACGTCAGACCGTAGGTTAATAAAAACCGCAAGTGCGTGGTATAAGAGCGTGAGAGCAAGAGCGCGTAAATAGATATTTTATGTTAGTAGGCACAGAACAAGCGAAAGCAAAATATATGTATGTACGTGTGTTTAGGCACTGACTGCAAATTAAAACAATTTAATAAAGCAAAATCACAATATCCACGCGTAAATACATACAAATTATATTCACTATCACTGTTACAATTTTTTAACAAAATAATACCAATTAAAAACACAGTTTAAACACTCACAAAATTAGCAATTTATAGGCGCACACAGAAACACAACCGTCACCAAAGAAAGACAATGAAGTGCTTTTAAACAAGAGATAATTTTTATATTTAAAATAATAATAAGATTTCCACTTACCCCATTTTCATTTGAGTATAACGAAAATATTGATCGGACTAATATTTATATTATTAAATAAATTTATAGACACAAAATTATGTACATAACAAGTAAGAAGGCTCTAGTCGAGATTTCCCGACTAGGAGATACCCCGAACCCTGTACATATCGAAAATCTGAAACAAACTTGTACTGCCTAGGACTTAGATGAGCTTATGTTCAAAATCTGAAGTCTCTAGCTCTTATAGTCTCTGAGATCGACGCGATCATACATACAGACAGACGGACAGACGGACGGACGGACAGACGGACAGACGGACATGGCTATATCGACTCGGCTGTTGATGCTGATCAAGAATATATATACTTTATAGGGTCGGAGATGCTTCCTTCTGCCTGTTACATACTTTTGCACAAAAACATTATACCCCTTTTACCCATTTCATGGGTTCGGGGTATAATAATTATAATAGTTAATAATTAATATTTAATAATAATACTATACTTATACACTCACTCACTAAAGAAACACTTCACTAAATTTCAACAAAATCAGCCGAGCTTACTTAAATTTTTGAGAATCGAGGAGGAGAGACTTCCCTCATCCTCGATTTTGGTGAAATTTAGTAACGTGTTTATATATTGCGCAAGTTTTAGTGTAAGTATAAGTAAATGTTTTAGCATGCGAGTGTGTTATTGTTATTAATTATTAATTACTATTAAAATCACTCAATACAAAAATTCGTATGTGTGAAAGACAAATAAATATTTGTCCAATTAATAGCTCTGCTATACATAAATGAAAATGGAGTAAGTGGAAATCTGATTAATATTTTATAATGAAAATATCTCTTGTTTCGATTTTTTTGATAGAAAAGTATATGGGTTGGGTTCAGGTTGTTTTCTACTCGAGCTACTTTGAATAATTATGTTTATATAGTATTTAACAATGACATAACGATACAATGCTAGTATTGGGTTAAATCTTGCAGCTTTTCATTTCGAACTTTGGCTTCATTGTATTCATTGAAAGCTTTAATATTTTAAGCATCATCGGATCGTTAAATGCCATTTCTTTTGTATTCTTGCCGCCATTTTTTCTTTTATTTTCACATCTAGTTAGCATTACCGATTTTTCGTTCTTTGTTTTTTATCGTTTATTAAGTATGCCAAGGAGGAAAAAAAAGGAAAATGAATTGTGACAGCGATGTTGTTGTTGTCGATGTCGATGGCCAGCGTTGTACTTTTCCTCATTGACAGTTGTGTGTGGAAAATGTGCTCATTCAAATGGAAGCGAAAATCTTTTATGCACATTAAGCGACAAAGAAGGGAAATCAGTGCTAGAAAATGTACGAAAAACGCACAATATTAAATAAATACACCACAAAGCGTTGAGCGTTGAAATTCACGCGTAAGGGGAAACAACGTCATCGACCCCAGAGGAGCGAAGAGGGTGGCGGGGTGTTAACGAAAACCATTGAAGGATAAAAGCGGTAGTGTTTGTCATTTGGAGGTTGGAACCTTGCTGCATGGCATAATTTACTTTGGGAGTCCAAGGCGTTTTCTTAAATTTCTATCCCGAACTCGGCTTTTTATGGACAAACCTTGACTTTAAGATAGTTGGCTACAAATGTTCTATAAGATACTTTCAATTGCAGGTAGAAAGAATCTTAACTAAATCGTAGATATGATGTAGAGTGTTTAGGTTTTTTCTTACTTTTTGCTTAAGTTTATTATAACCTTTCCTTCCTTTCCCGATATATACAAATGTAATCGATCAAAATATAATATGACAGATTTTATTTGTCTCTATCATTTTTTCAGTCCAAAGGATTAGATAAAAGGGTTAATATGATTGTAAAGAAAATACTTTGAAAATTTCGAGAAAAAAAACGGTTAAAAAACTGAACGTTAGTCAGGATATCTGCTAGCCAAGTTTTCTCGACTCGAAAGTTACTTCGAGTGAAGCTACACAAATTTTATTGCACTAAATGATAAGCTCGATAAAAAATCATAATTTTATTTTAAAGGGATAAATATGTAACGATCTTATGCCGAAGCTTTTATGTTCTACCCTATTTCAAAGTGTGCGTGTGTGTGTGTGTCTTTTTATATACATATATACATACATACATATACATATATATATATATATTAAAAAAAAAAGGTATATAAATAGCGCTTGAGGGATGGCGCTCATATTATTTTCAAAATAAGTTTTTATACAAGCGTTCTCATTTTTATTTTTTTCATTTCCTCGAAAGGACATTTCTGCCTAATTTTTCCACTCAAGTGCACTTTTCCCTGTTGTTTTCACTCGCACATTTCTCTATATATATGTATATGTTTGCGCGTTTGTTCTATCTTTGGTTCGCTTTTGCTTCAGCCTTTGCCTTTGCATTTGCCTTTTGAATTCATTTCAAATGCGCTGTCAGGCGCAGGCACTGCCCTAAAATAATAATGGAAATAATAGAAATAACTAAAAACAAATAAAAACGTTGCAGTCGGACGCAACCGACTGCGGAATACTTTGATACCAGTAACTGTCACCATTTATCTTCCTACCAAGTTTGGTGGCTCTAGCTCAAAAACTGTTAAAGAAAGAGCCGATTCCAATTTTATAAGGCTTGGATGGGCGTGGCATCCAAAATTTGTATGCATATCTAGTTCAAAAAATGCGGAAGGTGTGGGCGTGGCATCCAAATTTTTGATGCAGTTTGTTGGAAAACTTCACTACCTATCTTGACAAAAATGTGAAAACTATAGGCGTTTCCAGTTTCAAGGAGCAGGGATGATGGGGGCGGAAGGAGTGGGCGTGGCATCTTAAATTTTGATTCAGTTTTTTCAAGGACATGCCTAGCTATCTGCGTGCAAAATTTGGTAACTCTAGCTGTAAGAATGTGAGAAATATTTGGTTTTGTCGGTTTTCAGTTATCGAATTTATCGATTTCCCAGCCTCCTAGTAGGCGTGGCACACTGATCTTAACACTTTATCTGTCGCGCCTATAGAAAAACATAATTGCAAAGTTTCAAGTCTCTAGCTTTACGGGTGTCGAAAAAAGTTGCGTTCATACGGACAGACGGACGGACGGACGGACAGACACCATGACGGACATTGCACAAAACCAATATACTATGAGACCTTCGGTATCAAAGTATAAACAGAGGCTGTAGTCGAGAAAGCTCGACATTGAAATACCTAAACGCAAAGAAAAACACTGTTAAAAGGCTCTAGTCGATAAATCACGTCTCGAATTTGTGACTAAACTTCAATCTTCGATATTTGATTTGTATTATTTTGTATTGAGTTTTTTTTAAGCACGTTTCCAATTATTCAAGTTCAAGAAACTTTCATTGAAATCGGTTTAGAAACTCCGTATATTGAAAGTTAATTAATTAGTATAGTCTCTCTATAGGGCCTTCGGCGGGATTTCGTACTTAAATCAACAAGACTTGATAGCTTGTGTGTATGCGCTTTAGAATAATAATAAAAAATATATTATGCTAGAGCTTGAAAAATGCACAAAAGAAGACGTGTAAAACAAAACAAGAACCATGTCTTGAAAGTACTTCCAAGCACAGCAAGAACAAAAAGCAAATATGCGAGACATTCGAGCTAGAACAAATTGTGAAGCGAAGGAAGATCGGAGAATGAGAGACGATATCACGAGCAAAATAACTGTAAATGCTTTGCATATGCGTATTAGTGAATGTTTTTAGAGCAGTGATGTCCAAAATTTAAGAAGGCAGCCACGCGTGGTTGGCAAGAAAAATTCTGCCGGCGTTGCAGCCGACACATATATAGAGAGAGAGAATAGGTGTATTCTATAAATAGAACGCTCGGCAGCTTGTTCTCGTATGATGCGCGTGTTCGGCTGCATTTGCTCTCACGAGTCGGGTTGCCGTTTTAGCGTTTTCCCCCCCAGATTTGTCGTTTTTTCAATTGCGATTGCGGGAAAAATTGTAAAACAGCGGGAAGAAGCTAGTTTAGCTTTATTTCAGATCGATTTAGCGTTTTTCAGCGTTTTTTATGTATAAAATTATATTTTCATACATTTGCATTTTTTTAAGCTTTTACAGCACTAACGCATTATCGATATCTAATATCTAACATATTATCGATATGAATTCTTACAACTCTGGCTTTGTGGTGTGTGTGATAAAGTGCAAAAAATAGTTAATTAAACTTTAAATAAAGTGTAATGTCTAAAGCTAAAGCGTATAAGCAAAAAGTACGCGATGCGTGGCTGCAGGACAGCGAGTTTAAGGAGTGGCTGCGGAAAGATGTTACCGATTTGACACGGGCTTACTGCAGCTATTGCAAACCAAGCATCGTTTCTGTTATGGAACACTTTGGTATTGATAATATCGACCAAATTGAACTTCAGCACCAAAACGTTCATATTATAAATTGGGAGAACAAGGACGATACGTTGCAGTTTTGGCTGGAAGTGAACGCATACCGCGATTCTGGTGGAAGCCCGAGATTTAAAGAGCTGTCCACCATTGCTTTACAATTATTGTCGTTGCCGTGGTCCAATGCCGAGGTTGAGCGAGTTTTCAGCCAGGTCAACTTGGTTAAATATAAGCAGAGAAATCGAATGTATCTTGACACTTTGAACTCAATTTTAAGCATCAGGTAAAATCACTTACATAACTATAAATTAAAAATATAAACTACATTTAGTCACCATTCTAGATCCGGGTTGCAGCGCCATGGCAAGTGTTGTCATGAGTACAAAGTACCACCAAATTTCCTAAAGATGATCGGATCATCTAAAAATATCTACTCAGACGAAGAGGCAGTCGATATAGACGATATAATAAAAAGCTTTGACGAAATGATTGAATGAAAATATAGTGGTTTTTTTAAAGCTTTTTTAAAAGGATTTATGGGGTTTTTGGCTGTTTTTTTTCTTGCTAATCTAGCGTTTTTTGCGCAAGCAATTATGGCAACACTGCTCACGACTCATGTGTTCGGCTGAAGTCAAACGCGCAGTCATTCGCTATGCTGCATTCGTGTTTCGCTGCTTCGCATACAAGCGCAACGCTTTCATTGTAAGAGTTTGGACACCAGTGTTTTAGAGTCATAAGCAAGCAAAAAATGCTTGTTCCCGTTTGTTTCCGTTCTAAGAAGAATATTTCATAATATTTAACACTATTTTGTGTGTGTTTTTGAAGGTATCGTCGATTAATCGAGTATTGAGGAACTTGGCAGCCCAAAAGGAGCAACAAAGCGTTGGATCAAGCAGCTCAAATTCGAATCCAAACGCAAATGCAGCAAGCACAACAAATAATTGTAGTGCAAGTAGCAATGGAAATGTCTCGGCAGACTCGGAACTGATGCAGACGACGACACCTCTAAATTCTTCGGAGAGTGGGGGAGGTGCCAGCAATTCGGGCGAGGGCAGCGAGCAGGAATCGATTTACGAGAAACTGCGATTGCACAATTCGGCGTTAGATTCCGCCATCTCAGTTACGGCCGTAACAACTTTGCCAACTCATTTCAGTCCGCACACAATTCATCCTCATTGCCACCATCACCAACAACAGCAACACCAACAGCAACAACAACAACAACAGCAGCAGCAGCAGCAACAGAGTTGGCCACCTCGCCATTATGCGACAGGATCTTGGTATGCAGCTCCTTTGAATGGCAGTGAAATACCTCAATCTCCGGGTGTTGTCTCCCTGACGGGATACGGAAACCCCTCGGTTCCACCTCTAACCCCGCCGAGTGATCTCATCAACATTGGCAACTGTATTATCACCACACCCGACGATGTTATGCTCAAGAAGGGTGAGTTTTCAAAAAGCATACAAATATTCCTGATATCTAATTTTGTGCAAAAGGATATTAAGTTTGAAAAAACGCTTATATTCGTGATATCAAATTTTGTGACGAAGGATATTAAATAAAGTATATCGTTAGCTTTATATCGAAAGGACGTAACTTGCATTTTTTGTGATTTTATAGAAGCAAAAAAAAACTTAATAAAATCTGAATTAAATTTAATTTTAATCTTAGCACATTGAATTTTTGCAGAAATGTGTATATTAGAAAATGCAAAAAACGCGATTTCGAAAACAAATAATTGAGTTACGTCCTTTCTATATTAAGCTAACGATATTCTTGATATCTAATTTTGTGCCGAAAGATATTAAATATACATGTATATTGAGAAAGTAAAAAGTAATCCAATTAAAGATGCGTTATATCAGACAGACAGACAGACAGATTTCCAGAGGTTTTCTTTTTCAAAATTTTTAAAGCAAAAATGGTTTGTCCTTTAATTTATGATGCTTGATATACTTTTAAATTTCTGTCGAAAAATTTGAAGTTTAATCTCTCTTCGCTTTGCGTTGATCTTAATATTGTAGATATATATTTATATTTTTGCCATAATTTATTCAAAAGAAGAAATATTAATAATAAATTCAAAAACGTAATTTTGTTATAAAAAAAAGAAAGAAAGAAAGAAGGAAATCAAATATTTGAATTTTGCATCGTATAATCAAATATGAAAATAAATCTAAAAGCCTGGAATGGATATAATTAAGGTGTTGCCTTTATCGGGGATTGCATTGTATTAAAGATACAAATAATAGTATGTAGTAAGAGTCCAAATAAGACAAACATAATTGAAAACTAACTTTTCAACAAAGGGAAGGCTCTTTCTTATTTATATATTATTATATTCTTATTTATAGAATATGCATATCCTTAATATTCTTTGAAAGGACGCCAAAAAAAGAAGACGAAATATTCACTATTTATGTCTAAAGGTCTAAAGGATAATTCTAATATCTGCAATAATTTAATTTATCCTCAAATTAACTCATCTGCAAAGCTGCATGTAAAATATTTAATTTAATATATATATTTATTTATATAATATTAATTTAATATTTATTTATATGTCTGACAATCAGAATCAGCTTCCTATGGACATTAAATTGTACAACATTTTTGTTACTTTTGCATGTGCACAAAATTGAGTCCCAGAGAATTGAGAATAGAGAACTGAGTATAGAGAATTGAGAATTGAGCAAGGGCAATCAAGTTGTTGAACGCTTTTGGTCACGTGCCTTTCATATTTACGCACGCACGGCAAGTTTGCCGTTTTCGAACTTAGCTACGATATGCTCTAATAATATAAAAAACATTCACAGTTGTGAGAAAGGTATAATGTTCATCTGTGTGTGTGTGTGCTATGGTATGTAAATAAATACGCCGTGCACCCGAACGGTTTTTTAAGTCAATCGTGCGTATTTTTGTTACAATTGATTTCATGACAAAAGTAAAACTTCTATTTCACCTTCACATTCAATATTATTTTTCTACGTTATTGTTGTTATTAAATTCTGAACAAAAAAACAACAACAACAACGAAAAAATCAGTTTAGAATAAAATATATAATGTAATAACTAAATAGTTCGTTGTCATCCTTAAATTAACTTGATTTTATGCTTCTTGAGACTCGTTTTTTTTTTATTAATTTATGATTTTATCGCATTTTCTCCTAAGGCAATTTATATAGATTTTTTTAAAATTACATTTTTTCTTTGTTAACTACTAGTAGTTGCATAACTTTGTTAAACAGATTCATTAGGTTCATAGGTTAAATAAGCCATAAAAAATATATACACAAATATTAAAAACAACAACAAAGTGCAAAACCATTCAATTTTTTGTTCAGTATCTCTTGGCATTAATCTGTGTGCACTTCATGTAGAACATTTCTATAAACTAGTTGGGAAAAAGGAATTAAGCAAAGATAAAATTAGTAGTTAACACACATACAAAGTTTGGAAAACAACAACAAAACTCTGCCCTAACTGTTTTTGGTTGAGCTTTTACCAAAAAGTAGATGCAACCCGAGACCTCGGGCAGCGACAACGGAAGGGGGAGTGGGATGGGGAGGAGCGGGGGGAACGGTAAAGTCGTACTTGACAGGCTTACCCTTAAACCGAGCGAATAGTTGTTGCTTTAATGCGATTTGCAGACTCATTTTACAGGCGATGACACTTCATTAAACGCCAAACCCAAACCCGTTGGGGGGTGGCAACTCTGTCTGAGAGTGCGGAGATGTGATTAGGGTGTTGGCGGGTGGAGGGGTGGCGGGGTGCATAAACAGAACAGAGATAGCGTAAAAATACATATTTATAAAAATCTGCAAAACCTCATGCTACAAATTTCGCCTTATCTCGTTTGTCTCTAACGTATTTAACTGTCTGTGTGTGTGTTTGTGTGTGTCTGTGTGTGTCTGTGTGTGAAAGAGTGTCACTCTAACCGATTTCCCTTTCCTTTTATTTCTTCTTCTGTATTCGTATTCGAGTTATTTGTTGTTGTTGTTTTTGTTGCTGTTTTTGCGGCTTTGTATTCCCCATAATAATTTTTGTGACTGATGTTGTTGTTGTTGGCTGTCAGTACATAGCAGTTAGCTAGAAAAGTGACGTGTGCTGGACCTGGGACCTGGGTTGTGTTGTTGTTGTTGTTGTTACCTGCGGCATGTCTCAGAGCTATCAACATCTACTCTATATGCTTTGTCAGATTCACTAACATTTACTGTCCGTTACACACACACACACACACACACACACACACACACACACACACACACAAGTAAGTGCGGCCGCTTTGATGTGGCTGCTAATGTGACTCGAAAATATGTTTGTACGAGTGCAAGCCGAATTCTTCGTGTTCTGATATTCTGTGTCGATTTCTATGTTAAACTCTCTTCATTTATTAACTAATAAGTATATGCAATATATATATTTGCTCGTCTGGTTCGTGTCATTTTTCCTTCAAATAAAATATAATAAATCCTATTAAAAACAAATTGCTACATTAATATGTTTTTTACCTGATTTTATTTAACTTGACTTGTCTGTTTGTACAGGAATCTTGTAATCAAATTTTCACCAAGTTCCCGATTTTTATATATATAGATTAACGGAAAGGATAAACCTAAAAGATTCAAAGAAAAAAAATAAAATTCATTATAAAATAAGCCTTTGAAAAAAAAGTTAGAATTTAGGGCTATTTTTGTGACATTTTTAACCCCTAAAAAGTAATTAATCAACGCGAAATATCAAAAGTTTTGGGTTTATCCTTCCGGTAGTAATGTAGAGAAAGGCCTCACCAAATTTCAAACAAATATAAAACCATTGTACCCTTTTTTACCCATATTTTATAGGCTCAAGTTTTTTTTTTTCTATACTCTGTCTACAATTATAAAGATTATCTAACCTACAATAAGTTTTAATTTAATAACTCAAAGCGCCATCTATTGGTTTGACGATTGTCAATTGATAAGCAAAAGCTTATCTCCGTTCATTATACTAGACACTAGATTTCGCTGCAATCGCAATTTCGTAAGAATTTCAATTAAAAAAGCTAAAATAAATATTTACGGGAAATCTACCACATTTGAAGTTCAATTTCTGTCTTACAGAGCTCGATGGTCATCAATCGGACGAAACGGGTTCTGGTGAAGGTGACAACTCTAATGGCGGTGGCTCCAATGTTGGAACAAGCGAAGACGATCAAGCGAGATTAATTTTGAAAAGAAAATTGCAAAGGAATAGAACTTCATTCACAAATGAACAGATTGACAGCCTAGAAAAAGGTAAGTAAAGAGATCGAGTCCCGAAATTTTCTCAAAATTTTGTGATGTTCCTCTCAGAACTTTAAAATCAGCTAATTGAATTCTTGCTGTATTTTCATTCACTATCATTTGCTTTGCGCAGAGTTTGAAAGAACACATTATCCAGATGTCTTTGCACGCGAAAGATTAGCGGGAAAAATAGGATTGCCTGAGGCGAGGATACAAGTTTGGTTCTCAAATCGACGTGCCAAATGGCGGCGTGAAGAGAAATTACGCAATCAGCGTCGAACGCCAAACTCCAACGGCACAAACGGAACTTCATCCTCAGCCTCGGCTACAACAACATCCAGTTTGACTCACAGCCCAAACGGTCTTCTAGTCGGCTCAACAGGAAGTAAGTAGACCCAAAATACAATATATAAGGCCGGATAGAGAATTCTATTCTCGGCCCAATTTCTCATTGGTCCGGTTAGTTAAACTTAACAAAGTTATTCGGCAGTTAGTTAACTGCAAGTTTAACTGGAGTATTAATGCCATTTTACTTGGTTTACTTGAATGCAGGCGGTCTCAATGGAATGTCATCGCCAAATCCAAATCCAAATCCAAATCCAAATCCGAATCCAATATTAACACCAAGCGGTACTTCGGAGAACAATTTGGAGGCACAAGCTCGATCGAATCGAGCCAATGATGAAGTGGTTGGCAATGCGTGCTCCCCGGGACTGGGAATTAATGACCAGCGACATCAACATCAACATCCGCATCAACATCAACATCATAATCAACATCAACATCCGCATCAGCTACAACATCATCACATTCCACACACACTCGTGCCATCGATTTCGCCACGTCTCAACTTTAACAGCGGCTTCAGCGCCATGTATTCAAATATGCATCACAACGCCATATCGATAAGTGAGAGTTACGGGTAAGTTAATTTTCGAGAGAGTCAATTGTTGAGTAGTTGTTAATACTAAGCGGATTTATTTAGATCGATGCCCAGCTTTAGTCACCCGACGGTCTCGCCGATTTCACAACAACGCGATTTGAGCCCGCCCTCAATGTATCCGTGCCACATGCCTCTGCGGCCACCGCCAATAGGACCGATAGGACCGATAGCTGGTGTCGATGTTGCAAGTACTGGAAATGAAGACAGCACAAGTGTGAAGTGCGGCAACAATGCAACGGGTTACGAATCTTTAACGGCCTACGGTTTGCCGCCTCCGCCTCCGCCACCGTCTCAGCCTCCGACACCTTCAACGAATTCCGTATCGTCCTCCTCCTCCGCCTCCGCCTCCTCCTCGTCGTGCCATCATCAGACAATGGAGCCCCGCCAATCAATAACTTGCAGTCCTGGTGCCGTTCATGGAGGATTTGGAAGCGAAACTCTTTCACCGGCAATGCCTTCCTATGCGCACATGAGCTATAACTATGCAGCAGCGCCATCTGGCGGTGTCAATGCACATGGCTCCGGAAAGCAGCAGTTTTTTGCGTCTTGCTTTTACTCGCCTTGGGTTTAAGTTAACGTTTATTAAAATAGGTTGGCAACCCTATCCAATCCAGCATAGCTTTTCTGGCAGTTCCACACTCAGAAATCGAATTTACATATCTTTTAAAAAATACTTCAAATCACGGATTATAGCATGGAGAGGTTGTAGAATATAATGCATATGTATATTTCCGGCCAAGGATTCCACCATTCGGTAATGTAATGTGGTGTGATTAAATAATATAATTTTGACAACAAAAAAATATCAATCGAAATCGCATTTTACTGGCTTTTACTTATTTTTTTTGTAAATTATAAATGTTTATACTACGATCATATTTCAGATCTTGCATTTCAATGGCAGCTATATAGAAATATTCAAAAAGCAAACGAAACAAGAACAAAACAGGAACCATGTCTTGGAAGTTCTTCCAAGCACAGCAAGAACCAAAACAAATATGGAAGTCATTCGAACTAGTGCCAAATTGCGAAGTATAAAAAAACAGCAACAAGAAATTGTACAGCAAAGATCGGAGAATGAGACGAGATCACGAGCAAAATAACTGTAAATGCTTTGCATATGTGTATTAGTGAATGTCTTTAGAGCAGTGGTGTCCAAACTCAGACAATGAAAGCGATGCGCATGTGTGCGAAGCAGCGAAACACGAATGCAGCATAGCGAATGACTGCGCGTTTGACTTCAGCCGAACACATGAGTCGTGAGAGCACATGCAGCCGAACATGCGCATCGTACGAGATCAAGCTGCCGAGCGTTCTATTTATAGAATACACATACGCCGGCAGAATTTTTCTTGCCAAACACGCGTGGCTGCCTTCTTAAATTTTGGACATCACTGCTTTAGAGTCATAAGCAAGCATGCAAGCATAAAATGCTCGTTTTTGTTTCGTTTGTCTTGATGTCTTGTAAATGCTTAAATGCCGGGCTCCAGTTTGGGATGTGACGTAGTACATAGATGTCTCTCAATTTCTGCCGATAATGCACGCACTGAGGAGAAAGAGGATGCCACTAAGGACACTTTTTAGGCGGAGTCAAACCCATCATACTTTCATACTTTCATACTTTAAAAAACAAATAATGGTAAGCTCTTGGATTTAGCGAAGGATAACACTAGGCAACAGGTTCTACTTTGGGGCTCATATGTCACAACGTTCGTATCAGATTTCGGGACGAAAAAAAAACGAATACAGAAACATATTTTTTGCAGGCCATCTATCTGGCACTTTTTGTAAGCCAAATATTTATAGATGGAATTTTCAACAAGGTTTCTTTGTTGACTGGATTATAACGTTTTCAATTATACGTAATTTTAAGCAGATAAACCGCTTCAGTTGATTACTGTAAAGTAGGCTGTTTTTTAGAGCTCACTTTTCAATTTGTTTGCCGTCGCAACGCAAGGGTCCTTAATAAAGTTAAGTTGAACAAATACTTTAATGAAGTTTTGCCAATGTTTGCCAGAGGGTCATAAGGCTTAAAACCTTGTTGATTCATTTGTAAAATAACAAATATTGCAAAGTGGTTGCCAAGAGATCGTTCTCTAAATAACTTGCACAATTTTGAACGATTTGAGTTGCGTACTTATGTCAATTCTTGTTTTCTTCCACCCCTATAATTTCTGTTTTGTGTGCTTATTATTATAAAATATGAAACATATGCTGTCTCTTCAGTTAAAATAGTGGAGTATAAATTATGTAATAATATTGTTTAACGCATGAAAGAAAGCATCAAAGTGTTGATAAGCTACAAATACAGTTACACTCAAAAGTATTGGTATATTTTGAGGTTGTTTTTTTTTTTTTTTTTTTTTTTTTAGAATCCATTCCATTTCTTACCACAAGTAGACTTTTATTCATAAATGTGCCTTCTCTTTCTAGTCGCAAAACTATGGCTAGGTGAAATTGATTCCTTTGCATTAAAATCAGCCAAATAAGTTTTTCTCTTCAAGCTTGTCATTCAACTAGGCTATTCATAACCCTTTTGCGGATTTTATGTTCAAATTTTTGCCACTTTTATTGGTTCTCTATCTAAAAAAGATAGTCCTACGTCCAATATAGAAAAAACATGCACTTGTTAATTTCCTACAATACCTAATCAACATTTTTTTTTACAATAAGCAAACAATAATTTTATTTATTTAGTTGAAAAATGTAAGCGAACCGCAAGTTGTTTTTTTTTTTTTTTTTTTTAATATTTTTACTTATCTGGCAACGCTATTTGTAAATTAAATCCTCGAATTTTGTCGAAAATTTTTCATTTTTTGTTTAAATAAATAAAATTACTCTTATTATTGTTACAAAAAATTGCAACAATGTTTTAAAGAAAATTAAGTAAAATTTAAAATTTTTGAAAGTTTTGATGATAATTTAATATGAATCTAACACTTTATTGTAGTTTGTCTATTGCTCTGATTTTAAATGATTAGTCACGTTAAGTATTTTTAATGTACAATACATATCTCAAATAGATTTGTACATTTCATTTCATATTTGTTTGCACGTTTGTGTTTATAAATAGATTGCTTGCGTGAAAAAAATGTCATAAATAACGAACAAGTTTTTATAAATAAACGGCTTTGTGTTCTAGAAAATCACATTTACATACATATATTTAAAGGTACAAGAAAACTCATTTGTTTATTTTTGCCAAGTCTAATTGTAGCAACAATTTATATATATATAGGGTATCTCCTTGTCGAGTTTTTTTTTTTGCGACTAAATCCTTCTAACGTGTTTTCTATGTGGGTGTTTTTCAGTTTTTCGATACCTTTCAAGAAATGTTTATTTCCCAAACTATTTTTTTTATTTTTTGTTTTGTGAGAATTGTAGAATGAAAATGAGAATGAGAATGCGAATGAGAATGAGAATGCGAATGAGAATTCGAATGAAGAGAGAACGAAAGTGGCGAAAGCTGCGAATGCTTGATGCATATTTCTCGAGAATGATCAATTTTTGGTGGAAACAGTAATAGATAAACACTCGTGGAGTTCACTTCGTTTCCACAGCAGGATCATTTTTTCCGTGTGTTATCTGTAGTCTAGTTGTACGTACCCCAACTTAATCACATACATATATTATATATATACCTATTTATACTAAAGCTATGTGTGTGTGTGTGTGTGTGTGTGTGTGTGTAAAGTGAAAGTGCACTTTTTAGTGAATCAGACAATATTGATGTTAATTCAACTGACTTAAAGACAATCAAAAATGTGTAATATGCAATCCAACAATTTAAGAAACGTTTAATACAAATCTATAAATAAATACATACGTGTATGTATGTACTATATCTAATTATAAATGTGTGTGTGTGTGTGTGTATATTCCTCTACATACACACATATATACACACATATCTACATATGTATGTGTGTAGCTGCGACTATTCGTGGAATTGTGTAACGGTTGCAGGGACATAAAGTTAGGAATGGCTCAAAAGAGTGACAAGAAAAAAAAAACCATTAAATTCATAGCTGTGATTATATACTCTACACATACTTTCTATATAAACAGCTATACAACAATCATCAATAGGCCAAAAATAAATAAAAGAAAAAAAATCGTGAATAAGTAAATTAATGTATGTATTGTAAATATCCAAAAATATACATTCCACATATATAGAAATATAGAAATATATATAAATATGCATATGTATGTATTTCGTAAAACCCACAATATTTATATATATACGTATATGTATTTAAATATATATTTTACATATTTTTGAGCAATGAAGGAACAATTGTTACATACCTTTCTTTTTACATATTTCCACTTTACTCAAATAAATTCAAAGTATCATACATATACAAATACATATACATACATATGTATGTAAAGTTTGCCATACATCGTATGCATGTATGTATCATACATATATATATATATATATTTTGTATATGTGTGTGTGTATATATAAAAAACCGTGACTACGAAGAAAAACTAAAAATAAACGCTCAACACATTTCAATTTTTGTTTTTTCTTCTGTGGGAAATTTTGTGTTCCATTTCAACATTTTGGTGCCGCCGTCTAAGAAGAAAGCGATCAAATTTCCATCTTCCAAAATATCGATGAGTCGTGCGCACTTCTTAAACTTTCTGTCTGTCTGTCGGTCTGTCTGACTGTCTGACTGTATGCATGTTGTTTATAATATTATTATTCGACACTCTTAAAGCTGGAGACTTGAGGAAACTATGCAAAACTGTATCTAGGTCAAAGCATGCGTCAGACAGAGTTTCAATATATGTGAATATCGATAGTAAGTCGATAAGCCGATAAGTCATGACCCTGTTGCACTCATCTGGTATTTTTTGCCATCAATTATCAATACAGAAATTTGGTATTTTTTGTATGCTAAAGTCCTGCTCAGTCGTTCTGTAATGTTAAATTTTGAAAAGCCGTTCTGTAATGTGCGCATGCATATTTTTTCAGTTTTTGGTGGCTCTCAAGTGATTTGGGATTTTGTTACTTTTCTAGCAACGCATATCAATGTGTGTGTGCATGTGTATGTTCATGTGCAGCACATTTGAATGTATGCGTAGCAATTGCCTTGGCTATTCTTGACCTGTCTCAATTTTTATGATTTTTTAGCAATTTTATTAAAAGTAAGGATAACTATAAAATTAATGTTATTAAATGATAATTATACTTTGACACCGAAGGTCTCATAGTATATTGGTTTTGTGCAATGTCCGTCATGGTGTCTGTCCGTCCGTCCGTATGAACCCAACTTTTTTCGACACCCTTAAAGCTAGAGACTTGAAACTTTGCAATTATGTTTGCCTTTAGAGTCTACAGATAAAGTGTTAAGATCGGGTTGCCACGCCCACTAGGAGGCTGGGAAATCGATAAATTCGATAACTAAAAACCGATAAAACCATATATTTCTCACATTCCTGAAGCTAGAGCTAAAAAATTTTGCACGCAGATAGCTAGTCCTGTCCCTGAAAAAAAACTTAATCAAAATTTTGGATGCCACGCCCACTCCTTCCGCCCCCATGATCCCTGCTCCTTGAAATTGGAAACGCCTATAGTTGTTACATTTTTTGGGCTAGAGCCACCAAATTTTGTGTCAAGATAGATATTGACATTCCCCAAAAAAATACATCAAAATTTTGTATGCCACGCCCCCTGATTCCGCCCCCATCCCCCTTCTCCATGAAATTGGAAACGCCTATAGTTTTCACATTTTTTTGGCTAGAGCCACCAAATTTTGTGTCAAGATAGGTTCTGACGTTTCCCATCAAAACTTGGATGCCACGCCCCCTGATTCCGCCCCCATCCCCCCTTCACCAAAAAATTGAAAACGCCTCTAGCTTTCACATTTTTTGGGCTAGCGCCACCAAATTTTGTGTCAAGACAGATATTGACGTTCCCCAAAAAAATGCATCCAAATTTTGGATGCCACGCCCCCTGATTCCGACCCCATCCCCCCTTCTACTTGAAATTGGAAACGCCTATAGTTTTCACATTTTTCGAGCTAGAGTCACCAAATTTGGTAGGAAGATATATTGTGACATCTACAAAAGGTCTGCATCAAAAATTAGGATGCCACGCCCACCTCTGCCGCCCACTATTTAAAATCGGAAATTTCGATATCTCTTATATACACAAATACTTTATTGTTGAGCATTTACATACAAAAGATGCACACAGATTCCGAAAGAGTATTCAGAACAGTGCTTCTGTTGTGATCTAATAATTATTTATATTTAAATAATTATTTGTACATACAAAATATTCAGAAAGAGTATAAATTGGTCATTATGTCGGCAGCTGGAAGAAAAACCTTGGCTCGCGACGGCCGCATGCCTAAAAAAAACACAAGTGAACGCACACAAGTTTCAACGATATCAACAGAAGCACAGTTCTGAATACTCTTTCGGAATCTGTGTGCATCTTTTGTATGTAAATGCTCAACAATAAAGTATTTGTGTGGCAAAATTATTTGCTAGTGTCATATAGTTAATATCTCGAAAGAGTATGTATGAACAGAGAGTGTCTTTTTTAGGTTTTTGTAGGCAGATACAAATGCGCGCAAATTTTGAATTTGAACATTGGCAATCGACATCAAATATGTATTTACTTTCAAGGGTCGAAAATACATAATTATAAAAATAAAATATAAATAGTTATTACACAAATGATTAATTATGCACCTCTTAACGATTTAAATGTATTTTAATAATTAATAAAAAAAATAATATAAATATAATAACATAAATTTTATTCGTATCCTCAACTTGTTATAAAATTGCTGAAAATTCTAAAAGTTGAGGCAGGTCAAAACTAACAAGACAATTGCGACGCATACATAAAAATGTGCTGCTTTTTCACACATGTATATGCTGTGCTGAGCAAACGAAACAAAATCACAAAAATCTCGGCAAAGCTAGCCCACCAAAAAATGAAGCCAGCGCAAGTGCATGTATACTCAAATGTATTTTTACCGTTACTTGCATTCCAATGGAGCGCTCTATACCCTAAAAACACTAGCCGGGCTGCTGCAAACGAACAGCAACTGAAACAAAAGCATCTGCAATTGCTGCTTTCTCGCTCTCTCATCATTGAAGAGCGGCCAAGAATGCACTAACACATACATGTCATGTGTCCGTGTGACTAACTGCTCGCTCACATATGAACGCATACATAAACGCGACTTTATCTCCAGCCCAAGTCCGTTGTGTTGCTTACAGCAGAGCAAGAAATAGAATGACGTTGCGCTTTTGCGCGGCCAGCTCTGTCTGTTAAGTTTTCGACTCTTCTTCTTCCTGGATCGGAAGTTTAACATTTTGACGGAAATAAGATTAAAGTCGATTTAATGTCTCTATGTATTCTCTATGCTCAGTGATAGAAGGCAGCATCTACCAAAGATCTGCATCAAAATTTTGAATGCCACGCCCACCTAAGCCACCCGGCTTATAAAATCGGAATCGGCTATATCTTTAACAGTTTTTGAGCATGAGCCACCAAACTTTTTATGAATATAGATGGTGACAGTTAAAAACATTTGATTCAAAAATTTAGATGCCACGCCTACCTCTGCCGCCCACCTTTTAAATTTAGGAGTTAAGTTATCTTCCACAGTTTTTGAGCTAAATTCACAAAATTTGGGAACATGATAGCTGGCGATGTTTACCACATGGCCCACTCCCTTCGCCCCTGCATTCCCCCTTATCAACCGTTCTTTTACTGGTATCAAAGTATTCCGCAGTCGGTTGCGTCCGACTGCAACGTTTTTACTTGTTATTTATTTATTTTTAAAATGCATCTTAATCATTAAGATGCATTGTCCATAGTTCATAATATGTCAAATATAAATTTATATATTTTAATATATATATGTATGTATGTGTATCATTTTGTACTCTTGACCCTTAAAATTCATAATTGAATACATAATAAATGCCGACAGCCAATATTTAAAATTAACATTTGGCGCGCATTTGTATCTGCCTACAAAACACAGGCAATTTCTGTTTTTGCACTTTCTGGTCATACATACTCTTTCGAGATATTAGCTATATGACACCAGCAAACAATTTTGCAACACAACTACCATGCAGTTGCTCATTTACATACAAAATATGAACACATATTCCGAAAGAGTATAAATGGTTCATGTGTCGGCAACTGGAAGAACAACTCAGGCTCGCGTCAACCGCGTGCCGACAAAAAACCTTTTCTCAACAGAAATACAGTTCCGCATACTCTTTTGGTATATGTGTGCATATTTTGTATGTAAATGTGTAAAAGCATGGTAGTTGTGTTGCAAAATTGTTTGCTGGTGTCATATATTTAAGATCTCGAAAGAGTATATATGACCAGAAAATGCAAAAACTGAAATTGAGACAGGTCAAGAATTGCCAAGGCAATTGCTACGCATACATTCAAATGTGCTGCACATGAACATACACATGCACACACACATTGATATGCGTTGCTAGAAAAGTAACAAAATCCCAAATCACTTGAGAGCCACCAAAAACTGAAAAAATATGCATGCGCACATACACACACACACACACACATATATGTGTATTTAGGTATACATTCGCCCTAATGACTTTGCTTCATTTGAGCTCGGAGCCACCAAATACAGAAAAAATGCACATGTGTTGTTGTTGTTCGCACTCTGCTGCTGCTATCCCCCTTCCACAATATACAGCAGCTCAGAGCAAACAGCATACAGAAACATACATACACACATATATACACCTAACGGCGATCTTGTCGCTGACATACAGACGTATACACAGCAAATTGCTGGAACTCCGTCTGTACCGAGACAAGCGCCGGCGCATGAATGACTTGCTCTTTTTTAGCTACGCAAATGGTCTGCAAAATTTGCGTTCGGCTCGATGCTTTCAGCAGCCGAATGCTGGTGGCTCCTCCACAACGCATTTTTTCGGCAGTTGGGAAAACGCGATTTGACTTCTCTAGATTTTGAAAAGCCGTTCTTAAATTTCACAAGCATATCTCTTCAGTTGCAAATCGAGCCTCTAGTACCTTGGGGTTCATTAAGCGCTGGTCGAAAGAATTTGACGATCCCTACATAACCAAAACACTTTACACGTCTTTGGTACGTCCTGTTCTTGAATATGGATCTTGTATCTGGTATCCCAAATACAGGATTCACCAGGATAGAATAGAATCAGTGCAAAAACAATTCTTGCTCTTTGCCCTTAGGAGATTTAACTGGGATACTAACATTAACCTACCTTCCTACCACAGTAGACTTTTACTAATAAATCTTCCTTCTATTTCTGATCGCAGAACAATGCTAGGTGTAGTATTTTTACATAAACTAATAAATGGTGAAATTGATTCTTCCGAATTAATCAGCCAAATTAGTTTTGCTGTTCCGATCAGAAGGACAAGGAATTTTCTACCCATTGCTCTTCAAGCTTGTCAATCTAACTATGCTATTCATAACCCTTTTCGGATTTTATGTTCAAACTATAACGAGTTTTCCCACTTAATAAACGGTGTCACTTCTAGTAGTTCTCTTAAAAAGTTAGTCTTATGTCATTTGTCTACGTTTTCGCGATCTACGTAACCGTACGCTACGCGGTGTGCCCCTCGGTCGGTTGGGCGGGAGGTTGGTTGCTTTTTGCTTGGGTTCGCGCGTTAACAAGCCGGTGCTTGGTATCGTTGGGCCACTTGAATGTACTGTCTTTTTTTAGTACATCTACGTCCAATAAAAATAATAATAATGTTAAATTTGAAAAACCCAATTGAGAAACATTTAGCAAGATCCACATTAAGTAAACAGGCAGCAAGTACAAGAAATTCTGAGTTTACTGAGTTTTATTTCCTGCATTCCTGCATTCAGTCGTAGTGGAATACATACAGAAAAGTTTGTTATTGTAGTCGGACCGATAGCGTTACCAGTAATATTAACATTACCATAACTATAGCATTAGCATTACTATAAAATTAACATTACTACAATATAACATTACTTACTATCTTAAGTTACATTATGATTCCAAATTCTGGATGCACTGGTGTTAGTGCAAGTCCCGTTATTACATATGTACATACATACATTATGCTTGGTAGCTGAGCAAGGAACAAAACCACGACTCAGTCATGATCGAGCTGCCAATTTGGCAGTGCCAAAGGCGACGGTTGTGCGTGAACGAATCGGTTGCAAGAATAATAAAATTTGTCATTTAGTAGAAACGTTTTCTCTATTTCTCAGAGCTTAAGTGGTTGGAGCCGTTGAAGACGAAAGAAAGAAACTATAACGAAAAACACTCAGCATGGGGGTGGCTGAAGATTTCGCTCCCAGCTTTGTGAAGAAGCCACAACTGCATCAGGAAGATGACGGCAATCGTTTAATATTTGAGTGTCAGCTTTTGTCGTCGCCCAAACCGGATATCGAATGGTTTCGCAGTGATAACAAATTGTCGGAGGATGTGCGTACCAAATTTAAAATTCAACCTATTGGCGACAATAAATATACGGTTGTATTGGAGCTGGACGATGTCCTTGAAACCGATGCTGGTCTCTACAAAGTGAAGGCTAAAAACAAATCTGGCGAAGTTTCTGCATCGATCAATTTAAATTTTACACGTAAGTCAAGAAATTAATAAACAATTGAAAAGACAGAAAATAGGAACATTATCTCTAAAATCAAAAAAAATAGTTTAATTGTTACGAATTAGCAAATTAAAAAATATTTATATTACTTTAATTTTCACACAATTTCTGTTCAGCTGCCGATGAACCCAAAGAAAAGTAAGCCAAAAAAAAAAAAAAAGTTCAACTCTTTTCTATGTAGTGTAGTGTATTATTATTATACCTATCGCTTTAACTCTGATGCTATCGCTAACATTTAAACTATCACAGAATCATAGTAGCTACAAAAATTCTTATTTTAAGATTGCACTTAGAAATTTTAATTTTTACTGCTTATCGACTGCATTCTTTTCTATAAATAAAATCCGATTAAAAAACCATGCTTTATCCTAACAAAGTGGGCAAGTTCACACTTCTCGAAGACTTCAGGTGAGTCGAGACCAAAAGCTGCATGCCACAATTTTCACTTTTTATTAATTATGGCACGTGACTAAATTTTCTCAATAACCGATTCTATTTAATTATATATGTATATTAGTCAACCTGACTTGGAATGCTAATGTTAAATGTTAAAAAAAATATATATATATAAACGATGCTTCACCAATACAAATGCAGAAAGTACACTAATACACTGAGAAAAATATTATTTGCCTTTGAATATCAAGAAAAAGTAACAAGTTTTGTGCATAAACAAACACTTTTTTTTAAGTGCAGTCTCGCGTCTGTAAAGCAACAACAAGAAAATCCCTTAAAATTTCGTAGCGCAACAACAACAACAAAAAGAAGAAGAAAGCCCCGTTACTATGCTGCGAACAGACGAACAAAAGAGAATACGCAAAATTGTTATTGCTTATGGGAAAGAGCACGCCTTTACCGTAAAGAGCTATTACAAAAACAAATGACAATTATGATATACTACAATATTAGTGTATTCAAATATATGTACACTAATATATTATTGTTTTTGTCTTCAGTCTGTTGCATGCTTTTTTCCCGTTAAAAGTTATTTAGAAAACTAATCGGTTCTGTATGTTATATAGACAAATCGACGGTTTCGCGCCGACATTCGCGAAAAAACCTGCAATTCGACAAGAAGAGGATGGAAAGCGGCTTCTGTTTGAGTGCCGTGTTAATGCAGATCCCGTTCCCAATATTACTTGGTTCCACAACGGCACGCCGGTCAAGGAATCTCCCAGACATAAGGTAATTAATCTTCATATAATGTGTATATATTCTTATTGTTATCGATAACATTAGTATATAGAAAATTTATAATTTTCTTTATAATTTTTAGCTTACTATTGATAAGGATGTCCACTCGTATTTTGCAACACTGGAATTACAAAATGTAACAGTTGAGGATGCTGGCAAATACAAAGTGAATGCAAAAAACGAACTTGGGGAAAGTAATGCAACGATAAGCCTCAACTTTGACAGTAAGTCCTAACCTTGCATATATTTAAAAATTGTTATCGCCGCTACCCAAAAAATATCGAAAAGTGCAAATAGAGCTTATTATTCCTTCACAAATAACAATAAATAATTTTTAGCGTATCCAGCACAGTACAAAAAAAAAAAAAATAACATAGTCCAACTAATCTGTAGTAAAAATATGCCATTTTATGGCTACCAGATATCTATAAAAAAAATATTCAATCAATAAATTTATTGCTCGAGCTTTCCGGGACACGAACCAAAGAGAAACGAGAAAAGATTGCGCATTGCGCAGGTCCAACAAAATAATGAAGCAAATGCAAATTTTAACCGTCCTTCTTCCCCCCCACAACCTTTCGTCTAAAAGTGAACAGCACGTGAAACAGCGTTAACACATTGAGCGAGCATTAACATAATGTTAACCATCAAAAGGTAAAGGTTAACAGAAACAGTACTGGAAAATGTATAACATTATGTATGTCAGCGACATGATCGCCGTTAGGTGTATATATGTATTGCCGTCTGCTCTGAGTGGCTGGAAGGGGTGGGGGAGGGGCGGGGGGATAGCAGCGAACAAGAACAAGACAGACACGTGCATATGTATGTGTATTGTATACCTACGGAGATAAGCATTTTGTAATTTTGTTACTTTTCTATCAGCGCATATGAATGTGTGTGTCTCTGTGTGTGCATGTTCATATTTATTCTTGACCTGCCTCAATTTATATGATTTTTAACAATTTTAAAACAATTAATTAATTTATAATTTTGTATGCATCTTAATTATTGAGATGCATAGTCTATATGTATATATATATATTTACTTATGATTTTTAATTTTGTGTAATTGACTTGTTATATAATTCTTCAAAATCATATAAATTGAGGCACGTCAAGAATAGCCAAGGCGGCAATTGCTACACACACACACACACACATTCATATGCGCTGATAGAAAAGTAACAAATGCGCACCAAAAACAAAATAGATATGCATACGCACATACACATGCATAAGAAAAAAAATTAAAAAACCTTGCACTTAACGACAGCAGCAACAACAAATCAGCATATCCATATTTTATCTATTGTGAACTTGCCACTTTAATATATAATTTAAAATTCACTACACTTCACACACATACAAAAAACAAAAAAAGAATTGTGTGCACATATGTATATGTATATATGTCGCAGCGCAAGCAACAACTACAAAGCCACATACATTATTTTTTTACAAGCAGAAAAAAAATAGTGACGCAAAATTTACAAATTTACACAAAGAACACTTGTTGAACGATTTCACGAGATACGCTCTAAATTAACACAATTTAACTTTAATTACTACGCGTACACGATTTAAGTGGAAGCGAACGATCGCTGAGTGCACGTGCTGTTATACATATCCCCGTTTCTTATGTTAATATGTATGCACGTGTTGTTATACATATAACCGATGCTTATGTTAATATGTGTGCAAGTGTATGTGGATGTGTAGACAATCGTTAAGTATAACAGGTGTATAACAGAGTGCAAAGACATTGTTGTTGTTTTCGCCTATACATTGAGGTGCATTGTAGCAAACAAAAGCAATGTCAATAATAGCGGCGCAAGCCAAAACCAACAAAAATGTTAAAATACTTGTTGTTGCCTTTTCTAACTGTGAACAATTAAGAGAGAGCGAGGATAACGGCGCTTTAACATATGTAAGTGGTGTTGTTGTTGTTTTAAGCGTAGAGCGTTTTAGTTATTTCAAATATAAATGCAATAATTATGCAGCTGACATTGTGCAGCTATAATTATGGTTGATTTTTTGTTGCCCGACTACGAGATACCCTGTTCCCTATACTTTTGTCTGTTTTTTTTTTTTTTGTTTTTGCTGTGCTGGATACGCACCTTAAAGCAGGACTTTTGGAGTACTTAGTGTAACTCTGAGATCATAACATTTTTATACTTTGATACCGATGGTCTCATAGTATATTGGTTTTGTGCAATGTCCGTCATGGTGTCTGTCTGTCCGTCCGTCCGTATGAACGCAACTGTTTTCGACACCCGTAAAGCTAGAGACTTGAAACTTTGCAATTATGTTTATCTATAGATTGGGTTGCCACGCGTACTAGGAGGCTGAGAAATCGATAAATTCGATAACTGAAAACCGATAAAACCAAATATTTCTCACATTCTTACAGCTAGAGTTACCAAATTTTGCACGCAGATAGCTAGTCATGTCCCTGAAAAAACTGCATCAAAATTTTGGATGCCACGCCCACTCCTTCCGCCCCCATCATCCCTGCTCCTTGAAATTGAAAACGCCTATAGTTTTCACATTTTTTGGGCTAGAGCCACCAAATTTTGTGTCAAGATAGGTACTGACGTTCCCCATCAAAACTTGGATGCCACGCCCCCTGATTCCGCCCCCATCCCCCCTTCTCCAAGAAATTGGAAACGCCTATAGTTCTCACATTTTTTGGGCTAGCGCCACCAAATTTTGTGTGAAGATAGATATTGACGTTCCCCAAAAAAATGCATCAAATTGTTGGATGCCACGCCCTCAGATTCCGCCCCCATCCCCCCTTCTACTTGAAATTGGAAACGCCTATAGTTTTCACATTTTTCGAGCTAGAGTCACCGAATTTGGTAGGAAGATATATGGTGACATCTAAAAAAGATCTGCATCAAAATTAGGATGCCACGCCTACCTCTGCCGCCCACCATTTAAAATCATACATTTCGATATCTCTTACAGTTTTTAAGCTAGAGCCCGTAAATTCGGTAGAAAAATAGAAGGCAACATATACCAAAGATCTGCATCAAAATTTTGGATGCCACGCCCACCCAAGCCACCCGCCTTATAAAATTGAAATCGGCTATATCTTTAACAGTTTTTGAGCTAAAGCCACCAAACTTGGTAGGAAGATAGATAGTGACAGTTAAAAACATTTGATTCAAAAATTTGGATGCCACGCCCACCTCTGCCGTCCACCTTTTACATTTTGAAGTTAAGTTATCTTCCACAGCTTTTGAGCAAAAGTCACCAAATTTGGTAACATGATAGCTGGCGATGTTTACCACATGGCCCAATCCCTTCGCCCCTGCATTCCCCCTTATCAACCGTTCTTTTACTGGTATCAAAGTATTCCGCAGTCGGTTGCGTCCGACTGCAACGTTTTTACTTGTTTAAAATTATAGCATTAAGCTTCATCATGCACACAAACCCATTTTATAGCAAATTTGATATTTTATGGCTATGGGTTATTATGGTTAATATGCAGCCTCTTTAAGTTCATGCTCTACTTACTAGATTGTGCTATAATCATTTATTAAATCACACAAGACGCACAAACATACATTTATCGATTTTAAGAAACGACAAACATACAAACACGCACACACAAATAAATCGTTGAAAAAAAAAAAACGATAAATAGATTAACAGAAAATTTTACTACAGCTTTTTATACTTGTTTTATATATAAAATAATAATAATAAAAAAAAACGTTGTAAAGAATTTTGTTATTTTCTTATTTATTTGAGTTGGTATTTTTGCAGCCGCATGTTATATAAACATACATGTAACTATGTACAATTTAAATATATATATTACACTTTTTGTATTTCTTTTTATCAATGTAATATAAGCACTTTTAAAATGTGAAAATAATAGCAAAAATGATTGTAACATCGAAACTTCAAAATTCATAGGCGACGAAGCTCCAGTGCCGGAAAGCACAGATGGAATAAAGCCAACATTTACGGAACGTCCCGTTATACGACAAAGTGAGGATGGCGGAAATGTGACATTTGAGTGTCGATGCGTTGGAGATCCCATACCAACGGTTACCTGGTACGCAAAGTGACGAAAAAAAAAATAATAAAAAAAAAAAACTGTACCAATCAAATTAATTCTGTGTGTGGAAACGATAAGCGATAAACGATATTTAATAATCGATAATAATCGAAAAATTCCCCCCCCCCCCATACAAAAAAAAGGTCGCATGGCGAGACTGTGTTGAGCGATGGGAAACGCTATAAAATGTCCTTGACCCTGGATCAGAAACTGTATCACATGGCGCGCTTAGAGATTAGCAGCGTCGTCTCCAGTGACCAGGGCGAGTACAAGGCGCAGGCGAGAAATGCGCACGGAGTGGGCGTGGCAACGATAAACCTCAATTTTGAGAGCGGCTCCAAGAAGTAAGGCCCAATAATATCAATGTAAAAAAAACAACTACACACACATAATATATTTTAACCGTTTTGCCCAGAATACCGGATGGTAAGTCGCCGCGTTTTCCGAAGAAACCCACAATACGTCAGGAGGAGGACATACTGATAATGGAATGTGTGCTGGAAGCGCATCCAGTGCCGGATATCACATGGTATTGCTCAGATAAGCAAATTAACGACAACGAAAGAACCAAAATGACCCGAAAGGCTGTCACAAAAGATAGCTACATCCTGACCCTCGAGATACAGAATCCCAGCAAGGATGATGGTGGAAACTATCGATGCAATGCAATAAATATGTTTGGCGAAAGCAATGCGAATATCGCACTTAACTTTCAAGGTATAAACGCATTTTATATACACAATTTACAAACTACCCGCACAATACTGTGTCCTCAATATATCTCTCTCTCACCGAATGGAATGTACTCTACTTACTTACAACGTGCTGTACTTTAATTTAAAAAACAGAACCAAAAACTATGTATATTTTATCTGGCATGTAATACACACACACACACACACACACGCACACATTAACATCTATCACCTCCATATCACACACAAACACACGCACACATTAACATCTATCACCTCCATATACTAGCAAGTATTAGACTGCATGCATTTTAATTATATTATACTATTATAGTATTCATTAGCTATGATATATGTGATATGTGTTATATTTATTACACTGTAGCTAGTCATTTTTGTGTGTTTTTGATCAGAATGACAAGAGAAAAGTTTTTAACACAGAAGACGATATTTGTAATAAACATACCCAGTTCTGTGTGTTTTTGTTGTAAAGCTTTCCAAATATCAACTTATTACTTATCACATATATCACATAGCTACTGAATACCCTAAATATATGTTTATTATATGAAGAGTGTCACAATTGCAAATTTCGGAGTGCCGAGAATAGCTTTCTTACCTCTTATAAATAGACTTATGTACTTGATATATATGCACTATATACAACATTCTGATACCGAAAGGTATCCGTCCGTAAAGATATCGACTTGAAACTTTTGAAATCGGCAAACTCCAGATTAAAAAATGTAATGACTTATTACTTCATAGTTTTAAGTATAATAATGTGTATGATTGCTGCTTGCTTGTATGTGTTATATATGTATATTATTATTATTATGCTAGTGTGATATATGTAATATAAATCATATATGTATATGATATTAAATTGCAAAATCGTTTCTTGAATACAGGCGCCAATGATGCAAATGGATTCGCGCCCTCGTTCATTGAGAAGCCAAGGATAATACCCAACGAGACGGGCACTTTAATAACAATGAAGTGCAAATGCAAGGCCAAACCGGAGCCAACAGTCACCTGGTACAGGGGACAGGATCTAGTTGAGAAGAGTAAAAAAATCAAAATCAACAGTATTGTTATCGCCGAGGACACCTACGAACTGACGCTGGAAATAAAGGTGTGATATACATATACTCGTATTTAATTTTTTATGAGACCTTTTAAGTAATAATTAAATTTCTTAGGATCCCGGCGCAACGGATGGTGGAACGTATAGATGTAATGTGAAAAATGAGTACGGCGAATCGAATGCAAATCTTAATCTCAATATTGAGGCGGAGCCGGAGCCGGAAGGTGAGGGGCCAACGTTCATTGAGAAGCCGCGCATTATATCCGAAAATAATGGCAAGCTTGTCATCATGGAATGCAAGGTTAAGGCCGATCCCAAGCCGGATGTCGTTTGGTATCGCAATGGCGAGGTCATCAAGGATACGAACAAACTGAAAATGTCCATTGAACAGCGTGGCGATCAATTCTACATTAAACTCGAATTAATCGATCCACAGCTGGAAGATTCGGGTCTCTACAAATGCAACATCAAGAACACCTTGGGCGAATTGAATGCAAATCTAACGCTTAATATTGAAAGTAAGTTGTTTTTCACAAATCTAAAATGTATCGATGACAAATCGATATGTCGATAAATTGTAAAATCTATTAAACTTCACCGTAAAGAATTTAATTTTTCGATATTATTCGATTTTTTATTAATACAATGGATTAAATAAAATGATTCAACTGATTGATTTATCGATTTTTATCCCTTTTACAGTTGTTCCCGTTATCAAGGACAAGCCAAAAATCATCAAGATCATTAAGAAGCGAACGGTTGTGATCGAGTGTGTTGTTGCCTCCAAATTTGAACCAAAATGTACATGGTACAAGGAATCGAATACGGTCGTCGAGAGCAAGCGACACGTTTATTTGGTGGAGAAGACGAAAGAAGGCGAATTTGCAGTTAAGCTGGAGATCAATGAGGTTGAGGAGTGTGACAAGGGCGCCTACAAGCTGGTGGCCAGCAACGAGAAAGGTGAAGCTGTCTCACAGGTCGTCAATCTGACTGACATACCCGAAGAGGAACGCAAACAATTGAGGCCAGATATCACACGAAAGTTGGTCGACCAAAAGGTCGTAGAATCAAAAACCTTTGAGCTTCTAGTCAGCTTGAAGCAGTCGGATCGTAAGTGCAAAATAGAGTGGTTCAAGGGCAGCACCCAGATTCGTGAAACAAAGGATATAACAACGACATTTGATGGGACGACGGCGAGGTTAACATTTGGTAGCGCCAAATCCGAGCACACGTCCAACTACAAAGTCGTTGTGACCAATGAGGTTGGCAAGGACGAAAGCGCTTGCAAGATAACCGTTGAGAAGAAGGAAAAGAAGAACGATGAGAAGGAGAAGGAGCAGGAGAAGGAGAAGGAAGTAGCTGAAAAGAAGCGAAAGGTAATTGAAAAAACTGAAATCGATATCGATGAAAAGCAACAAGAAATTCGCGAAGAACAAGTCCAGAAAATTCAGATTAATAAAAAACAACAACAACTCACGAGTGTGATTATCCAGGAACAAGTTACTATCATTGAAGAGGAGCAGACATCATCCACTCTACAACAACAACAGGTCAATCAGCTACAAGTTGGTTTTAGTTCGCAAACTCAGAGTCAAGAAAAATCGGAGCTCAAACAAAGCTCAAGAACAGTTCAAGCCACGTTATCAACTCCAGGTTTGCAGGCAACGGTTAGTGCTTATCAATATTTATGCAAGGCCCCAGTTTTATCAATTTCGATATACCAAATTTCATTGGTTGAAAAAATATCCCATAGTCCAGTTTCAAAACCTGTGACAATCTCTCTCATCTCTCTATGCATGTATTTCAATATATACATGAAAGTATATTAAGAACAAATTCACATTTATTACTAGTGTTTGACCAGTGCTTTTTATGCATATATTAATAATAATAATCTGTTCGCCTGTTTCTATACAAATAATCCCTCAGTCTTGGATCATATATTGATGTCGAGCTCATTTGTTTTTGCAATAACTCTTTGGTAGAGGCGACAAGAACAATTTTGCCTATTCTTTTTTGTTCTTCTGTTCGCTGCCTATGCTTAGATTTATCAAGATGAAAGTTGGGCTCATTTGGACAAGTGATCTAATTGGCACTTACTGAAAACATTTACCAAAGTTTTAGCTCGATAGCTCTTAAAGTGAGGGGCAAGAAGATGGCATAGAAACAGATGGACCTTTTTAACTATACTCGCATAAAAAAAAAGATATAGCTATCTTAAGCACTGGACGAGCACAAGTAATCAGTTATTAAATACATACAAAAATGATGTATACAAATATGCATGCAGAGTTTTCCCAGATGAATTTCATTAATTTTGCCCTAAGGTTAAAAAAAAAAATACAGAAAATTTTATTATAATTTATCCAACAGTTGGGAGTTTCTTTGTACCAGATACCTAAGCTTAAGTCGCGAAAATCAACGAACCAAGAAGACCTTTCTCAACTTAACAAGTCGCAAAAAAATATATTTGGTGTGAAATTGACGCCGGTGAAAAATGTGCCAGTTGAAGAGGTTAATTTTGCAATTCATTCTTTATAGTCTTTTTAAAGCTGTTGCCTTTTCTTATCTTATCTATCTATCCACTGATGCTATAGCAAATCTTTTATTATATTGTAAAATACATATAATTAATTCTCAAAAATATTTCAGTCTTCTTCTTCTTAATTTCTATATTCTTATTATGATTATGGTTATCTATCGGACTTTTTCTGGCACTGTTTATTCTTGTTCTAGACTCTATCTGTGTTTTATTTCTTTATACTAAGTTCGTTTGTAAATATCTTGTTGACTATTTAACTAAATATGCATAAAAAATACATTTATGCCTTAAATTGTCATTTTTTATATACTAACACTATCTTTTTTATGTCAATAACAACCAAAATACACAACAAACATAACACAATTGGTAAAAAAAAAAAAACAAAGGTCGATGAAGATCAGAAAAAAGAAGAAATAAAAGAATTGGATATTGAACAAGAGAAAGATGACCTCAAAGAAGAAGTCCCTGAAAGTAAAATACCCCAAAATGAGGAAGAGGTTTCAAGAAAGCGTGAAGATGAGAAAGCAAAATCAAAACCGGATGATCAAAAAACTAAACCTGAAGAGAAAAAGCAAAATGAAAATAAAACTGAGGATACTAAAGCCAAAAAACAAAAGTTAACTAAACCAGAACAAGCTCCAAAACAAGAAGAAGAAAATGATGTAATCTTAGAGGAGAAGCCACAGAAGCAGAAGAAAATCAAAGAGAAGAAGGAGGAAGAACCCAAGTCTGCTAAACAAGCAAAAGAAAATGAAGATCCTAAAAAGCAAGAAATTACTAAGACCAAGAAAAGAGAAAGCGTTCCAGCAACAGAAAAAGACTCAAAACTCAAGCCAGATGCAAAATCAAAGAAAGATGAAGTACCAGATAATACCCAAGAGGTAAATATTTACAGGTCCCCAGAATAAAGAACGCTATGTAAAAAGCTTTTTAAAAATGATTATCTTCGATACACAACACAAGCACACAAGAAAACAAAACAATTTCTAATAATATGTTAAATGTGCTGCAAGCATGCTTGAAAACTTTACTTTAAGCTCGAAATTAATAATGGTGTTTTTGATTTTTCGTTATCGTTTTGCAGCAAGGAACTGCGGAACAGATTGCTTTAAAAAAGGTTGAACGCAAAGTAAGTATCTCTTTTATAACAAATCAAATAATTACCTGATGAATGACGATATTATTGAATATACTGTTAACCTTTGTGGGACCGATAGAAATATTTTGGTGGTGTGTACATTTGCGTGTTTTTTGTTAAATATCATTTGTTTTAAATAGGCCAGTATTGTGTCCATTAATGAAGAATCCTCGTCTGAGGTACGTCGTAAGTCCATAATCAAAAGCCAGAAGGAAACTTCCGAAGAAGATACAAAAATTGTTTCAAGGAAATCATCGCTTGCGGTAAGATGACAAAAACAAAAAAAAACACGAACACTTTGTAAATCCTGTATGCACCTGCATCTATTCTTTGTATTCCTCTTTTATTTGTGTCTATTATGTCAAAAAGGTTGAGGACTCCATATCGGAGTCGCGCCGTTCATCTGTCGTCGATAGAAAAGCTATTGAGGTATGTCCAAAATGCAAATGCGAACCAAAAAAAAAAAAAATGGTTTTGTTAATACACTATGTATTTATGCACGATATTTATAAGTTAAGTCAAATTCCAATACAGCAGGTTGAAGGCAAAAATATTGAAGCAAACAAGAATCCACAAGCAATTAAGGAAGAGATACCCAAGCTGAAGCCAGCAGAGAAGCGGCAAATACCAAAGGTTAGCGATGATGAGGATATTAACGAGAACAATTTACACCGCTCGCTCGCTCAGTGACAACTCTTTTTCGCTCTTCTACTTCTACTTCATATAGCACATTTAGCCTTTCTCTTCTGTCTTCTCTCTTCTTTCTTTTTAATTGTTACTTTTGTTTCATAAGCTGCAAAATGATTTTTACACTAATTTAATTAACTATTTATCTATCTATCTATCTATCTATCTATCTATCTATCTATCTATCTATCTATCTATCTATCTATCTATCTATCTATCTATCTATCTATCTATCTATCTATCTGTCTATCTTATCTATCTGTCGTTCTATCTTTCAATGTATCTATGTATCTATATTTTTCTATCTTCCTACTATGTTTAATAAAAACTATGTAAAGTTATACATTTATTTGTTAATACGCATTTACTTAATGTATTTTGTATTTTGTGTTAACTGTTTTTTGTCACGCCGCAAATAGACGGCAGCAGAGCAAAAGGCAGTCGAGGAACTGCCAAAGCTACGTAAAACATCGATCCAACCGCCCAAGGAGGAACCTAAACCGGATGCGGCCAAGCCAAAGGCCAAGGCAAAGCCAAAGTCGAAACAAAAGTACGAGGAGCTTCCAGAAATTCCAGATTATGAGCGCCCGGAGCTTGAGAAGTACGAAAAGTCGGATTTTACGCCTTCCGATTTTGCCCGCGAACTGGAAATACCAAATAAAATGGAGAAGCCAACTTTGGACACGGCCAAAAAAGAAGCAGAGATAGCTCCTCAGAAAAATGGCTTGCCAAAGGTAAATTTATGTCATGAAATGTGTAAATGATAAACAGTCACACACATAAGTATTGGCACCTATTTTGGGAACGTTTTTTGGTAGAAAACATGCACTTGGAATATTTTTGCCTGCATTCGTCTGTTTGAAATCCTTGAGTTTTGTCAATTTTTTTTTGTTTAAGTAAATAAATAAATTGTTAAAATATCTTGTTAAGATTTTTGTATGAAATTAACAGACGTATGCAGAAAAAATATTCGGAAAACATCCCCAAAATAGGTGGAAATACAAATGTGTGTGACTGTATGTGTGTATGTATGTCCAAGTCTTTAAAATGTGTTCTGTGTTTCGTGTGCATGATAACATGTAGAAATCGGAAATAATCGAACAGCCATTGGAACAACCAAAGGGCATTAAGTTGGGCAAAGGCAAATTGCCCGATGAGGAGGACACTCGAGATGGCGCCACTCTAAAGCCCGTAATTGTCGAGCCAGAGGTAAGAATTCTGTCCGTTCTTGAGAATTTTCAATCAACGCATGATTTTCTTTAAGTTCCATTTAATTTTTATAATTTTATTTTTTTGTATATACCTATACACCCTTTCCTCCTTCTACCCCACACACACACACACACACACACACTTACACGTGGAGCAGAAAGACAAGCATAGGACAGACTCTGAGAAGCCGGAGGTAAGTGCATCTAAATTTTTAAGGATTGTACAAATAAGCAAAGTTCACTTAACCGCTTTTTAAATCATAAATTTGATTAACACAAAAAATTCAGAGCTTAATTATGGAAAATTAACTCAACTTTAAGGGGTGAAATTGTTTAGGTTGCAAATAAAGAAATGAAATGAAATGAGTTTACTATTTTCTAGATCTACATATGTATTGTAATATTGTTTAAAACAAATTACGATATGCATATATAGATGAATAAAAAATCAACCTATAAACTTACTTTGGGTTAACTAATTTTAAATGCATTTTAAATGCCTTCAAAAATACCACCTGCCAGGCTGATAAACCATCTCTGATGGATATAATAAAGCAGCGACGTCGTTCCTCAGTCAGAAACCTGATGACCAAAGAACCCATTAGAAACGAGTCTTTTCTTGGCGTTGTCCTGAAACCCGTATTAAAGGATGCCAAAGAGCAAGTTGAACCCCAACAAGCTAAGCAATTACTTAAGGTAAAATGGTGCTTTAATCCTTCTTCTTAGCTTTCTTCGCTATCCTTCTTGTTTACTTTCTTTTCTACTCTGACCAATGCCTTACTAATTTTTAATTTTCAAAACTAGTTTTTACTATAGTGCATATTAGGCATAAGGCGATATTCTATTTCTATGTTGATGTACTTAAATACTCAGCTTTCTTTTCATAATTTTTCTTTCTGTATCCTTTCCTCAAAACTTTTTTTATACCCCGAACCCATGAAATGGGTAAAAGGCGTATAATGGTTTTGTGCAAAAGTATGTAACAGACAGAAGGAAGCATCTCCGACCCTATAAAGTATATATGTTCTTGATCAGCATCAACAGCCGAGTCGATATAGCCATGTCCGTCTGTCCGTCCGTCTGTCCGTATGTATGAACGCGTAGATCTCAGAGACTATAAGAGCTAGAGACTTCAGATTTTGAACATAAGCTCATCTAAGTCCTAGGCAGTACAAGTTTGTTTCCGATTTTCGATAACTATTTCCGTTTCCGATATACACATGTGATCGATAACATAAAAATATCGAATATCGAAAATGTAAAAATGGTGGTTGATATAATAGGTAACGATAGAGCTTTTCTGAAAATTTCATCGAAATCGGTTGAGAAACAACAGAGATATCGAAGATTTAAGTTTAGTCACAGATGCATACAGACAATGACTGTACGCGTTAAGTATAGGGTTCGGGGTATCTCGGGAAATCTCGACTAGAGCCTTCTTACTTGTTTTACATGAACATTATATATACATATATATTTATATATTTAACTTCAGTCTTTGATATCTGCGGTGTTTCTCAACCGATTTCGACATCATTTTTCCAGATTAATTATTGTTTTGTCACCCTTTTTTCTACCCTGAAATGGGTATACTGGTTTTGTGCAAATGTATGTAACAAGCTAAAGAAATCGTCTCCGACCCTTTGCAGTATATATAGCGTCTGTCCTCTCTCTCTTTCTTATTCTCTCTCTCTCTCTCTCTCTCTCTCTCTCAGTCTATAGTTTCATTTTGCTTTCTCTACAAATAAATGAAGACCTTTGCTGTGTCCCGGTTTCTTCTTTTCGCATTATTTCTCACTCACTCTCGCTCTCTCTCTCTCTCTCTCTCTCTCTCTCTCTCTACTTCTCTCTCATTTCTCTCTCTCCCAAAGTGAAGCTCTTTTAACTCTCTTTCTTGTATCTTTGATAATTAAAGTACAAATCTAATTGAAATTAGTAAAGTCCTTAATCTTTCCTCTTTGACCTAAAGTTATTTTTCTTTGCATTCACAATAGATTGCAGCTATTGCTTTCTTTCTATCAATTGCGCTAGCTTGCACAGTTTGCATTTAAATTAATGACTTCATTATTGAGACTTAATTCGTTCCAAAAAATTTTTGTTTGGCGTGGCGAAGGCAAGTGCCACGGAGCAATTTAATCCCATTAGTTCGACCAAAGCCCAAATATCTGATATGAAAAAACCCGAAGCCATGGCAACCCTTGTGGACGACTATGAACGCCCCAAGTTAGAAAAATATGAGGCTGTCGATTTTGAGAAATCGAAACCCAAGAAACCCACACAAGTCAAAATTACCCCGGACCAAATTACACCTGAAGTGAACGTACCCGAAGTGGAAGAGCCAAAGGTAAATTTCATAACTATATAATATAGTATATATAGAAACGGATAACTAACTGTGATTATGATGAAATTTTTGAATGATTCAAAAATTATAAAAATGTATAAGTTGATTCTGTTTATGTTCACATTCATCTTCATTTCTATATATTTTTTTTTTAAATATATGTATATATATATTATGTATGTATTTCTTTCACTGTGTTGCACAACAAAAACATATTTGAGAATGCATACATATATAATATTGTGCTGACGTGAAAAGAAAGATATAAATTTATATATGTTGAATACATGAAAACTATATTTTTATTTATATATTTTAATGTGTTAAAATTCTTTTGTCAAAAATATCCGAATATACAGCTCATAAATGTATGTATACCTATGCAAATATTTAATGTCTGTTTCCTGCTGTCGTTCATGACAAACAGTTGAAATTTTAACGCATTTCATCCGCGCGTTTCATCTTGATTGATATTGAACCGATTTAACTGAAAACCATATAATGTTACTGTGCAATTTAAACTAATTCGAGCCCGAATTCGCTACTAATATATAATTGTATTGTACATTCATAAAGTAAGTTACTGTTATACAAAATCTTCGGATACAATTTCTTCGGCCCAATGACTACCACCATAAAGGTGACAGTATTTACGGTTTGTATTATATAGCCATGAGCTGATTTTAGTTTGACCTCAATCATACATACAACATAATTAATTTAAAAAAAAAAAATATATATATATATATACCTAACCCAAATTCATGGCATAAAGAGGTCAATAGCCTATTCTGCGTGCTAGGAGTCAATAATTGGTTGAACACAGATATTTAAATTTTGTCTTTAGTTAACTTTTATGTAAAGCAGCAATTGACGTTCTATTTTTTTTTTTTTTTTATGGTATATATATATTTAATAAAATGTGTAACGGATAGACGAAAGCAGCCTACACTACCTAAACTATATAATTTCTTTTACTCCTAGTATAGCTGCCATACTAATCCAAGATCTGTTTTTTATTAAATAAAAAAATAAATAAGTAGGAAAAAATCTAAAAACTGTATATATTTGAAAAGATTACTTTTTCAAACCCAGATCATATCACATACGACTAACCTGGAAATGTCATTTAGTTCAGAAGAGAAACCAGCTAAATGACAAATTAAGCAAACATCTCTGGCTTCTGGGCAAAAGGTCTACTTTCAGACTACAAAACTATCCTTAATCCCATCTGGCCATACGGCACATCTCTTCCCTGGTAACCGTGATCGCATGCAAAAGTTCCAGAACAAAGGAAATCCAGGACGAGCTGGGAGTCTCCTTTGTCCATCAGGAGATAGCCAGGCTTACCAAATCCTACTTGGAGAGAGGCTTGAGAGGCATATAAATCCCCTTGATTTCCACCACGCGACGCTTGAAAAGACTCCACCTACTGCCAATGATTAACCCACAATATTCGTTGATTGTCCACCAGTACAGATTACAAATGAAGTAAAATGCACTAAAAAAAAAAAGAAAAAATATCACATAGTTATATATGTAGTTTTCCGATGTGGTCGATTTTATCTAATAATCGTAGTGCACTAAAAAGATGAACTTGCTCATACTTTATATGATCGGGTTTGCTTTCAACCATACGTTACACATTTCAACGCAATATTAATAACGACTTTTATTTTAAGTGTTTTAAAGAAATTACTCAGTATATATATATTAAAAAAAAAATATATTATTCGATGTGTATTAAAGAAAATACGTATGTTTGTATATTTAGGAGGAGAGGCCGAAGATTCCCAAAATGCAACCTCCAGCGCCCGGCGAGCCACCAAAAATTGAGGTCATTCGGGAGAAGCGTCCATCTTTGGCACCAGAGCCACCCAGCCGACGTGGTTCCCTAGTTCCACCAGCAGACACGGGTCGTCGCCCTTCATTGATCATCAATGACGAGGTAATTTTAATTTTTGTTACATCCCGACATTGACGATGACGACGATGATGACAATGATTAAATATGCTCTTTAATAAAAAATGAACCACCTTTTTAAGGTTGAGCACATTGTGATCATTATTGTACGTCGTCAAATCAATTCATATTAAGTCAAAGTTATTAAGATGAGGGATATTTGTATTTGTTTTTGTAATACCTCTTACGTAATACGTATACGTAATACAAACAATAGGAAATACAAGAACAATTCGATACCATAAATATCGCTCATCTGCTTTAAACGTTTTTTCCGTTAAATTAATTGTACATATCGCTTTTGTAAGAATACAAAATAATATACAATGGTGGCCCCAAAAATATTTGGACAAATCTTAAAGTTAAGTCTACATATAATTTCAACTTACTTTATAAAAAGTTTGGTATCGATGAAGAAAACTTTCCTTAACGCATTAAGTATCCATTGAAAAGTTTTCAATTCTTGTAAAAGTCTAATTAAAACGCTTTTTCCTCAGGCTCAAAAAATATTCCAAAATTGTTTTCCATTTTTCATTGATATTTTACTTTTAATGAAGTATAGTAAGTTCAAATTTTGAGTAGATTTAACTTAAAGCTTTGTTCAAATAGTTTTGGGCCACCATTGTATGTATATTCTTAGTATATTTCCATGATGCATTCAGAAATGTCATAAAAAATACAGTTTATATTTATTTTTTAATTTATAAAGTACTTTTTAGTATTGTTATAACTTAGATGGCAGTCGGCTTTATTATATATATATGTTTACTCAGCTTTATTCTAGAATTGAGCAACAGAGTAAATAGTAGATCATAGGACATTTTAGCTATGGTAAAAATTACAAAAAAAAAAATCATGTCCATTCCCCGGTAGCCCTTCATTAGGACCCAACGATTTTTTAAAACTATTACGAACATTCATAAATGCATACTTGTCTATTAAATGTTTGTGTCGTTTTTAACAAACTGCTTTTATGTCAATGAGTACTTGTAAGTAGATGTATTAGTACCTTACTGTATTGTATATAATTACTTACATATATATACATATATATTTCCTATGTTCCCTTCTATGTACACATTGTCCAAAAACTAAACAACAAACTCATCGATACAATTATTCAATAACATTTGATTGTGCCTCACAAAAAAAAAACACCACTGAACTCAACGACCCCCTTACCAACGACCAACACCACCAACCACCAACAACACCACCCACACACACACATACACCTGCACCCGCACGTACAAACAAATCTCACAGAAGAAACTCCGACCAGGAGAAGTAATGGATACACGGGTAAGACATTTCAAATATACATACAATATGCTAAGATCTTCTTACAACAACATTAAGGATTTAAGGAAACATTTTCTAGAATTGATTTCCTATACAAAAAAGCTGTCGAGTAACCGATAAAGTCTACATTTTTTTTTAAAATATTTTTGTACATATTTAAAAATTGTATATATATCGAAATATGCAATAAGAATAAATAGCCTTCATCTTGTTTAGTGGCATGTATGAGAGCTATTTATAAACCCTCCTGATAAATACATATTTGTGTAATAACGAACCGAACATAAAGACATAAATACATATGTAGATGCGTTTTGGGAGGCCTCACTGTGCCATCCCTGGGCGCACCTTATGATTATGATCATGCATAAATATGTATTTATTTTTTGTATTTGCCCTTCAAACAGTCGCATTCATATTTTTCATCGGATGCGTTCAGTTTAAGTTTCGAAATCGGCATCGGCATCTAAAGATAAATCGGACAAGGTGTGTGTGAATAATAATAACACTCATATTTATATACGCTTCTTATGTGTATGCATTTGATAGAAGTGAACGGCTGCAACATAGATTCATATAATACCTCGAGCATTGTGAAACATTCAGTTGTGTTTTTTTCTGCGGTCGAGGAGGCAATTTAAACGTGTGTTCGAAATCTATTTGTTGTCAATATGTGAGAGGTTTAATTAAGCAATTGTTAACTCGAATTTTTGATCAACAAATTCGTTCGATATATACTTGTAAGTGGGGCGTACAAAATACATACAAATTAAATTAGGATCCCTCATATATCATATATCACCTATGAAGAACCTCACTCAGCTAACTAACGAATTGAATTACAAAATTCAAATTTTGGTCGAAATTTTTTAATTAAACTTGAAACCAATATTACAGTTGTTGAGGCCAGGCGAGGTTGGTGAAGGACAGGTGAGAGTTAGCTTTGTTCTTCTTTTTTTTTCTTTCTCATTTGTAGTGTTTTTTTGGTCGCGTTTCTCTTAACAAACTTGTTATGAGATGCTCAGTAAATTTGAATTTCACCCATACCACACCCACCCAATGCACAACCCTACCATACACACACACACACACACACATTAATCTACTTGCATACAACTGCAAGCTCGCACGAATACTAATAAAAAAAAAAAATGCATTATAGATAAGGTAGAAAATTTGGTTTTTTCGAAATTAACAAAAAAAAAAAGAAAATCGTTAAAAAGCATTAAAAATGCATTTTTTAAATACAATTTCTATTAATATGTAAATCATGAGTGTTGAAACGAGAAAAATGTTTTTTACTCTATGAGCGTTTCCACAAAATTCCATTACAATAAAACTTTTACGTTGCTATTTTTTTATCTATGTTACTACACAATGAATGTTTTTAAGTAACAAATAATAAATATCCTGAACTCATAAAATTAGTTTTGGTATAATATGTTCCGACCCCAAAAAGTTTATACTATATAGTATGGACGCATCGATCTTAAAGAGCATAAGGGATGGATGACAAGAAAGTCCTAAAAGAAACATTAAAGATATGAGTTTAAAATGTTTGACCAAGGGGTTTCTACGTGTTAAGTAAATTTAAGACAAATAGAAGCCTTTTTCTAGGAAATTTGTAATTTGAAACAAAAAGATGGAGCAAAAATATTTGGAAATATAAAATTTTACAAAGTTGTTTATTAATCATGGTCAAAAATCCCCTTGAATACCATATACAACTAAATAATAGACTTTTTTTTCAATATTAAGAAATTGAAAATTCTATATTGAATAAATGCAAATTTCGGTGCATTACTCAAAAGTCATCAAAAACTTACAAAAACTATCATTTCTATTTGCTATTCTCTTCTTTAGATGCTATTCTAAAACAAAATTTAGAAGTGTTGAATTTGCATTGTTCAGTATGTTAAAAAAAATTACTATTTAATGTACACAACTGGTACATCCCCTTTAGATCGGCTTGGAGACCTGAAATGAAAATAAATTTGCTTATTTAATTTGAAAGGTCTAATCAGATTTTTTGTATGTATGTATGTAGTTAATAATAGGATAGGATAGCTTACAAGTGTAGTTCGTGGGTGGTGAAATCACTACCCACTAGGGAGCCACCACTAGCCTGTTGAACTAGTTCCAAACAAGTTAAGACAGTAGTAAATGTAAATAAAAAAAAATAGAATAAAAAATGGATTACATCTGAATCCCCACATACTAAACGTACTGCATGAATCTGTTTGATTTTTCTATGTTTTTCAGATGAAGAGTTTTTCAGATATACATATTTACATATTTCCTCTTATTTTTTTTTTTTTTGATCTTAATAGCAACAAAAACAACAGCGACCTGGCGAAATGGGGGATTCAAAACAGGTCTTAAATTGTGATCGAATTTATCACATTTATTTTCAAAAGTTATCGCTTGCTTTCTTTCTTGTTGATCAATGCTAATATAATACATACATAAATTGTACATTGTATTATGAAAGGCGTAAATAACATTCAAGTATCATACATATGTACATATGTTGTAAATATTAAAGTTATCAAATTGCAGTACGAATTATATATTTAGTTTGTGACTGACCCAAACTTGGAACTATATTATAATAATGTAAATAATTCTCGCCCCCATGGGTACAATTTCGAATTTTTGTGTTTAATTTTCTACTATATTCCACTTTAGTGCTTAAGCCGTCCTTGTAAAAAATTAAATTAAATTAGTTAAAAGTTGACAGTGGGAAACTCGATGAATTTCTTTAACAAAAAAGTTTTGAATATGGTTGTAGTCTAAGTTCCTTCACACCTTTCTCTAACTCTGGAATGTTGTAATTTATTGAGTCCGCATAGCAACTGCGGTACAGACATAAACAGCAACATTTAAATCACACAATTAACATTCTCATTAAATTATCTACAAATCAACATCAATAATTACATTTAAATCGTCAATAGTATTTAATTACACCTTACACATTTGTATAATGTTGTAGATGTTGGATGTTCGTTCCGTTTGTTAAGTAGAAGTTGGCATTACTCGAACATACCCCCTTACCCTCCGTATTCCACAGTATGCACAGTATGCGTTTTTTTGATTTTGCGTTTTTGTAAATAATCCGTATTTTTAAAGAGTGAATATAATGAGAGTATATTCACGGATATAAATCAAATTGCAAATGTACTACTCTCATAGTCAACAACATTTATTAACTGCTTGGATTTTATGTTTTATGTTTCGTTTGTGTGCGTGTCAATGTTCCATGTTGATCATCGTTGTCACACAAAAGCGGAGACGTCCCTCAATCGATGTGCGCCGACCAAGTGTTCAGGATTTAGAGGATCTGATAAACAAGCCATCGACGCCATTGAAGGATGTCGGCGATGGCGGCCCACCCACAATTATCGACGTTCAGGAATCATATTCAGCGGTTGAAGGTATGAATCTCACATTTTTTTGTAGTGCAACGTGATTGAATTCGTTTCGTTTCGTGTATTCAAGAATGATAGAAAACAGATTGCGTCATTGGTTTCACGTTTTTCCTGTACAAAGTCGAGTCAATTTTATGTTGCTTGGTAACCCTGAAGAAAACACTAAATGAAGTGCAGCCAAAGACAGAAAAAAAAAATGTAAATAATTTGAAATTCAACTAGAATTAGAAATTTTTAATTTAGGTATTGGTTGCTTTATTTGAATTAAATAAAAATAGCTAAGATAATTCATGAACCAAGTTCTATTAAAAAGTAACAGCAAATTTAAAGCCTTGCCCCACTGTCACACACGGTTGCACATTTTTTTAAATGCCGTTACTTTTCAATTTGTTGCCAATAGAATGTCGCAATCTGTTTTCTATCATTCTTTTCGTGTATTGACTAACGAAAAACATTATTTCTTGTGCACCTCGATCCTGTTGTGTATTTGTTAATCATTTTGTAGACTCCACGGCCTACCTTACGGTTGGTGTCGAGGGCAACCCAGCACCCACATTCAAATTCTACAAGGGCGTTACGGAGATTATCGAAGGCGGTCGGTATAAGTTCCTTACAGATGGACAAACGAACACAATCACATTGTGTTTGCGTAAAAGCAAGCCGAACGATGAGGGCAAATATAAGGTTGTTGTTTCGAATATACACGGCGAGGATTCAGCGGAGATGCAGTTGTATGTCTCCGATTCCAGTGGCATGGATTTCCGTGCCATGCTCAAAAAACGTCGTTATCAAAAATGGGACAAAGATGAGCAAGACCCCAATTGGGGTGATCTCAAAGAAACTGAAAAACCATTACCGGCTTTAAAGAAAGTCGAAAGGGTAAGGAAAGAGCAGAGCAGTTTTGTTCGCTTTCGTCGTCATTACTGCTTACTACTGCTTAAAGTAGCTTAAAAAACACACATTCTTAACTAAAAAGTTCGCATATAACATTTGAAATGGAAAAGCACATTATATGTATGTACGTGTTCAAAAAACACCCATTAATTATTATTTCAACGTACTGATATTATTATCATCATGATTTAGCTACTTAGAACATCAATTATTTGTTGCAGTGTATGTATTCGTTTACGGAAGATTTCTTTTTTTTTTTATTTATCAAAATGTTCACATGAGTTATAATTTAAGATATTGAGTACCAACTCATACAAATAATTATTTGTATTCAGAGAGAAAAGGGGTTTTTTTTTAAAGGGGTCAAGGGTTTAAAATATAAACTTAATAATGGAATTATTTATTTATAGTTGAGAAAAGAAAAACGCAACCTTCTTTTTTTTTGTGGGCTTTCTAAACCAATTAGGGACGCGAAAGAAATTGTTGTACATTTCAAGCTTCGAAATTATAAATGCTCTTATCACAAATATGTATGTATAATAAAATAATACAATACAGGTGCCAACGTCACGTAGACCATCTTTAGCTGAGCTGATCCCCGATTGGCCGACGTTACATCCATTTCGTCGTGAGGAGGTGCGCTTTACTATTTTGAGATAACTAAATACAACTTATAACACAAATCTATTTGTATAAATTATATTTCTAGTGAAAAGACTGATCTTCTTGTTTATTTAATATTTGGTTGTTTTTTTTTTATGCAGCCGATTTTTGTCTTTTTATTTTGATTATTATTATGAGTATTAAAAAAAAGTCTGTTAAGGTAAATGGAAATCCGTTTTCTCGATCATTCGCGAATTCTTTTCAACGTTTGACAGCTGCTGCATTTGAATTTTGATACACGTACACACATACATATTTGCTGTGCACTTGTTGTATGACAATTTTTTACATTCGTACATATATATATATATATATATATATATATATATATATATATATATACTATACACTATATATATATATATATATATATATAACACTATATATATATATATATATAGTATAATGGTCATACATAATGGTTTTCCTTAATGTCTGCTTTTTGCATACGTATTAGACAATATTTGCTAGCAATATTTGAATTTGTTAATCATCAAAACATAATTAACAATTAGATATACGACAACAGATGAGATTTGGATATTTGACTTTTTTTTACAGATCAGTCAAAGTAAATTTTGCTTAATTTTTGAATTTGTAATACTCTTAAAAGGTGACATTATTCTTTTGTCTGTCCTTTCACATATAATTGAATTTAATTTGCATCAATAATCAGTATATCATGTGCACAATATATATTCAATTAAAAAAGTACAAAGAAAAAGCCGAAAAGTACGTTCTTATACTAACAAAAATGACAAATTTTGCATATAAGCGAAATATTGTTTTTTGAAATCTCATTTTTTTTTTTTTTTGCTGTTTACCAATTAAGGGTTATCTTAACTACAATAATTATAGCACACATATGCTAGAGACAAAGTTCTGTCCACATACGTGTTCCTATATATATTAATCGCATTTGAGTATGAATGCTTAATAATTGTAAATCCAATTTATTATGATGTCTTTACCCATTTTTGACAACGAAAATCAAATGCAAAAACAAATACCGTTAACAACAACATCGCAGAAGGTAGAATCGTTCCTTAGTCCTTTGATTGATCAGTTCGCCAAGGAGGGCAAGGATAAGAAGGTTGTATTTGAAGCGAGATTCAGCAAACCAAATTGCAAACCCAAATGGCTTTTCCGAAAGGATGTAAGTATGGTCTCCATTATACATAATACCAATTTCACAATTATCAGTATTTGAAAATTGATAATAATAAATTGTCCCCCTAAAAAATATATAGGAAGTGTTTACAGGCAGCAAATTCAAGTTTAAGCAAGAGAATGATACATATCAGCTGATTATTACGGGACCAAAGGTCGAGGATACCGGAAAATATACGATTGAGATCGGTGGCGTCTCCAGCACTGGATTCCTTAATGTCGAAGAAGCTGATCCCACATACACATTTACAAAGCCATTGAAAAAGAAAATCGAGGGTTTCACAAGACACGAAACGACTTTGGAGTGTGCAGTTAGCAGTAGCATGGCAAACGTACATTGGTTTAAGGACAACCAGAAGCTTGAATCGGATGATCCACGCTTCTTGATCTCGAAGGATATCAATGGTAATCTTAAGCTCATTATCAAGGAGTCGGTCATGGAGGACGCCGGCCAATATAGATGCCAACTGGACAAGCAACCGGACAAAACCGAAACCAATCTGAAGATTGTCGAGTATCCTTATAAGTTTGTCAAGGTCCTTAAATCGCAGCAATGCATTGAGAAGGATACCATAACGTTGGCTTGCGAAATCGACGATGCTCAGGGAGATGTTCAATGGTTCCGCAATGATGAGGAAATCAAGCCTGATAAACGCATTCAGGTCATTAAGGATGGCCGCAAAAGAAAGCTGGTGATTAAGGATTGCAAAGTCACGGATGCCGGTCAGTTTAAGTGTACAACAAATGCGGATAAGACGGACGCCGAAATCATTATTAATTGTAAGTACAACAAGGCTTTTTCCTTTACTCGACTTCAGTAATGTCATCAACATCAATCAATTCAAGATCAAAATCGCTTTAACAAGAAACTTAAGGACACGGATGCTGTCGAGCGAGAGAAACTTGTATTAGACGTTGAGCTGCAGGATCAGACGGCTCCTTGCGATTGGAAGTTCAATGGTGAACCTATCGTGCCAAATGATCGCATTGAGATTAAGAACTTGGGTGGTGGCAAACACCAGCTGATTTTCAACGGCTTGGAATTGTCGGATGTGGGTGAAGTCACGTGCGAATCGGGTCAGTTGAGCTCCAGCTGTAAGCTGTCGATACGCAAGGGCGAGAGCAGACCCAACATTGACTGTCCGGATGAATTTGCTGGCCCCATAAGTGCTCCTGTTATAATCGAAGTACCTTATAAAGGTAAAAACACCAATCTTTTCCAAATCAATCAAATTTGTGTATTCTTGTTAATAATAATTGTCGATTACTCTTGAACAGTAAGCGGTACCAAACAGTCTCCAGTTGAAGCAAAATTAATCAAAGACGGCAAACCGTTGCCGGTGAAGGATGTTGAGGTTGCGGTGACGGATGATAAGATCACGTTTAAAATTAAGAAACCATCGAGAGATTTGTCCGGACCGTATCAGATAAAGGTTTCAAATGCCCAAGGCGAAGACACAAAGGATGTTAACATTACGTGTCAGGATGTTCCACAGCCACCGCAAAACGTCGATGTGACGGATGTGTATCAGACATCGTGTGTGGTTAAATTTAAGCCACCTGAAGATGATGGAGGCGCGCCGATATCAAAATATATCATCGAGCGGCAAGATTTAAGCAAGAAACAAGGCTGGGAGCCTGTCGCTGAGGTTCTACCTACGGAACCGTGTCTCAAAAAGATCGAAGACCTCGTGCCAAAGAAGCAGTACAGATTCCGTATACGTGCTGTCAATAAATTAGGCCCATCAGATCCGGCCACCTTTAAGAACTCAATACTCGCCAAAGATCCGTGGGACGAGCCGGGCAAACCCAAGGCCGTTGACCTTACCGACTGGGATAAGGATCACGCGGACTTGAAATGGGAAGCACCCGATAGTGACGGTGGCGATCCTATCACGTCCTACATTGTCGAATACAAGGAGAAATTCTCCAACGATTGGGTGGCCGGTGCTGAAGTTCCCGGTGATGCTAGAGCAGCAACCGTTGATTCTCTGAAGGAGGGCCAACAGTACGAATTTCGAGTCCGTGCTGTCAACCGGGCAGGTCCAGGCGAACCTAGCGACAAGACCAAAGCAATTATTGCCAAATGCCGTTTTGTCAAACCCTTCCTCGTTGGCGATGGTCTGAAGAACATCACTGTGAAAAAGAACCAGACCATACGATATGACATTAAATACGATGGCGAACCAGAGCCAACGGCTACATGGATCAAGTTCGATGAACCTCTGAAGTTTGACAACCAGCGCATCTGCCTGGAACAGCTGGAGCGCAATTCATCGATGACCATCAAGAAGGCGGTGCGCAAAGATACCGGCAAATACAAGCTGGTGCTGAACAACAGCTCCGGTACGTTCGAGACTGAGGCACAAGTTGTGGTGCTAGATCGTCCCTTAGCGCCGGGCGGACCATTCGAGCCGGATGAAGTGCGTGCCACACACATCAAAATGAAATGGAAACGTCCCACCGACGACGGTGGCTGTGAGATCACGGGCTATGCTCTGGAACGAATGGATGAGGAAACTGGTAGATGGATACCAGCCGGCGAGGTTGGTCCCAACGAGACATCATTTGATTTTAAGGGCCTGACGCCCAACAAGAAGTATAAGTTCCGTGTCAAGGCTATCAACAAAGAGGGTGAATCGGAACCACTTGAAACAACCGATGCGATTGTCGCCAAAAATCCCTATGATCCACCAAGTCCGCCGAGTCAGCCCGTTATTGATGATTATGATAATAAGAGTGTGCTGCTTAAGTGGAAGCGACCCCCATCGGATGGCGGTCGTCCTATAACCCATTATGTTGTTGAAATTAAAGATAAATTCTCGCCCACATGGAGTGAAGTGGCCAAAACCGAGGATCCAACGCCCGAATGTAAAGTCGAGGGCCTCAAAGAGAAAATGGTGTATCAGTTTAGGGTTCGTGCCGTCAACAAGGCTGGTCCCTCAGAACCGTCTCAACCCACCGACAATCATCTGTGCAAGCACAAAAACCGTAAGTACAACCAAGATAAGCGCACTGTAAATGCACGCATAACTTCTAAATACTTTTTCTCTTTTTGGATTGCGTTTAAAATATGCGCTTTTATTTTATTCAGAAAAATTCGAGTAAAGCCGTCTCACCTTTTTCCAATTGGCTTTGGCTTAACATAATTTCAATGCAAATGTATTTAATTATTGCTTTCAGAAGGATCATTTCACAATTGCTTTCTAATTTATTGGGAATTTCCATCGCAAAGCACTGACTTGGATAACTTAGGCCCAATTTCTTAATGTCCAGTTTAGTTAACCTAACCGAAGTTTAGGAAAAATCAATTTACTTAAACGCCAGTTTAAACTTCTCTCTTTGCTTGTTTCTTGATTGTCTGTAAGCAACGGTTGTGAGTTTAAGTATATCTGGCGCCAGTTAACTCGAGCAACAAATTTATCTCGAGTTTAACTAACTGCAAGTTTAGCTGGACATTGACCAATTGCGGTCTGCGTTATCCTCGCAAAAAAAAAGGTCGCATGTCAATAATCCTTTTGCATACTTTATTAATCATATTTGTAACAATTCCATCAATTTCCAGACGTCGATATTAAGACTAATTTTTTGACATTTAAAGTAAGGTTCGCCCTCGAACTATTTATCCAAAGGCTGTGTTATACATAGAAGCTTTAAGCATTTCATAAACCATATATAACTTTTGGCTGCTAGAGCTCAAGTAATCCATGTCCATGCTGAAAATCGCTTCAACTTTACGTTCATCGCTTTTGTTCAGTACGTATGTGGCAAAATTAGCAAATGCTTTAGCGTTTATCAAATCAATTTGGACTTACACAAACTCTTGTCGTCTACATCTATAGTTAAGCCACAAATTGATAGATCCACATTTAAGCGCATCACAATTAAATGCGGTCGCACTCACAAGTGGTCGGTAGATGTTAGCGGCGAACCTGTCCCCGAACTACACTGGAGTTGGCGTGATGATGTACCGCTAACAACTGGAGATCGCATACATATCGAGAACGTCGACTATCACACCGATTTTGTGATAACGAATCTGAAGCGTAAGGACAGCGGATTCTACACATTGAAGGCGGAGAATCGTAACGGTGTCGATCGCGAGACGGTTGAGCTGGTTGTGCTGGGTAAGCCCAGTTCGCCGAAAGGACCTCTGGCTGTCAGCGATGTGACAGCAACGGGATGTAAGTTGCAATGGAAAAAGCCCGAGGACGATGGCGGCGTTCCGATTAAAGAGTATGTTGTTGAGAAAATGGACACAGCAACGGGAAAATGGGTTCGAGTTGGACGATCGCCCGGCGAAAAAGAACCACCTAGCTTTGATGTAACCGGTTTGAATCCCGGTTCCGAGTACATGTTCCGCGTGTCGGCTGTCAATGAGGAGGGAGAATCCGAACCGTTGACAACACTTGTTGGCGTTGTTGCCAAAGATCCTTTCGATGAACCCAACAAGCCGGGCACCCCCGAAGTCACCGACTATGATAATCAGAGTGTTAGCTTGAAATGGACAGCTCCCAATAACGATGGTGGCGCTCCAATACAGAAGTATATCATAGAGAAGAAGGATAAAAACAAACCGGAGTGGGAAAAGGCACTCGAAATTCCCGGTGACCAATTGGAAGCCACAGTTGCTGGTCTTCAAGAATATGGTGAATATCAGTTCAGGGTGATTGCCGTCAACAAAGCTGGTTTATCGCCACCATCAGACGCCAGTGTTCCACAAATAGTCAAGTACAAAAAATGTAAGTACAACAAATTCCACAATTCCCGACGTTGTTTTAGACCATTGAGTTTGTGACGTCATTTGTTGCAGCCAATGTAAACACTCGTGCAAAATGATGTTTACACTTCTGCAACTTATGATTTTGACAAATGAAATTATATCTTGGTTTTTGTTAACAATTCCTTATCTCCCAAAACCTATTGAAATGAGTGAAAAACAATGATTTTTTAGACCCAGTATTTCAAGCTTAAAAAAATGTCTAATTACAGTGAAGCCACGCATTGACAGAACAAACTTGAAACCGTTATTGATTCGCGCTGGCAAACCAATAAAGTATGATGTTAACGTACGTGGCGAACCTGTTCCAACAATTATATGGTATCAAAACGACAAAGAGCTCAAGCCAGAGGACTTACCCAGCAACATTGAGATTCAAAATATTCCGCACAATACAAAAATTTCCATCATTGATGCTGTTAGAAAGCACACTGGCACCTATAAAATACGTGCCGTTAACGAGCATGGTGAGGATGAGGCAACCGTTGAAGTGAACGTGTTGGGACCACCCGGTAAACCGAAAGGTCCTCTCGCTGTTAAGGATATTACCAAGGATAGTTGTAAATTGAAATGGCAAAAGCCGGAAGATGACGGCGGTAAGCCAATAACTAGCTATCAAGTCGAGAAATTCGATAAGAAACAAGGACGATGGGTGCCTGTCGGTCGAACCTCGGGCAATGATACCGAACTTGATGTCAAGGGCCTTCAGGAGGGTCATGAGTATCAGTTTCGGGTTAGGGCCATCAATGAGGAGGGCGAATCGGAACCACTGGAGACCGATGGCAGCATATTGGCAAAGAATCCATATGATGCTGCCAGTAAGCCAGGTACACCAAAAATTGATGATTATAACGAGCACATGGTGAAGCTTAAGTGGGAGGCGCCAAAGGACGACGGTGGTGCCCCAATAACTGGTTATATTATTGAAAAGAAGGATAAGTTTTCACCCATTTGGGATGAAGTCCTTACCACGGATGTAAGTATTACACTTTTATAATGTAGGGAAACACAGAAAGTTAAGATCATTTACATACAATGTTAAACTTGATCAAATAAATTAAACAAATTACACCAATGTACAGACAGCTGCTCCAGAGGCAACAGTCGATGGGCTCAGCGAGGGAAATGTGTACCAATTTCGTGTGCGTGCACTTAATAAGGCCGGTCTCAGTGATCCTAGCGATGCAACGGAGCCGCATTTGGCGAAGCCAAGAAATCGTAAGAAATCGTCTTCACATATAATACAATATACAATACATTTCAACTTTTATAATACATACATTTTTAAATTGCTTTTTTTCTTAATTTTGGTACGTACTCAAATGTGAAAATGCTTTGTTTTTATGTTAAGCCAAATGTAATTTTTTGTGTTCTTATGTGCTTTTAAATGATAGGTTAAATGACTTTCCAAGTCGTATTTTACTAATTGAAATATGCATAATTTTAGTGAAACCATCGATTAACCGTGAGAAAATGAAGCCAGTTAAAGTACGAGCTGGTCAAACCGTCAAGTTCGATGTGGATGTCAAAGGTGAACCAGCACCTACTCTCACATGGTTCTTCAAGGAGAAGGAAGTCACACCCAGTGGACAAGCGCGCCTGGATAACGAGGACTATAATACAAAGCTCACATTGTTGGATACATCGCGGAAGGATAGTGGTGTTTATAGGCTCAAAGCTGAGAATATCAATGGTGTTGATGAAGCTGATGTGGAAGTGATTATTTTAGATAAACCGGGTAAACCCGAAGGACCCTTAGAAGTCTCCGATATACATAAAACGGGCTGCAAACTGCAATGGAAGAAGCCCAAGGACGATGGTGGCGTTCCAATTACAGGTTATGCCATCGAAAAAATGGATACGGCAACGGGTAAATGGGTACCAGCTGGCACCGTCGATCCCGCCAAGACGGAGATGGATGTCAAGGGCTTAGATCCAAATCATCGTTACCAGTTCAGAGTTAAGGCGATTAATGAAGAGGGCGAATCAGAGCCGCTTGAAACCGAATCTGCTATAACTGCTAAGAATCCATTTGATGTCTCTGCCCCGCCCGGTCTACCGGAGCTTGAAGACTGGGATGAGCATCACGTGAAGCTGAAGTGGGAGCCACCGATACGTGATGGCGGCTCACCAATTACCAACTATATTATTGAGGTAATGGACAAGGATTCGGGGGAGTTTGTCAAAGCCGCCGAGACAGAGGGACCCATTTGCAAGGGAGTCGTTAAGAAACTGGAAGAGGGTCAACAATATAAATTCCGTGTACGGGCTGTGAACAAAGCGGGTCCATCGGAGCCATCGGAGCAAACTAATTGGCATACGGCTAAGCCACGATTCCGTAAGTTGCATTCATTCTTCATTATACTCATTAATTAAACATTTTTTTCTAAATAGTTAAGCCGTACATTGACCGAACCAACCTTAAACCTGTAACCGTAAAAACGGGATTATCAATTAGTTTGGACATCAATATTAAGGGTGAACCAGCGCCAAAGGTGGAATGGCTGTTCAACGATTTGCCCGTAGTTAGCGACGAGGAGGGCATCAAGATTGACAATGTTGATTACAACACCAAATTCTTTGTGATGCGAGCGAAGCGCCCTCAAAGTGGCAAATATACGATTAGAGCGACAAATGAAGTTGGAGAGGACGTTGCTGAACTGAATGTTACCGTTCTGGGCAAACCCGGCAAGCCGAAAGGTCCTCTGCAGGTCAATGACATTACCAAGCATAGCTGTAAGCTGAAATGGGAGAAGCCAGAGGATGATGGCGGTGCTCCAATTGACTATTATGAAATAGAGAAGCTTGATCCACATACCAACCAATGGCTGCCATGCGGCAAAAGTTCTGAGCCCGAAGCCAAGGTAATTGGATTGCATGAAGGCAAACCGTACAAATTCCGTGTTCGGGCCGTCAATAAGGAGGGCGAGTCTGAGGATTTGGAGACGGACAAGCCAATAATTGCTAAGAATCCATTCGATGAGCCAGATAAACCTGGCCGACCAGAACCCACCAATTGGGATAAAGATTTTGTGGACCTGGCCTGGGATCCGCCGAAGAATGATGGCGGTGCTCCAATTCAGAAATACATCATACAAATGCGGGACAAGTCGGGACGAGCGTGGGTGGACGCAGCCACTATTCCCGGTGACAAAACGAAGGGTACTGTGACTGGGGTGGAAGAAGGACATGAATACGAGTTTCGCATTGTCGCGGTTAATAAAGCTGGTCCCAGTGAGCCCAGCGATGTATCCAAATCGGTTGTGGCCAAGCCTCGCTTCTTGGCGCCACACATTGACCGCAAGAATCTGCAAAAGAAAATTATGCGCAGTGGCCAATTGTTGCACATGGATGCGGTTGTGAAAGCAGAACCGCCAGCCAAAATTACTTGGACGTACAATGGAGCCGAAATTAAAACCAGCGACGATATCAAAATTGAGAATGAGGAATACAAAACGACATTTATAATGCCAAAAGTGAAGCGTGCCAATAAAGGCACATATATTGTGACAGCTAAAAACGATTCTGGCGTAGACACGGTTGAGGTTGAGCTGGAGGTATTATGCAAGCCAAGCAAACCCAAAGGTCCATTAGCTGTCTCCGATGTGACCGCCGATGGAGTACACCTCAAATGGGATAAGCCCGATGATGATGGCGGTGAGCCTATCGAGCATTATGTCGTTGAGCGCATGGATACTGAAACAGGTCGATGGGTTCCAGTGCTTACAACCAAAAATCCAGAGGCTGATGTAACCGGCTTAACGGAAGGCAAAGAGTACTTATTCCGTGTGAAAGCTGTAAACAGTGAAGGTGAGTCGGAGCCTTTAACCACAGATACACCCGTAATGGCAAAGAATCCCTACGATGCGGCGGATACACCGGGCAAGCCCCAAATTGTCGACTGGTCCGCAAATCATGCGGATCTTAAATGGCGGGCGCCCGATGACGATGGTGGCGCACCCGTTACGGGCTATATAGTTGAGAAAAAAGACAATATAACCGGCAAATGGCAAAAGGTGTTGGAAACAAATACGCCAGATTGCAAAGGTCGTGTAAATGATTTGATCGAAGGTTCGAAATACCAATTTCGTGTCAAGGCTGTTAACAAAGCGGGTCAAAGTAAGCCCTCGGAGCCCTCGGACCAAATGATAGCCAAGGATCGATTTGCACCACCCAAAATCGATAGGACCAACATTAAGGATATCACAATAAAGGCGGGTCAACAAATTCGCTACGACATTAAAGTTTCGGGTGAGCCGCCAGCGAGTAAAACCTGGTTCCACAACAAAGCCCGCATTGCGGAAGATGATGACTTCAACATTGACATGGAGCCCTATCGCACAAAACTAGCCGTACCATTTGCAAAGCGAATACATACCGGTAAATACACAATAAAGGCCGAAAATGAATCGGGACATGATGAAGCCTCGTTTGAGGTGACAGTGCTTGATAAGCCAGCTGCACCAGAAGGACCGCTGCGTGTTACCGACGTACACAAGGAAGGATGCAAACTGAAATGGAATCCACCGCTTGATGATGGTGGCCTGCCCATCGAACATTACGTTGTTGAGAAAATGGATGTGGAGTCGGGACGCTGGCTTCCCTCTGGTCGCTTCAAAGACCCATTTGCCGAATTGAATAACCTGGAGCCGGGACATGAGTACAAGTTTCGGGTATTGGCCGTTAATACAGAAGGCGAATCGGAGCCTTTAGTTGGCGAGCAATCGATAATTGCAAAGAATCCATTTGATGAGCCCGGCAAGCCCGGTACTCCCGAGCCAGTTGATTGGGACAAGGACCGTGTGGACTTGGTATGGCGACCACCGCACAATGATGGCGGCTCACCTGTTACGGCCTATGTGGTTGAGAAACGTGAAAAGGGCACAGACAAATGGATCAAAGGAGCCGAAATATCCGCGCCCGCATTTGGTGATGAATGTAAAGCTTCAGTGCCAAACCTTGACGAGAACTGCGAATACGAGTTTCGCGTTAAGGCAATCAATGCAGCTGGACCAGGTGAACCCTCCGATGCTAGCAAATCAGTCATTACCAGGCCAAGAAAGCGTAAGCTATGAATGTGTATTTCTTTTGTTTATCTTATTCTCTCTTTTCATACTCTAAATCGATAAAAACGATAATCCATGAATTAAAAATAAGCTTATTACGGTGATCCTATCGTAAAAAGTAATTACTACAAATCAATTGATTCAGGAAAAATAGAATAGAGTTAACAAAAAAAAAATTAAGACTTCATTTATCTAAATAAATAATTAAGACTTGTTTTTTCCTATGATTTTGGCAAATTAAAACAAGTAAAAAGGCTCTAGTCGAGATTTCCCGACTAGGAGATACCCCGAACCCTATACTTAACGCGCACAGTCATTGTCTGTATGCATCTGTGACTAAACTTCAATCTTCGATATCTCTAGTGTTTCTCAACTGATTTGGACGAAATTTTCAAAAGTTCTATCGTTACCCATTATTTTAACCCTAATTTTTACATTTTCCAAATTCGAGATTTTTTGTGATCGATTACATGTGTATATCGGAAACGGAAATAGTTATCGAAAATCGGAAACAAACTTGTACTGCCTAAGACTTAGATGCTTATGTGCAAAATCTGAAGTCTCTAGCTGTTGATGCTGATCAAGAATATATATACTTTATAGGGTCGGAGATGCTTCCTTCTGCCTGTTGCTTTACTTTACTTTTGCACAAAACCATTATACATCTTTTACCCATTTCATGGGTTCGGGGTATAAAAACAAAACAAAAACTTTTCTAGCAATTTTGATGATCACAAAATATATATCAGTAATTTTAGATGATTAAGGCCCAATTTCTCAATGTCCGGTTAATCAACTTATTCTTAGTTTAGTCGAATTTGAGTTTCTCAATGTTCGGTTAGCACTCACTTATCCGATGCATGAAGGTCCGGTTACTACTTATACCGATGCTAAGTAACGATATATAAATATCAATACAATCATCGTAAGGCGAACAGCTGACTCAAGCTGACACTTGCATTGTTTATTTTTTTTTTATGAAGCAAATTTTCAAAATGCGTATTTGAGTCTTGTAGGTCTACAAAAACATGCTCCCCAAAAACCAAAAAGTTGTTCCCTTGTTGCCGTTTACAACAGGGCTCATAGAAAGCTATTATATATATATTTGATGTGCAACATGCAGCAGCTTGGGAGTTAAAGGCAAAAACAAAACCAAAACAACAGCTGAATCCCCGTTGAGGTTGGCAGCACCATTCGGCGATAGTGATATACCGATGATAGCTTACTTTGGCTTTGAGAAAACCAAACCAGTATAGCTCGGGCATAAAAGTTATTCTGAAGTTAACTTTTTTCAAGTTTAACTGGACATTGGTCCTAAGAGGTGCATTTATTAACTATTATATTATCCCTTTTCACATTTTTTGTAACTACAACTAATGAGTATAATATTTACACAGTTTAAAAAACTGTATCAGAAATGGAGTAGGCAAATTGAAGTCAACTTTTCCGTTAGTAAGAGCCCATTTACACGCTGAAGTTTTTTCATTAATTATTTATTCATTCCGTTTTGAAATTTCTTCGAAATTTAGGTCGCATTTACACGCTGAAGTTTTTCAGTGAAATTTTTCCTTTGAAAATGCAACTCTGGTTTAAATTTATTGTCGATAAACATACATTTCGCCCCGAATTCAACAAGTTCTTTGGTCCACAACATTTTTATTAATAATTTATAAACCACAACAATGTATTTACTATTTGCGCTTATATTTGCTTGTGCGATATTTAGTATCGATAACTTTTTTATTCACATCAAACACTGTGCAACTCTGTGTTTACATGCAATCGGAATAAGGCAAAGAAAAATTAGAAGAAAAATTAACGACTTAACAAGTAGTGAATTTTTGCTTGAAATTTTACCCCTCTACTCCCCTTGCCTACAAACAAAAGATTTAGAGAGAAAATTCACGAAAAAACTTCAGCGTGTAAATGGGCTTTTAGAGTTGAGATTAATGCATATTTTCTTTCTCAATGTTTCAACAGTGGCACCAAAGATTGATCGTAAAAATATACGCACCTATAATGTGAAGGCTGGTGAGCCGATATTTATTAGTGTGAGCGTTAGTGGTGAACCGGCTCCCGAGATAAGCTGGACTCAAAATGGCAAATCCGTTTATCCAACATCCGCGAGTCGCATTGAAAATGTACCCTACAACACCAAATACATTAACGATAATCCCGAGCGCAAGGATACTGGATTGTATAAAATCGCCGCTCACAATCTTTATGGTCAAGATCAAGTCGAGTTTCAGATTAACATTATCAGTAAGTATTTAAATGCCATTGTAAATGGAATGAACTCAATTTTAATTTACAAAATTTGCAGCTAAACCCGGAAAGCCCGAGGGTCCTCTCGAAGTATCCGACATTCACAAGGATGGCTGCAAACTCAAGTGGAAGAAGCCAAAGGACGATGGTGGCGAACCAATCGAGAGTTATTTGGTTGAAAAGTTTGATCCCGATACGGGTATTTGGTTGCCAGTTGGTAAAAGTGATGTACCAGAGATGACCGTTGATGGCTTGATACCGGGACACGAATACAAGTTCCGAGTGAAGGCCGTAAATAAAGAAGGTGAATCGGAGCCACTAGAGACATTGGGCTCAATTATAGCCAAAGATCCCTTCAGTAAGTATTACAAAAATATAAATACATATATAGAAAACAATGCATCTAATCAACACTAATATTTATTTTTAGCGGCACCCTCAAAACCAGGAGCGCCTGAGCCAACAGACTGGACGGCCAACAAGGCGGAGCTGGCATGGCAAGAGCCGGCTAGTGATGGAGGCTCACCAATTACGGGTTACATCATTGAGATTAAGGATAAATACAGTCCACTTTGGGAGAAGGCAATCGAAACAGATTCGCCAGTACCCGTTGCTCAGGTCAATGGATTAATTGAGGGAAATGAATACCAGTTCCGGGTGATTGCGTTGAACAAGGGCGGCCAGTCCGAGCCCTCGGATGCAAGCAAGACATTTATAGCAAAGCCACGTTACCTGGCGCCCAAAATCGATCGAAGGAACCTGCGTGACGTCTCAATATCGGCGGGCACGGCTCTCAAGTTGGACGCCATTATTACGGGCGAGCCAGCACCGAAAGTGGAATGGAAGTTCTCAAACTATCCATTGCAGGCGGGAAAGAACACAACCATAGAAACGCCCCACTATTATACCAAACTCGTCATACGTCCAACGCAACGTGGTGACTCTGGCGAATATTTGGTGACGGCCACAAACAGCTCGGGAAAGGACAGTGTGCTAATTAATGTTAACATTACGGATAAGCCCCTGCCCCCGAACGGACCACTCCAAATCTCAGATGTACACAAGGAGGGTTGCCATCTGAAGTGGAAGCGACCCAACGATGATGGTGGCACACCCATTGAGTACTTCCAAATCGATAAGTTGGATCCCGAAACTGGTTGTTGGCTGCCCTGTGGACGCTCCACAGAACCTCAAGCTGATATAACGGGTCTCACACCGGGAAATGAATATAAATTTAGGGTGTCGGCTGTCAATGCTGAAGGTGAATCGGCTCCATTAATAGGAGACGAATCAATCATTGCCAAGAATCCGTTTGACGAGCCCGGTAAGCCCGAGAATCTAAGGCCAACCGATTGGGATAAGGATCACATCGATTTGGCTTGGACAGCACCACTCAATGATGGTGGTTCTCCCATAACAGGTTACCTCGTGGAGAAGAAAGACAAATATGGGCATTGGGAGAAGGCCCTGGAAGTGCCAGCTGATCAATGCAAAGCAACTGTACCCGATTTAACCGAAGGTCAAGCCTATGAGTTCCGTGTTAGTGCGATTAATGCCGCTGGTCCGGGCGAACCTTCGGATGCGACAGGTCCGCTTGTAGCCAAATCGCGCAATAAGCCGCCAATTATTGATCGCTCCAATCTGATTGAGGTGCGCATAAAGAGCGGTCAGGCATTTACATTTGATTGCAAGGTTTCCGGCGAGCCAGCACCCAAAACCAAATGGCTTCTCAAAAAGAAGGAGATCTATTCGAGGGACAACATTAAGGTCACACACATCGATTACAATACAAAGTTGAAAGTCACAAATGCGACACGAAATGATTCGGGAGTGTATACGGTGTATGCGGAGAACGCTAACGGCGATGACAGTGCCGATGTTAAGGTCACCGTCATTGATAGGCCTTCACCGCCAAATGGACCACTTAAGGTCGAGGACGTTCATGCCGAGGGTTGCACGCTCCAATGGAGTCCGCCCGACGATGATGGTGGCCAGCCCATTGAGAGCTATGTGGTGGAGAAATTGGATGAAGTATCGGGCCGTTGGGTGCCAGCTGGGGAGACAGACGGGCCGACAACTAGTCTCAAAGTGAAAGGCCTAACGCCCGGACACAAATACAAGTTTAGAGTGCGTGCCAAGAATCGGCAAGGCACATCAGATCCCCTGACCACACCTCATGCGACCGAAGCGAAAAATCCCTTTGATGAACCCACCAAACCGGGCACGCCGTCCATTAAAGATTTCGACACCGATTTCGTTGATTTGGAATGGACGAGACCTCAGAGTGATGGTGGTTCCCCAATAAGCGGTTACATCATTGAGAAACGCGACAAGTACGCACCGGATTGGGAAAAATGCGCAGAGATTGAAGGCGATGAGACCAGCGGTCGTGTGCCCGATTTGATTGAGGGCGTCAAATATGAATTCCGTGTACGGGCTGTCAATAAGGCTGGCCCCGGTATTCCAAGCGATGCAACTGAACCTCATGTTGCGCGCGCCAAAAACTTGGCGCCCAAGATTGACAGGAATTTCATGACAGACATTAAAATTCGAGCTGGAGCGCTCTTTGAGTATGATGTGCCAGTTATTGGCGAGCCAATTCCCAGCAAGGAATGGTCCCATGAAGAAAACATGGTCATCAATACAGATCGAGTGAAAATTTCCAATTTCGACGACCGCACAAAGTTACGTGTCCTGGATGCCAAGCGAGCAGACACGGGATCATACACTCTGGTTGCGCGCAACATCAACGGTGTGGACAGGCATACGGTTAAGGTGACAGTGTTGGATGTGCCAACAGCACCAGAAGGTCCACTACGTGGTGACGAGATCACCAAGAACTCAATGACCTTGCGTTGGCGACCGCCCCGCGACGACGGTGGCTCCGAAATAACGCATTACGTTGTCGAGAAAATGGATAACGAGGCAATGCGTTGGGTGCCTGTGGGAGAATGCGCTGGCACGGAGATTCGTGCCGAGAATCTGATTGAGAATCATGATTATAACTTTAGAGTGCGTGCGGTTAATAAGCAGGGACAATCGCAACCATTGGCCACCAGCCAGGCAATTACGGCCAAAGATCCCTACGCACATCCCGATAAGCCGGGTCAGCCACAGGCCGTGGATTGGGGCAAAGACTTTGTGGACTTGGAATGGGCGACGCCAAAACGCGATGGCGGCGCACCAATAACCTCATACATTGTGGAAAAGCGACCGAAATTCGGGCAATGGGAGCGCGCTGCAACGATTGCCGGCAATGAACCCAAGGCCCATATACCCGACCTTACGGACGGCGGGGAATACGAGTTCCGCGTTATTGCCGTAAATCGTGCGGGGCAAAGCGATCCGTCGGATCCCTCTGGCACCGTTATTTGCAAACCTCGTTTCTTGGCGCCACATTTCGACAAATCATTGTTGAACGACATAATTGTGCACGCTGGCAAGAGATTGGGATGGAAGCTGCCAATAGAAGCTTCACCGCGACCCACTATTAAATGGCTATTTAATGGCAAGGAAATCCAACCGGATGATACGCGAGTTGAATCAAATCTGTTCCAAAACGAGCTCACTTTTGAAATATCTTCGGCACTTCGCACGGACGAAGGTCGCTACACATTATTGCTAAAGAACGAGCACGGCTCATTTGATGCATCGGCGCATGCTACTGTGCTGGATAGACCTTCGGTGCCAAAGGGTCCATTGGACATAACAAAGATCACAAGGGATGGCTGCCACTTGGCCTGGCATGTGCCCGACGACGATGGCGGCTCACCCATATTGCATTATATAATTGAGAAAATGGATTTGTCCCGCGGCACATGGTCCGATGCGGGCATGAGCACCCATCCCGTTCATGATGTCACACGACTTGTGCATCGCAAGGAATACTTGTTCCGTGTGAAAGCCGTCAATGCTATTGGCGAATCCGAACCATTGGAAGCATCGAAAAGCATCATCGCAAAGAATGAGTTCGATGAGCCCGATGCGCCGGGTAAGCCAATTGTCACGGACTGGGATCGAGATCATGTTGACCTACAGTGGGCCGCACCAAGTTCGGATGGCGGCGCACCCCTTACCGAATATATTATACAGAAGAAGGAGAAGGGTAGCCCATACTGGGTGAATGTTGTCCATGTGCCGCCAGGCAAAACGGCATCAACTGTGCCCGAACTCGTCGAGGGACAAGAGTATGAATTCCGTATAATTGCCGTTAACCAAGCTGGCCAATCCGAACCATCCGAACCCTCCGATATGATAATGGCCAAGCCACGTTACTTGGCACCAAAGATTATCACACCACTGAATGAGGTGCGCATCAAGGCCGGGCTTATATTCCATCTGGATATCGATTTTATTGGCGAGCCGGCACCCGAAGCGATTTGGACGCACAAAAGCAATCCGTTGAAGTCAAATGAAAGATCTACGATTACCACAATTGGACACCACACTGTCGTACACAAGGTTAACTGCCAGAGGTCCGACTCCGGAGTTTATCATTTGCTATTGCGCAATGATTCTGGCATTGATGAGGGCAGTTTCGAATTAATTGTTCTCGATCGTCCCGGTCCTCCGGACAGCCCCCTAGAGTATGAGGAAATAACTGCAAACTCAGTCACGGTATCGTGGAAGCCGCCCAAGGATAATGGTGGCTCCGAAATATCGGCATATGTGATTGAGAAACGTGATCTCACACATGGTGGTGGCTGGGTACCAGCTGTTACCTATGTGAACGCCAAATATAATCATGCTGTTGTCCCGCGTCTTTTGGAAGGCACCAAATACGAGTTTAGAGTAATGGCTGAGAATTTACAGGGTCGTTCCGATCCATTGACTTCGGAGCAGCCAGTTGTTGCCAAGAATCAGTACACTGTGCCCGGAGCACCAGGCAAACCCGAATTGTCCGACAGTGACAAGGATCATATTACGATTAAGTGGAAACAGCCCATCAGCAATGGTGGCTCTGCCATTCTTGGTTACGATATTGAGCGACGTGATGTGAATACGGGCCGATGGATTAAAATAAACGGCGAACCCGTTCCAACGACAGAATATAGAGATGACAGAGTTACGCCAAACCATCAATATCAATATAGAGTAGCGGCAGTTAATGCAGCCGGAAACAGTAAGCCCTCAGAGCCATCATCTACACTCAATGCACGACCAATGCGTGAGAAGCCAAGGCTGCATTTGGATGCACTGCTTGGCAGGCGTATTAAGGTGCGTGCCGGTGAACCCGTTAATGTTAACCTACCAATATCGGGTGCACCAACTCCGACCATAGATTGGCAACGGGGTGATATGAAATTGCCGGAAAGCAAAAGAATATCATATGATACAAACTCGGAGAGGACAATTTTCCGCATTGACGATTCGGTCCGACAAGATTCGGGCGTATATCGGGTGATGGCAAGTAATGAATTTGGAAAAGACTCGGCCGATATCGAGCTAATTGTTGTGGATAAACCATCTCCGCCAGAAGGACCATTAACCTACACTGAGACTGCACCCGATCACATCTCGTTGCAGTGGTATTCACCAAAGGACAATGGTGGTAGCGACATTACCGGCTACATTATCGAATTCAGCGAGTTTGGTGTCGACGATTGGAAGCCAGTTCCTGGCTACTGCCCCAAAACCAATTACACCGTCAAAGGACTAACGGAGGGGAAAAAGTATGTTTTCCGCGTAAGGGCGGAGAATATTTATGGGGTCTCCGATCCGCTGGAGGGTAAGCCTGTTGTGGCCAAGTCACCGTTTGATCCACCCGGTGCACCCTCACAGCCCCAAGTTGCGGCTTATACGCCGAACTCGGCTTCATTGGAATGGCATCCGCCAGATTACTGCGGTGGCAAGCCCATTTCCGGTTACATTGTCGAGAGAAGGGAACGCGGCGGTGAATGGATTAAGTGTAATAATTATCCGACGCCAAACACGAGCTATACGGTGCCCGATTTGCGTGAGGGTGCTCGCTACGAGTTCCGCGTAATAGCCGTTAACGAAGCTGGTCCTGGAACGCCATCCAAGCCTTCCGATCCCATGACCGCCGAGTTGCAACGTTATCGCCCCGATCCACCAGAGCCACCAAAGCCGGACCGTATCACAAAGGATAGTGTCACACTGTCGTGGAGGCCGCCGCGCAACGACGGTAAATCCAAAATCAAAGGATATTATCTTGAGGTGCGGCCCAAAAACTCAAAGGATTGGACGCCCGTCAATGACATACAAACCGGTTCAACGGTGTTCACCGTACCGAACCTGAAGGAGGGCGAAGAGTATTCGTTCCGCGTCATTGCTGAGAACGATGTTGGCCGCTCCGATCCCTCGAAGCCATCACAGCCCATCACAATTGAGGAGCAACCCAATAAGCCCTGCATGGACCTCGGAGGCGTTCGGGATATTGTCTGTCGTGCTGGTGACGATTTTAGCATTCATGTGCCGTACGTTGCCTTCCCGAAACCCAGCGCGTTCTGGTACTCAAACGATACCATTTTGGATGACGATCAACGTGTGCATCAACATTTAACCGATGAAGCCGCCTCGTTTGTGGTCAAGAATTCAAAGCGATCGGACTCGGGACAATACCGCTTACAGCTTAAGAATCCACATGGTTTCGATACGGCAACCATAAATGTAAAGGTTTTGGACAGACCTAAGCCACCAAATAATTTGCGTGCCGATGAGTTCGCAGGCGATTCACTGACATTATACTGGAATCCGCCACGCGATGACGGCGGCTCACCCATTCAGAACTACATAATTGAGAAGAAGGAAGCTCGCTCCTCCACATGGACTAAGGTCAGTAGTTTCTGTACCGTTCCGTTTGTACGCGTTCGTAATCTAACAATTGACAAGGAGTACGAGTTCCGAGTGATAGCCGAAAACAAATATGGCCAATCGGATCCGGCGAATACATCGGAACCAATACGTGCCAGACATCCATTTGATGTTCCAAATGCGCCGGGAATACCGCGAGGCATTGATTCGACTGAGGATAGCATAACAATTGCCTGGTCTAAGCCAAAACATGATGGCGGCTCACCGATAACCGGTTACGTTATCGAGAAACGATTATTGAGCGACGACAAATGGACCAAGGCCGTACACGCCCTCTGTCCGGATCTCACGTGTAAGATACCCAATTTAATTGAAAATGCTGAATATGAGTTTAGAGTTGCAGCCGTAAATGCGGCGGGTCAATCGCCATTTAGCGCCTCAAGCGATCTAATCTACTGTCGTCGACCACCGCATGCTCCCAAGATCACATCCGATCTATCGATCCGTGATATGGTTGTCATTGCCGGCGAGGAGTTCCACATAACAGTGCCGTACCATGCCAACCCTCGACCGACACCCTCATGGAACATAAACGGTATTGAGGTGCTGCACGATGAGCGCATACGTTTCGATACCGACGATTATAGTTCGGTGTACCATAACAAGTGCGCCAAGCGATCCGAAACTGGAGCGTATAGCATCACGTTGACGAACAGCAAGGGTTCCGACACCGCATCGTGTCATGTAACGGTTGTGGACAGACCATTAGCGCCACTGGGACCATTGAATGCCTATGATATAACGCCGGACACTTGCACGCTGGCGTGGAAGACGTCCTTGGACGATGGCGGCTCACCCATCACCAACTATGTGGTGGAGAAATTGGACAACAGCGGTACCTGGGTGAAGGTCAGTAGTTTCGTTCGCAATACCCATTACGATGTTATGGGATTGGAGCCAAATCACAAATACCACTTCCGTGTTCGTGCTGAGAATCAGTATGGATTATCGGATGCGCTAGAGATGCCCGAGCCAATTACGGCCAAACATCAATTTACCGTGCCCGATGAGCCGGGACAGCCGAAGGTCATTGACTGGGACTCGGGAAATGTGACATTGATATGGACACGACCGGCCAGCGATGGAGGATCTCGCATCCAGGGCTATCAAATTGAGTACAGAGACGTTGTCAACGATTCGTCGTGGAATACATATGAGTATTTGATCAAGGATACGAAATACCAATTGTACAATCTAACCAATGGCAGTGAGTATGAGTTCCGCATCAAGGCGAAAAATGCGGCCGGATTTAGTAAGCCATCGCCACCATCGCAACGCTTTAAGCTCAAGGGTAAATTCAACGTACCATCGCCACCCGGTACGCCACAAGTTACAAAAGTTGGCAAGAACTACGTCGACCTCAAGTGGGAGAAACCGACAAGCGATGGCGGATCTCGCATCACTGGCTACCACATTGAGCGACGGGATATTGGCGGTGCTGTCTGGGTTAAGTGCAACGATTACAATGTTCTCGATACCGAATTCACCGTGATTAACCTCATCGAACTGGGCGATTACGAGTTCCGCATATTTGCGATTAACGCTGCCGGTCGTTCCGAGCCCAGCCTCTGTACCATGCCCATTAAGGTGTGCGAAGTGTTGGGTGGCGAGAAGCCCGACTGGATAACACGATTACAGGATAGGATTGCGCCGTGTGGAAAGGACTTTACACTACAATGTGCTGCGGCTGGTAAGCCAATGCCAACATCTCGTTGGCTGAAGAATGGCAAGGAGATCCAAATGCCGACGGGAGGACGATTTACATGTGACAGCAAGGATGGCATATTTAGACTACACATCTCCAATGTGCAGTCCGGCGATGATGGCGACTACACTTGCGAGGCAATCAACTCTTTAGGGTTTGTGCACACATCTGGTTATGTGAAAATAGGCTCACCGCCAATTATAAACCGATGCCCCAATGAATTGTATATACCCGAGGGTGATAATACCAAAATTAAGATATATTATTCAGGCGATCAGCCGCTCGCTGTGAGGATAACGAAAAATAACGAGCTCATTTCGGATGGATCGGATGAGACGCACTTTAAATTTACCGTCTTTGATGATTATATTGCCATATTTATACGTGACATTGTCAAGACAGACGCCGGCAATTATCAAATTGAGCTGACCAACGATTCCGGCAGCGCAACGGGCAAGATTGATGTACGCATTACGGGCCTACCATCGGCGCCCGTTGGACCCATGGGCGTCTCCCACATCAATAAGCACACGTGCACCTTGGCCTGGCGTCCGCCAGCCTATGATGGCGGTCTTAGGATCACACATTATGTGGTTGAGCGCAAGGATACAGCGTCGCCACACTGGATAACCGTGTCGAGCACTTGCAAGGATACATCCTTCAACGTGCAGGGCCTGATCGAGAATCAAGAATACATATTCCGTGTCATGGCCGTGAACGAGAACGGCATGGGTGCACCCTTGGAGGGCTTAAATCCAATCCGTGCCAAGGCACCCGTTGATCCACCATCAGCGCCGGGCATTCCACAAATCACGGAGATCGGTGGCGACTTTGCCCACTTGGAATGGACCAAACCGGAATTGGATGGCGGTGCTCACATTCAGGGCTACTGGGTGGAGAAGCGTGAAGTTGGTAGCGATGCCTGGCAACGTGTTAATACCGTTATAACCGCCACCAACCAAATCAATTGTCCCAATCTGATCGAGGGACGTCAGTACGAGTTCCGCGTTTTTGCACAAAACGTCGCCGGTTTATCGAAGGAATCGACCTCATCGCAGGCAGTTAAAATTGTTGATCCCAAGGCGGCGACGCCGCCACTTATTGTCAAGCCTTTGCGCGACGAGAACTGCATCCAAAACCACAATGCACAGTTCACGTGCACAATTACGGGCGTACCGCGTCCGGCCATTACCTGGTATAAGGGTGCTCGGGAAATTTCGAACGGTGCTCGTTACCACATCTACTCGGAGGGTGAGAATCATTTTCTACACATCAACGATGTATTCGGCGAGGACGCTGACGAATATGTTTGTCGCGCTGTCAACAAAGCGGGTGCCAAATCAACTCGGGCAGCTCTTGCAATTATGAGTAAGTTCATTTATCATAAAAGCGAAATTCGGTAATGCAGCTCTTTCCACTAACAATCCAATTAAAACAGCATTTAATTTTAGCAGCTGTTTGATTTTCTGTTTTACTTAATTAATAACAGTGCTGTTAATTAAGCTTCTCTGTTAACAAAGTCTGTATAGAATTTATTAGCTAGGAGATGTCGATTTCAGCTTCTCACTACATAGGAAACGAATTCAAAAATAGATGCTGCATTACCGAGTTCCAATTACGGCTCATGTTTTCATTAATATATATAATAATGTTTGAAATTCGTTGCTTACAGCTGCGCCAAAATTGAATGTGCCACCACGGTTTAGAGATACCGCCTACTTTGATAAGGGTGAGAATGTTGTGATCAAAATACCGTTCACCGGTTTCCCCAAGCCACGGATACACTGGGTCCGAGAGGGTGAGAATATTGAATCCGGGGGTCACTACAATGTGGAGGTAAAGGAACGGCATGCGGTGTTAACAATACGCGATGGATCACGTCTGGATTCGGGACCGTACCGCATCACAGCGGAGAACGAGCTGGGCGCGGATACGGCCATAATTCAGGTACAAATCAGTGATCGTCCGGACCCGCCACGTTTCCCGCTGGTCGAAAGCATTGGCACCGACTCACTCTCGCTCAACTGGAAGGCACCGATCTGGGATGGCAATAGTGATATAACCAACTATCTGGTTGAACGTCGTGAGCATCCGCTTTCCTCGTGGATACGTGTGGGAAACACACGATTCACATCGATGGCGGTGAGTGGTCTGAAGCCCGGAAAGGAATATGACTTTAGGATATTCGCCGATAATGTTTATGGACGATCGGACGCTTCAGAAACAAGCACACTGATCAGGACAAAGGATTCGATTAAGAAGAAACCAGCCGAGCGCAAATGGGAATTGGATGAGAGCGGCAAAAGGATACGCGGCAAAGCCGATGGCCCCATTAAAGATTACGATTCGTATGTCTTTGACATCTACTCAAAGTATGTGCCGCAACCTGTGGAAATATCGCAGCAAAGTGTTTACGATAAATACGATATTCTGGAGGAGATCGGAACGGGTGCGTTTGGCGTTGTTCACCGATGCCGGGAGCGTAGCACTGGAAATACATTCGCTGCGAAATTCATACCCGTATCGCATGCGGTTGAGAAGGATCTAATTCGGCGTGAGATCGATATTATGAATCAATTGCATCACCAGAAACTTATAAACCTACACGATGCGTTTGAGGACGATGACGAAATGGTCCTCATCCTCGAATTGTAAGTAATTTAAGAAAGAAGGCTCTGATCGGCTTAGTTTTTATTTCTTTCTTTAAAATCCCTATATTTTACAGCCTTTCGGGTGGAGAGCTATTTGAGCGCATTACGGCCGAAGGCTACGTGATGAGCGAGGCCGAAGTAATTAATTATATGCGACAAATTTGCGAAGGCATCCGACATATGCACGAGAAGAACATCATTCACTTGGACATCAAGCCCGAGAATATCATGTGCCAGACGCGCAGCAGTACGAACGTTAAGCTGATTGACTTTGGGCTCGCCACACGATTGGATCCCAACGAAGTGGTTAAGATCACAACGGGAACAGCTGAATTTGCAGCGCCCGAAATTGTTAACCGCGAGCCCGTTGGCTTCTACACGGACATGTGGGCAACCGGCGTCCTTGCCTATGTCCTGTAAGTTCTTTTGACGCGTGAAAAGTGAACAGCATTATTGAATTATTTTTTCTTTAGGCTAAGTGGACTTTCACCCTTCGCTGGGGATAACGATGTACAGACACTGAAGAACGTAAAGGCTTGTGATTGGGATTTCGATATGGATGCTTTCAGGCATATATCCGAAGAGGGCAAAGACTTTATACGGAAACTGCTGCTCGCCAACAAGGAGAAACGTATGACGGCTCATGAGTGTCTGTTGCATCCCTGGTTATCGGGCGATCACAGCGATTTGACACAGAAAATAGCCCGCGATCGCTATCTGGCGTATCGTGAGAAACTGCGCCGCAAGTATGAAGACTTTGAGAAATTCCTGCTGCCAATTGGACGCCTAGCCGAGTATTCATCGTTGCGTAAACTGCTGATGGAGAAGTATAAAATACACGATGCCGAATTCGATCGAAGACAGGCGGCGCCCCGCTTCGTCATACGCCCCTCATCGCAATTCTGTTACGAGGGTCAGAGCGTCAAGTTCTATTGCCGATGCATTGCGGTTGCGACTCCAACTTTAACCTGGTCCCACAGCAACATTGAGCTGAGGCAGAGCGTCAAGTTCATGAAACGTTATGCGGGCGATGATTATTACTTTATCATCAATCGCGTGAAGCTCGATGATCGCGGCGAGTATGTAATACGTGCGGAGAATCATTATGGCTCCAGGGAGGAGGTCGTCTTCCTCAATGTCCATCCACTGCCCAAGGAACAGCCCAGATATCGTACCGAATCGACCCCGGTACGCCGCCGCGAACCCTTGCCATACACCTTCTGGCAGGAAGAGTCCGAGTCGGCGCCCAGTTTTACATTCCTATTACGTCCGCGCGTGATGCAGGCTCGCGACACCTGTAAGCTACTATGTTGCTTAAGTGGCAAGCCCGTGCCGACTGTCAAGTGGTTTAAGGATGGTCGCGAATTGAGTAAATATGAGTACGCCATGACGCATTCGGATGGCGTTGTCACCATGGAAATAATTGACTGCAAGCCCTCCGACTCCGGCAAATACACGTGCAAGGCCACCAATTGTCACGGCACGGATGAGACCGAGTGCGTCGTAATTGTTGAAGGTAATTCTCTTACTTACTTCACATAATTCTACGCTTTTACTTTCTTCATTATCATATTTTTTATTTCATGCTTCATTCAATATATGATCCTCCGTATTCAGAGTAAATGATTTTATTTTAGAAAAGTAACTCAACTTGAGTTCTTCTAGTTCTTGTTTAATATCAAATATTTGTACGGGGCTTTGAAAAAGAAAAGTATACCTGAATTCGAAATATATAATTAACATACATGACTTTCTTCAGGTGAATGGGTTACGCCTGAGCAAGCAGAACTTGCACACAACTTCCTTTACTCAGGAGGTAATTGAATTTTATAAACACGATTTAAAACTACCAACACTTTTACATTCAAGCATGCATCTCATCCATCTTTCTTCCAACCATTTTTTTCGTTTTCACACGCATCAAACTTGCTAAATCAAACAATATATTTTTCAACACGTTTAGATGATAAATAATACAATTTTCCAACCAGAAACTAGAATTACCCTCTCGTTAACCTTTTTCGTGTCTCAAACAAACTTTTGACTTTGCTTTTGGGGGCTTGAAAAATTCAAAATAAAAGTACTGGTTTCTGGTTCGAAAATCTTGTTGTCCTGATCGAATTTTCTAACCAATTCAAATTAGTTGCCAAAGTATCTGACAAAAAATACAATATGTATGTTTGTTTTAAATTAATAAAATATTAATTCAACTGTTTTGTTTTATAAAAAAAAAAATAAAAAAAAAATCTAACGTCGTAATTAATTTGGTTACATGTGTTGAATTAAAAAAAAACTTAACCAAAAATGATTTAGCAAATAAATAAATGCACAAAAAACATGTTTTAGAATTCCAAAGATATATTTTACCACCCAGCATGTTATCTTTGATGCTGTCCAGCTGAAAAGAGTTTTGCATGATAACATCGTATTTCTTCAAGAAACAATTTGATTAATTATATACACTCTTTTGTTCAGATCGCAAATATATAGAGTCGCCGATGAAGCCAGCACCGCCGCCAATTATAACAACGCGACAATTTACATCGTCTAATCACACGGAACATATATCAAGCACCAGGTCCGCAACGGATGGGAAGGTACGTTTTTGAAACCTAACTATATCAATTAATATTAACGGAATATTTCGCAGACTTACAGCAGCACAAATACAAGTTCCTCAACAACAACAACACAGAATAGCATTTCAGGCAAAAAGAAATATGCTTCAAGTTCCTTACAGGCACCCGGCAGCCCATCACGATCTCGTAGTGCCACCAAAGAGTTAATTCGTACGTATTCTCAATTGCTTTTAGTATAATAATAGCTTAATACAAATTATTTAGTTCCGCCCGACGATTCCCTAATGTGTAAGCCGGAGTTTACAAAGTCGCTGCACGATTTAACAATTCGCGATGGCGAACAATTGCTTTTATCGTGCCACGTTAAAGGCGACCCAGAACCACAAATCACATGGTCCAAGAACGGCAAATCAATTTCATCATCTGAGATAATGGATCTGAAATACAAGAACGGTATCGCAACACTCACAATTCATGAAGTTTTCCCCGAAGATGAAGGCGTTTTCACATGCACAGCCACAAACTCAATTAGCACTGTTGAAACCAAATGCAAGCTAACTGTTAAACGTAAGTAAAATCTGTGTCTTGAAATTGTGAACAAAACAAGAACCACGTCTTGGAATTACTTCCAAGCACAGCAAGAACCAAAACAAATATGCGAGGCATTCGAACTGGAACAAATTGTACAGCGAAGATTGGAGAATGAGAGACGCAAAATAACTGTAAATGCTTTGCATATGTGTATTAGTGAATGTCTTTAGAGTCATAAGCAAGCATAAAATGCTTGTTCCCGTTTGTTAAACGAAGTTTTTGTTTCGTTTGTCTTGATGTCTTTTAAATGCATAAATGCACGGCTCTAATGGCTAAGTAAACGAGAAGCTTGCTTTAAGCCCTTAAATAAAGAGTCTTGTTTGAACATATATATTTTCCACATGCTTATAGCCAGAGCTACCAAATTTTGGAAAAAGATAGCTAGCCCTTTCAAAATCAGAGTAGCCCATATGGCTTCCACAGATTTTGGACTTGAGTCGCCAAACTTGGTAGAAAGATAGCTGGTAACTATTTCCGTTTCCGATATACACATGTGATCGATAACATAAAAATATCGAAAACACTTTTTAAATTCATAGTCCCTTTCATAAGCATTATACACAAAATTAATTGTAATTGTATTTGTATTTTATAGCTTTGGATAAACAGCAGTCAAGCAAACGCCAAGTTGCCGGCATTGATATGCCACCCAAAATAGTAAGCCACTTGGAATCGAGATTTGTAAAAGACGGCGATGCAGTCACGTTGGCTTGTCGCATAATTGGGGCCAATAAATTCGACGTTGTTTGGCTGCACAATAACAAAGAGATAAAGCCGAGCAAAGACTTCCAATACACCAACGAGGCGAATATTTACCGACTGCAAATTGCTGAGATATTCCCGGAAGATGGCGGCACCTACACTTGCGAAGCTTTTAACGACGCAGGCGAATCGTTCAGCACATGCACAATCAATGTGACCGTACCGGGCGACGAGCCAAAACAGCCGACATTCATCAAGTTTCCCGTCTCCGTGTCGTTGACAGCTGGCGAGAGCGCCACATTCGAATGTGAACTTGACGACGGCGAATTGCTTAAGTTGGCATGGCTGAAAGATGGCAAGCCTATCGATGAATCGAGCTCACGATACACGTTTACCAGGGATGGCAATCGGTATACGTTCGCCGTAATTAAATGTGCCCTGGACGATGTGGGCCAATATCAGGCGAAGGCCGTCGCCAAAAAGGGTGAAAGCTTATGCGCATTTTCGGTGAATGTCCTAAGCGCCGATGTGTAAAATTCATCTTATCTTATATTATAATTATTTTTCTGTATAAAAGTAATTAGACTGCTCATCAAATCCAAAAAAAAACACATGAGAGTACTGCAATGTTATACTAACTGAGAATGTACTTAGTACTCTTACTATCGTAAATTAACAAACTCTTTACTTGTACTTTAGTGTTAACAAACAAAATATTATTGCCAAAACATTTACACATAAGCGAAATGTACAATTTATTATTATTATTTTTTTGTTTTTGTTTTGTATGTGTATATGTACTAGATAAAAACTACGATTAACTCCCGAAACATGCATACAAACTAAACGATAAATATCGACGAAGCTGAGCAAACGAATTTGCCGAGCCACTTTTGCGACCGCTGGCATCCTCAATTATTATCAACAACAAAAACAACCACACAAAAGTCACAAAATTGGCCCGGTTTCGTTTGTATTCGGCCGTAACTGTATTTTATGCCATATGCCTATCACATTTTCGTTCGCGGCTATTGACCAAAAAATGCAATTAATTATATATATAAATAATATATATATACATTAAAAAAGAAATACAAATAAAGCAATGAGTAATGATATCGTTTATCTTTATTTACCGCAGCAGGAAGAAAAATAAATAAAAATGGGATAAAATTACAAAAACAAAACTTACGAAAAAATTTGTTTTTGACTCGAGCGCCAACAGCGAGCAAACAACAACAGCACATATATGTAAGTATAAGATCAAAAGAGAATGGAAAAGTGTGCCCAAATATGTAATACAAGAATATGTATGTATATGTACATCAAAAGACCTTCCACTTACCGACAGCAGCAACAACACATCAACAGTTATATCCCAATTCTCTCTCTTGAATCTCCTTCTTGAATTTAGCACTTCACAAAAAATAAACAGGTAAGAAGGCTCTAGTCGAGATTTCCCGACTAGGAGATACCCCGAACCCTGTACATAACGCGTACAGTCAATGTCTGTATGCATCTGTGACTAAACTTCAATCTTCGATATCTCTGGTGTTTCTTAACTGATTTCGACGAAATTTTTAGAAAAGTTATATCGTTACCCATTATTTCAACCCCCATTTTTACATTTTCCAAATTCGAGAAATGTTTGTAATCGATTACATGTGTATATCGAAAACGGAAATAGTTATCGAAAATCGGAAACAAACTTGTACTGCCTAGGACTTAGATGAGCTTATGTTCAAAATCTGAAGTCTCTAGCTCTTATAGTGTCTGAGATCTACGCGTTCATACATACAGACGGACGGACAGACGGACATGGCTATATCGACTCGGCTGTTGATGCTGATCAAGAATATATATACTTTATAGGGTCGGAGATGCTTCCTTCTGCCTGTTACATACTTTTGCACAAAACCATTATACCCCTTTTACCCATTTCATGGGTTCGGGGTATAACAAGTAAGAAGGCTCTAGTCGAGATTTCCCGACTAGGAGATACCCCGAACCCTGTACATAACGCGTACAGTCATTGTCTGTATGCATCTGTGACTAAACTTCAATCTTCGATATCTCTGGTGTTTCTTTAAAGATTTTGATGAAATTTTCAGAAAAGTTATATCGTTACCCATTATTTCAACCCCAATTTTTATACCCCTAACCCATAAAATGGGTAAAAGGGGTATAATGTCTGTCTGTCTGTCTGTATGAGCGCGTCGATCTCAGAGACTACAAGAGCTAGAGACTTCAGATTTTGAATATAAGTTCTCATATACCATGAGCGGAACAAGTTTGTTTCAAATTATCGATAACTATTCTGGTTTCCGATATACACATGCAATCGATTACAAAAAAATCTCGAATTTGGAAAATGTAAAAATAGGGATTGAAATAATGGGTAACGATATAACTTTTCTGAAAATTTCATCGAAATCGGTTAAGAATCACCAGAGATATCGATTGAAGATTAGGTCACAGATGCATACAGACAATGACTGTACGCGTTAAGTATAGGGTTCGGGGTATCTCCTAGTCGGGAAATCTCGACTAGAGCCTTCTTACTTGTTAGTAATCGAAAATCGGAAACAAACTTGTACTGCCTAGGACTTAGATGAGCTTATGTGCAAAATCTGAAGTCTCTAGCTCTTATAGTCTCTGAGATCGACGCGTTCATACATAAAGACAGACGGACATGGCTATATCGACTCGGCTGTTGATGCTGATCAAGAATATATATACTTTATAGGGTCGGAGATGCTTCCTTCTGCATGTTACATACTTTTGCACAAAAACATTATACCCCTTTTACCCATTTCATGGGTTCGGGGTATAATAAAAAGAATTAATTGCGCATAATTATTGCATATTATTTAAACTAATTAAAAAGCTTTCTGCTCATTTGGGTTTGTCGCAGCCGGCTTAAAGCAACACACACACATATGCAAAAGCGCCGTTATCCTCGCTCTTCTTTGTTCACCAGCAGAAAAAGCAACAAGCATTTTGCAGCCGGCATTTACACAAAAAACACTTGTTAAACGATTTCACGGCGATTCGAATTACTTGAAAACACTTCGCGAATGTTTAACGCAATTTAACTTTAATTATAACGCGTACACGATTTAATTGTATTAAAAGTCAGACGATTAGCATCGGACGATGCAATGGCGGTCAAAGTTTTCGGCTAACTAATTTCGTTGAACGATCGATCTCAGTGGGAGTGGGGGTTGAGTGCACGTGCTGTTAACCATATCCCCGTTACTTATGTTAATATGTATGCACGTGCTGTTATCCATGTACCCGTTGCTTAGGTTAATATCACTGAGCATAAAATATCATAGAGGCCTTAAATCGACTGTAAACTTATTGCCGTCAAAATCTTGAATGATGGCTCCAGGAAGAAGAAGAGTCGAAGAGTTAACAGACTGAGCTGGCCGCGCAGCAAAGTGACGTCATTCTATTGCTTGCTCGCTGTAAGCAACTCAACGGATTTGTTCTGGAGCTGAGTCGCGTGTATGTATGCGTGCGTATGTGAGCGAGCAGCATTTGCAGATGCTTTTGTTTCAGTTGCTGTTCGTTTGCAGCAGACCGGCTAGTGTTTTTAGGGTAGAGAGCGCTCCATCGGAATGCAAGTAACGGTAAAAAATACATATAATATATAATTCATGGTAATCATTGCATATTTTTATAATAATATTTATTTCCCTCAACTTCTTTATGAACTGCTAAAATTATAATTGTTGAAGCAGGTCAATAAATGCCAAAACAGATGGGACGCATACAAATAAATGTGCTGCCTATGCATACACGTACACTCACACAGATGTATATGTGTGCGTTTACTTGGGATTTTTATTGGCATGCGGTTGTCGCGAGCCAAGGTTTTTCTTCCACCTGCCGACATAATGAACCATTTATACTCTTTCTCAATCTTTTGTATGTAAAAATAATTATTAAAATATAAATAATTATTAGATCACAACAGAAGCACAGTTCTGAATACTCTTTCGAAATGTATGTGCATCTTTTGTATGTAAATGCTCAACTGTAAAGTAGCTGTGTTGCAAAATTGTTTGCTAGTGTCATAAGTTAAAAACTTGAAAGAGAAACTTGAACAGATTGTGAAAAACAGAAATTGCCTTGTCTTTTTTAGGTTTTTGCAGGCAGATACAAATGCGCGCAAAATTTGAATCTTATCATTGGCAATCGACATCAAATATGTATTTACTTTCAAGGGTCGAAAATACATATTTATATAAATAAAATATAAATAATTATTAGACAAATGATCAATTATGCACCTCTTAACGATTTAAATGTATTTTAATAATTAATAAAAAAAAACATATAAATATAATAACATAAATTTTATTCGTATCCTCAACTTGTTATAAAATTGCTAAAAATTCTAAAAGTTGAGGCAGGTCAAAACTAACAAGACAATTGCGACGCATACAAAAAAATGTTCTGCCTTTGCATACATGTACACACACACACATGTATATGCTGGGCTGAGCAAACGAAACAAAATCACAAAAATCTCGGCAAAGCTAGCCCACCAAGAAATGAAGCCAGCGCAAGTGCATGTATACTCAAATGTATTTTTTACCGTTACTTGCATTCCGATGGAGCGCTCTATACCCTAAAAACACTAGCCGGGCTGCTGCAAAAGAACAGCAGCTGAAACAAAAGCATCTGCAAATGCTGCTTTCTCGCTCTCTCATCATTGAAGAGCGGCCAAGAATGCACAAACACATACATGTCATGTGGGCGTGTGAATGCCCGCTCGCTCACATACGCACGCATACATACACGCGACTCAGCTCCAGAACAAATCCGTTGAGTTGCTTACAGCGAGCAAGCAATAGAATGACGTCACTTTGCTGCGCGGCCAGCTAAGTCTGTTAACTTTTCGACTCTTCTTCTTCCTGGAGCCATCGTCCAAGATTTTGACGGCAATAAGTTTACAGTCGATTTAAGGCCTCTATATTTTATGCTCAGTGTTAATATGTATGCAGGCGCTTTAACATATGTATGTGGTGTTGTTGTTGTTGTTTTAAGCGCTCTGCGACACACACTAAAATGAGCGCAGAGTGTTTGAGTGAGTTATTGTATGTTAAGTAAGCTCGGCTGATTTTGGTGAAATTGAGTGAAGTGTTGCCATACTGCGCAAGCGTGAGTGAGTATAAGTATAAGAACATGTTTTAACATGCATGCGTGTGTTATTGGTATTGTATAGAAATTATTTATTGTATTTATTTATTTGTGTCTTACCTCGAAATAGCTGAAATGAAAAATTTAAATATGTTTTAAAACATGTTTTTAATCTTTAATGAAATTATTATTTTTTTTTAATTTTCCAGCCAGCAAAAACATGAAAACATGCAGCTGGAAACCCAAAAAAATAACGCTCAGTTGCGAAGAAAAATTTGCGTATAACTAATTTATTTACATTCCATATACATTTCATTTTGATCACATATACATATAAGTATATATGTAGATTTTAAACAAATAATAATATATATTTTTAATCTTATATAAAGACGCGCGAAATTATTAACGATAGACTCTAACAAAATATATATATTGTATTTGATTTTTACTTAATTATGTATGAAAAGTTTCCAGTTAAACAAACTTTTTTGTTTTTTAACCAGAACACATTTAAGAATTAGAAAAAGTTTGTGTACATCAAATGAGTCAACTAAACAAAAGCTATGATAGTGACTCGACTCGTTCTCGAATAAGTGTATTTCAGAGTTGATTTTATAGTCTCGAATGGTTCCGGTTTAGGTTTGCAATCATTCAAGCACAACATATGGTAAAACAATCAACGGTTCCTCATTGTACGATTGAAGCTGAAGAACTTGATGCCATTCTTTGAACTGTTGGACTCGCAACGATGTTTCATATTGTTGTTTATTGGTTGAGGATTTGTCTATAATAGCTCGAATGCCCGTCCTATTCTCAGTAGCAGGATCCACTTCACTGTTTCTTTGGTTAAACATCGAACGATTGCCGATTTCCTTACTTTCCAACACACATGCTGAAGAAGAAGTTGGTTCCAGCAATAAACTCTTGATAGAGTTTGGCGTGTAAATTGCATCAAAGGTTGGCAACATTCCATTGTTGTGTAAACTTAAATCATCAGCAGGTGTATTCAATTGTTTTGTATCTTCTTCTTCTTCACTTCGGGAATCATCAAGAGAAGATGAGTATGTTTCCTCCTCCTCATCATCCTGCTCCTCCTGTTGGGATCCAACGTTCATTACAGATACGCTTTCGTCAGTCTCATTCCTAAATTGATTAGTGTCCTCGGTTTCGTCGTCCTCACTATTTGAACTGCAACTGCTGTAATTCACAATGCGCTCCTTTCCTCCCACGCAATCTTCTCGGCTCAACTCATTTTGGAAAAATAATTTCCGATGCGTCTTTACCATAAACGATGGGGAATTACTTTGTGTGACATCATTGAATAAATGTTTTAGGGTTATATCGATTGTTCCGTTTGAGCTGCGATATCGTAACCGATGACGACGCCGAAAGCGATAGCATCGATGAAAATGATTGAGGCAGGTGTGCGAGGAGGAGGAGCTGATAGAATTCTTATCGCTGGTACGCAATATTTTCGGCTCCAAACAAACTTCTTCGATAGGATTAGGTTTGTGTGTAGAGGAAGTCTCTCTGTTGCCAACTATGGGCGAAATGGCCGATATTGAATTAACCGGTGAATTCATTTTACTGGGCGTCTTCTTGATGGTCAACACAATGTGATTGTTACCACCATTGCCCCCCATCATTGGTCTTTGCACAACCGCATATTCGTCATCATTGCCATAATCATAATCGTTTTCCAAAAGTCCATCCTCATCCAATGTTGTTGACTCATGTTCGTCTTCACTCGAGTGACGTCCTGACGAATCACTTTGACCTTCGCTGTTATCCACATTCCCCACATGTCCCTCATCATCATCATCATCAGTGCTATTGTTGCTACTCCTACGGATGTGTGGCAATCCATTAATGGCAATTTTAATGCGCTTTAGTCGCTGTTTTTTTTTGTTGTTTGACTTTCGTCGCTTCTTTCGATTGCGTTCAACAACATTCAGTTTCAACTGTTCGGGCGTCACTTTGAAAGTCCTTTGATTTCTTAGCTTCTCGTTTACAGAATTCTGAGTTAATTGTAAACTAGAGCTGCTGCTGCTGCTGCTGTTATCCTCCTCCTGATCTGCATCTTCATTTTTATTTACCAGCTTAAGCAAATTATAGCTTAAGGTGGAGGAGGAGTTGTTATGCACTTGATTATCATTATCATTGTTGTTGTTGTTGTTATTATTTAGTATATCCACTTTTAGTGGACTGCGTCCATTGATCTGTTCCAAATCATGAACGCGGCTCGTTTTGTTTTTGAATCGTTTGGCTGCCTGTCGTCGACAGGTTGGTAAGCATTTGGCAACACCTAAAAAAGGTGGTAGAAACGACTTAAAACTTTTAGGTTTTCCAAAACTTTTTGTCAACTTTAGACAGCTTAGATCCTTGCGTATCAATTCATTTGTGAATGATCCGTACATGGGAACAACATCAGCGCCATCGCTGATCGTATATGTTTGCCATTCAGTTAAATCCTTTGAGGGCTCAACTATATTCCAATTGCCGTTGATGTTTGGCACATAATAATTGTGCAATGCATTTATATGAAAATTGGTTACATCATTCGTTTGCAGATCAAATCTTTGTTTTGCCACGCAATTGGGATCTTCATAGACGGTGTAAACGGATTGAGGTTCCAGCAAAGCTGCTGCTACTTGATCCGGAGGATTACTATCACCATTATTAGCTTCATGTTCCACACTTTCTTCTGTGGCGCACAATTTCGTTTCGATTTCATTTTGATTGCCAGGAATCGTTTGCATACTTAATTCTGGTGGCGAAATATTTTGCATGATTGTGTGCAAGGGATCGTCGTCATCATCAAAGTCCAAATCAAATATGGACTTTTTTGGTTTTGAGGGCATCAATTTCGGCGCCTCTTCCACACTTATATTATTATCAACTTTAAAAGCCGACTCATTATTGTGCTCTACATCAAGTTGAATTGAAGTCGTCCCGTCATTAGCTTCATTATTTAAGTCATTTAAATTGCTTTCATCCAATGTTGGTTGTTGTTCTGGCGCATCTTCGACAATTGTACAAGTGCATGGCACAATTTGAGATTGATAGAGTATCTCGGCGTCGTTGACACTTAGCGGGCTGTTTAAGCTGCGTACTAGATGCAACAACTGCGTTGTCACATCGTTGTAATTTGCCGTTGATGACGTCAAGATTTCTGCGTGCTTTGCCGATGATGTCTGCACAGAATTGCTATTGCTATCTGGAGAATTCATGATTTTAAATCGTTGTGGCTTCATGCTGTCGTCGTGTGAGGGTTCCGATGTTATCGTATCACTATCCGTATTTCCAGCAACTACAAAATATTATACAAAATTGTATTCAGTTTTTACTTGTATAGATTCACAACAATTTTATTTGGTAAGGTCATAGAAATACGATCAGCATAACTTGAGTTTAAAAGTTAAGGTACCAAATAATGTAATTATCCGTTTTTTTTTTGTTTTTTTTTTTTTTAAATTGGGAAAAGTAGAATCCTACTCTTTGGAAGTGGAGATGGTTTTTTCTGTCCGTTCCATACACTTGTTTAAACAAAAGTTGATTTTGAAAGAAATGGCAAGTCAAAATTAACGCATCATCAAATCGCAAAGATGTAAAACAAATTGTTTTTGTTTTGCTTGGAATATGTGTACAGTTGCTTTTGTCAAATTCGACTGGGCATCTGAGAAAAGTATCGACAATACTATTGAAATCAACTCGTGCTCAGTTATAGTTCAGGACGTGGCTTATAGTACAAGATATAAAAGATATAGTACAAGATGTATATAACAAGCTGAGCTCAAATTTGATAACTCTAGCTCAATAATATATATGTAAATTTTCGAATTTTGCAAATGTAGGGGTGCTTTTGATATTGTTTAGTTATCGATTGTATTGTCATTCCCATCCCTAGATCTTAACCTACAAAGCACAGAAATGTTCGCAAAGTGTCAAGTATTCAGTAGAAGAAATGAGTTTGCAATAAAGTTCAGTGACTAATTTGTTATAAAACGATTCGTACAAGACCTAATTTAACTTGAAAAAAACGAAAAGAAAAAGTTGGTAGCAAAAATATAAAAAAAACAAGTAAAAACGTTGCAGTCGGACGCAACCGACTGCGGAATACTTTGATACCAGTAAAATAACGGTTGATAAGGGGGAATGCAGGGGCGAAGGGAGTGGCCCATGTGGTGAACATCGCCAGCTATCATGTTACCAAATTTGGTGACTAGCTCAAAAACTGTGGAAGATAACTTAACTCCCAAATTTTAAAGGTGGGCGGCAGAGGTAGGCGTGGCATCCAAATTTTTGAATCAAATGTTTTTAACTGTCACTATCTATCTTCCTACCAAGTTTGATGGCTCTAGCTTAAAAACTGTTAAAGATATAGCCGATTCCGATTTTATAAGGCGGGTGGCTTAGGTGGGCGTGGCATCCAAAATTTTGATGCAGATCTTTGGTAGATGCTGCCTTCTATCTTTCTACCCAATTTACGGGCTCTAGCTTAAAAACTTTAAGAGATATCGAAATTTCCGATTTTAAATGGTGGGCGGCAGAGGTGGGCGTGGCATCCTAATTTTTGATGCAGATCTTTTGTAGATGTCACCATATATCTTACTACCAAATTCGGTGACACTAGCTCGAAAAATGTGAAAACTATAGGCGTTTCCAATTTCAAGTAGAAGGGGGGATGGGGGCGGAATCAGGGGGCGTGGCATCCAAAATTTTGATGCATTTTTTTGGGAAACGTCAATATCTATCTTGACACAAAATTTGGTGGCTCTAGCCCAAAAAATGTGAAAACTATAGGCGTTTCCAATATCATGGTGCAGGGGGGATGGGGGCGGAATCAGGGGGCGTGGCACCCAAGTTTTGATGGGGAACGTCAATATCTATCTTGACACAAAATTTGGTGGCTCGAGCCCAAACAATGTGGAAACTATGGGCGTTTCCAATTTCAAGGAGCAGGGATGATGGGGGCGGAAGGAGTGGGCGTAGCAGTTTTTTCAGGGACATGACTAGCTATCTGCGTGCAAAATTTGGTAACTCTAGCTGTAAGCATGTGACAAATATTAGGTTTTATCGGTTTTCTGTTATCGAATTTATCGATTTCCCAGCCTCCTAGTAGGCGTGGCACCCCAATCTTGACACTTTATCGGTCTCGCCTATAGACAAACATATTTGCAAAGTTTCAAGTCTCTAGCTTTACGGGTGTCGAAAAAAGTTGCGTTCATACGGACAGACGGACAGACACCATGACGGACATTGCACAAAACCAATATACTATGAGACCTTTGGTATCAAAGTATAAAAACGAAACAAAATATTGAATACAAAAAGTGTTTTCTGTTGGAAAAAAAAACTCGCTACTACACAAAAAAAAAAGCAGAAGTATGTTAAGTGATTTTGCCAATTTGTAATAAATGTCTGAACCAACTTCAACAAACAGCAGAAATGTTTCAGGTATGTTGCCTAATCTAAAAGTAGGTAGAATAGAGGTTTCTAAGGAAAAGCACACCTTTTCTATATGTTTAACATTATCATTATTGGCTTACCTACGAGTGCACTTGAAAACTTTTCTGTATCCATTAGAGAAACGTTTGTTGAATAGGTTTCAAGAGTTTGCGGCGAGGGCATTGAGTTTTCTACAAAAAAAAAAAATAAGAAAACAAAATAATGAAGTGAGGAAGCTAAAACTTTATACACCTGAAAAGCCAACTTTCTACTTTCTGTTCCAAGTTCATAAAGACCAAAATATACAACCCACTAACCTGAACAAGACGACGTTGGTCTCGTTAGCAGAGATCGCGATTCGCGATTTTGAAGTGTTTTTATATTTTTGATTTTGCTAGCCGCTGGCAAAGAATCACCGCGAAATGAAATACTTGGCTTTCTACTTTGTATGTCGTTGAAAAGCTCCTTTGTGGTCTTCACTTTTTTCACACCAGCTCCAAAGAATATTTGTTGGGAGAGACTCGATTCCTTGGCAATTACGGAATCGACGCCTTTGGAACCCTTTTTTCGTCCACGCTTTTTAGGACTTTGAGCCAGTGAGTTTTTGTGATATTCAATCCTGTTGTTTCCACTTTCTTGTGGCGGCTGCGATGTAGATAATATTTGCTGTTTACTTGCTTCATCGCCTGATTTTAAGAAGTTTCGACCCAGTTGCTGCTTGGCCTCAAGCTCCTCAAAGGGCGATAGTCGACTTATAGAGGTGCTCGAATCGTTGTTGACATAATCATCATATATATGACGATTTGTCTGCTCAAAACTTGATACAGTTTTCTGGCCATTGGCAACATGCACGGTATTGTCATCGAATTGACTATTAACAGACTTAAATCTGCCGGCGAAGGTCAAATTGTCGGCGGCAGTGCTTCGTATGGCATCTCCAGATAAAATTGAGCTCATCGAGCTGTTTGACAATGACAAAATTTCTAAAAAAAAAAATATAAAAAAACAAAAGAGAAGTGATAAAAATAAAGTAGCACACTTTTTACAAAATATATATATATATTACCAGAATCCCCTGAAAACATTTTCGGATTTCTTTCTTCCTTCACAAAATATCTGTTTGTCGTATTTCTCGAATGCTGTGGACTATCCTCTTTGTTATTCAATAATAATAATTGGTTATCTCCTACTCGTTCCTTACGCTGCTTTTTATATTTTTTGAGTTTTTTAGGCCTTGGATAGAATGCGGGAAATGGTGTTGTTGTTGCCAATTTATGTTGACTGTTAGCATTAACTGGCTGCGTGCCCGAATCATTCTCATCCGAATCAGAGACAATATCAATGACAATCGATGCCTCATTCAATTTATTGTTATTTGCTGCTGATAAAGAATTGGATGAGTGCTCATTAATCGTAGTTGTTGCTGGTCTCTGAGGTTCCATTGTAGTTCTATTGTGTTTTATTATTGGCTTGCTAACGCTCGACTCTCCGCCACTATTATCAATATTAATATGATTTAGTAGGCTTGAGAAATTTATATGCTGTTGTTGCTGCTGGTGTTGTTGTTCTGAAGAATCAATGTTTGAGTGCAAATCCGAATTAACTCGATGTGAAGAGGATGGTGAGAACGGCTGCGAAATGTTTGGATTTACCTCAGTTTGAGCTACGTTCAATTCTGATGATGTTATCTGTTTAAATGACGAATGCGGTATCTGAGTGGGCTGAGAATCGTTTGAGGTCTGTTGAATTCCTACCATTTCCCGCCATCTCTTTAAAAGCGATTTAGCCCGACGGGCCAACTGATCATTTTTAGTTCGTCGTCGCAGTTGGTTTATATATTTGGCCAATCTGGTGGCCTCCAGTTGCTCCTTTGTGATCGTTGTACCCTCCAGTGTACAAATAACAGCGAGAACCGCCTCCATATTGACGACCTTAAGTGAAAAAGGTATAAACTTCATTGACATTGACCTCATTTAAAGCAAATACTTACATCATAGTTTTGATCAAGTGCCTGCGAAAGGTGTACGGTCAATTGCTGGATTTGGTTTTGGTTCATTTATAACCAGATAACCCAGTTAACCAAGCCTGCCTCCTGATCCAAGGAACGGCAACTTTTACTCTCAGATGTCTTGTCCAATGAGCTGTAAATTATCAAAAAGAAACTCATTGTAATATTTATATATATATGTATACATATATAAAAATATGTTTTTTGCTCTGTAGCTATTTTGTAAACAATGATGTTACAAATAACTGGAATATTTTTTTTCAATTACTTTTATTAACAAACACATTTTAATATACATATGTATTAAATACATATGTACATATGCATATTTGTTAAAAAAAAATAAAGCACACACAAAACATTTGTGCGATTACGTAGTTAATTATAAAACATTGATATAGGTATATATATAGTAGCTTTTTATTTCTTTCAATTAAGGAGCTTTGATAAAAAAAAAAGAAAATATAATATTGAAAACTTAGTAGAATGAACCACAGCGCAGACACACACACAAACACACGCACCCAAAAACACATACATAAATGCCTACACACGCGTTTACACAATATTGCGTTGGTAACCTTTTTATACAAATAGGAAAATATAAACCAAGCTTCTGCTTTTGGCAGACACTTGTTGCGTTTTTGTATTTTCAGGACGTGTCGATCAAATAACTTTTTTTTAAGAATTCTCAACACATTTCGCCATTTTTTGACATGGAGATGTGCAAATGCATATCGATTTGTCGCTGCAATTGAAATCGACTATAACTCGATAAATTTAGATTTGCTTCAATTGAAATATCGAATAACATAACAACCAACTATAGGGATTCCTGAAAATAAACTGGTTCAGATATATTTGTGATAGCGTATTTCCACTGCTCAGTTATTCTCAGTTATGTTAGTTAACAGTAACTGAGATTAAGTTTGCATGTATTCTCCCATAAGGAATTAACTGAAGTAAATCTGACCGTAAATATTTACTGAAGAATAACTCATGAGGAACTGGTTCATTTGAGCACTTCTTCGATAAAACATCGCTGTTAATGGGCACTTTTAATGTAACAATCGCAAAACAGATGATTGTGAATATCAAAAATTGTAGGCGCAATATATAGTAATATTCAAAATTGAATTCAAAATTTTGTTTTTTGATGAACTATTGTAGGAAACAATAGAACTGGGAGCCAAAGTTCAAAGGATTGCTTTTAAAACTGTGGGCGGATAATTTTGTTGCACTTAGGGCAGTTCAGAATAACTACCACGTATATACGAAAATGGACTTGTATGCGTCTGCAATGCAAGCAAAAATGCTTGTAGGCATTAGTTACTCATTTGCAATGTACAATTTCGGTTAGTGTTTCTCACTTTTTTGCAGAAAATACAAAGCAAAACAAACCGAACAGCTGATTTATTTACGGAGGTTCAGTAACAGAGCAATGGAAACAGCTTTCGTCAGTTAATGTTAAAATCAGGGTGTCAAACCGAATCAGAACCAAAACCCGGAACTGCTTAGAACCAATTCAAATGGGGTACCGGTACCTGTATCGGAACCGATATTCTCAAAGGTTCTGAGAACCGGAACCTGGAACCAATATTATTTTGTACCGGTATAAATACCAGAACCAAAACGTCGTACCGGTACGGTTTCGGTTCTGAGTTTCTTATTTTTTTAATCTGCATTTTGCATTGGCTGGCAACTGATTTTTACCGTTACTTGAATAATATTTCACATATACAACACAATAATGACGGCACTGTTCGCGTGATTCTATTAGTTAAAAATTTAAAGGCAACGGCATTTAAAAATATGCAAAGCGTGTGACAGTGGGACAAGTTTATAAATCTGATATTAGTTTAAATAGTTCTTAGTTCATGAATTATCTCATAAAAGTCACAGCTATTGTTATTTAATTCAACTATTGCAACCAGTTTCTAAATTAAGCATTCCATGTCCTAATTAAATTACAAATTATTTACACTTTTTTCTGTCCTTGGCTGCAACCGCCCACTGTGCACTTCATTGTGTGTTTTTTCAGGATTGTAACGTAAACGTAAACGAGTTGTTTATAATTTTTATGGCCTAAATTTATATGAGAAATACGTTTTGCGGTGGCAACTCTTCGAATGAAACCACTGAAGTATTAATAAAAATTTGTTAAAACTTTTAATGTGTATCATAACAATAAAAAAAATTTAATATTATTAAAAATAAATATAGTTTATTGAATTTGAGCTGTCAAGTTATATACACCTCAAAAGTTTATATTAGTTTTGTCATGAAATGCCAACAAGTCCCACAAAAAAAATAAAATAGCATATAATATATGAACAAAAATTGTTGTACCGGTACGGAATCGGTACAGAACCGATATAAACTGGAACCAGAACCAGAACCGGGAACCTATATAAATGAGAACCAAAACAGAACCTTGTACCGGACCAGAACCGGAACCGAAACCGAAATTCGTTTCGGTTTGACACCCTGGTTAAAATTGACGGAAACGGAGCAGTGGAAATACGCTATTAGGTTCAGTTTGACCGAAGCTCTTTTGAACAATAGCTGGTTCATTTGAACACTTCTTCGATAAAAAAAAAACATCGCATCGGTCGATTTCCTTATGAATAAAACTTCGTTCACATCGTAACATAACTAAATTGATAAATTTAAAACTCAAAATATATTAAACATATCAATTAAAACAACCAAAAGAAAACATTAAAAATTTTTTTTATGATATAAAGTGATGAGCAAAAATCGTTCAAACAGCAGCAACCAAAAATCATGCGATACATTGTGGGAGATTATTTTATCGGTGCAGCTTTTCGGAAAATCTAATTTTATTATATATATGCAATTTTTTTCTTTTCTGTTAATAATAAATTATGCGCTTAAAAGACGTTTTGACGTCAATGTACTAGAATATTCTAAATAAGGTGAATGTAATTTAATGAAGCAAAAATATCGATAGTTTGAACGCTAAGAATTGTTGCGAACTTGTTCTTTATCGTGCGATATGTAACTGGTTATTAAGTTACGCCCATCTCTAGCTTGCATTCAACACCATTGCAAATTAACACCATAAGTGAGTGCCAACACTACTAATAGGCTTTAAAAATTGCGAGGAAGTAATATAATAGAAAAGTTTGAGTTTGAGCATTAATTGAGCTTGGCAAGTAATTTTGACTTCTTATTAAAAAGGGCTATGTAATTCTACTGATCATAGCAAACTAAGGAGAACTAATGGTATTTGTGATAAATACTTTTTCTTTGGAGGGTGTGAATATGTATGTATTGTATGCGGTGGCACACGCCTGTCAGTTGTCTTAGATGGGGCTGCCAACTTAATAAAAACACATAACGACCTAAAAAACGTCAAAAAGTACTACGTGAAGTCAGTATATTTAGCAATAAAACCTTTTGTTCATACGTACACACAGCAAAGAAGTGCAGCAAAAAATTACAGAATATAAAGCCGTTTATATTGTTAATAATACATTTTGGTAAATTTATTTACACGCGGTAATATAATATGCAAATGCAACAGTTTACGGTTAGCGATTATGTGCTGCGCCTTAAGTAAAAAGTGCTGTTCAACTTAATTGGCCATATTCAGCCCGTATTTTATAGGTTATGTTTTATACATATTCCGATGCTTTTGTTATTGCTGTAATTTTTGGCACGCATATTTACACATTGAAATAATTCGAAAACATATATTAGTTTTTCTGCAGTATACATATTTTTACATACTATATATATATATATATATATATATATATATATATATATATATATATATATAAATGTATGGTAGGCCGTGGAAGTTGAAAAGTTTGATTTTGTGTGATTTGAACAATTTTTGAGTAATCGAAATCCTGACATATAACATGCGTGTGTGCTTAATGTTGAAATTTTATGTTTGTTTTTTTGCTTTTCTACACACAATTTCAGCGACACACATTAAAAACACCAACTCAAAAGCTGCCCAAAATGACAGATTCAATGAAATTCGGACCCGAATGGTTGCGCAATATGTCGGCGGAGCCATCAGTTGGCAGCAGTACCAATAATGTTGCTGCTTTACACAGCCTTGGCGGCGGCAACGGCGGCACAGGAACAGGAGCTGCTGCTGCTGCTGCTGCTGCAAGTTCCCGTAACATGTTTCCGGAGTATCGTTACGGGCGCGAAGAGATGTTGTCCTTGTTTGACCGAAATTGTTTGTTGCCGCAAATTCTGCCGTCGTTTAAAAAGCTTTTTGTGGATAAAGTACAGTTCCCGCTAGCTTTAACGCCCAGTTCCGAGGACGAGATTAGCAGCCAAAGTCAACTTGGGAGCAATGTGAGTGCAATTTATTTTAGTGCACTTCCTTTATTTGTTTTAATTAATTTTGTTGTTCTTTTCAAGTCACGTCCCGCCTGGTTGCAGCGTTCACCTGGCGGTTTTGGGCCAGCTTCGCGTGGTTCGGGGGGCCGGGGTGGAACCGTTGAGCGGGGCCGAATGCGCGGCAAATCGATCTATCATCCAATGTACCAGAGACCAAGCACCATATATGATGACAGCCTACCTCCAATTTCCATGAAGGTAATAGTTTTAAACCTTCCTCGAGCATTATTATTGATGAATATTATTTGTACCGTTTTGTAGCCGGAACGAAATTGGAGTGAGCGTAATGGCACCGGAGGAGACGCAACAGCTGTTGGGGCGGGCGGGGGTGGCGGAGGCAGTGCATCCGTTCCCGGTGTAGACTGGAATGGCACACCAAGCTCAAGTCCTCGCAAAGATTTCTTGGGCCATCACAATCGAAACTTGGAAAACTGGCGCAGAAATCGCAATGAAGATGCTTCTGGCGACGGAGGTGCAGCTGCAGGAAGCGTAGCTGGAACTGAAGCGGCTGGATGGCGCAGCGGCAGCGCCCATCGCTGGGGTGAGCCTCTAAAGAAACACTTTACACAAAAACCCCAAATCTTAAACCCACCCTTTCCCTGTTTTAGGACGCTCAACGAGCTGGCGCGACGAGGATCAAAATGCGGGTGCAAATGTAGAGGGCCCAACTTTTGGGCGCTCGATATCAGCTATTGGAACCGTTGCCACCTCGAGCCTCAAAGCCACAGGAGCTCGACAGATGAGCTCCAAATGGGCTGGCGGCGGTCCTGCTCCTGGCGCTGATGGCGACGAAAACTTGCCGGAATGGGCGATGGAAAACCCATCCGAAATGGGTGGCACTTTTGACGCCAGTGGCGCCTTCCACGGCGATTCGACCGATCCTAATATACAAAAAACAAATGTAATTCCACAAGATCATGTTGTTGTTGTAGACGGAAACGATGCAACAAAAGAGAAACTGCAACCAGTTGAACAAAATCAATCCCAATCCAAGCTAGAAAGCAGCTTGTTGGAGGAGAAGTCAACTGTTGTCGAAACGCCAACAAACAACAACAACAATAATAACAACGACATTAATAAAAACAATAACGACGTGGAAGCGTTGTCGGAAACAAAAGATGAAACAACAGCAACAGCTGCTGGCCATGGCGGCGACATTTCGGAACGTTTTAAAGAGGTCGCCGATGAGGTGGAGAAACTTATAATGGACGATGAACCGGGCACAACAACAACAACAACACAAACAAACAACAGCAGCTACGGAATGCCGATCAATGTAATGATGAGACAACAACAACAACAACCGCTGCCCTTCGCCGAGCAACTGCATCATCATCATCAGCAGCAGCAGCAGCAACAACAACATTTGCCACCGCTAAGTGTGATGAATGCCAAAATGAACGATTTGTGGTTCTATCGCGACCCGCAGTCGAATGTGCAAGGACCGTTTAGTGCGATGGAGATGACGGAATGGTATCGTGCGGGTTATTTTAATGAGATCCTGTTCGTGCGCCGATTCTCGGACAGCTGCTTTCGGCCGCTGGGTGAATTGATAAAGCTCTGTCACGGCAATATGCCATTCACGCACAGCCATCTGCTGCCCACGCCCATCGACTTGGATAATCTGCAACAGCAGCAGCAGCCAACAATTAAACATCACATCGATGAGCAATTGAAGGCGAATGTGACGGCAGCGGCGGATTCTTTGAGTGCTGCAATCAAGAATCATATGGGCGCCCATGCGATGGACACGACATCGCACATGTTGACGATGCGCTTCCAGATGCTGCAGGAACAGTATATGCAGCATCAGGAGTATCTGATACTCACGGAGCTGGCCAAGAACGATGGGTTTCAGCGCATGGATGTGGCTCAGCGCGAAGCTTATTTGCGCAGCAAGGTGCAACTGTTGGTGTTGCCCGAATACTTGAGCAGCTTCTCCGGTTTGAGCAACACTTTGGCCGCTCTAAATCCCACGGCGGGCAATCAACTGAATGATGCAATTGCGCAGCAGGCGAAAAAGGATCAGCAGCAAATATTCCCTGCAGCAGCTGCTGGCAGCTTTTTGGACGCCAACGATTTTATATTAAATGCGCAAGAACAACAGCAACAACAGCAGCCGGAACCAGTTCCGGAGACGGTCAAAATCAATAGCGAACTAACGGGTTCGTCGTCTAGCGAACTAGATTTGTTAAACGAATACAATTTGCGCATGTTGCTGCGAGGTCCTGCCCAGCAGCAACAACAACAGCAGCAGCAGCAACAACAGATTAAACCAAATGCTACCAACTCTGTTGTTGACTTTATGACCGAGTCTCAGTTGTTGGGCGGCCACGCCCAGAACCTTATAATGCCAATGTGGCCACATCAGCAGCAGCATCCACAACATCCACAGCATCCACAGCAGACTTGGCCGCCAGCTATGCCGAATGCTAAAGTTACCTTGTGGGACGTGGCTTCCTTGGAAGAGGAGCAAAGCCAGCAATTGCTACAACAACAACAGCAGCAACAGCAACAGCTGCAATACAAACAAAATAACGATACAAGCAGCACAGCGAGCAATCATTTGGATTTTGCTGCGGCGCTGCAACAGCAACAACAACAACATGCAACTAGCAAGGATGAGGACATGTCGACGAATCTGCTTCAGCAAGCTCAAGCACACAACAAGGAGCAGCAGCAGCAGCAGCAACATCTGGCAATTGGCAAGCAAGCAGCAGCTACTAAACAACAGCCTCAACTGGGACAGAAACCAACCCAACAACAGCAACAGCAGCAGCAACAAGTAGGAAAGCAGCAGCAACAGGAATTGATGAAGGCCAACGAGGAGGAGCGACGCAAGGAGCTGGCCGAGGAGAAGCGGCGCCTGAAGGAGGAACGCAAGCGTCAGCAGCTCGAGGAAGAGAAGCGACGTGCCTTGCACGCTGAGGAGGAGAGAAATCTACAGCAACAGGAGGAAAAGGATCGACAGCAGCAAATACAAGCCCAAAGGCGAAAGGCTCTGCTTGGCAATTCACATGCTGCATCAGGTGCTGCATCAGGTAAAAATAAACCCAAAAATGCAATAACAATTCGAAATTTAAACACAGTTCAATTTCTGAGGCAGACTTTTTCTTGAATGTCAAAAAAAAAAGCCACTACTATTTTATGAACAGCCAAATTTCAGTGTATTACTCAAAAGTCTTCAAAAACTTAGATGCTATTCTAATTAGATTATTATGAAAAAGTGTTAAATTGAAATTAATATTTCATATTTGATGCACTACTTTTTATACTTTGATACTGAAGGTCTCATAGTATATTGGTTTTGTGCAATGTCCGTCATGGTGTCCGTCTGTCCGTATGAACGAACTTTTTTTGACACCCGTAAAGCTAGAGACTTGAAACTTTGCAATTATGTTTGTCTATAGGCGAGACAGATAAAGTGTCAAGATTGGGGTGCCACGCCTACTAGGAGGCTGGGAAATCGATAAATTCGATAACTAAAAACCGATAAAACTAAATATTTCACACATTCTTACAGCTAGAGTTACCAAATTTTGCACGCAGATAGATAGTCTAGTTCCTCAAAAAAATGCGTCAAAATTTTGGATGCCACGCCCACTCCTTCCACCCCCATCCTCCCTGCTCCTTGAAATTTGAAACGCCTATAGTTTTCACATTTTATAAAATCGGAATCGGCTATATCTCTAACAGTTTTTGGTATGAATATAGATGGTGACAGTTAAAAACATTTGATTCACAAATTTGGATGCCACACCCACCTCTGCCGCCCACCATTTAAATTTGGAAGTTCAGGTATCTTCCACAGTTTTTGAGCTAAAGTCACCAAATTTGGTAACACGATAGCTGGCGATGTTTACCACCCGGCCCACTTGCAAGCAGACTCCTAACCATCCGTTTTTTTACTGGTATCAAAGTATTCCGCAGTCGGTTGCGTCCGACTGCAACGTTTTCACTTGTTTTTTTTTAGATACTATTCTAAATAGAATATGATATATTCTGTTATACTCAATTTGGCACTGTTCATAACCAAAATAACAGTGCTGTTAAGCTTCTCTGTTAACGAAAGATGCGCAGCTTTGTAACAGCCAAAGTCTGAATGGAATTTATCAACTAGGAGAATATGATTCAGATTCTAACTACATATATGTATTTTCGAGTTCCAATTACATAAGTTCATCCAAAACTAGAACTATAAAAAGCCTTCTCCTGTAAAATAACTAACTAACTAAAAACTTTAATTTTGTATGTTAAATTGTTTTTAATGTGTGTTTCTAAACATTTGCCAGCTTCATCTGTCACTGGAATTGGATCTGGAACTGGGGCAGGAGGCAACAAGCCGCCGAATGGGGCCAAAAATACCCATGGTGCCTCAATTGCACCATGGTCGTTTCAAACACCAAGCGTAAGCAGTGTCGTCGCTCCGGGTTTGGCGGAGATTCAGAAGGCGGAGCGGCGGGAACGTCGGGCCGATCAGCAGCGACAGCAGGAGCAGCTGGACAAGCAGATGCGTGCTACAGCCGCCGCTGCAGCCGAGGCAAATGATGCACTGCTCAAGTGGCAGGCATCACCGTCGCCGGCGCCCGTCATGAGCCTGGCCGACATACAGGCGGAGGAGTCTGTTGTGGAGATGCAGCGTCGTCGCGAGCAGGAGCAGCATCAGCTGCAGCTCCAACTCCAACTGCAACAGCAGCAGCAATCAAGCTTGAACGTCTCAAGCGGCGGCGGGGGCGGCCTCTCCAATATTTGGGGCAGCTCCGCCAACAAGGCGTGGAGCGGATCGACTAACGTTGCTGCAGCTGGCGGCGTCGGATTGTGGGATGATCCAACTCCCAAGTATGCGGCGACAACAGCTGCTTCAGTGCTTGCAAGCGGCTTAACAACAGCAACAACAACTAAGCAAAAGTCAGCTGCCATTATTCCTTCGCCGCGCAACTTGCGCAAGAGTCAAACATTGCCGACAATGCAAAATGTTGCTGCTGCATTGCCGAAGAACTCAAGAACTCAGCAAGAGAAAATTAAAGCTGCGGCACCTAAAACAGTTGTCAAGGCGGCAACTGCTGCCAAGGTCCAACAATTGCCAAGTGGCGACGTCTCAGCCAAAAAGGTTAGCGAATTTGAGAATGAGTTCACCTCATGGTGCATGAAGAGTTTGGACAATATGGCAGCCAAAGTGGATGGTAAGAAACAGCAATGATTCAACAAACAGATATAATAATTATTGTTGTTTTGCAGTTCCAACATTTGTGGCCTTCTTGCAGGACTTGGAAGCACCTTATGAAGTCAAGGATTATGTCCGCATATACTTGGGTAATGTTTTAAATTATAAGCTTATCCAAAACCTTATGGTCTGTCCGTTTGTTCGAGACATCAACTACAAAAACCAATTGCTTTCAAGCATAGAAAACACATTTTGCAAATACACAAGTCTGAGTAAATGATTCATTCAATGCATTCATTCAATGAAAGTGAATACTATGAGTACAACTTATATATTCTAAAGAATATGGGCTCATCTCAAATATGGTAATAGGTTAAAAAAATAAATATTTATTTGTACTACAATTCGACAGTTAAGTTTAGGGTATATCTGTTTAACGAGATTTTTCCTAAAAGAACGTTCTTCTTTTTGTATTTAGGGGATGGAAAAGAGTCAACCGACTTTGCAAAGCAATTCTTGGAGCGACGTAGCAAATACAAAAGCCAACAGCGAGCTCAAAACGCACATAATGATGATATGTGTAAGCCGGCACCGGCAATAACCCCGTCTAGTAGTAACGATAATGGCGATAACAAGGTATTAAATTGTTTTGCTTTTTGGTGTACTCAATTGTGTAATCCTTTTTTTTTTGTTGCAGAACAAGCAAAAGAAAATTAAGAAGAATAAGATGACCAAAATGGATGCACGGATTCTTGGGTTCTCGGTAACTGCTGCCGAGGGACGCATTAATGTTGGAGGGCGCGACTATGTCGATGGGCCGTAACCTCGAGATAAAAAACAACAACTGAGAACGCTTGGAAGATCGTCGAAAGTTGCTAGTTATAGGATTGAAATTGAATTAGATTTAAAAGACAGGTCACAACTGGATGTGGAATTAAATCTGTTATAAATAAAAAAAACACGCATATACATGTGAAATTTTCCATTTCCATTTCTTGTATCCAAAAAACAGAGTAGGCTCAGTAAAAATTTGAAATGATTCATCTCTTGAATTGATTGAAATAATGGGTATGACCTGGATCAAGTTCTTAATTGAAACCGTTAAGTGGAAATGATTATAACTGGCATGTGAATGTCCCTTAGAGCTTAGCTCTCAGTTTAAAACTTAAACTACAGTTAATTCGACAAGGCTTCGTATTTCCGATATAATAAACTATCAATAACAAATAAACTTTAATATTAAAAGTATCATTTGTAACAGAAACTTTGACATAATACAGAGGATCTGCTATTTGTAATAATAATACCGAAATTTGGATGCCACGCCCATGCCTGACGCCCCCCAAGCCAAGCCTTTTTAAAACAAGATTGCCTGTGCCTTCCACACATTTTTTGAGTCGCCAAATTTTGTAGAAAGAAAGATGGTCAGCTATGTACAACTGTTTGAACGGTTCGATCTCAGAGACTATAAGAGCTAGAGACTTTAGATTTTGAATATAAGCTGACACTTGCATTGTTTATTTTTATTTTTATGAAGCAAATTTTCAAACTGCTTATTTGAGTCTTCTAAGTTCACAAATACATGCTCCTCAACAACTAAAATGGTTTTCTCTCGTTGCCGTTTACAAAAGGGCTCATAAAAAGTTATTATATATACATTTTGATGTGCAACATGTAGCAGTTTAGGAGTCACAGGCAAAAACAAAACCAAAAGAACAGCTGAATCCCCATTAAGGTTGGTAGCACCATTCTGCGATAGTGATATACCGATGATAGGTTAATTTGGCTTTGAGAAAACCAAACCAGTATAGCTCGAGCATAAAAATTATTCCGAAGTTAACTTATTCCATGTTTAACCGAACATTGAGAAATTGGGCCTTAATCAAATTAAATAAAAGCGTATAAAAAAAGTTTAATTAATAAAAAAAACATAAAAAAATTTTGGTCTCGGTTAGTTAAAATTGGAAAGCTTGTCTCTTCCACACTTTTTAGGCTAGAGTCGTGGAGTTCTGCGAATGATAATGGTCTTTGGAAGAGAGGATGTCAGCCCCGAGAAGAAGAAAGCGCTGCAATTATCTTGACAATCAGGAGGTCTAAGAAGCCGTCGGCCAAAATACCGTAAGTTGCCAAATGTAAATTCTCAAACAATACAAAAAATATTTGAACCTCTGTTTGGTTTTTATCCCTTATAAGAATACGAGTAATTATTTGAATTATTTTTATTATTTAAATACACATTTAAATCTTATTACTTTAAGCTCTTTGAATCCAATCGGAAAACAAATTTAGATTTATTTATTAAATTCAGTCAAAGAACTGTATATCGAGAATATTCATAAAAATTTCTGTATGTATCTATATTCGTTATTTTTTTGTTTGATTTTGAGAGTCAATGCTGTGTGACAGTTGAATGCAAAAGTACAAAAGTCGTTAATTTGTTTATTGGATTGCGCAATGTATACAGTTTTGGGTGTGTGCAAAATGCAGTCGAAATTGACCAAATAATAACAGTGTAACAACAAAGGCGAGAACGAACGTGTCACCATCAACGAGACAAAGCAGGAGACCATTCTTTCCCCTTCCCAGCCAGGGGCTGTGTAATGTATGTTTTACCCACCCGAAAGTTAAATTTCGAAATCATTGAAGTGAAAACTTAGACAAGGCTTTTAATTTGTAATTGTTATTGCTTACAATACGCAGTAAGATATTTAAAAACAAATTGGACTTCGTATACAGAAACATAAGCAAATGATTAAATTAAGAATTGCGTTTAATAAAAAACTACCTGTGTGTTTTTTTTTTTAGCATATTTCCAACTGGGTACTTTCTCGGTATTTACTAGACTTTGTGTATTCGTACTATGTTTTCTATATAGTACATAGTACATGTGTATTTGTGTAAATGCAAAAAGCGCAAACTCGAGCACAATAAAGAGGGAACCAACCCAAAAAAGCCGCCTTTACTTTTGAATGGTAGCAAACGTAAACCGTTCACGTGCCCAACAAGTAAGTTCCGACGCAATAAAAGGAACACTCCGACGGCATAAGCTACTTAGTATATGTACCTTACTAGTAAGTACATTATCAATACTATTTCCATCACATCTTAATCTTGATATAATAATTATAAAAGTGCTCGTTTTTCGATTGCAACTTCTTCGAAATTTAAAGCATTCTAATTTTACGCTAATCCGAATTGTAGTTTTTATTTAATTAAATTTAAAGTCGCACGGGAAATGACATTAATGTTTTTCTTTATAAAAATGGATATAAAAGTGAATTCATACTTGTTTTAAAATTAATATAGAAACAAGTTAGTCGAGATTTCCCGACTAGCAGATACCCTAAACCCTGAACAAAATTGATAAATTGTGACTAAATTTCAATCTTCGATATCTCTACTGTTTCTTAAGCGATTTCGATGAAATTTAACACAGATTTTCATTATTTTGTATTAAGTTTCTAAAATTAAATTTCACATTATCCAAATGCAAGCTTTTATTGTTATCGAAAATCGGAACCAAACTGAACCAAAAAATGTTTTCAAAAAGCTGTACAAATTTTATAAAAATCTACCGAGTGGTTTTCGAGTATCAGTGATAACAGTAACGGAAACATAGTTTTGAAAAACAGAAATAACTCTTAAAAATTTTCTTCTAAAATTTCTGTCAAGTTTAAGTTTAAAGCTTATTTAATGATGCTATGTTTTTACTTTTATTAAATAAAATAATTTACTGGAAAAAAAATAATAATTTCAAATTGTAATTTTTTCATTTCTCTGACTACACCTCAAGATTAAATGATTTAATATCGTCTTTAAACATGCAAACATTTAAAATTGTTGTCTGCTGTGAAATTGAGTGAAAAGTAATATGGAAATCTTTTAAAAGACTATTTTTTAAAAATGACCCAAACTAGTATGTTTGTCAAAAAGGATGAGGCAAGTTTCAGACATCGATTTCGATTCTCTTTTCTTATTTACAACGTTTAAACACGTTTATTAGGGTAACAAATCATATCACTGTCGCTGTGAGAATAAATTCTTTTTTTCTTGTTGACAAATTAAATTTTGTAACTCAATTACAAGTACTTCAAATCGACAGATGTTGGCACAGAAGCAGCACCATTCAGATGTAACCAGATACCTGCGAATTATTTGATTGAGCTAGTTATGTTTGCTCAAAGTGGGTGAAACCCAAATGCAACAAGAGAGAGAGAGAGAGAAAGACTTCTCTTTCCACTTCTCTAAAATTGACATTAAAATTGTTCGCACTTAAAAGCACACTTAACACTTGCTTGCTAATAAAGTCATTTTCAGCATACGAATTTAAAATTTAAAAAAATTAATGTCATTATGTTAGAGTTGAAGTTTTTTTTTATTAAAGCAGAAATGAAAAAATAATTAAGATATTTGTTGATATCAAACACAACATAAAGAAACATTAATGCGTGCAAATTGTTTGAAAATCACCTCTCCCCAAGGATTTGATTTTCACAACGAGCTTAACTTATATATATATATATATATATGTTTAGTATATAAGGGTAGCTAGCTTTCTTGCTCATTTGTTTTGACCAAAAGAAAAAAAGTCGTGAACAACGACGGGAAATTGTTAAACGGTATTTTAACATAGGAAAGCAAGAGGATTGGGACTGGGACGGGGACTGGGACTGGGACGGCTAATCCCAGGACACACGCACACAACAGGAAGCAACCACAAAATTTATTTATTTCAAGAGCAACAGCAGCCATGCAAGGATAACAACAACAATAAGGCGTAAAAGCGCGTCGTAAATAAGGGAGAAAGGAGTGAAGAGATGTTGCAAAATTTCATCTACTAAACATCGTCTTAGTTTTTCTAAGCTTCATAGCTTGTTTCGGATTTTTAATTTGAACAAGTAATCGAAGTTTTTCATAGCTACCTGTGATGTGATCCAAGTACTTAGCTACTAAGTAGCACAATATAATCCGTTTATATAGAATAATAATAGAGGCCGTGGGGAATTGAAGCCACAGAAGCCCTCTAAGCTCCATATTAATAAAGCTGGTTTCGGCCAAGTTTCAAACCAATTCATTCTCCACCCCGTCCATGGTACAGTCATCCCTTGCTTACAGTTCATGGTAATAAGGCAATAAGTCTATGTTGACGTTGACTGGCCTTTAAATGCTTTCAATAACACACATAGAGTTTAAATAATTGGGGTATTCAGTAGCTATGCTATGTGCGTAAAGTACTAAGTTGTTATAAGTATGTGCTATTGAGTGGTTGCCAGACTATGTATGAAAACTGCTGTTTTCGAGATTATTGATCTAATGAAAACACAAACCAAATTGTTTTTCAGTTTTATGAACTTTTGTATTTTAGTTGCTTAATAAAAAACAGCTGACTTATCACAATTACGACAATAACGACAGTGTGTTATATATAACTCTTTACGCACATAGCATAGCTACTGAATGCCCTAAATGTCATTTTTATTTGTTGTTGGCTGTTCTCTTTCTCTCTATCGCTCTCTTACAGCTGGCAATGTGTGTCTATTGGATTAATTATTTTTGAAAACAGAAACTTATATAGGATAAGGATCATCGTATTGTGTTTTTGTTGATTGTGGCAAATTGATTGGTATGCGGAGTCCTCTCTCCACACACACACACACACAAACCATCGACCATCATTGATACGCCCCTGAGATGACTTTTCAAAATTTAAGCGTTTTAAAAAGTCTTGGTATTGTCGTACTATCGAAATTTTCAATCTATTTTAGTTTAAGTATCGTATTTGATTCCCCACCACAATTGAAATGTGTGAAAAGGCGAAACTGTAATCGCTTAAAATCTTTGAGTCAGCATGCCCTTTTACCTTCACCTTTGCAGGTGTGCAGCATTTGGTTGCACATCATTAAAGAAAAAAAAAAAACAATGGAGAATACCAGCTGAATACAGGTAGTTGATGGGCGTGGCTTGATCTTTGAATAAAGTGTAGAATCGGCTGGCAAATTTGTGATATCTTAAAAAGATTTCGATCTATTTCGGAAACAAACACCTGAGAATTTATTGATTTACAGCTCGAGGTGTCGATTCTCTAGCTTTAAAGGTGTCAAACAAATTTGCTTTCAACCAAAAATGAGATTACCAATCTCTTCCCTATAAAAATAATTATCGAATCGACTTAAAATTTGTGTCCGATGTTGTTAAATTTAATAAAATAAAAGCCCACGTAACTCCAATTGAGAGATTATTAATTTCTTAATCATTTTTAGGATAGCGGACAATTTTAAACATTGGACTTTTCTCCTCTTTAATGGAGATGAATGTTAAATAACTATTTTTTTGGACGTTAGGAAATGAGCTCAACAATTTATGCAGTAGTTTTAAGAAACCTACAGCTCGGTACTTCCGTCTGGTCCCGGGGAAAATAACGGGATAAATACCCTGTAGGTAGGTCACAAAGTAATAAACTCTCCGTGATGCAATCAGAGATATAGTATGATACGGGGAAAGGTAAAGCAACTTGATTATCATATGAAAACTGTATATTCTTAAAAAAAAAAGAAATCAGCAAATAAATCGACAATAGCCTGATCCGAGTAGGACGTCTTTTTTTCAAAAGATAAGATAGATTTTCGATTTATAAGGGCTGTTTGGGTATGTTCCCTATATATATAAGTAGTTGCCTTTTGCTTTTGCACAGTGATATTATTCGAATCTCTCTTAACTCGTAAATCTTTTTTGGAAATTAATGGATAACATCATACTATAATAAAATAATATAGCAATTTTTAAAGACCTTGGCAACAGGCTTCTTATTGGGAACGATCCTAACTTAACCCTTCGTTTACCGCATGGGTCCAGCCAGCCCATTTCATTTTCAACTTAAATTTTAACATACTTTCGATTGGGCAAATCGACTGAAATATTTTGTCTTTTCCTAAATATTTGTTTTCTTCGAATTGCAAAAAGAAATTCCAGGATTCATGTCATTCAAGGATAGATATAATGATTTGAAAACTTCTATACTTCGGTTTGCCACATGGGTCTGCCCAGACCCCTATACATTTTGTATGGAATAGCAAATCATGCATTGTTTTTTTTTTTATTGATACTAAGTTTATTCAAAATGTCAAATATCAGTTCTTAGCATTGTGATAGCTTGAACTTGAATTTGGATGGAGAAATTTCATTTTGTGGTACCTGCATGAATTTGTACACGGTGAGACTCCTTTTCGATATATTGCTCGGCGCCCGTTCACTTACCAGGATGCAACCGTGCACGGCCAATTTGATATTTTCGATATTTGCGAGTTTTACAACAGTTATACATATATATTTATAATGACTGATGAATTGGAATTATTTATTATACGCGATCGCGTGATGAAAAGTTTGAGTGCAAACTTCGAATTGAGATTGGCAACGGGTTTACAGAATGACATCCAAATGAATCCTGAAGAGGATATTGATGTATTCGATGAAGACGATGGTGATATTGCGTCAGATATAGAAACGGAAATGGTGATTGAACCAAACGAAATTTAGGAAAGCGACGCATAAATTACAGAAGAAGAAACGGGAATTCAGCATGCAACTGTCTCTGATCTTTTTTTGTCAGCATAGATGGCACAAAGTGGAACAAAAATTGCTCAATGTTTCGATCCGGTGTGCCAGCAACATTCCAAAGTTAAATATTTTTGATTTAAGTGTAATAGCGACACTAAATAATATAATATATTAATTATATTTCAAAAGAATTTAATTTGTAAGCAGTACTTAGGTCTAAATAATAAAAACTCGAAATAAGGCCTACCTGCATTTTTTTCTACCCTTATTTTTCTTACTTGTATTAGTTTTTACTTCATTAAAACAAAGTCAGAGAGCGTTGGTATAAAAATGTGAAGCCCTATGGCCAGACCCATGTGGTAAACGGAAGGTTAACGAAACATGCGGTAAACGGAGGGTTAAAGACAAGGAGGTGGGGCTCCAGGGACACCCAAAAAAAAACTAGCCAACATTCCTTAGCAAACTTAATCTCGATACTAGATCATTCCATTACACTAAATTCTGGGCGAGGACATCGCAGAAGCCAATCTGTTGCTCAGTCGAAAACCTCTCGACGTAATGAAGGGATATTTCAAGAGGTCTGCCAAAAGAATACTACCTTTCCGATTTAACTTTAGCATATGAACTGTAGAAAACTTTCTCTTTACGACGAATAAAAGAGAGAGAATAAAAATTTGATCTTCACAAAAATGATCTGAGGGACAAATAAGATACACAATTTTGTTCAAATCGTTTAAGAATTATGTGATCGATGTAAAAAAAAATATAATTTGCTTAGGTGCCTCGAGAACTTTGCCCTCCTTAAAAGGCAGCTAAGGAAATTAAACTTTATAAGGGTATATTTATGGTATTTATAGATGGTTGAAAGATTATTGGATTTAAAATGAAATTTAATGCAAAATCACACCGGCTTTTGAAAGGAACACAAACACCTTGGTCAGTTAAGTGGTTAAAACAAATAACAACAATGTTGTGTCTTGGGTTTTTCTGAAAATTTGTGTGTTTTTATGCGAAAATCTGTCAAATTTGCTCGAAAATAGACAATAGACAATAGGGCTCAGCCAAGTGGATCAGTTCTTTAATCGCATTCTTAATCGCATTGGATGAGACTAATATTTATATTTATTTGGTCGTTTTTCAACATTTTCTTTCAGCATACACTCAAGAAAAGGCAATGAGTCGACAAGATTAAAAATTTTTTGGAAAAAGAGGCATCTCTCTTTTTCAGCTTTGTTCTACTTTACTGCTAACATTATAGTCTATATATAATATTGTTTAAATAATATTCAATAATGAATATTTCATTATTGTTAATTTTTTGTAGAAACTTCGCCAATATAAATTCTATGTTGTAGTATTTAAATTCCTAAAAGCTCAATAAGGGCTTAAGAAAAAAACTTGAGACTTGGTTTTTGTTTTTTGTGGCACATTTTAACATAATCTTGATATAATGAGACCTAAGGTCGAGATTTCCCGACTAGGAGTTATCCTGAACGCTAAAATTAAGGTGACTTAACTTCAATCTTTAAAATCTCTGGTGTTTTTCAAGCGATTTCGATGAAGTTTTCAGATTTGTTTTAGTTTTTAAGATTTTATTATTATCGATCACATGTGTGTATCGAAAACGGAAAGAGTTATTTTTAACCGCGATCATTCATACAAACGGACATGGCTTTATCGACTCGGCTGATCAAGAATATATATACTTTATGGGGTCGGAGATGCTTCCTTCTGCCTGTTACTTTTGCTCGAAAACCATTATACTCAAAATTAAACTCACTTCAAAATCACAAATGTATATTAAAATAGATCAACATTTTTACTAATTTATTTTTGAATGCGGTTTAATTTTTATTTTTAAATTTTTTTGTTGATGCCTACATAAAATAAATGTTGGTAAATGCCCAACATATATTGACGCAAAACATTCTTGCTTGAAACACTCTGATACCGAAGGTAGAAAGGTATATTCATTTATTAATTTTGTTGTCGACTTAATCTGTACTCAAAAAAACTGTGGTTTTGATAACAGAAAGCCAGCGACCGACCCGTTCAGTTAATTTGTCTATAACTATGATTTTCGCCTGTAGCTGTTGAAGTTAATTGATGAAAAAAAATGCTCAAATACTCGAAGATGTTTTCGTTGCTTTAAAACGTTTTCAATAATGAAATACAATACATACATGAGTCTGAGGTCTGAGGAAAAAGGAATGAGTAGGAAAGGGAATCTTAACAAAGCCTTCAAGGGGTAGGGTCGCTTAGGTACTTACATGTATGCTATCAGGGAGTGCGTACTTTGCATGCGTTTGATTGGTTACACAAACGTTGGGACCAGCCCTTGAATTGTGTGAGCACCAATCAAATTCAAGCAGGCGGAGCATTTGCCAGATACAGCTGTTACCTACCCTGAACGAGAACTTCCATCCATTTTGCAACAGCAATTTTTCGCTTACTCACCCAGACCCAGTTCAAACTCAGTGTCGACCACACGCACGATTCGACGCTTGTTGCAAGTTATATTTGAAATAGCTCGCGGATGGTTGCAACCTACATAGTTTTCAATCGATCGATAAAAATCGCGTCTAAGGTACTACACAATAAAGTGGTGCTTTAATCGGATTTTAATATGTGACTAACTGAATAAACACGAAAGTCGCAAAACTGTGACTGTCACAAAGACAAGAAAATATTTAAATGATCAATTGCATAATATATGACTTTGTTATATTTAAGCTCATTCAAGAAAAAGAAAAAGTATTGTATTTAATTATTTAAACATCAACTTAAACGGAACAAAGTCCAAAGAGAGACCAAACGAAGTTCGATTTACGGTGAATAAACCAATTGTGTAAATATAATGTATAGAAATGTGCAATAAGGCTTTAAAACAGGGTTGCATAGAAGTGAACAACACTGAAAAAAAATTAATTGCGTTGTTAAACATTTCGCTGACAGTAATAAACCGATACGAAATTATTTAACTGTACTCTTGCTGAGAAGACAATAACAAAATCACATTGGGATTAGTGTCGCTGAACTCGACGGCCGACGCTAATGAAGATAAGAAAGGAAATACGCAAAAATTGTTCCTGTAATTGTAGAAATACAAAAACAAATGAGAAGCTAGTGTAATGGTTCTGAGTTTTTTTTTTGAATATTTCGTTACATTTTGCGTTTAATTAGTTTCGGAAAAAGTCGACATTTCTTTTTTTCAGATCAACTTTTTTGCTAGAACAAGTGAGAACTTTCTTTAAGATATATTTTGACTCGAAATTTTCAGTGTCAAAATCCAAATTTTTTACATTTTACACTTAATGTTATGTCCAGCCAAATCCTTCACCGGCTTGTAATTTTGTAACTTTAAAACTTAACGACCATATTCACACCCATTCCCGTAACAAAAACAAAAAACCTTCAAGCGGAAACACCTAACCAACAAATTAAATTTGTCGGTATGAGCAAAACCCAGTTTTTGAGGTAATTTCCAATGCAATCTACTCTTAAATAGGTAATTGGCAAATTTTGGTTGAAGTGTTTTACCCCGATTCCACTATATTTTATATTTATATTGATTTGCAGCCCTGTGGTGTAAATTTCCAGAAATATATTTAGGGTATTCAGCAGCTAGGAGAGATATTCTTTTAAACATTTTAAAAACGTAATATTTTAAAAGTTTGGGAAACAAATTTGAATCCTTTCACATGGAAAATACAAATAACCTTATTTTTCGATATTTGTAAAAGACACACACATAAAATACTAGTTTTGAAAGTCCTTATGATGCATTTAAATGTAGAGCGGATGCAGGAACAAAGTATGTATTAGAAGAAAAAAATCAGCAGCATTTATTGATAAAAATTACATAAAGTCTATCAATTGCTTGCATTTATTGATTATTGTTTCATGTAAATTTGTAAATAATTACTGTACAAACTAGTTCCCATCGAGAAAAGAAAATATGAATTGAACATTTGTTGGGTCATTTGAATATTTATGATACTTGCTTGAGTTTGCTTCGCGAACAACTTAAAAAAGACGCAATGCATGCTGTTAATAGTATGTGAAGTGTGTTTTTTTAATATCAAGCGTGAAAAAACGAGAAACACGGCAACCACTTGGCAAGTGACATCAAGTGGAGCACTCATTAACATAAATACCGAAGATCATAAACAAACGATCATGGCTTTGTGTGTAGACCTCACATTGTGTCCCGCCCCAAGTTCAGTTTGTGACTTGCGGTCATCATTAACCAGTTTTTTATATAAACAGAAAATGATTGAATATCGAATATCGATATCGATCTCGATTTGTAATGAAAATGACAAACATTATAACGATTTTCATGCTCTATAGTTAAGTTATCTGAAGCCATGAATCGGATGTGAAGCAAACAAAACAAGTATCATGTCTTGAAATTGTGAACAAAACAAGAACCATGTCTTCGAAGTACTTCCAAGCACAGCAAGAACGAAAACAAATATGGAAGACATTCGAACTGGAACAAATTGTGCAGCGAAGATCGGAGAATGAGTGACGATCACGCAAAATAACTGTAAATGCTAAGACACTGCCCAATTAACCAAGCGTTGCGATTCCGCTCCGTTTTCGTTCCGTCAACCCGTAAAATCTATCCGTTTCCGGCACCGAATGCGGTCCGTGCACTGTATGGCAGCTGAGAAATCGACATGCCGAAAACGTTACGCTTTGTAGTAACGAAATCGGAAAATGCAAATGGAACGTAATCGTAACACTTAACGAAAGAATTAACGACAGAAAGCGGACCGCCTTGTCGCAAAGACCGCGCACGCTTGATGCGCGCCGTTATCGTTACCATGTGCATGTGTGGAAACGCGCATTGCAAAAGTCACGCATTCATACCGCTACTCCGTTATGAAAATGAAAAACGAACACAAAATTTTGAATTTTTTTATTTTTAATTTTATAACAAAAAAAATAAATCTACACATTAGTTTATCAAAATGTTAGTTTTTGTTTGCGCTTCTTCCGCCTTACGCTTGCGGCGTATTTTATCGCGCATGTAGTAAAAGAATTTTTGCGATGCCGCTTCAAATATGGAGTCGTCCATGTATTAAAAACAAATTTTGCTAAACCAAACTCTGACTTACTTCTTAAAGCCAATGCTGTACTGAGGCTGCGCACACACATTTTGGTTTCGGTTCCCTTCCAAGTCATGGTCAACGCTGCGACTTCGGACAAAATCCGTCCCCAGTTTTCCCGCACGAACTTTAATTTTCCTTTAAAAAATTTTATAAGTAAAGTTATATAGCGAAAAAATTTTTAACCTTTGCTTGCTTCTGTTCTTGTTTAAAGTGATTGCGTTGCAGCGCCACTGTGCCGGCACTTTATATCTGTCTCTGTCGCTCTCTCGACAAACAAACGTGCAAGTAGTCACAAAACAAAAACAAAAAAATCAGCGTAACTGTTTCAGCTATCTCCGTAATTTTGTTTCAATCACTCAACACAACTAATTATTATATTTATTGCATTTATCAATGAAAATTTTGTATCACTTATACTTACATTTTCCATCACCAGCACAACAACAGCACAAATCAGTTCTCAAGTATACTTGGCACGTGGCAGACAGCAAATAAAACGAAAATCTTCGTACAACGGCTTTGCTTATGCATACACAAACGCTGTACACTTCGTATTTTTTTTTACCGTTAGAACGAAAAAAGTGTTCGTTCAGTTAGAGCAGTGCGTCGGCAGCAAAAGAAATATCAGATTTCGTGCATTTAAAACAGTATGAAAACGGTATTCTCTCATGCCGTAAATTCGGAAGCACCGTTTTGGCGGAATGTCCGCTTTTTGGTTTACTGGGTGTATACACTGCTTTGCATATGTGTATTAGTAAATGTCTTTAGAGTCATAAGCATTCATAAAATGCTCGTTCCCGTTTGCTTGTTTTCGCTCGTTTAACGAAGCCAAGTTTTTGTTTCGTTTAACAGTCTTGATGTCTTGTAAATGCATAAATGCAGGGCTCTAATCAATGAGCAGAAATTACGGGGGGGAGGGGCAAGACCACAACAAACTAAACTACTACTAAAACTACTGATTTCAAAAAGTTGTTAAATACAAAAAGGATATATTTAAGAATAGGACGCACAAGAGAAGTTTATATTTAGGATCTTCGAGTTCCTTTGACTAGCGCTTAATGAATCCTAGGGTAACAATAAAAATCTTGAATTTGGAAAACTGGTTGAGAAATTTCAAAAATATTTGTGATGATGATAGGACTTTTGCACAACCCACATTTCATAGTTTCATTTATTCAAACTAATGAAAAGTTAATTAGTAATATTAGAAAATGATTTTGATAAATATTTTTTATAGTAGGAAATGTTGTTTGTTTTTTTCAGCTCCTTATTAGAATGTTGGGTATTTATTAAAGTGGAAAAAACGACACCTGATGGCAAATACGAACTTGACGGAGTCGCGCCATTCAACCCCCATCCCACAGCAGCAACCACATTTTGTGACCGACATCTATCCGGGAAGTCCGGGAGTAACGGTACCGAAGCAGGCTCAAGTCAACAGCATGTCCTTGGAGCAGTACCGACTGCAACTCTACAATTACGCACTCAACATTGAACGCCTGCGATGTCCGCCATATGCATCTAACGTATCCGGCAATAGTTCCACGGCGCTACCGACATGGCTGCATCCGGCATACGGCTCGCATTGTGCAGGTGGCGGAGGAGGGCAACGATTGGCTATTTCGCTGTTTCCGCCCTCGCAGCGCATCTTCCAGCCCGAGGAGCCGAAACCTCAACACAGCTACATTGGACTGATTGCGATGGCGATTCTCAGTGCCAGTGAAATGAAGTTGGTGCTCTCGGACATTTATCAGTACATACTGGATAACTATCCCTACTTTCGGACACGTGGCCCCGGTTGGCGCAATTCCATCAGGCATAATCTCTCGCTGAACGACTGCTTCATCAAATCGGGCCGCAGTGCGAATGGCAAGGGACATTATTGGGCCATACATCCGGCGAACATGGATGACTTTCGCAAGGGTGACTTTCGACGGCGGAAAGCGCAGCGCAAGGTGCGCAAGCACATGGGTCTCTCCGTGGACGACACCAGCGCCGATTCACCGAGTCCGCCTCCAATGGACTTGACGACACCGCCGCCGTTGCCGCCGCCCCCTTCCGCCGCCCCCCTAAGCTATCCCTACCATCATCATCATCACTATTTTGGTCAGTTTTTTGGTCGAAGTCCCGCCCTGTCGCAGTATGCGGCTTCAGCCACCGCTCTCTCCCAAAGACAGCAGCAGATATTCATCCAGAAACCGGCGGAGGAAAGCAATTTACACGCTGCATTGGACCCAAGCTATCAACATCAAGCTCATCATCAGCGTGAGCACATTTCGTATATTAACTCGACGACGACGACGACGATTGCGAATCTGTATTCGCAGACGCGTAAACGTCAGTTTGATGTCGCTTCGCTGCTGGCGCCCGATGTCCAAATTGTCGACATCGTTGAGGATGAGGAGGGCTCTGAAACGCAGACGCAAACGCAGCATACGGTTATCACAAAGGTGCAAGTGAAAAAGCAACAAATGATTCATCATCGCGAATTAGTTGTGGAGCAACACAATTCCAATCTAATTGATGCCGATCCGGATGCCGATATTGACGTGGATGGTGACGATGAGAATGAACCTATTGCTAATAGTGAGGTCAGCCCAATTCCTCAGGACAATAATTCGTACCTTAGCGATGCGAGGCGATCCTCATTTGAAGATCACGAGCCACAGAATTTATCAGTTTCCGTTTCGGTTTCTCCGCCCTTGAGCAGTAACTCAAATTCTTTGGAAGAATGTCCTCGAAGTGAAACCTCACCATCATTGGCAACAGGCTCAGAGGGGCTCAATCCGACTTTGCCGTTAGCCATCTCATTGGATCCACAATTATTAAGCAGATACTATGGCACTTATATGGCGGCTGCAGCCCGTCGAGCCAGCCTCGAGGCATCCAGAGCCCAATCAAAGACTATGATTACACCGCCGCCTATCGAATTGTTACCTAATATGTAAATCGTGTAAACCCTATCAACAAAAATACCCACCCGTTTATTGTATGGATATGGATAAGACTATCTCACACTCTTCTCAAATTGAGTATGTGAACATCTTAATGTTTAGAATGTGCATTTAATAATAAGTACAGAATAAATGTAAAAAAAACCGTGTAAAAACTTCGTGTCATGAAATGTTAAACAATTTGAATTCTTAGTTACATAACCTTTTCAAGTCCAAAGTACACGAAAATTAAAGGTGGGTATCCAGAAAAGCGAAAAAAAAAATGTTCACCGCAGCAGGAATTTTTATACCCCTAACCCATAAAATGGGTAAAAGGGGTATAATGGTTTTGTGCAAAAGTATGTAACAGGCAGAAGGAAGCATCTCCGACCCCATAAAGTATATATATTCTTGATCAGCATCAACAGCCGAGTCGATATAGCCATGTCCGTCTGTCCGTCCGTCCGTCTGTCCGTCCGTCTGTATGAACGCGTCGATCTCAGAGACTACAAGAGCTAGAGACTTCCGATTTTGAATATAAGTTGTCATATACCATGAGCGGAACAAGTTTGTTTCAAATTATCGATAACTATTCTGGTTTCCGATATACACATGGAATCGATAGCAAAAAAATCTCGAATTTGGAAAATGTAGAAATGGGGATGAAATAATGGGAAACGATAGAACTTTTCTGAAAATTTCACCGAAATCGGTTTAGGTCACAGATGCATACAGACAATGACTGTACGCGTTAAATATAGGGTTCGGGGTATCTCCTAGTCGGGAAATCTCGACTAGAGCCTTCTTACTTGTTTTTTTAATTTGGTTTTGCGTGCGTATTTTCTGGTATCCAGCAACATAGCAAAAAAAAATAATAATCAACTGTTTATCGATAGTATCGATTTAATACGGTGTGTAAACACTGCCGCTGAGCGCAGGAAATACCAAATAAGTAAGTAATATAGCGATGATAGGTAACTTTGGCTTTGGAGAAAACCAAATTGCCTAACTCCCGAGAAACAAAGTTATACCGCAGTTAACTAACTGTAAGCTAAACTGGACATTGAGAAATTGGGCCTAAGTCATATAAATTATAGTTAGTTAGTTATGAGTGCTCTACCAAATTATTCAATAGCGCAAAGTTCATATAAGGTTAAAGATTGAAGATTGAAGCAAAAGTCTTAAATTGCCAAATTCAAGTTTTGCGACAAGAACAAGAGAAATGAAGTGCGGCAACAACTAATTATGTCTTCCGCATTGCACACTTTGTAATCAAAACAAAAACGTAAACAATAATGGCCGCTTTCATTCTACTGGTACTTTTCGATGCACCAGTATGCTGGGGAAATCGACGAAAGAACTGAACGAATGTCTGCTCCGACCACGCAGAATGTTATTTAACATAGTGCATTTCCAGTCTTATAACATTATTGGTTTATGTTATTAGTCTATGTGTTAACAGAACCTTAACATGAACCATTCCCATTACCTATCTTTATGTTAATTAGTCTATGCAAAAATCGCGACAAAAGTTTGTCCACTAAATATTAAAAACAAAAGCGTAAAGTGAAGCGTTAAAAAGACAATGTAATGAATGTTTAGCTAAAAAATTCATATTTCTATTACTCAATTATTCAATCTAATGTTCTGAGAGGGTGAGGGTGTTATTAACAGGGAGATCAGTAAACAATGTAAAAGATGTGCAAATAAATAAAACATTGCACTTACCAACAGCAACAATACATAAGCAGTTACATACATATATCCACATTCCCTCTTTTCTATATCCTTCTAGCACTAAGCACTTTCACAAAAACAAAAAGAAAAAAAAAACAAGTAAAAACGTTGCAGTCGGACGCAACCGACTGCGTAATACTTTGATACCAGTAAAAGAACGGATTGTAAGGAGTATGCTTGCAGAGGAGTGGGACTGGTGGTAAACATCGCCATCTATCATGTTACCAAATTTTATGACTTTACCTCAAAAACTGTGGAAGATGACTTAACTTCCAAATTTAAAAGGTGGGCGGAAGGTGTGGGCGTGGCATCCAAATTTTTTTATGCAGTTTGTTGGAAAACTTCACTACCTATCTTGACACAAAATTTGGTGGCTCTAGCTCAAAACATGTGAAAACTATAGACGTTTCCAATTTCAAGGAGAAGGGGGATGGGGGCGGAATCAGGGGGCGTGGCATCCAAAATTTTGATGCATATTTTTGGGGAACGTCAATATCTATCTTGACACAAAATTTGGTGGCTCTAGCCCAAAAAATGTGAAAACTTTGGCGTTTCAAATTTGAAGGATCAGGCAGGATGGGGGCGGAAGGAGTGGGCGTGGCATCCAAAATTCTGATGTAGTTTTTTGAGGAATTTGGTAACTCTAGCTGTAAGAATGTGAGAAATATTTGGTTTTATCGGTTTTCAGTTATCGAATTTATCGATTTCCCAGCCTCCTAGTGGGATCTGTAGACTCTATAGACAAACATAATTGCAAAGTTGCAAGAGTCTAGCTTTAAGGGTGTCGAAAAAAGTTGCGTTCATACGGACGGACACCATGACGGACATTGCACAAAACCAATATACTATGAGACCTTCGGTGTCAAAGTATAAAAACACTCACACACACAACAATAAACAAGTAAGAAGGCTCTAGTCGAGATTTCCCGACTAGGAGATACCCCGAACCCTGTACATAACGCGTACAGTCATTGTCTGTGTACATCTGTGACTAAACTTCAATCTTCGATGTCTCTGGTGTTTCTCAACCGATTTCGATGAAATTTTTGCAGATTTTCATTATTGTGAATCAAGTTTCTAAAACGTGTTTCAGATTTTCGATATTCGATATTTTTATGTTATCGATCACATGTGTATATCGGAAACGGAAATAGTTATCGAAAATCGGAAACAAACTTGTACCATTAAGTAGGTATACATAGAGGAGTCAAACGCAAGAAATCCAATAGCCTAATTGGTCCAATTTGCGGAGGAGCCACCCGCATTCGGCTGCTGAAAGCAGCGAGCCGTACGCAATTTTTGACTCGATACAAATTGCTGGCACTCCGTCTGTACCGAGACAAGCGCCGGCGCATGAATGACTTGCTCTTTTTTAGCTACGCAAATGGTCTGCAAAATTTGCGTTCGGCTCGCTGCTTTCAGCAGCCGAATGCTGGTGGCTCCTCCACAACGCATTTTTTCGGCAGTTGGGAAAACGCGATTTGACTCCTCTACGTATACCTACTTAATGCTTGTACTGCCTAGGACTTAGATGCGCCTATGTGCAAAATATGAAGTATCTAGCTCTTATAGTCTCTGAGATCTACGCGTTCATACATACAGACGGACGGACAGACGGACATGGCTACATCGACTCGGCTGTTGATGCTGATCAAGAATATATATACTTTATAGGGTCGGAGATGCTTCCTTCTGCCTGTTACATACTTTTGCACAAAACCATTATACCCCTTTTACCCATTTCATGGGTTCGGGGTATAAAAAAAAAAAACTAAAAGAATTATATGTGCATTATTAATGCATTTTATTTAAAATATCTAAAACGATCTGCTCTCATTTGAGTGTGGCGCAGCCCGCCTAAAACTACAACAACAACAACACACATGCATATGCAAAAGCGCCGTTATCCTCGCTCTTCTTTGTTCACCAGCAGGAAAAGCAACAACAAATTGACGCGCACTATGCAGTTTGTATTTGCTCAGTAAGCACTATAATAAACGATTTCACGGCGATTCTATTTTGTTACGAACGCACTAAATTAACACAATTTAACTTTTATTACAACGCGTACACGATTTAATTGTACTAAAAGGCGGACGATTCGGCGCCAAAGATCTGAATGCTCGCAAAGTTCTTAGTTCACTGATTTAATGGAAGGAGTGTGTCACTAATTGGAACTTCTGAACTTGTGGGAGTGAACGATCTCTCTCAATAAGAGCAGGATAATCGGTTTCTATACATATCCGTTCATTTGCATGCAAGTGTATGTGTATGTGTATATGTGGACTGCAGCAGCAGTGTTGCCATTTTAGCTATTTTATAGCTAGACCTAGCTATTTTGAAACTGCAAAAGCTATAACATTTAATGAAAAGCTATTAGATCGAGTTCTAGCTATTTTAAGAAGTGACCCGGCTACTTTTGGCTTTTCCAAAAGAAGTGGGATGTTTTGCTATAATTGTACATTGTCAAGCTTTTTATACTTTGATACCGAAGGTCTCATAGTATATTGGTTTTGTGCAATGTCCGTCATGGTGTCCGTCCGTCCGTCTGTCCGTCCGTCCGTATGAACGCAACTTTTTTCGACACCCGTAAAGCTAGAGACTTGAAACTTTGCAATTATGTTTATCTATAGACGGTACAGATAAAGTGTTAAGATTGGGTTGCCACGCCCACTAGGAGGCTGGGAAATCGATAAATTCGATAACTGAAAACCGATAAAACCAAATATTTCTCACATTCTTACAGCTAGAGTTACCACGCAGATAGCTAGTCATGTCCCTGAAAAAACTGCATAAAAATTTTGGATTCCACGCCCACTCCTTCCGCCCCCATCATCCCTGCTCCTTGAAATTGGAAACGCCTATTGTTCTCACATTTTTTGGGCTAGAGCCACCAAATTTTGTGTGAAGATAGATATTGACGTTCCCAAAAAAAATGCATCAAAATTTTGGATGTCACGCTCCCTGATTCCGCCCCCATCCCCCCTTCTACTTGAAATTGGAAACGCCTATATTTTTCACATTTTTCGAGCTAGAGTCACCGAATTTGGTTGGATGATATATGGTGACATCTACAAAAGATCTGCATCAAAAATTAGGATGCCACGCCCACCTCTGCCGCCCACCATTTTAAATCGGAAATTTCGATATCTCTTACAGTTTGTAAGCTAGAGCCCGTAAATTCGGTAGAAAGATAGAAGGCAACATATACCAAAAATCTGCATCAAAATTTTGGATGCCACGCCCACCCAAGCCACCCGTCTTTAACAGTTTTTGAGCTAGAGCAACCAAACTTGGCTGGAAGATAGATAGTGACAGTTAAAAACATTTGATTCCTTTTACATTTTGAAGTTAAGTTATCTTTCACAGCTTTTGAGCAAAAGCCACCAAATTTGGTAACATGATAGCTGGCGATGTTTAACTCATGGCCCACTCCCTTCGCCCCTGCATTCCCCCTTATCAACCGTTCATTTACTGGTATCAAAGTATTCCGCAGTCGGTTGCGTCCGACTGCAACGTTTTTACTTGTTTTTTTTTTTTTGTGTTTATTTTATTAATTAAGTAACTTAAATTATTAAATAAACAAAATATTAATTATGTTTAGCTTACACTCCATTTCAAACGAGCTCTCTAGTGTTTAGATTTAGTATTTAACTCACTTTTTGGTGGGCAATATATATTATAATTTTATGTTTAGGTATGTAACGAAAAATTTTACAAAAAAACATTATATAGGTATTTATGTTAGGATTGTCAAGCTACTACCTAAAAATGATTTCGAAACCAGAAAAATACAAAATACAAATTCAGTTGTGGACGTCGTCAATATTGGCGAACTTTCGCTATTACTACAATAAAATGATTTTAAATAAGAAATACATATTCTTAATATAGTTTAATTAGATTCTTTTTTTTTTTTTTTTTTTAGCTATTTCTAGGAATTTTTCTTAACCAATATGCGTAGCTATTTCAGCCCACAACTGAAAAGGCAAACATTTTTGTTGGTTTTCCATTGCGCCGCTGTTATTGACATTGCTTTTGTTTGCTAACAAATAATGAATTATAACAAGTAAGAAGGCTCTAGTCGAGATTTCCCGACTAGGAGATACCCCGAACCCTATACTTAACGCGTACAGTCATATTCTGTACGCATCTGTGACCTAAACTTCAATCTTCGATATCTCTGGTGTTTCTCAAGCGATTTCAATAAAATTTTCAGAAAAGTTATATCGTTATCCATTATTTCAACCCCCATTTTTACATTTTCCAAATTCGAGATTTTTTGTAATCGATCTCATGTGTATATCGGAAACTAGAATAGTTATCGATCATTTAAAACAAACTTGATCCGCTCATGGTATAGGAGAACTTATATTCAAAATCTGAAGTCTCTAGCTCTTGTAGTCTCTGAGATCGACGCGTTCATACAGACGGACGGACGGACAGACGGACATGGCTATATCGACTCGGCTGTTGATGCTGATCAAGAATATATATACTTTATAGGGTCGGAGATGCTTCCTTCTGCCTGTTACATACTTTTGCACAAAACCATTATACCCCTTTTACCCATTTTATGGGTTAGGGGTATAAAAACAGCAACAATGTTTTTGCACTCCTATTCTCAATAAGCTTTATTTTATGCTTTAAAAATACACCTGTTTTACTTCCACGGCATAACGGATTATCCAGCTTCCGACTGAGAGCGATCGGTTACTCCACAAGCTCACAAGTTCACTAGTTCCAATTGATTCAGTCCTTCCAAGATCAGTGAGCTGAGAACTTTGCGCGCGCTTGCGTCGTTCGCTGCTAATCGTCCGCCTTTTAAATAAAATTAAATACGCGTTATGAAAAAAGTTAAATAGTGTTCATTTAGTTAGTTAAACATACGCGAAGTGTTCGTAACTAAAAACAATCGCCGTGAAATCGTTTTTTATAGTGTTTTTCTGTGTAAATGCATGCGGCGTCACTTTCTTGTTGCTTTTGCTGCTGGTGAACAAAGAAGAAGAGCGAGGATAACGGCGCTTTTGCATATGTGTGTGTGTAGTTTTAAGCGGGCTGCGCCACACCCAAATGAGCGGAGTTCGTTTTAGTTATTTTAATTAAAATGCATTAATAATGCACATATAATTCTTTTAGTTTTTTTTTTTTATTATAATAAAAGGCGACGAGCTAGGCTTAGAATGATTTATTTCGGGACTCAGCGTCCGTATTTATAGCAAAAGTTTACATATGTTCTTATGGCTAGGTAAGGTTAACAAGAGTGTGAAGAGTTACTTATCTAATTGTAATGTTTATCTAATGTAACGGTTAATAGTGTTAGGCTGTCTTGTTCTGTTGCATTTGATCATTAGTGAGTGCAAGCTCAAGTGAGTGCAAGCTCAGCTTGAGCTTGAAAGCTTAAAGCTCCTAACTGCACTTGCCATATGTTGCTGTTTATGTTTGAAAGCATAAAGCTTTGGCACAGTCGGCCTATGTTAATTTGCTTATGTTCAATTGTAATATGTTATGTATTTATGCTACACCTCCTTTCTTTTCGAAAAAAAAAATTTAATTTTATAATTATATTTTTTTTTCTTTTTCATTGGTTAGGCAGAACTTTAATTCTATCTAAGTGTACAGTTTGTTTTTTATTTTTCTTATCTATTACGGTTACATTATTCTTAAGTTCTAAATTAATTATTCTACATTTTCCTGTATATTTGTTTTCTAATTTGTGTGCTGTATCATTTCTTATTAAAATTTCTTGACCTATTTTGAGTTCTGGGTTCTTTGCTTGTTTATTTTTTATACCCCGAACCCATGAAATGGGTAAAAGGGGTATAATGTGTAATGTGCACATATAAGCAAAACTTAAAAAAAGAAAGAAAAATAATAAGTCATATTAAAACATAACAAAGGCACAAAACCATTCTTTGAATTAAGTAGTTGCGCGCCTCAGATAATTAAGCCAATTTTCAAACCACCATCGATCAATGCAAAGTGCAACGCAGACGTCAGCTGACAGCTGAGCTGCAATTAGAGGTGAAGGTGGCAGCCCAGCTTCCGTCGTTCTCTTGCATTTTTGGCAGCCGAGACGATAGGACGAGGTGGCGATATTGAACAAAATTTTATAAAAAATAAGGAACGCGTGTTATTTTAAAATCAGGAAAAATATTTGCAATCCGGTTACTGATCAACAGGGAATAGTGCTATATAGGAAACTATATGCTACAAGGTGAATATTTTTGAGATTTGGTAATAAATGTGAATCTTTGCTAATGCACATGCACTCGATTCACCTAGGTTGGAATTTGTATGGACAATCTCATTTGGTCCAGTAGCTCCAATTGCGGGATCATCACCAACCAAGATAAAGAGACGCAGCTGATCGCGTAAGCCGGCTCTTTACTCATCTTTATGCTTGGAGTTGTCGAAATCAGTCTCTTCGCCAGAGCGCTGGCAAATGGAGCGGCTACTATGTAGTACGCCGAGTCTCACAGTGTCTCAAAGAAACTCGTCACGAATCGTCAGCGAGCGAGAGAAAAAGTTAAAAGTCTCCCAAAACCAACAACGTTAATAAAAAAATTGAACATCGAAATAGTGCCAGCTAAGTCCCAAGTGCAGAAAAAAATAACAAATAGGAAAAGAAAAACTAAACAAGTAAAAACGTTGCAGTCGGACGCAACCGACTGCGGAATACTTTGATACCAGTAAAAGAACGGTTTATATGGGGGAATGCAGGGGCGAAGGGAGTGGGCCGGGTGGTAAACATCGCCAACTATCATGTTACCAAATTTGGTGACTTTAGCTCAAAAACTGTGGAAGATAACTTAACTCCCAAATTTAAAAGGTGGGCGGCAGAGGTAGGCGTGGCATCCAAATTTTTGAATCAAATGTTTTTAGCTGTCACTATCTATCTGCCTACCAAGTTTGGTGGCTCTAGCTCAAAAACTGTTAAAGATATAGCCGATTCCGATTTTATAAGGCGGGTGGCTTAGGTGGGCGTGGCATCCAAAATTTTGATGCAGGTCTTTGGTAGATGCTGCCTTCTATCTTTCTACCCAATTTACGGTCTCTAGCTTAAAAACTATAAAAGATATCGAAATTTCCGATTTTAAATGGTGGGCGGCAGAGGTGGGCGTGGCATCCTAATTTTTAATGCAGATCTTTTGTAGATGTCACCATATATCTTCCTACCAAATTCGGTGACTCTAGCTCGAAAAATGTGAAAACTATAGGCGTTTCCAATTTCAAGTAGAAGGGGGGATAAGGGCGGAATCAGGGGGCGTGGCATCCAAAATTTTGATTAATTTTTTTGGGGAACGTCAATATCTATCTTGACACAAAATTTGGTGGCTCTAACCCAAAAATTGTGAAAACTATGGTCGTTTCCAATTTCACGGAGAAGGGGGGATCTGGCGGAATCAGGGGGCGTGGCATCCAAAATTTTGATGCATTTTTTTGGGGAACGTCGGTATCTATCTTGACACAAAATTTGGTGGCTCTAACCCAAAAAATGTAAAAACTATGGGCGTTTCCAATTTCACGGAGAAGGGGGGATGGGGCGGAATCAGGGGGCGTGGCATCCAAAATTTTCATGCATTTTTTTGGGGAACGTCAATATCTATCTTGACACCAAATTTGCTGGCTCTTGCCCAAAAAATGTGAAAACTATGGGCGTTTCCAATTTCACGGAGAAGGGGGATGGGGCGGAATCAGGGGGCGGGGCATCCAACATTTTGATGCATTTTTTTGGGGAACGTTAATATCTATCTTGACACAAAATTTGGTGGCTCTAGCCCAAAAATGTGAAAACTATGGGCGTTTCCAATTTTAAGGAGCAGGGATGATGGGGGCGGAAGGAGTGGGCGTGGCATCCAAAATTTTGATGCAGTTTTTTCAGGAACATGACTAGCTATCTGCGTGCAAAATTTGGTAACTCTAGCTGTAAGAATGTGACAAATATTAGGTTTTATCGGTTTTCTGTTATCGAATATATCGATTTCCCAGCCTCCTAGTAGGCGTGGCACCCCAATCTTGACACTTTATCTGTCTCGCCTATAGACAAACATATTTGCAAAGTTTCAAGTCTCTAGCTTTACGGGTGTCGAAAAAAGTTGCGTTCATACGGACAGACAGACAGACGGACAGACGGACAGACGGACAGACACCATGACGGACATTGCACAAAACCAATATACTATGAGACCTTCGGTATCAAAGTATAAAAACTACATATATCTATATGGAACAATTACAACGATAAAATATGATTATAAAACATATTATTGCTAAAATACCATTTATAGTATATAAATATTAAACAAAGTTAAAATCGATTATCACATGTGCGGGAATACAAGAAAAAAAAAAAAAGAATAAGCAGCTGTAACATAGACAAAACAAAAATTGGTAATACATAAGTACAGGTGTGTGTGGTGCAAACGATACAAATTAACATAACAACATAACAATAACATGTTATGATATGATAGACAAATTCAAATACACGTATTAAAACCCTTAATTATTATAGATACATATATTAAAACCTATAAATATGCTTAAATACACATAATAAAACAACAAAAGATACAAATACATATATAACAAGCGTAACCTGCGATCGTCGTGAAGGCCTTCAACGGGGAGTAATCCAGGGTGAGTGCTAAGAAAATAAAAAATAAAAACAATATATAAAACAAGTAAAAACGTTGCAGGCGGACGCAACCGACTGCGGAATACTTTGATACCAGTAAAAGAACGGTTGATAAGGGGGAATGCAGTGGCCCATGGAGTGGCCCATGTGGTAAATATCGCCAGCTATCATGTTACCAAATTTGGTGACTTTAGCTCAAAAACTGTGGAAGATAACTTAACTCCCAAATTTAAAAGGTGGGCGGCAGAGGTAGGCGTGGCATCCAAATTTTTGAATCAAATGTTTTTAGCTGTCACTATCTATCTGCCTACCAAGTTTGGTGGCTCTAGCTCAAAAACTGTTAAAGATATAGCCGATTCCGATTTTATAAGGCGGGTGGCTTAGGTGGGCGTGGCATCCAAAATTTTGATGCAGGTCTTTGGTAGATGCTGCCTTCTATCTTTCTACCCAATTTACGGGCTCTAGCTTAGAAACTGTAAGAGATATCGAAATTTCCGATTTTAAATGGTGGGCGGCAGAGGTGGGCGTGGTATCCTTATTTTTGATGCAGATCTCTTGTAGATGTCACCATATATCTTCCTACCAAATTCGGTGACACTAGCTTGAAAAATGTGAAAACTATAGGCGTTTTCAATTTCAAGTATAAGGGGGGATGGGGGCGGAATCAGGGGGCGTGGCATCCAAAATTTTGATGCATTTTTTGGGGAACGTCAATATCTATCTTCACACAAAATTTGGTGGCTCTAGCCCAAAAAATGTAAAAACTATAGGCGTTTCCAATTTCTTGGTGAAGGGGGGATGGGGGCGGAATCAGGGGCGTGGCACCCAAGTTTTGATGGGGAACGCCAGTACCTATCTTGACACAAAATTTGGTGGCTCTTGCCCAAAAAATGTGAAAACAATAGGCGTTTCCAATTTCAGGGAGAAGGGGGGATGGGGGCGGAATCAAGGGGCGTGGCATCCAAATTTTGATGCATTTTTTTGGGGAACGTCAATATTTATCTTGACACAAAATTTGGTGGCTCTAGCCCAAAAAATGTGAAAACTATGGGCGTTTCCAATTTCACGGAGAAGGGGGGACGGGGGCGGAATCAGGGGGCGTGGAATCCAAAATTTTGATGCATTTTTTTGGGGAACGTTAATATCTATGTTGACACAAAATTTGGTGGCTCTTGCCCAGAAAATGTGAAAACTATAGGCGTTTCCAATTTCAAGGAGCAGGGATGAGGGGGGCGGAAGGAGTGGGCGTGGCATCCAAAATTTTGATGCAGTTTTTTCAGGGACATGACTAGCTATCTGCGTGCAAAATTTGGTAACTCTAGCTGTAAGAATGTGACAAATATTAGGTTTTATCGGTTTTCTGTTATCGAATTTATCGATTTCCCAGCCTCCTAGTAGGCGTGGCACCCCAATCTTGACACTTTATCTGTCTCGCCTATAGACAAACATATTTGCAAAGTTTCAAGTCTCTAGCTTTACGGGTGTCGAAAAAAGTTGCGTTCATACGGACAGACGGACAGACACCATGACGGACATTGCACAAAACCAATATACTATGAGACCTTCGGTATCAAAGTATAAAAAAAAAACATAATTCAAGAAAACCGTCCGATCGTAAATACCCGACCTGTAAACTTATAGGGTATTATCCGTTGCTCGTACCGAGGCTGGTCCATGCCGACCTACCGCTGTACGATGTTCTTATCTTAGTCGGCGGATCGTTTGCGAATTTCGTTTTTGCATATTTTGTTTTGATTATTGCTGTTCCGCCTTACGCGATGCAAATATCACTCTTATAACTAATAACTAAATTTTGAAGTTAGTGCCTTTTGCTTATCGGTTCTTAGTATATTTATCATTTGTTGTCATTATTAAAATTTTCTTTCAGCAAGTGCTAATGTAATTGTGTGTATCGAAATGTATCAAAAAAATAAAGACCACGCACAGTACTAAAAAAATAAAAACAAACAAAATACACTGGTGGCCACATGAATAGGTGCATGTATTAAAAATATATATATATATACGGGAAATAGAAATGTTGAATTGAATTGAGAATACAGTCAATTTACTAGTAAAACCAAAAGATAATAATAATAAATTCCCATGCGGTAAATTAAGAATTCAGTATTTTATGGTCCTGCCTGTTATGATCGATTTTTGCGCTAGCGTTAGTGTTAATGACAAATAAAATTTTAATCGCATAAGAATGGAAAAAGAAAAAATGTTAAAAGTATAGAATGCAATGAATAAGTAAATAATTTTGGAATAATAACATGAATAGTAATAAGTAAGATTTTAGCAAACATAACTAAAGTAAATAGTTTTAAATTGGTATGCTCCGTTTGAAAAGTTACCACCATGATAAAAAGTTTGAAATATAATATTCTGTTTGGATGAATTTGAATTTGAAAACCATGATTGTGTAATTATTGTGATTTTTCCGGAGGCATGAGGACTTAAGGCAATTGTGTAACTTTAATATGGGGTCTTTGCACAACAACTTTCGTTAAAGACCATGGTAGGGTGGGTACAGAATCGGTGGGTCGAATAAAATCTCAGACCACACCGCGATTATTGGCATTAAAATGGTTGGACCTACTAACCTGTTTTGTGTAAAATGATAGATTACCGCCTATGCGTCGGAACGCGTCCGTAGGTATGGATTGGTTTGTTTCATGGAGTATTGGCTCTAAAAGAATTTAGTTTCAGGAGGGACTCTATAATAAAACCTTTTGTAACACCGAACAGTAGCAGCAGCAAAAACCCCCCCATCCCGGAAGAGCTAGTATGTAATGGGTCCCGCTCCGCTGTTTTGCTACTGATCGCTAGAGCGGTTAGAGGATGTATCGGGAACAATAATTGCATCCTCCCAGAGTTCGTTTGGGTTTAATGCTATGAAGTTTTTTGTGACGCCCAACGTGCGGTTCGTAAAGAGTTGTTACATAGTTTTTGGCGCTCAGAACGTGGGGCTCGTTAGACGTAGTTGCACTTGACATAGCTGTACGTAGATATTTACATAGACATTGTTGTGGTATATATCAGCTGAGTACTTAGGTCAAGGAATTCAGGTGTAATCAAGTTAAGCGAGGCCTACAAAATGAATTTGTGAAGGAAATGAAAAAGTTTTAGTTGTGTACTTGAAAGCTGTATCTAGGAATTTGTTTATTTAGCGTGTGTTGAATAATAGCAACCAGAGAAAACTTTCATTTACCAAGTTAGAATTAATAAACTAATTATGCAGTGGCAAGAATGAATAAAAGAAAGTTGAGTTTATTCGTCAATGCGTTATGGTGATCGTAACCATCACAATTCATTTTCAGTTAGCTCGTTTAGTTTCGAATGATATTTAGTTGAGTTTTAAAGACGTTGTTCGTCAGGGTTAAGACTTAATATTCCCCACTGGAATTCGAGTGATTGAGTGTTTGATTATTGCGACCGTGGAAAAGTATATAAGTTAAGACTTTGCGTTACTACAACTGAAAAGATAAAATTTGGATTTCATTCATATAGAATTTCGGAAAGGTGTGGATAAGAGAATGGATAGTTTTGGTACTTGCTTTTGCTGGAATACCCAAAGTATGCGCGTGTGTACTTGGGTCCGTTAAAGTCAGGTTAACTTATTGTACATCTTAAGTCAACATCGGAAGTCCAAAAGTAATTACAATAGCCCAGTTTAATAAATAGTCCTAAGTTTTGATGCCATAGATAAATTGCCCTGTTGAATAAAGTCCCCAGTAAATGCCAAACGGAAAATGTAGTAAGGAAATGATAAATAATTTTTTTATAATGCCAGTAGAACGTAGTGGTGGAAATATAAATACTTCTGCCAATCCAGAGGAAAATGTGGACAAAAATGTTTGTGTAGTTTGTGGTGAAGTTATGGCTGATACGCAAATATGTGCGGTAACAAAGTGTCAGCATATCTTTCACAAACAATGTATTGAAGCACGGATTGATTTGGATAAGACTTATCCAACCTGTTTTGCGTTAATACATCCGAGAGATTTTAAAATTGTGGTGGGAAATTGTTCTCCTAGCCAAGAAGCCAGAAAAAGATCAGACGGTCAGCCAGTTCATAGGACGCGAGCGGTGGCTAGGAAATTACAATTAAGTGGAGATAGACAAACCCAAGCGCAAGCAGGTTTGCCTGATCAAGCGCATAGCATGGCGCCGGATAAAATACCAGTAGGAGATAGTCATGGCAGCCAAGCGAAACAAAATAAGAATCCAGACACAGTCACTCAACGACGTGGTAGACCCAGGCGACAGGCCAGACGGGAAGCCAGGCAACAGGATAATCCTGAGGCACAAGTCGATTTAGGAGCACATGTCAGAGAAACTGTGGAGCGTGTATTGTCCTCTCTTAATATATCGAGTAAACAATCGCCAGTCCAAGCCCAAGTTTCGTCGATCATTCCTGAATCTCGTTCTATGTCACAAAGTTTTAGATCACAGCCAATGACTAATTTTAGTGCTATAAAAGTCGCGGATATAGTTCAAAAATGGGGTGTTAAATTCGATGGTACTCCAGACGGCTTAGCGGTGGAAGAATTTTTGTACAGAGTCAAAGCTTTGACCAGAGAACACCTTAATAATGATATCGAGATAGTGAGCCGAAATGTTCATCAGCTTTTGGTAGGAAAAGCCAGCTATTGGTTTTGGAGGTACCACAAGCGAGTGGAAAATTTTACTTGGTCCCAGTTCTGTGATGCGTTAAGGTCCCAATATAAAGATAGTCGTTCTGCTAACGAGTGTCGCGAACAAATACGGGCACGGAAGCAGAAACCAGGAGAGTCATTTGACGCTTTCTATGAAGCTATTTGTAAGCTTATAGATAGGCTGTCAATTCAATTCGATGAGCAAGAATTGGTAGAGCTAGTGCAAGCTAACCTGTTAGCCGACATTAAAGATAGATTGTTGTTTGAGGAAGTTCAGTCTATTGGACAATTAAGACATTTGGTTCAAAAGCGAGAGAATTTCGTTAAAGACCTCAATCGCGCACGACCGACCAATGTCAAACCCAGAGAAACAGCTCCCTATCGTGTTTATGCCGTAGATGAAGAGCTCAGCGATGACCAAAGCAAAAACGAGTCAGAGGATTCAATAGCAGCAGTTCAACGCATTGCATCAGTTAACATGAAATGTTGGAATTGCGATGCCTTAGGTCACATGTGGCAAGATTGTTTGGCGGACAGGCGTGTCTTTTGTTACGGATGTGGAGATCCACAAGTATACAAGCCCAACTGTCTGAAATGCAAGAGCAAGGCGGAAAACCGGCAGGGAGGGGCATCCAACAAACCAAGGATGACCCCCAACTAAATGAAAAGTTATCACAGGGTGTTCAGAATCTAAACGATGAACCCGATGTCGTAGAAAATGCTAGTTCAATTATCACATTGAAGTGCCCTGTCGCGGAAAATAGTTGTTTTAAAAATATAAATAGATTTAGACCTTATGAAGAAATTGTTATGTTATAAGGAAAAAAATATTTGAAGAGAATTCTCCGATCCGAAGAAACACGGTTCGAATACGCAAATATTTTACTGAAGTTAGAAAGAAGCAACAAAATATAATTGCGACAATTATACAAGATAAGTTAGATAGACGTAGCTATGCTAAGGTCTCGTTTTTAAATTTTACTGAATGGGGTTTGCTTGATTCAGGTGCAAACATAAGTTGCATTGGAGCAGAGTTAGCTCAAATGGATTATAGTTCGTATTCGCTGTTTAATCGGATTACCTCTCAGGTTAAAACTGCTGGTGCTCAGGTCCATAAGGTGATAGGTATACTTAGAGTAAAGATAAAATATAACGAAACGGAAAACGATATCGAATTGCATGTTATACCGTCTATCGCACAAAAATTAATCTTAGGTATTGATTTTTGGCAAATTTTTCAATTAGCACCTAGTATCATCAGTTCTATTGAAGTTAACAAAGACGTGGATTGTTTGGAGGATCAATATCCTTTAACGGAAGTTCAAAGCAGACAATTGGACAGCGTTAAGGAACTGTTTCCTAATTTTGAAAAACAAGGTTTGGGAAGGACAGCTTTGATCAAACATCATATCGAAATAGGCAACGCCACTCCTGTGAAACAGAGACATTACCCTGTCAGCCCAGCCATAGAGAACTTGGTGTTCGCGGAAATTGACAGAATGTTAAAGTTAGGAGTGATTGAACCTTCTCAGAGCGCTTGGAGCTCACCAATTCGATTGGTGGCCAAGCCAAATAAAGTGCGCTTATGTTTGGATGCAAGAAAATTAAATATTGCTACCAAAAAGGATGCTTATCCTTTGCAGAGCATAGATGGCATTTTCGCTCGTCTTCCAAAAGCCAATATTATTTCCAAATTGGATTTAAAGGATGCTTACTGGCAGATTGAGTTAACGGATGAAGCAAAACCATTGACGGCGTTCACAGTGCCGGGCAGACCGTTGTATCAATTTAAGGTCATGCCTTTTGGCTTATGTAATGCGCCTTCGACGATGTGCCGCCTAATGGACGATCTGATTCCCCCAGATTTGCGTCACTGTGTATTTGGATACTTAGACGATTTTCCGTCGCATTTAAATGTCCTTATCCGAATTGCGGATCAGTTCCGAAAAGCTAATATGACGTTAAACATCAGTAAAAGTAAATTTTGTGTCAAGAAAGTTAACTATTTGGGATATGTAATAGGTAGTGGAGGCATTGCGACCGATCCGGCTAAAGTTGAATGTGTCAGAAATTGGCCACCACCACGCAACATCAAACAGCTTCGAGGCTTTTTAGGTGTATGCGGATGGTATCGCCGGTTTATTAAAAACTTTGCCGAAGTCACATTTCCCATCACCGAGGTTCTTTCGACAAAGAAATGTTTCAAATGGTCAGCCGAAGCTCAAGAAACAATGGAAAAAATTAAAATACTTTTAACGACATCTCCTGTGCTTCAGAATCCTGACTTCACTCGCAAGATCTATTTGCATTGTGACGCCAGTGATTATGGAATCGGGTCAGTGTTAGTACAGCTATCTGAGGAAGGGGAAGAACGACCAGTGGCTTTTATGTCAAAAAAATTGAGTAAAGCGCAAAGAAATTACAGCGTAACAGAACGCGAATGTTTGGCTGTAATATTGTCTATTGAAAAATTCCGCTGCTACTTGGAGTTTCAGGAATTTGAAGTAATTACGGATCATTCCAGCCTTGTATGGCTCATGAGACAGCAAAACGTTTCCGGACGGTTAGCTCGGTGGATTTTTCGTTTACAAGCTTACAAGTTTTCAATTTCCCATCGAAAAGGCAAGGATCACATTGTACCTGACGCTTTGTCACGATTGGCGGAAAACGAGATCGATAGTATCGAGGTATATGGACTTAAAGAGAAGGGTTGAAGCCAACGTAGATAAATTTCCGGACTTAAGAGTGCATGGGAAGTATGTTTACATACGAACGGAGCATGCATCGGGAAATGACGCCCAAGAAGCAGATAGTTGGAAACTATGGGTACCACAAGGACATAGAGTCGTTGCTATTAGCCAAGCGCATGACAGTATCGTGTCTGCGCATGGAGGAATGCAGAAAACGATTGAACGCTTGAGAAGAAATTTGTATTGGCCAGGTTTATCAAAACAAGTTCGAGACTTTGTACGTTTATGTGACATTTGTAAAGAAACAAAATCACCAAACATGACACTCCGTCCACCTATGGGTGAACAAAGTGTATCTCTGAGACCATTTCAAAGGTTGTATGTTGACCTACTTGGTCCATATCCTCGTAGTAAGAAGGGTCACATGGGGTTATTAATTGTGTTAGATCATTTCAGTAGATACCATTGGCTCTGTTCATTAAAGAAATTTTCTACTTCGGCTATAAATACATTCTTAAGTGAGCGTATCTTTGCTGAGTTTGGAGTGCCAGAGTTGATAGTCAGTGATAACGGCTCTCAATTTAAATCAAACGAATTTGAGGCCATGTTGACTAAATACGGCATTCGTCATATGTATACCGCCGTGTATTCACCTCGGAGTAATGCAGCGGAAAGGGTGAATCGTTCGTTGTTAGCAGCTGTTAGGGCGTATCTTCAAACAGATCAGACTGATTGGGATAAACACTTGACTAGTATTTCGTCAGCGTTGCGCTCAGCCGTACATCAATCTATTGGCTGTTCGCCCTATAAGGCTTTGTTTGGCTTTAATATGATTAACCACGGCTCGGACTATCATTTGTGTAAGAAGTTGTCTCTGTTAGAGGAATCGCCTCGAATAGAAAGAAATGATGATCTTTTGTTGCTCAGAGAGGTGATAAAAGAAAATAGTCGACAAGCGTATGAGAGAAATGCTACACAGTATAATCTTAGAGCGAAACTCGTTTCCTATAAGGAAGGACAAGAAGTTTTTAAAAGGAATTTTCATTTAAGCAATTTTCAACAGAACTTTAATAAACAAGTAAAAACGTTGCAGTCGGACGCAACCGACTGCGGAATACTTTGATACCAGTAAAAGAACGGTTTATATGGGGGAATGCAGGGGCGAAGGGAGTGGGCCGGGTGGTAAACATCGCCAACTATCATGTTACCAAATTTGGTGACTTTAGCTCAAAAACTGTGGAAGATAACTTAACTCCCAAATTTAAAAGGTGGGCGGCAGAGGTAGGCGTGGCATCCAAATTTTTGAATCAAATGTTTTTAGCTGTCACTATCTATCTGCCTACCAAGTTTGGTGGCTCTAGCTCAAAAACTGTTAAAGATATAGCCGATTCCGATTTTATAAGGCGGGTGGCTTAGGTGGGCGTGGCATCCAAAATTTTGATGCAGGTCTTTGGTAGATGCTGCCTTCTATCTTTCTACCCAATTTACGGTCTCTAGCTTAAATACTATAAAAGATATCGAAATTTCCGATTTTAAATGGTGGGCGGCAGAGGTGGGCGTGGCATCCTAATTTTTAATGCAGATCTTTTGTAGATGTCACCATATATCTTCCTACCAAATTCGGTGACTCTAGCTCGAAAAATGTGAAAACTATAGGCGTTTCCAATTTCAAGTAGAAGGGGGGATAAGGGCGGAATCAGGGGGAGTGGCATCCAAAATTTTGATTAATTTTTTTGGGGAACGTCAATATCTATCTTGACACCAAATTTGCTGGCTCTTGCCCAAAAAATGTGAAAACTATGGGCGTTTCCAATTTCACGGAGAAGGGGGGATGGGGCGGAATCAGGGGGCGGGGCATCCAACATTTTGATGCATTTTTTTGGGGAACGTTAATATCTATCTTGACACAAAATTTGGTGGCTCTAGCCCAAAAATGTGAAAACTATGGGCGTTTCCAATTTTAAGGAGCAGGGATGATGGGGGCGGAAGGAGTGGGCGTGGCATCCAAAATTTTGATGCAGTTTTTTCAGGAACATGACTAGCTATCTGCGTGCAAAATTTGGTAACTCTAGCTGTAAGAATGTGACAAATATTAGGTTTTATCGGTTTTCTGTTATCGAATATATCGATTTCCCAGCCTCCTAGTAGGCGTGGCACCCCAATCTTGACACTTTATCTGTCTCGCCTATAGACAAACATATTTGCAAAGTTTCAAGTCTCTAGCTTTACGGGTGTCGAAAAAAGTTGCGTTCATACGGACAGACAGACAGACGGACAGACGGAGAGACACCATGACGGACATTGCACAAAACCAATATACTATGAGACCTTCGGTATCAAAGTATAATAACAAATAGGAAAAGAAAAACTAAAAAACTACATATATCTATATTGAACAATTACAACGATAAAATATGATTATAAAACATATTATTATATATATAATAAATATTATATTATAAAATACCATTTATAGTATATAAATATTAAACAAAGTTAAAATCGATTATCACATGTGCAGGAATACAAGAAAAAAAAAAAAAGAATAAGCAGCTGTAACATAGACAAAACAAAAATTGGTAATACATAAGTACAGGTGTGTGTGGTGCAAACGATACAAACTAACATAACAACATAACAATAACATGTTATGATATGATAGACAAATTCAAATACACGTATTAAAACCCTTAATTATTATAGATACATATATTAAAACCTATAAATATGCTTAAATACACATAATAAAACAACAAAAAGATACAAATACATATATAACAAGCGCAACCTGCGATCGTCGTGAAGGCCTTCAACGGGGAGTAATCCAGGGTGAGTGCTAAGAAAATAAAAAAAAAATAATATAAAAAAAAAAAAACACAATTCAAGAAAACCGTCCGATCGTAAATACCCGACCCGTAAACTTATAGGGTATTATCCGTTGCTCGTACCGAGGCTGGTCCATGCCGACCTACCGCTGTACGATGTTCTTATCTTAGTCGGCGGATCGTTTGCGAATTTCGTTTTTGCATATTTTGTTTTGATTATTGCTGTTCCGCCTTACGCGATGCAAATATCACTCTCATAACTAATAACTAAATTTTGTAGTTAGTGCCTTTTGCTTATCGGTTCTTAGTATATTTATCATTTGTTGTCATTATTAAAATTTTCTTTCAGCAAGTGCTAATGTAATTGTGTGTATCGAAATGTATTAAAAAAATAAAGACCACGCACAGTACTAAAAAAATAAAAACAAACAAAATACACTGGTGGCCACATGAATAGGTGCATGTATTAAAAATATATATATATATATATACGGGAAATAGTCAATTTAGAATACAGTCAATTTACTAGTAAAACCAAAAGATAATAATAATAAATTCCCATGCGGTAAATTAAGAATTCAGTATTTTATGGTCCTGCCTGTTATGATCGATTTTTGCGCTAGCGTTAGTGTTAATGACAAATAAAATTTTAATCGCATAAGAATGGAAAAAGAAAAAATGTTAAAAGTATAGAATGCAATGAATAAGTAAATAATTTTGGAATAATAACATGAATAGTAATAAGTAAGATTTTAGCAAACATAACTAAAGTAAATAGTTTTAAATTGGTATGCTCCGTTTGAAAAGTTACCACCATGATAAAAAGTTTGAAATATAATATTCTGTTTGGATGAATTTGAATTTGAAAACCATGATTGTGTAATTATTGTGATTTTTCCGGAGGCATGAGGACTTAAGGCAATTGTGTAACTTTAATATGGGGTCTTTGCACAACAACTTTCGACCATGGTAGGGTGGGTACAGAATCGGTGGGTCGAATAAAATCTCAGACCACACCGCGATTATTGGCATTAAAATGGTTGGACCTACTAACCTGTTTTGTGTAAAATGATAGATTACCGCCTATGCGTCGGAACGCGTCCGTAGGTATGGATTGGTTTGTTTCATGGAGTATCGGCTCTAAAAGAATTTAGTTTCAGGAGGGACTCTATAATAAAACCTTTTGTAACACCGAACAGTAGCAGCAGCAAAAACCCCCCCATCCCGGAAGAGCTAGTATGTAATGGGTCCCGCTCCGCTGTTTTGCTACTGATCGCTAGAGCGGTTAGAGGATGTATCGGGAACAATAATTGCATCCTCCCAGAGTTCGTTTGGGTTAAATGTTATGAAGTTTTTTGTGACGCCCAACGTGCGGTTCGTAAAGAGTTGTTACAAATGGTTTTGTGCAAAAGTATGTAACAGGCAGAAGGAAGCATCTCCGACCCTATAAAGTATATATATTCTTGATCAGCATCAACAGCCGAGTCGATATAGCCATGTCCGTCCGTCTCTCCGTCCGTCTGTATGTATGAACGCGTACATCTCAGAGACTATAAGAGCTAGAGACTTCAGATTTTGCACATAAGCTCATCTAAGTCCTAGGCAGTACAATTTTGTTTCCGATTTTCGATAACTATTTCCGTTCCCGATATACACATGTAATCGATTACAAAAATTTCTCGAATTTGGAAAATGTAAAAATGGAGGTTAAAATAATGGGTAACAATAGACTTTTCTGAAAATTTCATCGAAATCGGTTAAGAAACACCAGAGATATCGAAGAATGAAGTTTAGTCACAGATGCATACAGACAATGACTGTACGCGTTATGTACAGGGTTCGGGGTATCTCCTAGTCGGGAAATCTCGACTAGAGCCTTCTTACTTGTTTTATCTTGTTGTTTAAGTTTAAAAAGTTCTACTAATTGTTTTGCTCCATAGTTAGCTATTTGTATTTTGTATTTTAACTCTTTATTGTAATCTTCGATATTATATATTGGATCTATTATGCTAGTTGAGAATGCAAAATTTCTTGGTTGTTTCCCAAACACAAGTTCGAAGTGGCAGTAGCCATGGGCGGTTGATGGTGTTACGTTAAAACAGTATGTAAAGTATTGTATGTATTCGTCCCAATTGTCTTTTTGTATTGATATATATGATCTGATGTACTCGTTAAATGTTCTATGGCTTCTTTCTACTGTTCCAAGAGTTTGATGATGATGAGCAGTGAAGTTTTGTTTATTTATATCGCATAATTTACATAGTTCTGTTAGAAACGAGTTCATACAGTCTGTTCCCATGTCTGTTAGAATGGTATTCATTGGTCCGAAAGTTAGTATAAATTTTTCAAAAATTGCCCTTGCTACCGTTTTAGCATTTTTGTTTGGAATTGGAATCGACACTAGATATTTAGTTAAGTCACATATGATTGTGATTGCATACTCATAGCCATTTTCTGTTCTAGGCAGCGGTCCTATAGTGTCAATTATTGTGATGTCGAATGCTGTGGCGGGAGTTGGTGTTATGATTGTTGTATTTTTGGGGTGTTTAAGAACTTTCGCTAGTTGACATTGTTCGCATGTTTTTACGTAATCATTAATGTCTTTCGTCATGTTTTTCCAGTAAAACTCCCTTTTAATTTTTCCCATCATTCTAATAATGCCACTAAGGCCTCCCTCTATAGGGCTATCATGGTATCTTTTTAGGATATCGCGTATTTTTGGATCATTTCTATCCAAATGATTTACAGGGGGTATAGTTGCAACGCTGACTGTTTCTAAATGTTCATTGCCCTTATTTCTGAACTCTTTTGATTCTATTAATCTGAAAATTTTTTCATCTGTTCATTTTCAAGCCTTGGAAAGAATAAATCTAGATTTATTATTCCATTAATGATTATGTCGTCAATTCTAAATGTTTTTAGTCTTAATCTTCCTTGTTTTATTGAACATGTCTTTTTATTAAATGTAAGTAGTCGATACTTTTTTATTTCGAATGGGCTTACTGCTTCAAACACCCTTGGTATGTCCTCTTGTTCTCTATTCAGTTGTGTAGATTTGCTTACATTTTTCTTTGTTGCCGATCGCGTTGTAACTTTAAGTATATTATTATTATTATTAGCTATTTTTTTGATGTCCTTAAATTCTATTCGTGATAATGCGTCTGCTGCCGTATTTTCTCGTCCCCTGATGTGCTGTATTGTGAAATCGTATTCGTCGAATTCTAATCTTATTCTAAAAAGTTCCGAGGTAGGATTTTTTAACGAAAATAAGTAAACTAAAGGTTGATGGTGCGTCTGTATTAAGAATTTTTTCCCGTATATATATGGCTTAAAGTGTTTGATTGCCCAATGTATTGCAGTTAATTTTTGTTCGATTGTTGATTTGTTGCTTTCACCCGGTGTGAAAGTTTTAGAAGCATAAGCGATTGGTAATTGCTTGTCTCCGTATTTTTGGCTAAGGACTGCGCGCCAACCTATTTTACTTGCGTTCGTGGTAATACAAAATTATTTTCCAAAATCAGGGTATTGTAAAATCGTTGGGCTTAGTAGTTGCTTTTTTAAATATTCGAATGCGGTCTGGCAGTTGTTGTCCCAGTTAAAGGTTACGTTTTTTCGGGATAATCTATTAACGCACTGTGCTATTTTTGCAAAATTTGGAATAAATCTACGATAATAGTTACAAAACGCGATGAACCTTTTCGCTTCATCTCCGTTTTTGGGTATGGGGTAATCTTTAATTACTTCGAATTTGTTTTCGTCTGGTAGTATCCCCTTGTTTGTACAATTGTGGCCTAGAAAAGTTACCTCGTGTTTGAAGAAAGTGCATTTGTCAGGGTGCAGTTTTAAATTATATTTCTTGCATGTAGTAAAAACTTCTTTTAAATTATGTAACATGTGATTTTCTGAGCATCTTAATATTATATGGTCGTCCATGTAAAGGAATGCTTCGGATGGTGTTAAGCCTGCAAAGGCTAGAGACATCATACGTTGAAATGAGTTTGGCGCTACTTTCAGGCCATATGGTAACCTTTTGAATCTAAATGAACCTTTGTCGGTTGAAAATGACGTGATATCTCGTGAAGTTTCTTCTAACTCTACTTGGTGAAATCCTGACTTTAAAATCTAAACATGAAAAGAATTTTGCCCGTCCTAACTGGTCTAATATGTCATCCATTCTAGGCATAGACCAACTAAATAACAAGACTGGAAATAAGCACTGCTCTGTAATGTTAGCTAACATTCTGCGTGATGGGAGTGCCAACAGGGGAAAATTGAAATTATTCGTTCAGTTGTTTCGTCGATTCTCGGTGACAACCGGCGGCCATTATTGTTTTGATTTTGTTTTGATTGCAAAGTGTGCGATGTGCCGGACAAAGATGGTTTGTTGCCGCACTTCATTTCTCTTGTTGTTGTCGCAGAAATTGAGTTTTGCAATTTTAGACTTTTGCTTGAGTTTGGTTGCTGCTACCCTAGCAAGGAAGGGTAGTTTGACTTAATTGAAACTTTGCGTTATTAAATAGATAAACGCAATATACTTAATTATGATATTTTTAAAATGTGTTTTGGCCATAAGGAAGGGCACTTATAACTAATTAAATGTAGTTTATATATCTTGATGTGAAATTTAAAATAACATTTAAAAAACGTACTATGCTATCAAATACTTATCTTTCTATACTAATCTTATATTTGTGGTTTTATAGACAATAACTAATTATTGTGACATAGGGTATTTTAACTCTGTGCAGTTTTAAATGTCAGCAACTGCTACTTTAGCTGCCTTGTTGCGTTTTCTTATTCTTCTTGTTCAAATACACAATGTGTATTACACATGCATACACACAAACACGAGCCTGACCTAGGCTACGTTTCGGGCGTTTTCTTCGCCTACGTGTCCACAACATCATGCATACACACAAAGACGGGCCAGACTACGCTTTGAAAGTCAGCCGCCGTTTTTATTTTAAAATAAATAATTGTGTTTAATATTATAATATTTATATAAAACACGAATGAACTATATATATCAAAATAAAAATTCAAAAAAAGAGGAAAAAAAAGAGTTTGTTTAATTTGGCTGGGGGTTGAATTCGGATCATAAAAATACTTTACAAACAAGCATCTAGCCAACTGCGCCACGACCGCTCTTGCAGGTGGATGAATTGAGATTGGTCTTATTTTGTGTTCGATGTAATGTAACACAAAAGGAAATCAAATCAAAAACAAAAGTTTACGCGCGTTAGAATAAGTGCATAAAATAAACTAAAAAATTGCGCGCTTTTAATGAATTTTTGTTACTTTGGTGCTGACGATTGAAGCAATGAGTTCAAATCTAAAGCGATTTTACAAAAGTGCTATTAAAATCAGTTTTTATTAAAACTAAAACCCCACATATTATTTATTATTATTATTTTATTAACTTTAAATTGTTAAATCCATTTAAAAATGGAAAATAAGTGCAAACGAGTGCGTTTCAAGAAAAAAGATAAATATATATATTATAAAAAATATCTGAACCCGGTGTTGAACCCGGGGTCGAAGAAGTGCAGCCGTTAAAGCAAAACATTTAAAAACGTAAAAAATATTTGCTTTGCCGCCGGCAAATTATTCTTTCACTGAATACAAACTATAATTATATATTATATTATTATATTATAATACACAACTTAGGCCAATAAACATACTATTAATTTCATAGCGCAATTTATTTGATAATTCAATACATTTCATATACGCTGCTCATTCATTCTGTGTGCGTCCATACATATACACACATACATATACTCTGTGTCGTGTGTGCGCAGAGCAATACACAAACACGAACCAAAAATAAACAGCGAAGCCCAGTCAAAACAAAAACGGCAAGTTTCGTTAAAGGGGAAGTGGTTCTTCGGTCTTGCGTTTTTGTTTACAGGGCCTTAACATGAACAACTCTGGTTACCAATCTTGATGTTAATTGGTCTATGCATTCTAGGTAGAGGAAATTTATCTGCAACTAGTTGTTTGTTAATTTTTCTATAATCTACCACCAATCTCCACCTTTTTTCTGTGCTTCCCGGTAAGGATTTTTTTGGAACTAATAAAATTGGACTATTGTACTCAGATATAGATGGTTCAATAATATCATCATCGATCAATTTGTCCACTTGTTTATTAATATCTTCCTTTTGACTGTGTGGGATTCTATATTTTTTTATGTTTACTGGGCTTAAATCTTTTAGTCTCAGTTTTTGTTTGTAAAAGTTGTTTGTTGAAATTTGGTCAGTTTCTATTGCGAATATTTCGCTAATTTCTTCGCATAGTTCAGACAGTTCCTTTTCCATGAATTTTGGAAAGTTTTTCTTTAATTTCTTCATTATAAGTTCTTTGTTTCCCGTGTTTCTGGATGTGGTCTGTAGAGGAACTATTTCGTAATTTGACATATTTTCATGTATTAGGTTGAATTTTGTAATGTGGGTTTCCTTGGTATTAGTGTTGATTATTCGTACGTACGGGCAAAGTTTTGACAGGATGGTATTTGCTATGAAAACTCCAGGATTAAGTTCCTGGTTTGGTACGAATACATCTGCGTCTTTTTTTATTTGCACTTTTTCAATAGTTTCCGTTCGTGCTGGTATAATTAGTATTCTATTGGTATGTTGCGTATCAATGGGTATGTTAATAATATATTTTATGTTGTTTGGTTTTATTGTTAACCAGTTGTTCTGGTAATTAATCGTGCAATTGAATTTTTTAATGAAATCAAGCCCTATTATAACATCGCAAGGGACTGGAAAGTCGTATTGTTCTACCTGAAATGCGTGCTGTAATGGGTGGTTTTTAAATTCTAGTATTATTTGTCCTATAGTGTACAGTATGTCTTTCCTATGCCGTTAAGCCGTGTTTGTTTTTCCCTATTTATTCTTTTTACTTCTGGCACTGCGTTTAGTTTTATAATGGATACGTCTGCTCCTGTATCAATCAACTTAGTGTTATTATATTTGCCAAAATTAATACTTACGAAACTAGTTATATTAAGGCTAACGCTATATATGTTATGAATTATTGTTCTACGATCAGGGGACTTTCGTAGTTTTCCGGCTGTGTATTGTCGTTTGTAATTCTTACGTTGTTGTTGTTATTAAATCTATCACGTTCTCTGAGTCGCTGATCTGCTCTCGTTGAGATCGGTCGTGTCGCGCATAAAACGTACAGAACGTGTGTATCTATTGTGACAGTTCGTGTGCTAAAAATAGCAGTAACGGTAAATTTCGGACGCTGTCTCGTGCAGTGTCGGCAGCCAGACAATAACAACAACATAAGTCTGCATTCCATACTCGCATTCAAAACATTCAAAAGGTCGATCCCGTTACTTTTATCATAAGTGAAGACAAGCTTAACTGTAATTTTAAAATGGATAAGAACCTTTTTTCTAACTCTCAGCTTAATAATAAGCAGATTAATAAGCAGATTGATTATGAAAAAATGCACCAAGTAGCTGGGAAATCACCATTGGAGATCAGGACTGAGTTTTGTAATGCGCAACGCCTTTTATGCACTGATACTCAGAACATAAGCACAATAACCACAACACTAACATTTACTAGTGCTACTAGTAATTCCAATTCTATATACACCACGGCAACTGCGGCAACTGCCGTAATCAGCAGTGTGAGCCCCAGCGGAAGCACGGATAACCATGGAGTCTGCTTCACCCGAGGCTCCTCAGACATTGCTTCTTCAATACTTAATGGAGATGCGAAAAATGAGTCATTAGCTCTCAGTGGAGCTGCTACAAAATTGGTGGCAGCCCAAAAAAACTTGAAAAATAAAAGGAAAAAACCTTTAACTCCCAATGAAAGCTTCAAAAGGTCGAACAAAGAGTTGAAGCTGGACTCGCCCTCAGAATAAACTAGCTTGGCAAACTCTAGCAACAGGTTTGCCTTATTAGACACGGACATGGATGCAGCCATTTTGACGAAAGTTGAAGGCATACAGATGACGGTCTTGCTAGCTCTACTGATGTTGGTCAGCCGAATACTTCTAATAAAAGTACTGGTGTAAGTGGCACAGCCAACAACCCACAACATAACATATCTAATAATTCTAATAATCAGCTTAATGGTACCTCAAAGCCACCGCAAATAGTTATGAGCATTACTGACCTTAATGATCTCTTTGATCTCATTAAGGAGGTCACTAGTCTAGATAACGTGGCAGTCAAAGTCAACCAAGGTGAAACAGCCAGAATATTTCCCAAAGATAGTGATACTTATAGAGCTATTATTAATTATTTTGATGCTATCGGTATTGAGTTTCATACATATCAATTGAAGGAAGAGAAACCTTTCAGAATAGTAGTAAAAGGGCTTCACCATAGCACATTAAATAACGAAATTAATGCCAGTTTTAAGAAAAATGGCTTTGATGCACTTCAGATACACAACCCAAGATCAAGGACAAACAGAGATGAAAAACTCAATATATTCTTCATTAACATAAGGCCATGTGCAAAAATTAATGAAATATTCAACATCAAAACACTTTGCCGACAAAAAGTGAGAATAGAAAGGATGCGCAAATCATCTGAAATGGCCCAATGCATACGATGCCAGGAATACGGCCACACTGCCAAATACTGCCGTTGCCATCCCAATTGTGCTTGATGTTGCGAAGATCATTCTACCAAGCTATGCGCACGTCCCCAAGATGTCCAGCCTACCTGTGTGCACTGTGGAGGAAATCATATGGCAAGCTACAAAGGATGCCAGTGGTACCAGGAGTATCTTCAACGATCAAATGGCTCTTCAATTAAGCAACAACCTTATACGTTACCGTCTAGACAAATCAGGAGTAATAAAAAATCAAGCAGAACAGCAACAACCACAACAAGAACAGCAGCAGCAACAACCAATTCGACAGCACAACGCACCACAAATGTCTAACACTCCTAGAGTCAATACTGGACGCATATCCTATACCTCAATAGCAAGAAACGGCAACGCACCTGCCCAGCGCCGTCTACATAATCTTCAAGCGCAAATATCAAAAGAAAATATCATGCAACATCAACACCCAGTTGACATTCAGACACTATTGGATCAACAGCAACAGCAATTCCTGAAATGGCAACAAGAGCTGCAGCTACAGCAGCAGCAGCAATTCCTCTTGTGGCTTCAGGAGCAGCAACGAGAACAACAACAACAAAACAAGCAAAATAGTCAACGACTATAACGGCTAGAAAATATGGTTTCTGAAATGGCCAACATAATAAAGCAATGGACTGGGGATACATCGACTCACCAGCTCCAAAACAGCGCCTCAGCATCACAATGAATTCACTCAAGATCCTTATCTGGAATGTCAATGGCATTGCAGGAAAAGCCAGAGAAGTTGGTCTGTTCGCGCACAACAAAAACGTCGACATACTTCTCCTAAATGAGATCAGACTAAGCCAAGGGGAAACAGTAAAAATATACGGCTATACCTTCTATCCAGCTTACAAGCCATCACAACACTATCACGGCGTCGGAGGAGCAGCTGTGTTTGTGAGGAGTTCTCTCCGTCACTTCCCACAAAGATTTATTGAAACGCAAGCCATACAAATGTCTTCAATAAAAGTAGCCACAGGTTTGGGAGACATGGAATTTTGCGCCATATACTGTCCACCACGGAACAGAGTCGAAGAAAGGCAGTTCAGTGACATACTTGCTTCTTGCGGCCAAAGGTATCTGGTTGGTGGTGACTGGAATGCGCGACATTGGCTGTGGGGAGATACATACAATTCACCCAGGGGCCGCGAACTAGCCGAAGCCATTACAGCCAGAGGAGCTAATATTCTGGCAACAGGATCGCCAACCAGATACCCATATGTGTCCAGTCACACACCTACTTGCATCGATTTTGCATTATATCATGGGATACCGGCAACTCAAGTAAATATCTGTCAAAGCTGGGACTTAGACTCTGACCACGTAGCCCTTGTTGTTAACTTACAAACAGATGGTTTTAATATCAAGCCAAGCTCTAGGCTAATCACCAACCGTACTGACATAATGGCTTTCAGACAACATCTTGATTCCTCCATTCAATTAAATTCGACTCTGGACTCTGGAGAAGACATTGAGAATGCAGTAGATTTTCTAACTGATAATATATATAGAGCTGCTGCTGCCACTACGCCACCGAACGCTGGGTTACGTCCCTTTAGTTATGGCATTGTTCTTACGAGGGAGGCTAAAGAGCTTATCAAAACAAAGAGGTGCCTTCGAAGAAGAGCAATTCGTTCTCAAGATCCTTGGGACCGAATTCTGTGGAACCGAGGAGCGAAACAGCTACGTAACCTCCTAAGGGAGCTAAGAAATGATTTCTTCGAGCAAAAACTGGCTTCAATGGACTACACAATCGATGCGAACTACTCTTTATGGAAGTGTACAAAATCGCTTAAACGACAACCTTTTAGACAGGTTCCTGTCCGGAGTCCTGGTGGTGAACTTGCTAAAAACGAAGGCGAACAGGCTAATACTTTCGGATGCCATCTAGAAACTCGTTTTACTCCGTTTGACTTCGCTACGATTGACCAATAAGTCTCTTACCCAGCCTGTCTAAATTATGGGAGAGGCTTATTGCCAATCGGGTAACTGTCATTATAAACTAATGCAATATCTTGCCGGCTCACCAATTTGGCTTTCGACAGGGTCATGGCACTGTGGAACAGGTCCACAGATTGGTGACGCACATCATGCAGGCTTTTGACGACTTGGAGTACTCCAATGCTGTCTTTATTGACATGCAGCAAGCGTTCGATAGGGTGTGGCACGATGGCCTACTGTGCAAAATAAAAAACCTTCTACCTGCACCGTACTACGGCCTTCTGAGGTCATATCTAGAAGGGCGAGAGTTCAAGGTCAAGGTAAGGGACACACATTCGCTCACCTACACAATGAGTGCAGGAGTGCCGCAGGGCAGTGTTCTTGGTCCACTGCTTTTTTCCTTGTACACTGCAGATATACCCAGGCCTACCGTGCAACATATGGAAGCTCCCTCTAAGGCAGCTATTGCGACGTATGCAGATGACATTGCAGTCGTCTATAGCTCCAAAAGTCGCGTAGAAGCTAGTAATGGTTTACAGGCGTATATTGATACTCTCGCAGCTTGGTGCAAACGGTGGAACATGAAAGTTAACCCGACAAAAACCGTTAACCCATGTTTTACCCTCAAAAGACAGATGCATACCCCTTCAATCCAGCTAGAGGGAGTTACCCTGGAGCAGCCGTCACAGGCAAAGTATCTAGGCATCACTCTGGACAAGCGCCTAACCTTTGGACTACATCTCAAAGCTACAGTCAAAAAATGCAACAATTCCGTTGGCTCAACAACAAAAGGAGCACTCTGCCGCTGCGATGCAAAAGAGCTGTATATGTTCATTGTGTATTGCCGATATGGCTTTATGGAGTGCAGATTTGGGGAATTTCAGCCAATGCCAATTATAAACGAGTACAAGTGTTGCAGAATCGAGTACTACGACAAATAACCAACTGTCCCTGGTACGTACGTGGTTCCACACTCCACAAGGACCTCAAACTGCATACAGTTGAAGAGCAGATTGGAAGGCACACTAGCAGATACAGCGAAAGGTTGCTGAGACACCGAAGCCTGCTTGCAAGAGGACTTCTCCCTGCCCGACCTTTAAGGCGACTTAAACGGCAAGGTTTTGCCAAGACGCTTGGTCTTCAATAAGACGTCCTTTATTTAAAATCTTCATACTGGGCTATGGGGTTTGGCTTTATGTTTCATTTTCCACCTATGTGTTGTTAAGGTACTAATAATGATAGTACAGGTTCTACACTTAATAAATAAAAAAAATAAAAATAAAAATAAAAAAATCACGTTCTCTATTGTAGTTGTTTTGATTGTTGTTGTTATTGTAAGGTCTGTAGTTTTGATTGTTTCTATTGTTGTTTTTGTAGTTTTGGTGACCGTAATTCCTGTTTGCGCTATTGTTGTAGTTTCTATTGTTTCTATTATTGTTTTGGTAATTTTGCTTATAGTTTCTGTTATTGTAGGCATTATTATTATTTTTATGATAGTTTCGATTGGTGAGAAATATATTTTTTTCTTGTTCCATATTTGTGTTTGTGCTTACAAATTTTGCTATTAATTCATTCATGTCATTAAATTGACCTGCTTCCATTATTGTGCGCACCTTTTCGTTAGTGCAGTTTTTTGTTATTGCTTTCATAGCTGTTCTTGTTGCATACTTTTGGGCCGTATCCGTATTAAGACTATCTAAAATGTAAGCTCGTCTTAGAGCTTTGGCTAAATCTTCTATTTCTGTTGCATACCCGCTTGCTGATTTTTCATTTTGTTTTAAATTCATTAATCTCGCCTCAATAACTACTACTGTTTCACCTTTAATATTGTTTTGTAAAGTTTTGATAATACTACTTATTGTTGTTTCGTTGGTAATTAATAGCCTAGCGTCCCCTTTTAATTTTGTTTTTATTATTTTAATCGCAATTGTTTCGTGTGTCCCCTTTATGTCTTCTAGTAGTTCAAGTGAATCAATAAAACTTTGTAAGTTTTCGCTTCTTCCGTCAAACTCTTGGACCAGCTTTGAAGCTGTGTTCATAAATTCTATATTTGTTTGCCCCATGTTTTCAGATTCTTCTTCTTTCGAAACTGTGTTTGGTGTTTTATGTTTTTCTTCTTCTTCTGTCATGTGTATATTGGCTACTATTTCCTTAAATGTTGCGTTTTCTTTGAGCTCTAGCGGTAGTGCTATTTCTAGGTTATATATTTTTTAGCTATTGTAATTATACTATTTTTAAAATATTCTAGATTTTCTTCAAATATAATCTTTGTTTTTGATTCCCACTTAGTTTGATTTTTGTATAATAATTTTTTAATGTAATTGTAATTATCGAAAATTATTCCTAAATGTTTATTTACAGTGTGTGTTTGAATGTAAATGAATTTATTAATACATTTGTATGATTTATAAAAATTTTATTTCCTAAGTTTTAATTCGTTTATGTTGTTGTCCATGTGTGTTCTATTTTCATTAGTACCCTACTAATTGGTAGTGTATTAAGCTTTTAGTGGTGACACTAAGGGTGCACGTGTTTTAGGCAGCGAGCTTTTTGTACACTGACAAAAATTTGTGCTCTAATATACAGAAATTTTTCTTTTGCATTATAATCGTTTATAAAAATAGTTTATATTAATTATAATTCCTTTTTTTTGTTTATATAAAAAAAAAACTTTGTATAATTTTCAGATTTTATTATTATCATTTTTAATTTTTTTTTTGCTGCTGGCGTTGTCTTCTTTTGTTTCTTCCTCTTCCAGAGTGGCTATGCGCATCCAAATCGCGCTTGCTATGTGCCAGGGTGGTGGGGGGTCGTTGCTGACCTGTGCTATCAGCGCTGCCCTTTGCCGCCTAAAATTGGCGAGATGTCCTCCTCTTCTCTTTGGCTTTGGGACCACCGGGATGCTTGTGAGCTGTGCCTCTTCTTTTTGTTTCCTGGCACGGGCTGCTTTTACGCTTGTACTCCTCAATAGAGATAGGTTTTGGTCCAGCCTTTGGGCACCTTTTTATTGCCTCTTCTATTATTTTTTTGTGCTCGCTCATAATTTTCAGCTTTGCCGTTTGGTGTTTGGCAATAGCTGGCAGGATCGCCATATAATAAAAGGCGACGTGCTAGGCTTAGAGTGATTTATTTCGGGACTCAGCGTCCGTATTTATAGCAAAAGTTTACAGATGTTCTTATGGCTAGGTAAGGTTAGTAAGAGTGTGAAGAGTTACTTATCTAATTGTAATGTTTATCTAATGTAACAGCATTAAGTAGGTACACGTAGAGGAGTCAAATCGAGTTTTCCCAACTGCCGAAAAAATGCGTTGTGGAGGAGCCACCATCATTCGGCTGCTGAAAGCAGCGAGCCGAACGCAAATTTTGCAGACCATTTGCGTAGCTAAAAAAGTGCAAGTCATTCCGGCGCTTGTCTCGGTACGTGTATGTATGTTTCTGTATGCTGTTTGCTCTGAGCTGCTGTATATTGTGGAAGGGGGATAGCAGCAGCAGAGTGCGAACAACAACAACACATGTGCATTTTTTCTGTATTTGGTGGCTCCGAGCTCAAATGAAGCAAAAATCATTAGGGCGAATGTATACCTAAATACACATATATATGTGTGTGTGTATGTGCGCATGCATATTTTTTCAGTTTTTGGTGGCTCTCAAGTGATTTGGGATTTTGTTACTTTTCTAGCAACGCATATCAATGTGTGTGTGCATGTGTATGTTCATGTGCAGCACATTTTAATGTATGCGTAGCAATTGCCTTGGCTATTCTTGACCTGTCTCAATTTTAATGATTTTTTTAGCAATTTTATTAAAAGTAAGGATAGCTATAAAATTAATGTTATTAAGTGATAATTTTTTATTTATTTATAAAATGCATCTTAATCATTAAGATGCATTGTCCATAGTTCATAATATGTCAAATATAAATTTATATATTTTAATATATATGTAAATGTATATAATTATGTACTATTGACCCTTTAAATTCATAATTTAGTACATAATAAATGCCGACAGCCAATATTTAAAATTAAAATTTGGCGCGCATTTGTATCTGCCTACAAAACACAGTCAATTTCAGTTTTTGCATTTTCTGGTCATATATACTCTTTCGAGATCTTAAATATATAACACCAGCAAACAATTTTGCAACGCAACTACCATGCTTTTACACATTTACATACAAAATATGCACACATATTTTGAAAGGGTATTCAGAACTGTATTTCTGTTGAGAAAAGGTTTTTTGTCGGCACGCGGTTGACGCGAGCCTGAGTTTTTCTTCCAGCTGCCGACACATGAATCATTTATACTCTTTCGGAATATGTGTGCATTTTTTATATGTAAATGAGCAACTGCATGGTATTTGTGTTGCAAAATTGTTTGCTGGTGTCATATAGCTAATATCTCGAAAGAGTATGTATGACCAGAAAGTGCAAAAACAGAAATTGACTGTGTTTTGAAGGCAGATACAAATGCGCGCCAAATTTTAATTTTAAATATTGGCTGTCGGCATTTATTATGTACTAAATTATGAATTTAAAGGGTCAATAGTACATAATTATATACATTTACATATATATTAAAATATATAAATTTATATTTGACATATTATGAACTATGGACAATGCATCTTAATGATTAAGATGCATTTTATAAATAAATAAAAAATTATCATTTAATAACATTAATTTTATAGCTATCCTTACTTTTAATAAAATTGCTAAAAAATCATTAAAATTGAGACAGGTCAAGAATAGCCAAGGCAATTGCTACGCATACATTCAAATGTGCTGCACATAAAAATGCACATGCACACACACATTGATATGCGTTGCTAGAAAAGTAACAAAATCCCAAATCACTTGAGAGCCACCAAAAACTGAAAAAATATGCATGCGCACATACACACACACATATATATGTGTATTTAGTTATACCATTAAGCAAGTACACGTAGAGGAGTCAAATCGCGTTTTCCCAACTGCCGAAAAAATGCGTTGTGGAGGCACCACCTTCATTCGGCTGCTGAAAGCAGCGAGCCGAACGCAAATTTTGCAGACCATTTGCGTAGCTAAAAACTGCAAGTCATTCATGCGGCGCTTGACTCGGACGGAGTGCCAGCAATTTGCTGTGTATACGTCTGTATGTCAGCGACGTGATCGCCGTTAGGTGTATATATGTGTGTATGTATGTTTCTGTATGCTGTTTGCTCTGAGCTGCTGTATAATGTGGAAGGGGGATAGCAGCAGCAGAGTGCGAACAACAACAACACATGAGCATTTTTCTGTATTTGGTGGCTCCGAGATCAAATGAAGCAAAAATCATTTGGGCGAATGTATACCTAAATACACATATATATGTGTGTGTGTATGTGCGCATGCATATTTTTTTCAGTTTTTGGTGGCTCTCAAGTGATTTGGGATTTTGTTACTTTTCTAGCAACGCATATCAATGTGTGTGTGTGTGCATGTGTATGTTCATGTGCAGCACATTTGAATGTATGCGTAGCAATTGCCTTGGCTATTCTTGACCTGTCTCAATTTTTATGATTTTTTAGCAATTGTATTAAAAGTAAGGATAGCTATAAAATTAATGTTATTAAATGATAATTTTTTATTTATTTTTAAAATGCATCTTAATCATTAAGATGCATTGCCCATAGTTCATAGTACATATGATTAATAATAATTTATATATTTTATATATATATATGTATATAATTATATATTATATATTTGTGTTCTCGTGACCCTAAAACATCATAACTAAATCTATATTAAATACCGACAGCCAATATTTAAAATTAAAATTTGGCGCGCATTTTAATCTGCCTACAAAAAACAGGCAATTTCTGTTTTTGCACTTTCTGGTCATACATACTCTTTCGAGATATTAGCTATATGACACCAGCAAACAACTTTGCCACACAACTACCATGCAGTTGCTCATTTACATATAAAATATGCACACATATTCCGAAAGAGTATAAATGGTTCATGTGTCGGCAGCTGGAAGAAAATCACAGGCTCGCGGCAACTGCGTGCCAACAAAAAAACCTTTTCTCTACTCAATAAACACACACAAGTTCAAGCGATCTCAACAGAAATACAGTTCTGAATACTCTTTCGGAATATGTGTGCATATTTTATATGTAAATGAGCAACTGCATGGTAGTTGTGTGGCAAAGTTGTTTGCTGGTGTCATATAGCTAATATCTCGAAAGAGTATGGATGACCAGAAAGTGAAAAAACTGAAATTGCCTGTGTTTTGTAGGCAGATTAAAATGCGCGCCAAATTTTAATTTTAAATATTGGCTGTCGGTATTTAATATAGATTTAGTTATGATGTTTTAGGGTCACGAGAACACAAATATATAATATATAATTATATACATATATATATTAAAATATATAAATTATTATTAATCATATGTACTATGAACTATGGGCAATGCATCTTAATGATTAAGATGCATTTTAAAAATAAATAAAAAATTATCATTTAATAACATTAATTTTATAGCTATCCTTACTTTTAATACAATTGCTAAAAAATCATAAAAATTGAGACAGGTCAAGAATAGCCAAGGCAATTGCTACGCATACATTCAAATGTGCTGCACATGAACATACACATGCCACACACACACACATTGATATGCGTTGCTAGAAAAGTAACAAAATCCCAAATCACTTGAGAGCCACCAAAAACTGAAAAAATATGCATGCGCACATACACACACACATATATATGTGTATTTAGGTATACATTCGCCCAAATGATTTTTGCTTCATTTGTTCTCGGAGCCACCAAATACAGAAAAAATGCTCATGTGTTGTTGTTGTTCGCACTCTGCTGCTGCTATCCCCCTTCCACATTATACAGCAGCTCAGAGCAAACAGCATACAGAAACATACATACACACATATATACACCTAACGGCGATCACGTCGCTGACATACAGACGTATACACAGCAAATTGCTGGCACTCCGTCTGTACCGAGTCAAGCGCCGGCGCATGAATGACTTGCACTTTTTAGCTACGCAAATGGTCTGCAAAATTTGCGTTCGGCTCGTGCTTTCAGCAGCCGAATGAAGGTGGTGCCTCCACAACGCATTTTTTCGGCAGTTGGGAAAACGCGATTTGACTCCTCTACGTGTACTGTTGCTTTAATGTTATAACCATTAAGCAAGTACACGTAGAGGAGTCAAACGCAAAAATCCAATAGCCTAATTGGTCCAATTTGCGGAGGAACCACCCTCATTCGGCTGCTGAAAGCATCGAGCCGAACGCAAATTTTGACTCGATACAGACGGACTGCCAGCAATTTGCTGTGTATGCGTCTGTATGTCAGCGACGTGATCGCCGTTAGGTGTATATATGTGTGTATGTATGTTTCTGTATGCTGTTTGCTCTGAGCTGCTGTATATTGTGGAAGGGGGATAGCAGCAGCAGAGTGCGAACAACAACAACACATGAGCATTTTTCTGTATTTGGTGGCTCCGAGATCAAATGAAGCAAAAATCATTTGGGCGAATGTATACCTAAATACACATATATATATGTGTGTGTGTATGTGCGCATGCATATTTTTTCAGTTTTTGGTGGCTCTCAAGTGATTTGGGATTTTGTTACTTTTCTATCAACGCATATCAATGTGTGTGTGTGTGTGCATGTGTATGTTCATGTGCAGCACATTTTAATGTATGCGTAGCAATTGCCTTGGCTATTCTTGACCTGTCTCAATTTTTATGATTTTTTAGCAATTTTATTAAAAGTAAGGATAGCTATAAAATTAATGTTATTAAATGATAATTTTTTGTTTATTTTTAAAATGCATCTTAATCATTAAGATGCATTGTCCATAGTTCATATACATATGATTAATAATAATTTATATATTTTAATATATATATATATGTATATTATTATATATTATATATTTATGTGTTCTCGAGACCCTAAAACATCATAACTAAATCTATATTAAATACCGACAGCCAATATTTAAAATTAAAATTTACTCTTTCGAGATATTAGCTATATGACACCAGCAAACTATTTTGCAACACAGCTACCATGCAGTTGCGCATTTACATATAAAATATTCCGAAAGAGTATAAATGGTTCATGTGTCGGCAGCTTGAAGAAAATCTCAGGCTCGCGGCAACTGCGTGCCAACAAAAAACCTTTTCTCTACTCAATAAACGCACACAAGTCCCAGCGATCTCAACAGAAATACAGTTCTGAATACTCTTTCGGAATATGTGTGCATATTTTATATGTAAATGCGCAACTGCATGGTAGCTGTGTTGCAAAATAGTTTGCTGGTGTCATATAGCTAATATCTCGAAAGAGTATGGATGACCAGAAAGTGCAAAAACAGAAATTGCCTGTGTTTTGTAGGCAGATTCAAATGCGCGCCAAATTTTAATTTTAAATATTGGCTGTCGGTATTTAATATAGATTTAGTTATGATGTTTTAGGGTCTCGAGAACACATAAATATATAATATATAATAATATACATATATATATATTAAAATATATAAATTATTATTAATCATATTATGAACTATGGACAATGCATCTTAATGATTAAGATGCATTTTAAAAATAAATAAAAAATTATCATTTAATAACATTAATTTTATAGCTATCCTTACTTTTAATAAAATTGCTAAAAAATCATAAAAATTGAGACAGGTCAAGAATAGCCAAGGCAATTGCTACGCATACATTAAAATGTGCTGCACATGAACATACACATGCACACACACACACACATTGATATGCGTTGCTAGAAAAGTAACAAAATCCCAAATCACTTGAGAGCCACCAAAAACTGAAAAAATATGCATGCGCACATACACACACACATATATATGTGTATTTAGGTATACATTCGCCCAAATGATTTTTGCTTAATTTGATCTCGGAGCCACCAAATACAGAAAAATTGCTCATGTGTTGTTGTTGTTCGCACTCTGCTGCTGCTATCCCCCTTCCACAATATACAGCAGCTCAGAGCAAACAGCATACAGAAACATACAGAAACATACATACACACATATATACACCTAACGGCGATCTTGTCGCTGACATACAGACGTATACACAGCAAATTGCTGGCACTCCGTCTGTATCGAGTCAAAATTTGCGTTCGGCTCGCTGCTTTCAGCAGCCGAATGACGGTGGTTCCTCCGCAAATTGGACCAATTAGGCTATTGGATTTTTTGCGTTTGACTCCTGTATGTATACCTACTTAATGGTAACAGTTAATAGTGTTAGGCTGTCTTGTTCTGTTGCATTTGATCATTAGTGAGTGCAAGCTCAAGTGAGTGCAAGCTCAGCTTGAGCTTGAAAGCTTAAAGCTCCTAACTGCACGTGCCATATGTTGCTGTTTATGTTTGAAAGCATAAAGCATTAAGCAAGTACACGTAGAGGAGTCAAATCGCGTTTTCCCAACTGCCGAAAAAATGCGTTGTGGAGGCACCACCTTCATTCGGCTGCTGAAAGCAGCGAGCCGAACGCAAATTTTGCAGACCATTTGCGTAGCTAAAAAAGTGCAAGTCATTCATGCGCCGGCGCTTGACTCGGTACAGACGGAGTGCCAGCAATTTGCTGTGTATACGTCTGTATGTCAGCGACGTGATCGCCGTTAGGTGTATATATGTGTGTATGTATGTTTCTGTATGCTGTTTGCTCTGAGCTGCTGTATAATGTGGAAGGGGGATAGCAGCAGCAGAGTGCGAACAACAACAACACATGAGCATTTTTTCTGTATTTGGTGGCTCCGAGATCAAATGAAGCAAAAATCATTTGGGCGAATGTATACCTAAATACACATATATATGTGTGTGTGTATGTGCGCATGCATATTTTTTCAGTTTTTGGTGGCTCTCAAGTGATTTGGGATTTTGTTACTTTTCCAGCAACGCATATCAATGTGTGTGTGTGCATGTGTATGTTCATGTGCAGCACATTTGAATGTATGCGTAGCAATTGCCTTGGCTATTCTTGACCTGTCTCAATTTTTATGATTTTTTAGCAATTGTATTAAAAGTAAGGATAGCTATAAAATTAATGTTATTAAATGATAATTTTTTATTTATTTTTAAAATGCATCTTAATCATTAAGATGCATTGCCCATAGTTCATAGTACATATGATTAATAATAATTTATATATTTTAATATATATATGTATATAATTATATATTATATATTTGTGTTCACATCATAACTAAATCTATATTAAATACCGACAGCCAATATTTAAAATTTAAATTTGGCGCGCATATGTATCTGCCTACAAAAGACAGGCAATTTCTGATTTTGCACTTTCTGGTCATACATACTCTTTCGAGATATTAAATATATGACACCAGCAAACAATTTTGTAACACAACTACCATGCAGTTGCTCATTTAAAATCTCAGAGACTATAAAAGCTAGATACTTCATATTTTGCAAATAAGCTCATCTAAGTCTAAGGCAGTACAAGTTTGTTTCCGATTTTCGATAACTATTTCCGTTTCCGATATACACATGTGATCGATAACATAAAAAAATCGAATATCGAAAAACTGAAACACGTTTTAGAAACTTGTTACAAAATAATGAAAATCTGCAAAAATTTCATCGAAATCGGCTGAGAAACACCAGAGATATCGAAGATTGAAGTTTAGTCACAGAAGTACACAGACAATGACTGTAAGCGTTATGTACAGGGTTCGCGGTATCTCCTAGTCGGGAAATCTCGACTAGAGCCTTCTTACTTGTTTATTGTTGTGTGTGTGAGTGTTTTTATACTTTGATACCGAAGGTCTCATAGTATATTGGTTTTGTGCAATGTCCGTCATGGTGACCGTCCGTCTGTCCGTCCGTATGAACGCAACTTTTTTCGACACCCTTAAAGCTAGAGACTTGAAACTTTGCAATTATGTTTGTCTATAGAGTCTACAGATAGAATCGGGTTGCCACGCCCACTAGGAGGCTGGGAAATCGATAAATTCGATAACTAAAAACCGATAAAACCATATATTTCTCACATTCCTGAAGCTAGAGTTACCAAATTTTGCACGCAGATAGCTAGTCATGTCCCTGAAAAAACTGCATCAAAATTTTGGATGCCACGCCCACTCCTTCCGCCCGCATCATCCCTGCTCCTTGAAATTGGAAATGCCTATAGTTTTCACATTTTTTGGACTAGAGCCACCAAATTTTCTTTGCAGATAGATATTGACGTTCCCCAAAAAAGTGCATCAAAATTTTGGATGTCACGCCCCCTGATTCCGCCCCCATCCCCCCTTCACCAAGAAATTGGAAACGGCTATAGTTTTCACATTTTTTGGGCTAGAGCCGCCAAATTTTGTGTGAAGATAGATATTGACGTTCCCCAAAAAATGCATCAAAATTTTGGATGCCACGCCCCCTGATTCCGCCCCCATCCCCCCTTCTACTTGAAATTGGAAACGCCTATATTTTTCACATTTTTCGAGCTAGAGTCACCGAATTTGGTAGGAAGATATATGGTGACATCTACAAAAGATCTGCATCAAAAACTAGGATGCCACGCCCACGTCTGCCGCCCACCATTTAAAATCAGAAATTTCGATATCTCTTACAGTTTTTAAGCTAGAGCCCGTAAATTCGGTAGAAAGATAGATGGCAACATATACCAAAGATCTGCATCAACATTTTGGATGCCACGCCCACCCAAGCCACCCGCCTTATAAAATTGGAATCGGCTATATCTTTAACAGTTTTTGAGCTAGAGCCACCAAACTTGGTAGGAAGATAGATAGTGACAGTTAAAAACATTTGATTCAAAAATTTGGATGCCACGCCCACCTCTGCCGCGCACCTTTTACATTTTGAAGTTAAGTTATCTTTCACAGCTTTTGAGCAAAAGCCACCAAATTTGGTAACATGATAGCTGGCGATGTTTAACTCATGGCCCACTCCCTTCGCCCCTGCATTCCCCCTTATCAACCGTTCATTTACTGGTATCAAAGTATTCCGCAGTCGGTTGCGTCCGACTGCAACGTTTTTACTTGTGATTTTTTTGTGTTTATTTTATTAATTAAGTAATTTAAATTATTAAATAAACAAAATATTAATTATGTTTAGCTTACACTCCATTTCAAACGAGCTCTCTAGTGTTTAGATTTAGTATTTAACTCACTTTTTGGTGGGCAATATACATTATAATTTTATGAATAATTATGTTTAGGTATGTAACAAAAAATTGAAAAAAAAAACATTACATAGGTATTTATGTTAGGATTGTCAAGCTACTACCTAAAAATGATTTCGAAATCAGAAAAATACAAAATACAAATTCAGTTGTGGACGTCGTCAATATTGGCGAACTTTCGCTATTACTACAATAAAATGATTTTAAAGTGGAAATACATATTCTTAATATAGTTTAATTAGCTTCTTTTTTTTTTTTTTTTTTAGCTATTTCTAGGAATTTTTCTTAACCAATATGCATAGCTATTTCAGCCCACAACTGAAGAGGCAAACATTTTTGTTGGTTTTCCATTGCGCCGCTGTTATTGACATTGCTTTTGTTTGCTAACAAATAATGAATTATAAAAACAACAACAATGTTTTTGCACTCCTATTCTCAATAAGCTTTATTTTATGCTTTAAAAATACACCTGTTTTACTTCCACGGCATAACGAATTATCCAGCTTCCGACTGAGAGCGATCGTTCAATCCACAAGCTCACAAGTTCACTAGTTCCAATTGATTCAGTCCTTCCAAGATCAGTGAGCTGAGAACTTTGCGCGCGCTTGCGTCGTTCGCTGCTAATCGTCCGCCTTTTAAATAAAATTAAATACGCGTTATGAAAATAGTTAAATTGTGTTCATTTAGTTAGTTAAACATACGCGAAGTGTTCGTAACTAAAAACAATCGCCGTGAAATCGTTTTTTATAGTGCTTTTCTGTGTAAATGCATGCTGCAAAATGTGGCGTCACTTTCTTGTTGCTTTTGCTGCTGGTGAACAAAGAAGAAGAGCGAGGATAACGGCGCTTTTGCATATGTGTGTGTGTAGTTTTAAGCGGGCTGCGCCACACCCAAATGAGCGGAGTTCGTTTTAGTTATTTTAAATAAAATGCATTAATAATGAGAAACAGCAGAGATATCGAAGATTTAAGTTTAGTCACAGATGCATACAGACAATGACTGTACGCGTTAAGTATAGGGTTCGGGGTATCTCCTAGTCGGGAAATCTCGACTAGAGCCTTCTTACTTGTTTTTCCATTTTGTTTTTGTGAAAGTGCTCACCCTGCAGTTCGTTTCAGATATGAAAGAGATCTGAAACATACATGATCTGATCATGACCATGCATGAACTCTTAAATGCAACTACATTTTAGGCATGAATTTAACAAGGGGATATCCTAGGGCCTCATGCACATGAAAAGAGAATCGAAGCGTTCATGCATGCACATGTGCATGAAAAGAGAAGCGAAGCGGGATTCCTAAGCGCACTCAGATAAAATTTAAATTAAACTATTTTCGGGTATAATTTTATCTAAAACATAAATATGGTAAATAATAAATAATAAAAAAATACAAAAATATAAAACTCCATTATAATCGAATAATTATTGTTCATGTTAATTTTGATGAAATTTTCATTTTAGCATCTCGGATACCTGAAACACCAAGTATGGCACTTTTGATTTTAATACACTCGCATGCGTCTACTATAAATGTTAGAATTATAATTGAAATTATTAAAATTGCTAGAAAGATTAAAATTAGTTTAAATCAAAACTCACCGAATTCGAAATATGATAGCCTGCGCCGGGATTCGAACCTGCACCTCCCGTTTACTTAGCGGATGCCTTCACCATTGCACAGTGGTAGGGCTTGTATGGAGCCGCGCCCACAAATACTTCTCGTTGAGATATCGATATGCAATTCTTACCAAAAACCTAGAAAAATATTTAAAAAATATTGTAAAAAAAATGGGCCACATCGGACGACTATATCCCATAGCTTCCATAGAAACTATTGACCAAATTTTTATTTTTCGCGTCGATCTCAGAGACTATAAGAGCTAGAGACTTCAGATTTTGCAAATAATCTTATCTTAGTCCTAGGCAGTACAAGTTTGTTTCCGATTTTCGATAACCATTTCCGTTTCCGATATACACATGTGATCGATAACATAAAAATATCGAAAATGTGAAACACGTTTTGGAAACTTCAAACAAAATAAATAAAACCTGTGAAAATTTCATCGAAATCGGTTAAGAAACACCAGAGATATCGAAGAATGAAGTTTAATCACAGATGCATACAGGCAATGAAAATGGAAGTTTGGCCTTGAAAAATAGTAAGACGGCTTTGGTTTATTAATGAATACACACAAGTCGGCAACTTTCGGCAGCTACACTTAACATTTATATTATTAATATTAAATCGATTAGGTTAATTTCACAAGTAAATACCTTCAACTTTAAAATGCATTTTAAATAATTAGGTTCTCAGCACTATAACAAAAGTTTGACCACTTTGAACTGCAATTTTGTTTTGTACAAATTATTACTAAGCGCAGCAGTGCTGCAAAAATGAACACGTGTTCGCTCTTTGTATGCTATTTTTAGAAAGTCCCGTTAGAATTCCAGATTTCCGGTTTGCCATCAAGAAGTTTGAACATTTTAGAGACAATTTGTATACATTGTGTCCAAATATTTCGTGATCGATTTTTTGATTTTTGGCCTATGAACGCAACCTCTGTGCATTGCGCTGTTGCCGAACAGTTTTCGTATGCAGTTAGCTTTGACTTAAAACGAAAGAAAAATGCCTGCTCTTTGACTTGAAGTGCTTTGAGGGTAATTCACGTGCAGCATGCTGCGCGCAGCCTCGTGTACGTGTGAATTTAAGCAAAACATCTCCCTTGACAGCAGGCTCTTTGCTTAGATAAGCTTTGATCAAGTGCGTGCGAGGGAGGTAGGCATAAAAAGCATTTGGTTTTGCATGCAGAGCGCACGCAAAGGATAAGAGCATGAGCGTAAATAGACAACAACAAACACACATGCTGCGAGCGTGATTTAAAATTATTTTGATTTCACGCTCGCAGCATAAGAGCGTTGTGCGCGCTCTGATCAAGTTTTGAGCCGCCTCTTTGGGCTTTCGATCAAGAGCGGACTCACACGCACGACAACTACAATCATATTTTGTGAATGTATTCGCATGCTGCGCGCAGCATGCTGCATGAGAATTACCCACATTAGAATTACATATAACTGTTCTTTTTCTCTCCTTTGCTCTTTTGAACGCGCTCTCACTTAATTTCTCTCTCCGAAATGCTGTCTTGCCTCGACCACTGCGGCCTCCGCTGCAGCCTTCGCTAAAACCTTCACTGCAAATTCAGGTCTGATTGAAACCTGCATGCATTCAGATTTGAATAGGGAGCGATCGCTCCAAGTCGAACTGCAGGGCAGTGTTAAAGGGAGATAGAAAAGAGAGAATATGGATATACATATGTAACTGCTGATGTGTTGTTGTTGTTGTTGTTGGTAAGTGCAATGTTTTTATACTTTGATACCGAAGGTCTCATAGTATATTGGTTTAGTGCAATGTCCGTCATGCTGTCCGTCCATCCGTCTGTCCGTCCGTCCGTCCGTATGAACGCAACTTTTTTCGACACCCGACACTTGAAACTTTGCAATTATGTTTGTCTATAGGCGAGTCAGATAAAGTGTCAAGATTTGGTTGCCACGCCTACTAGGAGGCTGGGAAATCGATAAGTTCGATAGCTGAAAACCGATAAAACCATATATTTCTTACATTCCTGCAGCTAGAGTTACCAAATTTTGCACAAAGATAGCTGGTCACGTTCCTGAAAAAACTGCATCACAATTTTGGATGCCACGCCCACTCCTTCCGCCCCCATCATTTCTGCTCCTTGAAATTGGAAACGCCTATAGGCATATATATATATATATATATATGGTAGGAAGATATATGGTGACATCTACAAATGGTCTGCATCAAAAATTACCGCCCATTATTTAAAATCGGAAATTTCGATATCTCTTATAGTTTTTAAGCTAGAGCCCGTAAATTGCGTAGAAAGATAGAAGGCAACATCTACCAAAGATCTGCATCAAAATTTTAGATGCCACGCCCACCCAAGCCACCCGCCTTAAAAAATCGGAATCGGCTATATCTTTAACAGTTTTTGAGCTAGAGCCACCAAACTTGGTAGGAAGATAGATAGTGACAGTTAAAAACATTTGATTCAAAAATTTGGATGCCACGCCCACCTCTGCCGCCCACCTTTTAAATTTGGAAGTTCAGTTATCTTCCACAGTTTTTGAGCTAAAGTAACCAAATTTGGTAACATGATAGCTGGCGATGTTTAACACATGGCCCACTCCCTTCGCCCCTGCATTCCCCCTTATCAACCGTTCATTTACTGGTATCAAAGTATTCCGCAGTCGGTTGTGTCCGACTGCAACGTTTTTACTTGTATTATTTGCCTTGTTTACTGATCACCCTGTTAATAAATCCCCCTGTCAATATATTAGATTGAATAATTGAGTAATAGATATATGCATTTTTTTTGCTAAACATTCTTTACATTGTCTTTTTAAAGCTTTCAACTTACGTTTGAAAGTGACAACTTTTAAAGTCACCAAAAAGCTTGATATAAAATTGTCAAAATGGTTTCCTATACCTCAATATACGAAGCTTTTTTTAAAGCTTTTTTTTAAATTGTTTGCGCTATTTTTGGTTTCACATAAAGCTTTTCTTCGTCCTTAAAAGCTGACATCATTAGCCCTTAGCAGCCAAGTCCGAAAAGGTTGCTGAACATACTCTTAAAAAATAAAAACGATTCTTTACCAATAGGTGGCGTTATTAAAAAATTTTTAAAAATACAACATAAAATATTAAAAACTATTCGTTACCAATAGTGGCGCTCTTAAAAATATTAAAAACGATTCGTCACCAATAGGTGGCGCTCTTAAAAATATTAAAAACGATTCGTCACCAATAGGTGGCGCTCTTAAAAATATTAAAAACGATTCGTTACTGTTAGTTATTGCTGAAAAATAGACTTTATCTCCATGAAATGAAAAAGGCAGTTTGATTTGGTTCTGGTATTTGTTCAATAAATGATATTTTATTTCTCTTATACTTGCTGCGTCTTGCCACTTTAACTATACACACACACGAATGAATCGAGCGAAAGAGAGTGAGTCGAACAAGAGCGATCGAATGCAAACCGAGAGAACATTTACAGTTACTGCTCTCTTTCTCTCTATTCCCTTTTCGATGCTTGTCCCTTTTGCCGCTTACACATACTTAGCGCAACAGAGGTTAGATATACAAGTATGTGTATCCTACACACCTCCTCAAAAGAGACATGCATCAAAGTTATATTAGATTTACAATTAAAGTTTACCATTTTATTATGTGGCAAGTTACGCATATTCTGGGGAACAATTTTCTTGATCCAACTTTTGTTGCAAAGGATTGGGGAAACCCAGTAAAACCCAATCAGATCATCGTACAAAATTAAAATTAAAGAAATCAAAAAGTTACATTATTAAATTCATTACGTTACACAATTTCAAATTGTTTATCAACTTAAATATTCAGTTTCAGTTTTTTAAATTTAAGTTTAAAATTAAAAATTTTTAAATTTAATTCTTTTAAAGAAAAATTAAAGAAATGTATTTGAATTCATCATTCATAGAATGAATGCATATTCATTGTAAAGCTATTAGGTATACAGCCCAAGCTGGTTCCTCAAATTCAGGAATTTGGTTTGAGTTAGTGACTTCGTCATTAGATCGGCCAGTTGATTTTCTGTAGAAATATACTCAAGAATTATTAGTTTATTCTCAACCTGTTCTCATGAGAAATGATACTTGATATCAATATGTTTCGATCTTTTGTGACAAGATGGGTTATTGGCAATGCTAATAAAACCTTAATTCATACTTAATACCTTTCATTAATGATCTTAACCACATAGCTTCTCTTACTGCTTCGAACAATGCCATATACTCTGCTTCAGTAGATGAAGCTGCAACTGAATGTTGTCTTTTTGTATTCCAGCATATTAAGTTCGTCTCAAACATTTTAAACAAAAAACCACTTGTACTTTTCCTGTCTACTTCATTTCCAGCCCAATCGGAATCAACATAGCCAACAAGAGTACTTTTAAAATTCGGATTTTGAACAAAAGTTAGTTTTAAGTTAACTGTACCCTTTAGATATCTTAAAATCCTTTTCAAACATTGCCATAATTCTATATTATTTTTGTTTGTATATCTACTTAATATATTTACGGCCGTACTCAAGTCAGGACGTGTACATAACATGATATACATTAAACATCCGATTAAACTACGACATGGGGCGTCACAGTGTTCGACTGAGTCTAGGGCTACATAGTTCATTTTACTTGGAAGTGGTGTGCTTACTGGTTTACACTCTTCCATACTGAATTTCTTTAAAACATTTTTACATATGATGATTGACTAAGATTTATTTGGCTATCATGAATCTCTACTTTTATTCCAATAAAATGTCTTATTTCCATTAAGTCAGTCATCTTGAATTTATTCATTAAATAAGTTTTAAATTCCTGCATAGTTTGACTATCTTTGGTTGCTATTACTAAATCGTCTACATACAGTAACAGATATATATTCTTTGATATATCTCCTTTATCTAGTAGATAGATACAGCGATCGACTGCAGTATATTGGAAACCAATACTTTTATAGTTGACTCAAACGTTTCGTACCAGCATCTAGCTGCCTGTTTAAGGCCATAAATCGCTTTATTTAATCTGCATACTTTATCACTATTATGTGGTAAACCTTGAGGAATCATCATTTAAAAATGCAGTTTTTACATCCATGTGATGTATTTTCAAAGCGAACTGGTTTGAAAGAGATAATATGAATCTAAAACTTGAGATTCTTGCTACTGGTGCAAATGTTTCATCATAATCTATTAAGTACTCCTGTGTAAAGCCTCTAGCAACTAATCTTGCTTTATGTTTAATTGGGTTGCCATGTTCATCATGTTTTATTGTAAAAACCCATTTACAATCTAAAATATTCTTGTCTTTTGGTCTCTGCACAAGAGTCCAAGTTTCATTAACATGATGAGATTTTAATTCATCTCTTATGGCTTCCTCCCAATGAACTCTATCATTCCTATTCTTTATTTCGTCATATGAATCGGGAATATCATTATCAAGGGTATGTGCGTTCATTATACAACTATTCAAGAATCTATTAGATCTTTGTGGTCTACCTTTCAATCTCTCACTTTGTCTCACTTCAAGCAATTTGTCATTATTTATCATGGCTGGACCACTGTCCACAGTTGTTGCATCATTAGCTGCTTATCTGATATCAAAATATCAGATATCTCTTCCGTACTCTCACTCCGGAAATTATCTAACAGATCGTCATTTTCATTTGAGCAAATCTGCTCCAAATTATCCGTACTATCATTCGGGATACTATCATGTACATGAACATTATCTTTAACAACCGTCCTTGAATCCACCACTTTGGTTTCATCTACAACAACATCTCTAGCCGTGATAAACTTCTGAGAATCTATATCCCATAATCTAAACCCATTTGGCTCATATCCTAGTAGGATACATTTTATTGACTTTTCATCAAACTTTCTCTTCCGCAGTTTATTGTGAACATAAACTGTGCAGCCAAATACCTTTAAATACTTTAAAATGGGTTTTCTTTGATGCCATAACTCGAACGGAGTTTTCTTGTCATGTAAGGCTTTACTTGGACTTCTATTTATTAGGTATGTTGCTGTTAAAACAGCTTCTCCCCAAAAACGCTTGTCCAATTTGGCACCGCTGACCATAGCACGTGCTTTCTCTGTTATTGTTCTTATCATCCGTTCCGATACACCATTTAATTGAGGAGTATGTGGAACCGTTAAATGATAAGAAATGCCTTTTTCGACACAATATTCACGCATCTCATTTGACAAATATTCTCTGCCGTTATCTATATATAAATTTACAACTTTTAAGTTGAAATGCGCCTCGCATTTCGCTATGAAGTCTTTAAAAACATTAAACACATCAGATTTGTGTTTTAACAGATAGCTTACACAATAATGAGTAAACTGATCTACAAATATAACATAATAGTTCTTGCTATCAACAGTTGCAGGTGTTATCGGACCACAAACATCAGAATGAATTATAAATAAAGGTCTTTTTACATAATTTTTATCTTAAAATTTTTCAAATGGTAATCTAGCTTGTTTACCATTGATACAGGATTCACATAATACACCATCTATCTGCACATCTTTCAAAAGCTCTATATCTTTAAACATATTATTACGTATTACTTCTACAATTTTGCCTTTGCTCATATGCCCTAACCTCTCATGCCATAATCGAAACTCTTCTTCTTTTTCTTTTCTTTGTGTTGCAAAAGCATTCGGGTATACTTTGAAATTTATAATGGATATACCATACTTACATATACCGTCACTGATAAACTTGCCATCTTTTGATATCTTCACACCTCCTGGATGAAATTCGGTTGTCATTCCAGCCTTCTGCATTTTGTTTACCGAGTGAAGATTCTGGGGTATCTCCTTACAAAAGAGTACATCTTTGAGAATGATTTTATCTCCCAGGCTGTTGCGGAGCAGTACATTTCCCTTGGCCGTGGCATATATGTACTCATCCCGTTTTGCGATGGATATCTCAATCGGTGATTCCAAAATAGTATGATCCACAAACAGATTCAAGTCATTAATCATGTTGTCAGATGCCCCTGAATCTAATATGAAGGATACTTCACCTCCTCGCTCAATATTTTCTACTCGCTTTAGCATAAAAGCAAAACCACTACTAGCCTGTGCTGTTGCTACCTGTGCTTGTTTATCTTTTTCATTATTTTGAGTAGTTTTCTTAAAAGTCCTTTTTAAAGTGACCTTTCTTGCCACAATGATGGCACTTCATCTGAGCCTTGAAATTCTTTTTATACGGCTTAGACTTCGATTTATTAACTTCTCTTTTCTTATGCTCCCATTTATTAACTGATACAGCTTGCAAAACTTTAGCACTAGTGTCTCTACTTGCCCTGTTTAACATGTACAGAAACAGTTATGTTTGCGCTAACTGGGCCCATAACCTGTTAGTTATTGCTGAAAAATAGACTTTATCTCCATGCTTGTCCCTTTGCCGCTTACACATACTTAGCGCAACAGAGGTTAGATATACAAGTATGTGTATCCAACAGTTACCAATATGTGGCGCTCTTTAATCAAATATTAAAACGCTTCGTTACCAATAGGTGGCGCTCTTAAAACTATTATTAAAAACGATTCGTTATCAATAGAGGGCTCTACTTATGACTCATAGATATGTAATAAGCGCCGGTAATTTAACAGAAAAAGTTATACGCATGAAACCAGCTCGGTTGATGGGAAGATAGACTGCTTGCTTATCTACTCTTTATGTTTGTTTACCATCAGATAGTAAACAAAAGTCGGCCATTATTGTTTTTGGGTTTTGTTTTGATTGCAAATGGTGCGATGGGTAAGACATAATTAAACGTTGCCATCCTTCATTTCTCTTGTTGTTGTTACAGAACTCGAGTTTGGCAATTTTAGGCTTTTGCTTCAATCTGGTTGCTGCTACCCTAGATAGGAGGGTAGCATACATTTCATATTAACTTAGCGTTTTTGATTAGATAATACAAGAACCTTAGATATGATATCCAAATATTACGCTTACTAGTATTTTGGATATATGGAAGGGCATTTACATGACGTAATTAAAAACTACTATTAATAATATTTTTGTAAACAAATACTAAACATTAGTAATCATAATGCTACATTTATTTGCTAGTAATTATATTGACTAGCAGTGAATATTTCGATAAAGGGTATTTAAGTTCTGCGCAGTTTGTGCATCGCAGCCACAGCACCAGCACATGTGTCTGTGCTTGTTGTTGCATTTTGCCTATTGCTTCAATCCGCATGCTGCTGCGTAACACAGGAGGGTAGTAAAGACTAAAGTTAACATTTCGTTAAAAAATAACTAACAAGCTATATATGTAGCTTTAATTACAAGCACACATATAATAAATTGTCTATATCATGAAAATATATATTTGTGATTTCATGGACTATAACTGAATATTGGGGCACAGTGTATTTTTTCGTTGTGCAATTTGTGCGTTTAGTTGTGTTTTGCTTATTTTCGATGCATTTAAGTATGCATTTGCTCGCGATCATACCCTCAGCTTGTGGGTCAGTCTGTCGCCAATTTAAAAAGTAGCTGAATGAACCCGGCATGGTTTGTTTGCCACTATAGCAGCTCTAATTCCCGACTAGAAAATACCCTGAACATATACTTAATGTGTATAGTAATTTTTTGTGTATTATGTGACTTAACTTCAGTCATCGATATCTATGCTGTTTCTCAACCGATTTTGATGAATGATAAGTTGTCATACATTTTCAATATTTTATATTAAGTGCTTGTCACCAAGGTCGATGTGTTCATTCAGATGGACACCCAGATCAAGAATATATATGTTTTATGGGGTCGGAGATGCTTACTTCCGTCTGTTACATACGCAACCACTATACCCTTTTTTCGCATAAAGAAACAGACCCTGCTCGCAAGAAAAAGCAAAACAGCAAAATTAAAAGCGAATGCTGTGTGCTCAAATGCATACATCAGAGATGTCGAAGGCCCTAGCTCTTCAAGCTCATTTGTTTTTGTAGCAGCTCTTTGGTATAGGCGAGCAGTTTGCGTATACATGAACGGCTCTTCCCATAAGCAATGGGAAATACAAGAACAATTTTGCGTATTCTTTTTTGTTCGTCTGTTCGCTGCCTATGCCAGCACCAAAATAACGGGGCTTTTCTATTTTTGTTTTTGCGCTACGAAATTTCAAGGGAATTCAGCTATCAATAATCAAAACAAAACAATGGTAAAAACAAATCAGAAATGGCGGGACGACGCGGAAAGTCAGCATAGCAGCCAGAATCAAAACAAAATCAGCTGCGCGTCGCTGAGGCTTAAAGCAGTGTTTCGTCAAGTCAGACGAGCTGGTTTGGATGCGTTTTAATGAACAGAGCTGTAAAACTGGCCACTGCTAATTTCCAATCTATGTTAAGTTTATTTGTCTATGTCAAATACTAGTATTAATCATAGACGAATGTAACAAGACTGGAAATAAGCACTGCTCTGTTATGTTAACTAACATTCTGCGTGGTCGGAGCGCTTCACTGGGGAAACTATAAATTCTTCCATCAGTTGTTTCGTCGATTCTCGGCGACAACCAGCGGCCATTACTGTTTAGGTTTTTGTTTTGTTGGCAAAGTGTGCGATGCGCGAGACAAAGATTAGTTGTTGCCCTTTTTCATTTCTCTTGTTGTTGTCACAGAAATTGAGTTTTGCAATTTAAGACTTTTGCTTGAATTTGGTTGCTGCTACCCTAGCAAGGAAGGGTAGTTTGACTTTATTTAAACTTTGCGTTATTAAATAGATAAATGCAATATACTTAATTATGCTATTTTTAAAATGTGTTTTGGCCATAAGGAAGGGCACTTATAACTAATTAAATGTAATTTATATATCTTAATGTGAAATTTAAAATAACATTTAAAAAACGTACTATGCTTTCAAATACTTATCTTTCTATACTAATCTTATATTTGTGGTTTTATGGACAATAACTAATTATTGTGACATAGGGTATTCTAAATCTGTGCAGTTTTAAATGTCAGCAACTGCTACTTTAGCTGCCTTGCTGCGTTTTCTTATTCTTCTTGTTCACATACACAATGTGTATTACACGCATACACACAAGTACGAGCCTGACCTAGGCTACGTTTCGTGCGTTTTCTTTGCCTAGGTGTCCACAACACTATGCATACACACAAAGACAGGCCAGACTACGCTTTAAAAGTCAGCCGCCGTTTTTATTTTAAAATAAATAATTGTATTTAATATTATAATATTTATATAAAACACGAATGTACTAAATATTTCAAAATAAAAATGCATAAAAAAAAGAAAAACAGAAGAAAAAAAGGATTAATTTGGCTGGGGGTTGAACTTGGGTCAAAAAACATTTTACAAACAAGCGCCTAGCTAACTGCACCACAGACGCTCTTGCAGGTTGATGACTTGAGGTTGGTGTTATTTTGTGTTCGATGTAATGGAACACAAAAGGAAATCAAATCAAAAACAAAAGTTTACTCGCGCTAGAATAAGTGCATAAAGGGAAAATAAATATATTGTTTGCATGCATTAATGTTAATTTGTATATTTTTGATTTATATAATTTTGAATTCAAATTCGTTTTATAAAGTAATGAATATTAAGAAATTGATTAAACTGTTATAATGATTACCGAAACATGAGAATTTTCATTACATTCTTTTTCTAGGAGGACTTAAAAGTCAGAAAAAATATATATATATATTATAAAAAATGTCGGAAAGCGGTGTTGAGCCCGGGGTCGAAGAAGTGCAGCCTGCAAAGCAAAACATTCAACAAAATAAAACATAATTGCTTTACCGCCGGCAAATTATCGTTTTAGTAAAAATAAACTATACTTTAATTTGCTTTAAGCCATGCATTAAAATACACAACTTAGGCCAATAAACATAATATTAATTTCATTATGCAATTTATTTTAATTCAATACACTTCAATGCAATATACGCTGTTCATTGACGCTGTGAGCGTCAATACATACATACATATACGCTGTGCCGTGTGTATGCGCAGAACAATACACAAACACGAACGAAAAATAAACAACGAAGCCAAAGTCAAAACAAAACCAGTTAAGTTTCGTTGAAGGTCAACAAGCGTTTGGGTCTTGCGTTTTTGTTTACAGGGCCTTAACATGAACAATTCTGGTTACCAGTCTGTTTACATTTATCCGCTATAAGAGCTAGAGACTTTAGATTTTTAACATAAGTTTTAACATCTAAGTCCTAGGCAGTACAAGTTTGTTTCCGATTTTCGATAACTATTTCCGTTTTCGGTATACACATGTAATCGATTACAAAAATAATGGGTAACGATATAACTTTTCTGAAAATTTCATCGAAATCGGTTAAGAAACACCAGAGATATCGAAGATTGAAGTTCAGTCACAGATGCATACAGACAATGACTGTACGCGTTATGTACGGGATTCGGGGTATCTCCTAGTCGGGAAATCTCGACTAGAGCCTTCTTACTTGTTGTGATTGAATACGTTGCATAAAATATACGTATACTTAATCAGTATTGTAAACTGATTCCATCCGTTCGTTGGTCCGTCTGTTTCTGGCTTTTAAGCTTTCGAGCTCAAATTGTAAAGATTTGGCCAAATCGGACAACTTTATGTGATAAACATACAAATATTTGACCTGTTATATGATCTAGGTATGAAAAAGTGGGGAATTGATTGCTTTCTTCTGCCTGTTACATACGTTTGCACAAAACCATTATAACCTTTTTACTCATTTCATGGGTTCAGGGTATAAAAATATTGGTTTTTATTAAAAGTGCATAACAGTACAAGAAACAAATGTATTTAAATGAAGTGCTTTTAAACAAGAGATATTTGTATATTAAAAATAATAATAGTATTTCCACTTTCCCCTTTTCCATTTGAGTATTACAAAGAGAATGATTGAACTAATATTTATTTGTATTAGTACTAAATAAATAATTAATATTTAAAAATAATAAATCATAAAACCTTTACTTATAAATTTTAAAAAATCAGCCGAGCTTACTTGAATTTTTGACAATCGCGGAGTAGAGTTAGTTACCTTTACGTTACGTTACGTTAAAGAAAATGTTATGGCTATTAAGACACTGCTCTACTCCTCGATTCTCAAAAATTTAAAAAAGTTAGAGACTTCAGATTTTGAACATAAGCCCATCTAAAAGTCCTAGGCAGTACAAGTTTCCGATTTTCGATAACTATTTCCGTTTCCGATTAACACATGTGATCAATAGCATTGGAAAATGTGAAAGACGTTTAAGAAACTAAATAAAATAAAGAAACACCAGAGATATCGAATATTGAAGTTTAGTCACAGATACATATAGTGTTGAGAGGGTATCTCCTAGTCGACTAAAGCCTACTTAATTGCTTCACTTTTTCTCTTCCAATTGCTTACTAAGAATAAGTTTTCAAATCTGAACTATGTAGCTAAAATAAGCAAGTAAATTAATGTATTATTTTGCCCCAAGGAACTTGCAAAAAATATGGTTGTCAACGTGATACTTTTATTTTCGGACTGTGTGGAATTAAAATATCAGTGTAGTTCTAGCAGGGTAACTAAAATATTATAGTACACTATGTCGATGTACAATACGACATTAAATTTAGTCCGACAATGTTAACCGTGAGATATGGAAGGAAGTATGTAGAAACGTGGTCGTATTATGGGGTAAAAGGAAGGTTGTAAAACACACACACACACACACATACACAACGGTGAATGGGCGGAGCCATAAGTTTGTCGATAAATCAACGATTGGTCGTTGATAATCTGAGCGAAGCTATTGGTTCCAATGCCATTTAACTTAGTAGCTTCTCTCTCTTCGCTGCAAAGAGAGAAAAGCCAAAGAGATGCGTAGCGAGCCGAGCCCGAAACGACAAATACGAATACACGAAGGCCGTGAACCGAATGGAATGGACTCTCTTAAAATGTTTAGTGGGGAAGCCGAAGAGCTGCAAATGGAATCCAATTGAATTCAGTGACAATTGAACATTGCCACGCTGTGGTGGTGGTGGTGGTGGTGGGAGCCAACTTCTCGCGACGCTGTTACAGTTTTTCAATCGCTGTTGTTGTTTTTCTTACCGTTGTTGCCGCTTTGCAGTTGTCGGTAGACCGTTTTTACCGCTTGTCCGTTTCCACGCGTGCATTGAACTTAAAACTCTCAATGTTTAACGTGTTAACTTTTTCGCAATCCTCAAAAGAATTAACAATTTATTGTCTGTACAATTCGATGTGATCATGACAGAGACGCAGAATGTGCGAGAGTGTGGGCAAGAGAGAGAGAAAACTAAATGTGAACTGGCAATGGAAAAAGGTCACAAATTTATCAACACGAAAAATAATATAAAAAAAAAACAATGTAATAGTGTCGTCTACGTTTAAATCGACAGCATTTCGATGTTGTCATTACATTGTTGTCACTGATTATACAAAATAAAATACTTGGATCGCTTCGATCCTTTTTCCAAACACAAAAAAACGTGCAAGTGAAATGTGAGCTCTAGATACTAAGTGAACACAATTTAAAGTGCCATAAAAAATACATATTAAAAAAGCGGACCTAGTCAAAATAAAAAAAAAATATATATATTATATGCAAAAATTAAATAAATCATACATTGAATTTAAAGGTTTACACGAAAAAAACACAAAAAATCCTAAATAAAGGTGAGTTACAAATGATAAAAACGTGCGTGTGTGTGTGTGTGTGTAAATTGTGCAAAGTTTTGAGCCCCGGGACCTGTTCCCCAAGCCACTAAGCTGCGCACAAGCATTGAACGCGACAGGTGCATTTGCCACGCAGACAGCTCTTTGAATTGCAAGGTGGCGGGAGGGGAAGGGGGTGGTTAGGGGAGGAGGAGGGGGGGGCACACAGCTTCAGGCTCCTGACTGAGATCATGGGGAAAACTGTGACTGGTTTTCTGTTATATTGAACGAGCGCCCGACAAAAAAAAAACCGAATCGAATCGGCGACACGAAGACAACGCGTCGCTTACATATGTATGTATGTATGTGTGTGTACGATATTGTATGTATGTGTGTGTAGATGTGCATATAACTGTAACCAGGAAAGCATTCGTCTACCTTTGTTATATATTAAATACAACTCCAACTCTCTCATTTCTCACATATATTGTTTTTCGAAATTACAATAATCAAGTTGGAAAATAATAGATTTGCATAAATTTCGATTAAAAAAAAAAAAAAAATAATACAAAATTGAGAATATCGATTAATTATTGATCATGTGTAAAATTGAATCAAGATTGAATTAAAATAAATAAAAAGAAGATTCTTGTTTAATTTGCATTAATTTCGATTAAAAAACAATTTAAAACAAGTAAAAACGTTGCAGTCGGACGCAACCGACTGCGGAATACTTTGATACCAGTAAAAGAACGGTTAAGGGGGAATGCAGGGGCGAAGGGAGTGAGCCATGTGGTAAACATCGCCAGCTATCATGTTACCAAATTTGGTGACTTTAGCTCAAAAACTGTGGAAGATAACTTAACTCCCAAATTTAAAAGGTGAGTGGCAGAGGTAGGCATGGCATCCAAATTTTTGAATCAAATGTTTTTAACTGTCACTATCTATCTGCCTACCAAGTTTGGTGGCTCTAGCTCAAAAACTGTTAGAGATATAGCCGATTCCGATTTTATAAGGCGGGTGGCTTAGGTGGGCGTGGCATCCAAAATTTTGATGCAGATCTTTGGTAGATGCTGCCTTCTATCTTTCTACCCAATTTACGGGCTCTAGCTAAAAAACTATAAGAGATATCGAAATTTCCGATTTTAAATTGTGGGGGGCAGAGGTGGGCGTGGCATCCTAATTTTTGATGAAGACCTTTTGAAGATGTCACCATATATCTTCCTACCAAATTTGGTGACACTAGCTCGAAAAATGTGAAAACTATAGGCGTTTGGGGGCGGAATCAGGGGGCGTGGCATCCAAAATTTTGATGCATTTTTGGGGGAACGTCAATTTCTATCTTCACACAAAATTTGGTGGCTCTATCCCAAAAAATGTGAAAACTATAGGCGTTTCCAATTTCATAGAGAAGGGGTGATGGGGGCGGATGGAGTGGACGTGGCATCCAAAATTTTTTAGGGACATGACTAGCTATCTGCGTGCAAAATTTGGTAAATGTAGCTGTAAGAATGTGACAAATATTAGGTTTTATCGGTTTTCTGTTATCGAATTTATCGATTTCCCAGCCTCCTAGTAGGCGTGGCACCCCAATCTTGACACTTTATCTGTCTCGCCTATAGACAAACATAATTGCAAAGTTTCAAGTCTCTTGCTTTACGGGTGTCGAAAAAAGTTGCGTTCATACGGACAGACGGACAGACGGACAGACACCATGACGGACATTGCACAAAACCAATATACTATGAGACCTTCGGTATCAAAGTATAAAAATATTTCAAAGTTGAGAAACATCGATTAATTATTGCTCATGTGTAAAATTTCATCAAGATTAAATTAAATTAAATAAAATAACAAATAGTAATAAAATAAAATTACCCAAGGTACTAAATTATTTATCTATTCTACACATAATAAATAAATAACAAAAATAAAAAAAATTAAGTTTGTTGTCTACCATAAAAAGAGTAATCGAAATTCGGCAACAAACATTAACGCTTTTTCGGCATCCGAAATAATATACATATGTATATATATATTTTTGTTATCTGTCGCGGGATTTCATTTGTTGTTATTTGTTATTGTCGATTGTTAGCGATTGTTCTCGAGAGAGAGAAAGAGAGAGAGAGAGAGTGTCATCTAGGATCGCCATAAATTATGGTACGAACTTGTTTCAACTTGTAATAGGGCCCAACGGCCAAAGATCAAAGAGACAATCAAGGCAAAAAACAATGAAGCAAATTCAGCACAAGGAGGAGTTGAAATCTACAGAACTGTGACATCTTCCAGCAGAGCTTCCTTCTTTTTTTATTAACTACTTGCGTAGATGTTGTACACAAACACATGTAAGTTTAGGCTTAAGTATTTTCAGGCGGCAAAAACCAAAGAAGGAATACAATGACGGACTGCGACAGCGACAGGAACATAATGAAAATAGATGTTTTCAAACATGTACATATACATTTTCTCCCTCTCTCTGTGTGTTGTTGTTGTCAACAAAGCTATAAAAAAGCGAGAGAAAAAATGTATTAAAAATAACTATAAGTACATAGAGGAAAATGCTAGCGTTGAAATGGGTGAAAATCTGGAGCTCTGAGTAAAGCTTAACACAACTTTTAACTTTTCTAACGCAACGTTTAACTCTTCTAAACGTTTCGACTGGGCATTTACTGGACAAATAGTTAACCCTAGATTGCTAAGCTTATTTTCCATACACAAATCGACGAATTCAAATGTTGAATGAAAAGTTTTACACAGAAAATTTGGCATTGTACTTAAAATCAAGAATGAACCTTGAACAAACTAAAAAAAACTTATGTTTAAAGCTTAAAGCTTAAAGGTTTCACAAATAGTTGATTTATTTAACGCGTTTATGAATTCAATTTTAAACTTTGTATTTTAAAAGCTTAAAGCTTACAGGTTTCACAAAATAGTTGTTTTATTAATTATTTATTAAATTAAATTATTTAAATATTACAAACAAATTGTTCTTCCATGGTACTATAGATTAAAATCTTCACGTCTTAACTTGCTGCGATCAACTCTTCGACTACTACAGGGTATCTGCTAGTCGGGCAATCCTGACCAGAGCCTTCTTACTTGTTTTAAGATTCGAATTTGTTGGTCCATTGCGGTAGGGGAAAGGGTAAGGGGGCAGGCAGGGGCATTGGTATATCTTTTTCAATCTTTACACACTCACACACACACACACACACACACACACACACACACACACACAGTCACACCTCAGAGTCGCACGCATGCTCATTAAGCTAAACAGAACTGCTTTGGCCATTTAGGGGGTAGAAGAGATGGGGAGTGGGGTACAACAGCGACAGGTTTTTTTTATCCAGTTCTTCTGAGGAGCTGGTAAAACTGGACAAGTGCCATGGAAAGCAAATAAAAAGAATAAAACTGAATTTGATTTTTCTTCTTTTTCGTTGTTGTGGTTTTATTTCAAATCAACTTGCTTTTTGAACTCATTTAAATAACAGTTCAATTGAGATTTATCCTTCAAAGTACAGAATGTTAATTGTTAATTAACTCCTAATTAATTAATTCCTAAGTGGAAGATGCCATTTATTAGTAAATTCAACCTCCTCGAGTTTGAAAATATGTAGTAGGATTGTAGGGTTTTATGTTTGAATGAAAAAATGAAAACTTTCTATTTGAATTCGATTCCTACAAAGTGAATCTGAATATACATCTCCTAGCCAATAAATTCTATACAAACTTTGGATGTTACAAAGATGCGCATCTTTCGTTAACCGAGGTGCTTAACAGCACTGTTATTTGGGTTCTGAACAGTGCCAAATTGAATATAACAGAAAATCAAACAGCTGTCAACGGATTTCTGTTAAAATTAAATGCTGTTTCAATTGGATTGATATTGGAACGACTTTTATGATAAATGCAGCCTAGTAGAATTGGGGTATTAAGCAATAAGCAATATTAAAAAAAAATAAAAAAAAACAATAGCAGATCAGGTTTAAACGCGTTTAATTTGTTGGAATATTCGAGCCTGCTCCTTCCTGGCCTATGATTAAACATTGGTGTCAAAGCAAGTTTGAATTTTAATATTGTTAAAAATTGTTTGCGAATAAGTGAGGAACAAGTAAGTTAGTGTGTGTGTGTGTGTGTGCGTGTTTTTATTTGGGCTCAAAATGTTGCGTGCAGCAGTTTTTTTGAAGTCGTCTGTCTATTGAGAAAATGCTGCGAAAAACGTGTTTTTTTTCGCGTAGATAGATAAAGCTGAATCTGAATTGCGGCGCCGACGACGACGACGACGACGACGACAGAGGCTGAGTCTGATACTCGGAGATCGGCTTGGAATGCGATGCGAAACATGGAAAACTAGTTGTTGCTTTTGTTGCTTGTTATTGCTTGTTGCAATTGTTGTTGCCAACAGCAGGTGAATGCGAATGCGAATTGCGAATACGCAAAAACGAACGCGAATACAAGAAATCAAATTTCTCGCACAACATTGTTGTTTCCTGTTTAGACCTGGCCAAAAAGCCTGGAGATGGCCAACTGGAGGGAGTGAAGTGCGTTTATTATTTAACTCGATTTCTTCTCTTCTCTTCACCTCGATCTAAGCAATGCCCGCCTCCCCTTTCACTCCTCCCATCTCCCTCTGCAAGTCCGTCCTGTTGACAAAGCAGTTGAACGTGTGCCTTCTCCTGGTTTCATTCCCGCCGATCATTGACTTCCTATTGCCCAACGAATGCTCTTTATTTCTTCAGCCAGTTTTGGCTCAAGACTTAAGAAAACAAACATCGCATTGTTTTTTTTATCTATAGAGCTTGAAGCAAGTTCCAAGTTTTTTAAATTCAATCAATCTTCCAAATCTGAAGAGTTTGAATGGTATCGGAGATGCTTCCTTCTGTCTGTTTGCACAAATACTTGTAATACCCTTTTTTTTAACCCATTTTCTGGGCTTTACGCAATAGCAATTTTATTATCGAACTTTATCATAACAGCGAAATTCGGTAATGTAGGTCGTTCCACTATCAATCCAATTGAAACACCATTTAATTTTAACAGAAATCCGCTGACAGCTGTTTGATTTTCTGTTATACTGTTAACGAAAGATGCGCATCTTTGTGACAGTCAAAGTTCGTAAATAATTTATCAATTAGGAGATGTCGGTTCTGATTCACTTTGTAGGAATCTAATTCAAATAGATGCTGCATTTTCGAGTTCCAATTACATCCGTGCATCCAGAGCTAGCGGAATCGTTGTATAACTATCCTCAAGTCGAAATAAGTAGTATTGGTCTTAGATCATATATAAAAAGTTCTGTACATTAGTGCGCATCTGAATTTTGATGAGCCTAAAAATATCTCTGGGATTGAAACAATAGGCCCATTGTTGTTGTTTTTGCTTCAGCTGAATTCGAAAACACAACACAAAGGATTGACCGAATGCTGTCGCAATAACAGACAAAGTGTTTGTTGCTGATGGTTCTGTCTGGCATCCGAATGCATTACAATTATCACCCATTTTCATATTCATTTTCAAAGTTGCCAACTGGAAAGTTCAGAATGTCAATTGTTATTGATAAAGAAATAGTATGCAGATTATTTTGAAATAACATCGATTTTTGAAGTTACACGTATCAAAACAATACAAAAAAAAAGAAGAAAAATAAAATATATTATAATACGATCAGGGACTAGATTTTTATACCCTGTAAATCAACTTCCACTGAATTGAAAGACAGTTGCATCAGTTTTATTAATAAAAAACGCAATTATAGAATTGCATCTAAAATTTGGATGTGTAGATTTCGGAGTATTTAAAGATCTCATTTAAAAGAAATCGAGTAAAGCTGTGAACAAAATTATATATGTAAGTAGAGCAGTAAATGATTGCTTGAATAAAAAATAATCAGAAATCCGAAATAGTTGAAAGTCAGATACAATTTCTGAAATACACAAAATGATAATACACTCTACAGACTGCAAAACAAACATTGAGAGAGAAGAGCAAATAAATCAAGCGAAGTCAACGACTTGGTTCTCGATGCATCTGCTAAAACCAACACACAACACACAACACACACACACACAACATTGCTTTAACGAGAGGCAAAACCACTTTGCGCAACTGAGATTCGGATTTGCAGTCACAATCCTTTTTTTCAATCTAGTTGTGATCGTTATAAGATGTTCTTGTTGGATTCTTCTATATGTACCTGCCAAAGGAAAATGTGAAGCACACACACACACACACACACACACACACACACACACACACACACACACACACACACACACACACACACACACACACACACACACACACACACACGGTTTCCGAAAATAGAGGTCAACGCTCGACGCAATCGGCAAGGTGGTGGAGATAGCCTCAGAAGCGATAGCCGGCAGTAGGTGGAAAGGAGGCGCCAAAAAGTACTGTCTGATCGCAACACTAGATGTAAAAAACGCGTTCAACACGGCGAAGTGGAGCTGCATCCTGGAGGCCCTTGAAGCGTTTGGAGTGCCGAACTATCTAATTAGGCTGATTAGGAGCTACTTTGACGGCAGAACACTGCTGTACGACACTAGCGAGTCGACCGAGGAGTACCACGTATCTGGAGGCGTGCCGCAGGGGTCAGTTCTTGGCCCTCTCCTTTGGAACGTCATGTACGACGGCGTTTTCCGGCTCCCGTTACCTGAAGAGGTTCGCATAGTGGGTTTTGCTGATGATGTGGCGTTGGTGGTGGTGGCTAAGGAGCTCAAGGCTGCGGAGGCTAGATGCAACCAATCGTTAGAGCTGGTCATCCAGTGGCTATCCTCGGTTGGACTCCAGATTGCGCCCCACAAAACCGAGGCTGTGCTCATAAGCAGCCGTAAAGCAGTGGAGACGGCTACCATTACAGTGGCAAACACGTCAATCACAACGAAGAGAGCTATAAAGTACCTAGGAGTGATGCTGGACACCAGACTTTCCTTTAAGGAGCACTTGGAGTACGCCAGCTCAAAAGCTGCTCGAACAAACCGTGCTCTATCGCGTATTATGCCAAATACGAGGGGCCCGAAGCAGTATAGGAGAGCTCTAATTTCCAGCGTGACTAGGGCGGTGATGCTGTACGCGGCGCCTATTTGGCACCCTGGCCTCCGATTCGACAGCTACTCCCGTGGTCTAACGGCTACCCACCGCCTAGGGGCGATCAGGGTGTGTAGCGGCTTCCGAACCATCTCGGATGATGCGTGTCTGGTGCTATCCGGAGTTGCCCCCATAGCCGAACTAGCCAGAGAAAATGCAGAGGTGCACGAGGAGACTCATGGCAGAGACCTTTCAGTGGCCCACAAGAAAACAGCGCGCGCCGCGGCCAAATCGCGCACTATGGCCAACTGGCAGAGGCGATGGGATTCCTCCTCCAAAGGGCGATGGACACACCGCCTAATCCCAAGCTTATCGGAGTGGCTGGGCAGAAGACATGGTCAGGTGAACTTCTACATCACCCAACTACTCAGCGGGCATGGCTGCTTCCGCGGTTATCTCTACCGATTCGGACACGAGGATGCTCCCTTCTGCACCCACTGCGGAAGCGGCTTCATCGAGGATGCGGAGCATGTGCTGTTCCACTGTGTACGCTTTACAGGGCTTCGCGCCGAAATGGTGAGGACTTTTGGGTGTGCCATCGAGGTTGGCAACCTTGTAACACTGTCAATAGCCAGTAGCGTCAACTGGGAATCATTTAGCGCTTTCGCGGTGGCCGTCATGACCGAACTGCGGAAGGCTGAGCGCAAGCGTAACGGGCACCGGGAGTAGGAGGAACAAAGGCGTTGGCGACGCAATACCTAACGGCCGTTCCGCAAATGTCATGTTTCTCCAAATCTTTGCTCAAAACATCTTTTGTTATATATAGAATAGTTACATATAGAATAATGTTATTTATTTAGAGTAAAAAAAAAATAAAAAAAACACACACACACACACACACACATTAAAATACGTGTGTAGAAAAAATCATGATTTTGTGTTTATGCTTGTATTTTTTTTAAAAATCACGATCTGAAATCATGATTTTTTGCAAGCATAAACGTAGTATATGAACGAAATTTTGATAATCTGTGAAATTTTGATCGAAATCGGTGAAGAAACACCAGAGATAACGAAGTTACAAGTTCAGTCAACGGAATTTGGAAGGCAACAAATTTAAATGTATCCAAAAAATATAAAATTGTATTAATATTGAGCATAAATAATTAATTCAATTAACTTATGATTTTATCGCATTTTCTTTGAAGGCAATTTATAATTAATGTTGTGGAGAATACAATTCGCAATAGCTATTGTTTCAAATATCTTCTAATATCTTAAAAATGTATTGAATTCTAATTAGCTCGAGATTTTTAACCGACTTCAAAAAAGAAGGAGGTTATATGTTCCGAGTTTAAAAATTCTTTTTATGTTCGAAATGTTATTCTCCCGAATTGGGCCCTAGGTTCTATAGGTTTAACACTTAAACTATCTTTTATTTACCCATCCTAAAGTAAATAATTTCAATTAAATAAAAAAAATTATAAGTGTGTGTTATGCACTAAAAATGAAATTTATTATTAAAAAAAAAATTAAACCGACTTCAAAATTTAACAAAATTCTTATAAGCGCAGGCACACTGTGCATTCAACCCCACAATAATAATAATAATGTACCAATTTCAAACGCTAAAAAGCTTTTGATTGTGTTCTTTATAAAAAAAAAACAATATCTAAATGAGTGAAGTTTTATGCACTGACATTTAAAAAATTTGTATGTGTATAGTAGGTGCATATATTTATAATCTAATGTAGCACTCATCGTTAAATCAAATGAGAATAGGGCCTGAGTTCAGCGGTGTTGCTCCATGTGTTGACCAGATGTGGTTCAGATGTCTTTAGATATCTCTTTGTCAAAGATACATATAATGATCTTTTGTCATTTCTTTCTTTGCAAAGTGTTTATACTCTGATACCAAAGGTATCCGTCCATCTCCGTCTCCGTTTCTTCGACACCCTTAAAGCTAGAGACCTGAAACTTTGCAAACATCTTGTGAAATCTTGAATTTGGGAAAATGTGAAATGTGTTTTAGATACTTGATAGAAAATATTGTATAAAAATCGGTGATAATTTCATTGAAATCGGTGATAATTTCATTGATTGAAGTTTAGTCACACTTATGTACTTATATACAGGGTATCTGCTAGTCAGGAAATCTCGACAAGAGTCGACCATTTTCTGTGTTTACACAATTCGAAAGTTTCACAGTGAGTTGAGTTGAATCACACGAATCTCAGCGACAATTAAGCTCATGAGTCATGAGTCATGAATCAAAATGATAACTTATATGTAAACAACAATGTTAATTCAGGAGTTCGTTTAACTACGTTTGATTTTGGGTTCAGCAATAAAAACAACAATCACAGCATGTGTCAATTTGTCTCCTGACTGTAAACGAATTCCAATTATAATTGTGTGGGATGTTTGGGAAAAGGGCGAAGCAAGGGGAAGCAACCTCTTTTTTTGGTCGCATCGTCAATCCAGCGAGTAACTTTTGCTGGTCACAGTTCTCAAATGTACATATCAAAACATACATTTATTAATACTCGTATACCATAATGGAACATTGCGCCTAAACCTGATACCAATCTCAAATCACTTATGCATGGCGGCTTAATCAACTAGAACACTCTAAAACAGAAAGCCGACGCACTGGGAACATAATTTTGATATTTGGGTTGGGTTTGGGGTTGTTGTGTTTCTAACCTCTTGGGTAGGATGTGTTGAATTCGAGAAGCATTTTATATTCATTGATTGGTCAAGTGGTCGCATTTCAAGAGCCATAAAAAAGTAGATAAAAGAGACGCGCCCTTTTTAGCACTTTATAGGCATATGCTGCACATGCTCCTCTACTGGGGGACAAAAAACAATACGAAAGTTTGGTTAATTTACATTTGACTTAGGCTCAATTTCTCAATGTCCGGTTAGTCAACTTATTCTAAGTTAAGTCGAATTTGAGTTTCTCAATGTTCGGTTAGCACTCACTTATCCGATGCATGGAGGTCCGGTTACTACTTATACCGATGCTAAGTAACGATATATAAATATCAATACAATCATCGTAAGGCGAACAGCTGACCCAAGCTGACACTTGCACTGCTTATTTTTTTTTATGAATGAAAAAATGCGTATTTGAGTCTTCTAGGTCCACAAACACAAGCTCCTCGAGACCTAAAATGTTTTTCCCTCGTTGCCGTTTACAACAGGGCTCATAGAAAGTTATTATATATACATTTTGATGTGCAACATGTAGCAGTTTAGGAGTCACAGGCAAAAACAAAACCAAAAGAACAGCTGAACCCCCGTTAAGGTTGGCAGCACCATTCGGCGATAGTAATATACCGATGATAGGTTACTTTGGCTTTGAGAAAACCAAATCAGTATAGCTCGGGCATAAAAGTTATTCTGAAGTTAACTTATTCCAAGTTTAACTGGACATTGAGAAATTGGGCCTTAATAAGGTTCGCTCGATTCGATTTTTATTCAAAGAGCGCTTTAAAAAATATACGACATATTTTGTGTATTTATATAATAAAATACGAAGAAAAAGCGACAAACTTGTAATTAAGTGTACTTAAACTAAGCTTAGCATCGTCTAAACGATTTTTCAAAGACTTAAATGGTATAATGTATCTAATATATATATTTTTTGTGTTTGTTCTTTTACAGAATTCAATTTGAATTTCCAGGTGACTGGAATATTTTATTTATATAATTAAATAAATGTTATCACTTTGTCATAGCTTCTTATATCTTATTTGCCTAAGATATCCTTTTTGTGTTATCTTTTTCTCTGCTAAGGATTGTCGTCCAATACTATGTCTTATAAGTTGAATAAAAAATTGGACAGATAAAAAAAAGCTGTTAAACGTTGTATAAGATTTATTGATTGAGTGGTTCGAAAACCGATTCGTATTATGTGGATAAAAGATTGTACATTGTACATTCTAGAGCATATAGCTCATTTGTTTTTGTAACACTCCTTTGGTAGAGGCAACTCTGCTCTTCCCATAAGCAATGGGAAATACAATAACAATTTTGCGTATTTCTTTTTGTTCGTCTGTTCGCTTCCTATTTTTGTTGTTGCGCTACGAAATTTCAAGGGATTTTGTTGTTGTTGCTTTACAGACGAGACTGCACTTAACAAAAAAAAGTGCTTGTGACAATAATAATTCTCATTATCATTACTTTTTCTTGTCATTCAAATGCATATAACATTTTCTTTCAGTGAAACCTGCTTTCTGTATTTGTATTCCTGATGCTCTTCCATAAGCATCGTTCTGACGTCTCTGTTGTAGAGCATAATAGTGATCTGAAAGAAGTTGAAATTAGCCATATCTTATCGATAAGGATGTGCCTTAATAGCCGTCACTCAACTTGACCATAAAGGTCCTAAAGCCTAAGTAGATTTACTGTTCCATTTATGGGGTTAAACATAAGTTTGAAAGAGAGAAAATAGATGGTCATTGTCGGTATATTCTTAAGCGGATTAGGCATCGTCAAAAGATTTGCACCCGCTTCCTTTTTTGGCTAAAACAAAAATCAATATACATTCACGTCAAAATAATGGAGGGCCTGGGGCGGGAGCTAAGTGTCAATATGACAATGCGCAAAAGCAACAAAAATCATCATTATCACTAAATACATACAACATTACCAAGCAGCTTTGTTGTCGACCTTCCTTCCTTCCGTTTAACAAAAAAAAGTAATAGCTGTACAATCTCCGCAATAATACAAACACAATAGAGCGCGACAAGTGCAATAATCACACTAGACTATTTTGGATGGGCTCATGTTGAAATTACACGCTGTCTGGATTTGTTTTTGTGTTTCTGTGTTTCCTGGCGAACCGGCAAAAAATTTATTAAGGTAGTCCTTGAGAAAAGTCCAAATAGTCCCTGCAAAAAAAATGTAACTCCATCCAGAGAAAACGGCGCTGAGTAAATCTTAAACTTAGTTTTAAATTCTAACACTAAATAAAACGTTAAAGATACAATTTTCAATTGAAGAAATAACTTTCAATTTAAGTAAATATAGTTCACGAACGCAAGTCCTATGAATTTTAGTCAAGAATGCGCATTAAACGATGAGAGAGAAACAGATAGAGAGAGAGAGAGAGAGAGAGAGAGGGAGAGAGTGAAAGAAAAAAAAAAAAATAAGGAAATCAAAAGACAAAAATGACTTTAAGTAGATTTTTCGTTTAACTCTATTACGAATAGTTGTACAAATTGTAGAAGAAGAAAACTACTTGAAAACACAAGTTTTCAAATATTTCTATATACTATCGCTTGAGGTTCGCATTCTCGAACACGAAAAAAAAAAAAACGTAAACGAAAGAAACGGCTTTTACAAAACAAAACAAAAATTAGTTTTCTCAAAAAATCATATTTTCTTAACGAGAGATCTTAGGTTAGAACCCCATCATTTTTTTTCTAATGTCTTGCGTAACTAGATGAGTTATGAGAATGTTTTGCAGCATTTTAAAAAGCTCTATATATGTATAAGAATTTATGGAATCAAGTAATTAATTATTGTATATGAATTACAAATTTTAAAAGTATTTATTTTCATACAAAAATCGAAGAGATAATATTCACTGCTTAGGGTTTCTTAAGTGGCGTAGTAATTACCCCTGCTTGGAACTAGTGCCGAGTACTGCAGGGATGTTGAAACGCATTTATTTGTATGTATGTGCTTGTGGTATATGTATTGTTTTTGAACAATGTGTTTAGTGTTTGCATTAAAGGGCAACTGAAGCCAGAGCTCCTTTTATTGTGCATCGCATCGCCAACCCATTCAAAATGCGGTAAAGTAAAGTGTAATGCAAAAATGAACAAACATCAATAGACATAAATAATGGACTCGTGTGGAGAACAAACTTATGCATACTGGACTGACCCCAGATGGTACAATCGTACGGCGGATGCCGAGTTGACCTTTTGTTTGCGCCCTTTTGACCAAACGAGTGCCCCCAACAAAGAGAACAACAACGACACAAATACAAAAGATTCCTTTGAACTACTTTTTGCAAGTACCATAATGTTAAAAGTGCCAGCATTATTCTAATGCATACAAATTACGGAAGCCGTTAATATTAACCTTCTCTATATAGTACAGCTCCGAACTAGTTGACAAACCAAAAATTACTAGTTTACATTTAATTGCTTCTACGAGGGAAAAGTTTATAATGCAAATTTAGATTTTCTGACCCTAAGAGAGAGATTTAGAGAGATTTTTGTAGAAAAGTTCCAAGTAGGGAAGCTTTTTTCAGCCCCCTGAAAATGTTATACACTTCCCGTCAGTATTGTTAACTAGTTCAGGAACAGCCCAGAACTAGTTCTCGTTGTTTACATTTACATGGGGATGGGGATGTCCTTAGAGGGCAACTAGTTCCGCTTAGCTAACTAACTAACTAATTCACAAATTTTTTCAATTTCTCATGCTGTCTAGAAATGTAAGAAATTAGAGAGAAAAAACATTACAAATTTGTTTCAAGGCGATAGTATATTATCGATGATAGTTGATTTTAGTTAAACGCCACAAATTTAACTCAAGTTTAACTAGCTGCAAGTTTAATTGAAAATTGAGGAATTTGGGCTTTAGTAAAATAAGAAGAATATACAAAATTTTTTTTATAAATAAAATGAGTAAGTTCGTATTTCGTCATGGGTTCGTGGTTATTTTTTGACTTGGTAATTTGCAAAGTGGTAATCGGCCTTTTCAAATAAGTAGACCCCATTAGATTCATGCCACCGCCGACGGGGTCCTTTGGCTAACCAAATTCATTTTTAATGCTAGCACGTGCGCAAAGACATGAAGGCTACTGCCGAAGGCTCGTAAACAATGCCAACAGTCGATGGAATTATTTTTGTCCCAGGCTCTTAGGGCGGGCAAGCGAGAGGATTTCAATTGAAAATTCATTATTGCGCCAGGCATCTTTGTGTGTGTGTGTTTCTTTTTTTTATGCGTTGTGTGTTGTTCGTCTTGTATTGCGGTGCTTAAAAAGGAAGAATAATATTTATTTTATTTACCTTTCCTACCCTCCACACTCAACCATAATCTTGCGTATTTGCCAATCTACTTACATGTATATTTATATACATATGTTTGTTTGTTTGTTTGTAGTTCCTACTAAGACCAATACAAGTTGATAAGGGTTGGGTGGAGTGCAAGGTTTTAAGCCGAATTCCGCTGACGCGTGCCTCTGAAGAGTCGATAGCTAACCTTTTACGACTATTACGGACAAATTGTAGTCGCTTACTTCGACTTTCGATGATAAATGGCCAACTGGCAAATGGCAAAAAAAAAACAAGAAAAAACGTTGCAGTCGGACGCAACCGACTGCGGAATACTTTGATACCAGTAAAAGAACGGTTGATAAGGGGGAATGCAGGGGCGAAGGGAGTGGGCCATGTGGTTAACATCGCCAGCTATCATGTTACCAAATTTGGTGACTTTTGCTCAAAAGCTGTGGAAGATAACTTAACTTCAAAATGTAAAAGGTGGGCGGCAGAGGTGGGCGTGGCATCAAAATTTTCGAATCAAATGTTTTTCACTGTCACTATCTATCTTCCTACCAAGTTTGGTGGCTCTAGCTCAAAAACTGTTAAAGATATAGCCGATTCCGAATTTATAAGGCGGGTGGCTTAGGTGGGCGTGGCATCCAAAATTTTGATGCAGATCTTTGGTATATGTTGCCTTCTATCTTTCTACCGAATTTACGGGCTCTAGCTTAAAAACTGTAAGAGATATCGAAATTTCCGATTTTAAATGGTGGGCGGCAGAGGTGGGCGTGGCATCCTAGTTTTTGATGCAGATCTTTCGTAGATGTCACCATATATCTTCCTACCAAATTCGGTGACTCTAGCTCGAAAAATGTGAAAACTATAGGCGTTTCCAATTTCAAGTAGAAGGGGGGATGGGGTCGGAATCAGGGGGCGTGACATCCAAATTTTTGATGCACTTTTTTGGGGAACGTAAATATCTATCTTCACACAAAATTTGGTGGCTCTTGCCCAAAAAATGCGAAAACTATAGGCGTTTCCAATTTCTTGGTGAAGGGGGGATGGCGGCGGAATCGGGGGGCGTGGCATCCAAAATATTGATGCAGTTTTTTCAGGGACATGACTAGCTATCTGCGTGCAAAATTTGGTAACGCTAGCTGTAAGAATGTGACAAATATTAGGTTTTATCGGTTTTCGGTTATCGAATTTATCGATTTCCCAGCCTCCTAGTAGGCGTGGCACCCCAATCTTGACACTTTACTGACTAGCCCATAGACAAACATAATTGCAAAGTTTCAAGTCTCTAGCTTTACGGGTGTCGAAAAAAGTTGCGTTCATACGGACAGACGGACAGACACCATGACGGACATTGCACAAAACCAATATACATACTATGAGACCTTCGGTATCAAAGTATAAAAATCATCCGAAGTGACTCCTTGCCTATATTCTTCAGAACCAGTTACGTGCTGGGAGTCAATTGACACAATTTATTAAAAAATGCAAAAACCCAGAAGATATTTATCAAATCTCAGATAAATATTTTCTCATATTCTTTTGCGTGGTCCGCTAGAAATATTTAATTGAAAAGTGTTTTTGATTAAGCTTACCAAATATGAAACGATTACAAATTATAACTTCGAAAGTTTTTGAAAGTTAGCTGGCGAAAACTCTTTCACTTGTTTTTATACCCCGAACCCATGAAATGGGCAAAAGGGGTATAATGGTTTTGTGCAAAAGTATGTAACAGGCAGAAGGAAGCATCTCCGACCCTATAAAGTATATATATTCTTGATCAGCATCAACAGCCGAGTCGATATAGCCATGTCTGTCTGTCCGTCCGTCTGTCTGTCTGTATGAACGCGTCGATCTCAGAGACTATAAGAGCTAGAGACTTCAGATTTTGCACATAAGCTCATCTAAGTCCTAGTCAGTACAAGTTTGTTTCCGATTTTCGATAACTATTTCTGTTTCCGATATACACATGCAATCGATTACAAAAATTTCTCGAAAATGTAAAAATGGGGGTTGAAATAATGGGTAACGATATAACTTTTCTGAAAATTTCATCGAAATCGGTTAAGAAACACCAGAGATATCGAAGATTGAAGTTTGGTCACAGATGCATACAGACAATGACTGTACGCGTTATGTACAGGGCTCGGGGTATCTCCTAGTCGGGAAATCTCGACTAGAGCCTTCTTACTTGTTTAAAATGATAATTTGATGTTGTACTTATATAATGTAAAGGCGAAAGTAAAGAGAATATTATTTTGCTAGAATCCTGAAGCTTTGCGAATATCTTCGTACATGTCTGCTCATTTTACCAACCAATATTTTCCGCATTTGGTTGCAAGTTAGCTGGTTACATTTCTTACACCCCGATTCCACTAGTTCCATTGTAATTGGATCTCGGTAATGCAGCATCTATTTGAATTAGATTCCTACAAAATGAATCTGAATCATATTAAATTTCGTTAAGTTGGAATCGACATCTCCTAGCTAATAAATTCTATACAGACTTTGCCTGTTGCAAAGATGCGCATCTTTTGTTAACAGAGATGCTTAACAGCACTGTTATTTTGGATATGAACAGTGCCAAATTGAGTATAACCAAAAATCAAACAGCTGTCAACGGATTTCTGTTAAAATTAAATGCTGTTTCAGTTGGATTGATAGTGGAACGATCTGCATTACCGAATTTCACTGTTATGATAAATGATGATTAGTGGAATCGCACCATTATTCCTTTAGCAGGGTATTCCGCAGTCGGTTGCATCCGAATGCAACGCTTTCACTTGTTTTGTATTTATACCTTGCATAAAGACATAAGAGCGTGTGAGCATAATTAATATCATCATAAGTATATAAATCTATCTATTTGGTGGTAGACGAGAGAGGATGTGTGAGGGAGGGTGGAAGGAGTGCGAGCCCAATGGTGGAAAACTGGGTGCGACATTTTACAATGCAATGCAAAAACAAAAACAACAACAACAACATCTGATTTGTTTTCCGATTCGCTTTGAACTGAACATTTTATTTATAATGATGGCTTCCGTTACTTTGCGACTCAAACAACACCAACATAACACACACACGCATAAACAAACACACACACACACACACACACACACACGCACACACACTCATCAATTCAAATGTTGACTTGTACATTTACAAATAGCTTCCGCAAGATAACTTCGATGGGTTTTGTTTGCCTTTTTTTGAAAAACACAAGTGTACAGCTGCGAAATTGAAAATAGCACCACTTTGGCACTTTTCTTACGAACAGAAACAATTATCTAGTATTTATTTAAAAATCCCCAATTCAAGCTTTAATTAATATATCATATTTTGGAACCACTTTTTTTAAATTACAATATTATTTACATTTATTTTTAAAACACGCGTGATTTCTATCTAAGCTTTGGATGGCAGCTATATGATATATATAATAGCTCTTGTGTGGTAAATTTACGCTTTATCAGTTTACAAGGGCTTGTGAATACCATCCATGCATTTTATATTGTTTTAGATAACGCGGGCAACAAACAAATTTTCTTAATTTCTTTCTTTATTTTCTCTATCTCTAACATTATTGTTCAAAAATTGCCATTTTGAAAGAAAAAAACTCTTCCCTACATGTGTACAATAAGTTTTCCAAGGAAAAACAATCAGAAAGAGGCAAATTTATTAATTTTTTTTTTAACTTAATTCCACTTTTGAAAAAAATATAATTAAGTAACAAAATTGTTTTCCTTTTTTTTTCAGTATGTCGGGAAAGCGGAAATCGCCTCCCAATAAATTTGATGGAGACTCAGACAGCTCGGAAGAATTAGAGGGAGCTACATCAGATACAATGCGTAGCTTTCAATTCAATCTAAACGAAATCACGTCAACTAAAATGCATCAACAGTTTTTTAATAACAACAATACCAACTACAATAAAAACGAATCCGAAAGCTGTAATGATTTTATTTGTAATACTGGAGATATTGGAGCGATTTGTAAAAGCGAAGGCGAAGGTGAAGATGATGGAGAAGTAGAAGGAGATGCTGCTGAACGGGAGGATTTTTTACGAATGAATCTAAACATTGTTTCAGCTAGCGATGGTGAGCACACTGATCTGGATATCGACACAAGGAGCATTAGTCCAAAAGCAAGTTCAACTGAATCGGATAGCAACAATGTTAACCATGTAAGTGCAAAAAAAAAAAAAAGTGTTTTAAAAGTTAATTTGCCCCTGGCTTGAAAACCAACTCCCAAAATACAAATTTCTGCGTTTTTTGTTTGTTTAATTCGTCCCATTGTTTTCCCAATACATAACATAATAATAATTAAAGCAAGATCTTCTTTTTATACCCCTAACCCATAAAATGGGTAAAAGGGGTATAATGGTTTTGTGCAAAAGTATGTAACAGGCAGAAGGAAGCATCTCCGACCCCATAAAGTATATATATTCTTGATCAGCATCAACAGCCGAGTCGATATAGCCATGTCCGTCCGTCCGTCTGTCCGTCTGTCTGTCTGTATGAACGCGTCGATCTCAGAGACTACAAGAGCTAGAGACTTCAGATTTTGAATATAAGTTCTCCTATACCATGAGCGGAACAAGTTTGATTCAAATTATCGATACCTATTCTAGTTTCCGATATACACATGCAATCGATTACAAAAAAAATCTCGAATTTGAAAAATGTACAAATGGGGGTTGAAAAATTGGATAACGATAGAACTTTTCTGAAAATTTCATCGAAATCGGCTGAGAAACACCAGAGATATCGAAGATTGAAGTTTGGTCACAGATGTATACAGACAATGACTGTGCGCGTTAAGTATAGGGTAGGGTTCTCTTAGTCGGGAAATCTCGACTAGTGCCTTCTTACTTGTTATACTTTGATACCGAAGGTCTCATAGTATATTGGTTTTGTGCAATGTCCGTCATGGTGTCCTTCCGTATGAACGCAACTTTTTTCGACACCCTCAAAGCTAGAGACTTGCAACTTTTCAATTATGTTTGTCTATAGAGTCTACAGATAAAGTGTTAAAATCGGGTTGCCACGCCCACTAGGAGGCTGGGAAATTGATAAATTCGATAACTGAAAACCGATAAAACCAAATATTTCTCACATTCTTACAGCTAGAGTTACCAAATTTTGCACGCAGATAGCTGGTCTAGTTCCTCCAAAAACTGCATCAGAATTTTGGATGCCACGCCCACTCCTTCCGCCCCCATCCTGCCTTCACCAAGAAATTGGAAACGCCTATAGTTTTGGGCTAGATCCACCAAATTTTGTGTCAAGATAGATATTGACGTTCCCCAAAAAAATGCATCAAAATTTTGGATGCCACGCCCCCTGAATTCGCCCCATCCCCCTTCTCCTTGAAATTGGAAACGTCTATAGTTTTCACATGTTTTGGGCTAGAGCCACCAAGTTTTGTGTCACGATAGGTAGTGAAGTTTTCCAACAAACTGCATAAGAAAATTTGGATGCCACGCCCACACCTTCCGCCCCCCACCCCCCGCCGTTGTTAAAACGGTTATGCGTGTATCTTCCACATTTTTTGAACTAGAGTCACCAAATTTGGTAGGAAGATATATGGTGACATCTACAAAAGATCTGCATCAAAAATTGGGATACCACGCCCACCCAAGCCACCCGCCTTATAAAATTGGAATCGGCTATATCTTTAAGAGTTTTTGAGCTGGAGCCTTTAGACTTGGTATGAAGATAAATGGTGACAATTAAAAAGATTTGAACAAAAATTGAGATGCCACGCCCACCTCTGCCGCCCACCTTTTAAATTTGGAAGTTAAGTCATCTTCCACAGTTTTTGAGGTAAAGTCATAAAATTTGGTAACATGATAGATGGCGATGTTTACCACCCGTCCCACTCCTCTGCAAGCAGACTCCTTACAATCCGTTCTTTTACTGGTATCAATAATTTACGCAGTCGGTTGCGTCCGACTGCAACGTTTTTACTTGTTTTTCTTGAATTTGTTATACCCGAAACACATGAAATGGGTAAAAAGGATAAATGTTACAGGTGAAAGAACAAATCTCCGATTCCCAAAAAAAATAAATACATTCTTTATCAGCATCAAAAGCCGATTCGTTATTGCCATGTTCGTCTGTTTGTCCGTCCATAATCTTTCCGTTTCCGAAAGATGTGAAATGTGTTTTAGCAAAATAGTGAAAATCTCGAAATCGCTTGAGAAACACTCGAGATATTGAATTATTTCTCCTTATCAACAAAATGCAAATACAAAAAGAACCTTAAACTTAAATTATCTTTGTATTTTTATAGTTTATTTTTATTTTTATTTTAGTTTGAGTAAAAGTTCCAATTTATATGTAAGAATTTTATTTATTTACATGTGTTGCAGCCAGACCGTCTTCTTATTGCGACATCGTCGTCGACAAGGAAGCGCACTAAAAAGACGTCCAAATCTCGGCAACTTTATGGAAATTCGAGAATTTCCACAACAAAGACAATTGAGAGAACTTGTGCATCACTTGGGGTAAACTCTGTGGATCCCTTTCTACAAACGCATAACATTGAATTGATACAACCGGAAACCATCCCAGCAGAAGATCAATCAATTAAACATGATATAGTCGATACAGAGCCGAGCGTTTTTCATATATCTTGTCAAAATGCATCCTTCACAAATCATCTAAGCGAATCGAAAATTTTACTCAATCGTACTGAAATATCATCACTTATTCTCCCAAATCCTGCACATGGAAGAGAACTGGAGAATGACGCATTACTGAAGCCAATAAGGTAAGATTAACTGTTTAATTTAAATTCGGTCAAAGTTTTGACCTTTAAAAAAAAATTGTTGTAGTTGAAAAAACTTTAACTCGAATCGAATTGAAATTTTTAGGCAATATTCTAAAGATGTTGTAGAATTTAATAAAACTATAACCCCTTAAGATAGAGTTTTGGTATTGTTTATTTACGACATGAATGAAAACAAGTAAAATCAAAAAAATTTTGAAGTCATGCTTTTATACGCTTTCTTGCATGCAATGCTTAGCTTAGTCAAATTAAATAAGCGCGTGTAAAAAAAGTTTAATTAATAAAAAAAAACATAAAAAAAATGTTCGTCTCGGTCGGGGCTCGAACCTACGTCCTTCGACCTGTGAAGCGGCAGTCTTCCCTCCATGCCACCAGAGCTTGTGAATTTTGGCAGTCAAATTAGTAAGTTACGCAAAAGGGAAAACTGTTTTTCGTGGTTTTTCATGATGTTACATATTTTATAGAGCCGAAAACTTTAAAAACATGTATTGTCATCTGAAACATCTTTGGTGAAAATTTCAGAGCTCTAGCTAGTCGGGAACTTGGTGAAAATTTGATTACAAGATTCCAGTACAAACAGACATGTCAAGTTAAATAAAAGCATGTAACAAAATATAATTAAAAACTATTATATATTTTAACCATTTCATGGGCTCAAAGTATAAAACATAAAGAACAAATATGCAACAATCAAATATATTCCATTAAAAAATATTTTCATATTGGTTTAGTTTCAGAGATAATTTACCGACGCCTGAAGGAGAGCCTTTACAGCGAACACTTGAAAGAGACTTAACTGTCTCGGATATGATTCGACATCTGCATCTTATACGAAGTCAATTGACCAGCCAGGTAAATAAGTATGTTTATGTTTGCTGTAATAACAGATTTTGATTGGGATATTTGATATATTTTATTTATTTGCAATGATTGACAAGCAAAAATTTTGCGGCCACTTCAGACTACAATTTTTAAGTAGGTCCAACAAAAGCTTATAAGAACATTTAGTTAATTTAAAAAAATTTAAAAAGAGTTTATTGTAAACTCAATTGAATTCTGCTTATTTTGTCCTGAAAATTAAACTTTTAAGTGCTTCTTCAAAGCAACCGACTCCCGCATTAATTTACAATTAATTTTAGAAAACCGAATTTGAAGTCTTAGTTCTTGTATTTGTATAGCAGCTATATGATATAGTTTTTCGATCTGGCAAACAATCTGACAAATGATCTAAATCAAACCAAAAGAAGACCTTTCCCAAACAAAAATTGAAGGACTAGTTTGAATATATGTCTATATCATCTCAGCTCGCGATACGGATAAATAGTATATATATATATATTAATATACACTTTTAAAGTGTATCAAAAACATGGATATTTTTCAATGTCCTTTAGCTACTGTCTTCCATGTTCTCTAGTGCTTTTAATGCTAGGTTGAGGAAATAAACTACTTGTGTAGGAAGCATACATACATACATACGTGTGTAAATGTATATGTACGCTTGTTCATTGAATACATTTTCTTCTGTGCTTTTTATTACATATTTCATTTGGCTGCTTTCTATTCATTGCATTCATTTTGCATTTTCCTGGCTTTGTGCCAACACAAAGCTGTATTATTTTGCTTTCCTTTATTTTCAGCTTTTATTCATAGTGTGTGTGTGTGTGTGTGTGTGTGTGTGTGTGTGTGTGTGTGTGTGTGTGTGTGGTCTCCATGAGCATTCTATTCTATTATGCTGTGTTATCAGTGTTCTCTTTTAGCTTTTTTTTGTTCCATGCTTAAATTTCTTTTGAATCGCTTTTGTGCTACGTTTGGCATTCAAGCTCTGAACAATAAGCTTTTCTTTCTATTTTCACATTTTTCTTTACTTCTTTGACTCTCTCTGCCCCCCGTCGGCCTTCGACTGTTCCAACGGAAGTCGTCGAAAGGCGTAATTTTTTCTCCCCTTCGCTCCTCATCACACCTGCCTGGAAATCGTGTTGTTAATAAGTTTTTGATTTAACGTGTTTCCCTGTTCCACTATTCAAGAGTTCACTGTCTTTTTCCCATATTTACATAAATAGTTAATTGAAGGCGATTTTCAATAGTCTTTAGTTTTATAGTTTTTAAACTCCTTTCTAGAGCATTAAATATTTATAAAAGTTACCAATAACTCTTTCCGAAAATTCTGAAAACTTCATAGAAATCGCTTGAAAAACACCAGAGATTTTAAAGAAGTTGAAGTTAAGTCACAGATACATTAAAACAATTGTTTTATTTTCGGTAGTCAGAGAAAACCGGTTTTTTTTGGTAACCGCGAACAAATATTTGAAGACGCTTTTACCAGAACAGCATTACTTTGCATACTTTATGTAATGCAGGAGCTCATTGTACTTCTCTGTGTTGACGTTGAGTTATTCGGACGAGGAGAAAAGTTCGAAATGAGGTAGCACATTTACGGATGATGAGTGCGCAACTTTTATGCGTGTTGCCTGGGCGAGCTAATCGGCTTGAAATCACGCTAATGTGATGTTTATCTGTCAGATTCGCTGAACAGAATGGCCCAAGCATGATGGGGCAAATATTATCTAATGTAAGTCGAACAAAATCTGCATTTCCGTTAAGGGGTTGTTTTCTGGCCAAGCAATATATTGTTGTTAGGAAAAAAAAAGGTTGCAGTCGCCGCAATTGAAAGCGTCTGCAAGATACAATCAGAATTTAAAGTAGTTCAAAGGTGCTCATTAAAAACACATTAACACATATTGTACTTTGATTTAAAATGACAATTTTGTCCCTTAATTTTGTAAAACAGGTTGCACACCATGTATAAATATATTTTTTTTTCAATTATAATTTATATACATGTAGATAATGCAGAAATAAAATAGGTGGATCTGCCATAGAGACGTACTTAAAAACAAAACAAAATATAGACTTTAATGATGTTTAATTAGGTTCAATGAGAATGAATTTGAGAAAAATCGCAAACAAGAAACTCCATAATATTTATATTAACAAACTTTCTAAACTCCGGAATGGCGGTGATTCCCCTATAAACCTACTTGCAATTGGCAACAGGGTGTGTCAAGTGTCAGATGTTAAGTACGTTAAGTATGTTAAGTACGTGTGTATTTATTGCACTTGCATACTGACAAGCTGTCATACTCATTTGTCACGTTTTTCACCAAATATCGATACAAGAATTTCCCCATTTCAGTGGAGTTTGTTGATGGTTTGTTTTAATCCTAGTGTTATTTTAACCCTAAGGTTATTTATTACATACACTAATGGTAACCTTCGTCAAATCGACGACGACTCATTTAATCTTTAAAAAGTTGAATCCACATTTTTTCACTTAAGTTTGGCATTGTATTTAAAGTCAGCACAAAAACGTTAAGGTTTTGTATTTTAAACATGATTGTGCTTGCTTTTGCATAATACAAGTTTACTTAGTCCAATACATATGTATGTAGCATGTGTATATAGGAATCTACTCGGCTCTTAGCTGCCAACAAAGAACAGCCACTAACATGCACATTAACAAGTGAACTTGTAGGGATGCCTGAAAGGTCTGCCAATCGGAAACAAATACGATTTGTTGTCTCACTCTCAAACGTGTCTTGCTGCTCACACTTGCATGGGTTTGTAATTGTTCTTGTATGAGCGTACATAGAGTATAATGAACTATTTGATATTGTAACAGAGTTCGACAAGATCTTTTAAATGAAGTGTGTAAAATATATAAAGTGACAATATGATAAGAAGGAAGAGGAAAAAACCTATTGAAGAATGAATGAAAATACTTGTTTGAAGGGGAACAAAATCTTGAAAATGTTTTAAAACTAGATATTTATGCAGTTTCTGATTTATTCGAAAAATTTAAATGCTCACAAGTACATGTATTAAAAAAAAAAAAGTGTTTTCCCAGGTACGAATGCATATTGAAATGAATTCATATAAGGAAAACAGTCAAGGCTTTTCTGTTGGGATATCTAATCTCTTGAAAAAGTTTGCCTGCATCCTTAAGCTATAGACAATAATTAAATAAATTTCTAAATATTTGTTTGTCAGCTAAAAGACAGAATTTTGAAGAACACATTCTTAATATTCCCCGACTCTATTCAGTTTTCATCAACCAGTAAATCAGACAGTCAGGAGGAAGGGTATTTCTACTTTCTTGGAGTTCCTTTTTTTCAAAAATAGCTCGTAATATTTAAGCCATCTGATTCAGTAAGAAATTCGTAAACGGTTGTCGACCCTGCGGCCCCAAAGTGCCACTTACTCCATCTACTCCATACTTTCGTATGTGTGTGTGTGTGTGTATGTATACAAAGACAGCACACACACACACATCGCAATTGCAAATCACACCGGAAATGCATTTTATAAAAATTTGCCTGCAAATTTTCTAATATTAATCAAAGTGTGCTAACCTTGCTTTGCTTTCCTTTGCTTTGCTTTGCTGCCTCGACATGACAACGTAGAAGAAGACGACGACGTTGGCATGACAACGTGAACTACGTACTTAGTTTGGTATATATATCGGGGAAAGGCATGAAAATTCTATTTTTGAATACAAAATTTATGAATGAAACCAAATGAAACCAAATGAAATGAAATGAAATGAAGTTGAAGCAAAAGCGGATGGCGAAGGCGATGGAGCTGATGATGATGACGGGGATAACGAAGAGGATGAAGATTGGGGATGGGATGGCGAAGTCACAAAATTTCGCGCATGAGTCAAGAATCTATAGATGGCAAAAGTTGGCTTAGATCCGATAATGTCACATCGTTTGAAAAGTTTGATATATAGAAAGAAAAAAATAGAGAGTGTCAGTAAAAATAAGGCCGCAGGGATGTTGACTTTTAAAATAATAAAACAGATCCATAATGGAAGTACTCGAATTATCAATAGGTTGAAAACACACAAATTTAAAAAAACATCAAACTGGAAGGATAAAAAAAACCAACATGATGATTTTTCGTAAGTCGAGATCTCTGACAAACCATCATTCTTCGATATCTCTTGTATTTTTCAAACGATTTCCTATGAAATTTTACTGATTTTTGTTATATATTGAGTTAAGATTCTAGTCAGGTGCTTGGGAACTTTAGCAAAGACTCCAAACAAAAACAATTTTAGAAACTGTAAGTGTACATCTTTGTTTTGTGTTCTATTTATATGGCCACGGCTGTATGTTCTTTCCAATACCAAAAGTCATCATATTTTGTTCGCATATGAATGTTCTATGTATCTACGAGAATTTATGATCCATCCATTCGGCGCTAGCATGTTTTTTGGATGTGGGCGATTCATGGTTGTGGGCGGTGACTCCACGGCAAGTAAAACATTTCTCATCTAAATAAACCGACTGGTTCATATTTTATACGCACGGAATTCGAATGCGGGGAAATGTCATAAAATTCATAATTTCATTCTTTCAAATGATGATTGTCTCTTTCTGCCTTAAATAATCTTATAAATATAAATCGAACTACATATGTTTAGAGACACCAGATTTGAAACATAGTTGTTTCAAATAATCGATAACTTTTCTCGTTTCCGATATACGCAAGCGTTTATAGAATTTTCACCTAATATAGCCCTAAGTCAGAAGAGGGGAAGTGTAGTTATTTTTACAGGTTTTTTTTTAAATTACACTGAACTTGATAAAAAGCTAAGCCCATAATTTCCATTCAATAAATAAACTTCTTTAATCTTTATTTACATTGATAACATTTTAATTCCGATTCTTGTTATACGATCCCAACATTATTGTACCTTCTCCTTCTGAAAGCCATAATTTGTTGCTTGGAACATAAAGCAATTTGATATTTATAAGTGTCTTCTTAATGAGGTGCGATATGCTCTCATATACTCGCACAAACATAAACTAGTACCGACTTTGTGTATATAGTATATGTATGCATTTTCCATTCAAATAAATAAAAGTGCACTTCTCCATTCAGATTCAACCGATTGTCGCATTCGTCGAGGACCAAATCGGATTGGGTCTAAACAGTCAGTCAGTTACCTATTCTTAGAAGCAGTCCACTTAAGACAAGGCGCAAGCCAAACAAACAATTTTCAAATAAAATCAAATGAATAGTGTGATGATAAAGTGTGTTCCATGCCCCACAGGGCACATTACTTATGCGCTGTTCTGTGCGTGTTTCACAATCAATTTCAAATAATTTTACTGAATCAATTTTAATGATTTCCCCGTAACCCAAAAATACGTTTAATTGGTGGAGTTGTTCTATAAGGCATCGCTTTAAAGTGTCTCAAAAGTTACTAATTTTGTCATCAGTCACAAAAGGAACACATGTTGTTTAACCCTAGAGTGGTTAACTTCGTCGATTCGACGAACACAGTTGCTATTTTCTTATTTTTCGCCGAATTCTCTTATTCTGTTGTGTTTTTGGACCTGTTTTTCATATTACAAAAATTCGCTATTGTTGAAATATTTCATTTTTAATGTTTTTTCTTTTTTAAATTGAAGATATGGATTCTAACTAATTATTTGGTTGATTTCCGGAATGTTTTTTCTTTTACTTTTGCGAAGCTGTAAATACCATTACCGATTTCTGCGATTCGCTAAAAAATATATAATAAAGCTTTGAAATACATAAATATTTAGGTTTTTGTGTTTTTTAGGGTCTATTCTTGATTTTAAATACAATGCCAAACTTGTGGGTAAAAGTTTGCATTCAACATTTTAAAGATTAAATGAGACTTTGTCGATTCGATTAGTGTATGTAAAATAACCTTACCACTCTAGGGTTAATAATAATATTGAATTTCTTGTTCCTTGTGTTTCCATCCGCGGTGCAAGCAATTACTATCTGAATCCGAATCCGGGTAGTAAACGTGTATGTAACAGTAGCATAATCCTGAAGCGTGCCAATGGCATTATTATGAAGTACCAGCACGTTTCATGCGACCGACCTACATGTGCTTACACAATTGTAATTATTGACAAATGGTTTTTGAAGCCTGGGATAATAACTAGATTAGCAAAAACTTGTAACTGCAACAAGAGGCAAAGTTTTGATGACAGCGCCGCCGCCGCCGCACGGATTAAGGCGGACTCCAGATGCAATTGACCAATGTCAGTCGGTTAGTTAATAAGCTATCAAAATCGTCATCATCCACTTGCCATTCAATGCTACTTCCGGGTAAACCAGCCTCAGGCATAGCCTTAATTGCCAGTCATTTTGGACAGCTTTTTCTCAGTGCCGGCAACGGTAAAATTAACTATCGGGAGTGGGTGCGGGAACGGGTCCTTTTGCGTTGCTAATGACTCCTAAAATGGTAAATAAATCTGTGGCAAATCGAATAGCTCGCTTGCACTTAGCTGTGTATGTATGTAGATATGTATAGTATGTACTTGCAGCAACCGCAAATAGGCCAAACATTTACGTCTCCGTAACATACTCCTTCCTATTCAAAACCCAATCAATTACTGCACACTGGTTAAAAAGGATTAAAAGGGATCAACATCAAGAGCCGAGTCGATTTTAAAAATTTCATCAAAATCAGTTAAGAAACACCAATGATATCCATGATTAAAATTGACTTCCTCAAGCAGTAGGAATTTTTTTTATTTTTATTTTATTTTTTTTTTTTAGAGCCCATTACGCATTATGAGAATTTTAAATCAGTAGCAAGTCCAGCAATTTTCAAACACGCGAATACATACTGTATTTATTTAATTGTAAGTTAAGCTAAAATTCTTAAATAAACAAGTAAGAAGGCTCTAGTCGAGATTTCCAGACTAGGAGATACCCCGAACCCCATACATAACGCGTACAGTCATTGTCTGTATGCATCTGTGACTAAACTTCAATCTTCGATATCTCTGGTGTTTCTCAACCGATTTCGATTATTTAAACCCCCATTTTTACATTTTCCAAATTCGAGATTTTTTTGCTATCGATTACATGTGTATATCGGAAAGCAGAATAGTTATCGATAATTTGAAACAAACTTGTTCTGCTTATGGTAGGAGAACTTATATTAAAAATCGGATGTCTCTAGTTCTTGTAGTCTCTGAGATCAAAGCGTTCATACAGACGGACGGGCATGGCTATATCGACTCGGCTGTTGATGCTGATCAAGAATATATACACTTTATAGTGTCGGAGATGCTTCCTTCTGCCTGTTACATACTTTTTCACAAAACCATTATACCCCCATTACCCATTTTATGGGTTCGGGGTCTAAAAAGAAACACGAAGATTTTTTTTTTTAATAAGTGTAGAAACTGTACAATCATTTAGTACCTTAAAAACACAGCGATGAGTAATTTTATTTAATGTATTAATTTAACTGTAGGTTAAGTTGAAATTCTTAAATAACAAGTAAGAAGGCTCTAGTCGAGATTTCCCGACTAGGAGATACCCCGAACCATGTACATAACGCGTACTGACTGTACGCATCTGCGACTAAACTTTAATCTTCGATATCTCTGGTGTTTCTTAACCGATTTCGATGAAATTTTCAGAAAAGTTATATCGTTACCCATTATTTAAACCCCTATTTTTACATTTTCCAAATTCGAGAAATTTTTGTAATCGATTGCATGTGTATATCGGAAACGGAAATAGTTATGCAAAATCGGAAACAAACTTGTTCTGCCTAGGAGTTAGATGAGCTTATGTGCAAAATATGAAGTCTCTAGGTCTTATAGTCTCTGAAATCGACGCGTTCATACATACAGACGGACGGACAGACGGACATGGCTATATCGACTCGGCTGTTGATGCTGATCAAGAATATATATACTTTATAGGGTCGGAGATGCTTCCTTCTGCCTGTAACATACCTTTTACCCATTTCATGGGTTCGGGGTATAAAAAGGGTATTTTTTAGGCATGGCATTCTCTGCTTTCTTAGTATGTTTATGACATGTTGTCTGTGCTTTGTTTCTTTGAGTGTTGTTGTGTCACAGATTTCGGATATTTTATAAATTATTTCTTAGGGAAATCATAAATGTTATATTTAGACATGAAGAATATTTATAGTGGCATTACTCTGACAGGCTCACGCGCATGGAAACCAATTTCAAAATCGACATGCTATTGGATTTTCTTCAGGTTGAGAACATGTGGGGAAAAGCATTATGAATTTAAATTCAACATTTGTGACGGTCGAAAGTTTCAGAGCCAACTTCCGTCCGTCGTCCGTCGTGTGCCGCACGCAGCTGACAGATTACAATTTAAATACGTGGATTACAAGAGGGCAACTCTCAAAAACAAAAACAATTCTCTGGCAATTAATTTCTGGAAAAGTTTCCCGTTGCGTTGCGGCACCTGTTTTGAAGAAACCAGAACTAATAAGGAGAACAATTCTGTGTTCGAATGCTTTTGCAAAAGGTTTTCAAAGGCTCGATTTTGAATTCGATTTGTTTTGGTTTTTTTTTGTTGGCAAAACCACCCCACTGTTCCCCCCCCCCATTCAGCATGTTTAGACATTTATTGTTGTGCGTGAGGTTATGGATGAAGATTGATGAGGTCTATTGATGATCATTATTATCCGTATCATTGGCAGACTTGTAACTGTTTTTTGACACATACTACTTTTATACATATGTATTATTCTAAAGAGAAGAGAATAAGCTCTTTCAACATTTCCTGATCTTTTGGCATGGGCTAAAAATGGGCAACAAGGAAGAGAGAACAAGTGCATGTATAAGTATATATATATATATATATATGTATTTGTGAGGGCTGTTGCCATAATTTGTGTCCCCATTGTTTGGTGGACAAAGCTGCTGCTTGAAGTTGGGCGCGCTACTTTGGCAACAAAACAACGACAATGAATTTCTAATTTGAATGCTATTTTATCTTTTGTTGTGCCCAGATTTAATCATCTCTTCTCTTCTGGGCTGTGCCTCGTTTCCCATCATTAGTTACTATTGTTTTCGGATATGAATAGGAAAGCTCAAGTCTCTCTCTTTCTATCTCACCCCAATGTGTGTTACGAAGGGGGAGGGATAGGCACATTTCGTTATCCTCATGACTAATATGTGACCGTAGGTTTAGTGGCAAAGTTCTTTGTTTTCGGTATTTTTTTTCTTCTTTCGCCTGCGCCTTTGTCCCTTGCAGCTAAATCATAATTTGTACAAATCATGTTTTCAATTCAAATTTCAATTTCCCCAATTCGAACACGAATTTCCTGGTGATTCATCCCAACCTCCAAATCTCTCTTTCGCTATGTGGAAAGCGTTGTGCGTGTCTTGTTAACCGTCAACGTCAGCGTCAGTATAAACGTGAAATAACTTGTAATTGAATTGACGCCGACGCAGGATGCACAATGCAGCAGCAGCTTTGCAAAAGAATGAGCGGGAGGAGGGAATGAGAAAAAGCATACAAAGAAAGAAAAACAATTACCCCAAAACACAATGGGCGGTCCGCAGTCTCTCTCTCTCTCTCTCTCTCTTTCTCTCTCCCTCTCTCACTCTAAGGATATTGGCAACATTTCACCTTACTTTAACATAGAGCTCATATATGTATCGCGACCTTTTACTTGAGACCTTTGCACTTGACATTGGTCGCACGCCGGGTGGGCCTTAGACTTCGACTTGGAGTGGGCATTATAATTAGAATAAAGCCAAACAGTCGAGTGGATCAGTGGCGCGGTGTTCTGGACGCGTCATCTCGACATTCTTTCCACCCACCCCTTCGCCCCCTTCGCGAAAGCCTTTTTGCCTTTTTTCTTTCGCGATACCTAACCTAAAGCTCGCATTTTTTGTGATTTTTGTTTTTTGTTTCATGGCCGGCACGTGCTGAATTACACTTAAAGATGCGCATGAACTCTTTTCCCGATCAATAGGTGCAACAACGTTGCAGTCGGACGCAACCGACTGCGGTATACTTTGATACCAGTAAAAGAACGGATGGTAAGGAGTCTGCTTGCAAATTAGTGGGACAGGTGGTAATCATCGCCTGCTATCATGTTATCAAATTTGGTGACTTTAGCTCAAAAATTGTAAGAGATATCGAAATTTCTGATTTTAAATGGTAGGCGGCAGATGTGGGCGTGGCATCCAAATTTTTGATGCAGATCTTTTGTAGATGTCACCATATATATTCCTACCAAATTTGGTGACTCTAGTTAAAAAAATGTGGAATCAGGGGGCGTGGCATCCAACATTTGTATGCATTTTTTTGGGGAACGTCAATATCTCGCTTGACACAAAATTTTGTGGCTCTAGCCCAAAAAATGTGAAAACTATAGGCGTTTCCAATTTCAAGGAGCAGGGATGATGGGGGCGGAAGGAGAGGGCGTGGCATCCAGATTTTTCAGGGACATGACTAGCTATCTGCGTGCAAAATTTGGTAACTCTAGCTGTAAGAATGTGAGAAATATATGGTTTTATCGGTTTTTAGTAATCGAATTTATCGATTTCCCAGCCTCCTAGTGGGCGTGGCACCCCGATCTTAACACTTCATCTGCATCGTCTATAGATAAACATAATTGCAAAGTTTCAAGTCTCTAGCTTTACGGGTGTCGAAAAAAGTTGCGTTCATAGTTAAAAATTGCAAATAAAAGTTTATCCTGATTTTGAATTTGCCGTAAATAAATATCATATGTCTATTTTCTTCACTCTTCTAGGGGGTTTCTTTGTGCTTCAATTTTTTTAAACTCATAACTATTATTTGCGGTCCCTGGTTCATACGGACGGACAGACGGACACCATGACGGACATTGCACAAAACCAATATACTATGAGACCTTCGGTGTCAAAAGTATAAAAATATATATATAATATTAAGTAACATTTTTTTTTTTTGTTTAAATTTCATTTTTAAATAATTTTACAAATTTAATGAAATCGGCAAATATTCATTAATTTTAGTTCTACATTTTTTTGACAAAATTTGATTACAGCGGGTATCCTAGTTTAGTTTCATTTTAAAGACATATCCTTTAATTCTTATACTCTGGTACCGAAGTCGATTAAACCAAGTTTAATCTGACGACTTCTACCAAAGTTCTTCATTACCAAATTTGGTGGGAAGATAGCTCCAAGACATCTATCCCTCAGCCCCCTTCATTAAAAAAAACAAGTAAAAACGTTGCACTCGGACGCAACCGACTGCGGAATACTTTGATACCAGTAAAAGAACGTTTGATAAGGGGGAATGCAGGGGCGAAGGGAGTGGGCCATGTGGTAAACATCGCCAGCTATCATGTTACCAAATTTGGTGACTTTTGCTCAAAAGCTGTGGAAGATAACTTAACTTCAAAATGTAAAAGGTGGGCGGCAGAGGTGGGCGTGGCATCAAAATTTTTGAATCAAATATTTTTCACTGTCACTATCTATCTTCCAACCAAGTTTGGTGGCTCTAGCTCAAAAACTGTTAAAGATATAGCCGATTCCGATTTTATAAGGCGGGTGGCTTGGGTGGGCGTGGCATCCTAATTTTTGATGCAGATCTTTTGTAGATGTCACCATATATCTTCCTACCAAATTCGGTGACTCTAGCCCGAAAAATGTGAAAACTATAGGCGTTTCCAATTTCAAGTAGAAGGGGGATGGGGGCGGAATCAGGGGGCGTGGCATCCAAAATTTTGATGCATTTTTTGTTGGGAACGTCAATATCTATCTTCACACAAAATTTGGTGGCTCTAGCCCAAAAAATGTGAAAAATATAGGCGTTTCCAATTTCAAGGAGCAGGGACGATGGGGGCGGAAGGAGTGGGCGTGGCATCCAAAATTTTGATGCAGTTTTTTCAGGGAAATGACTAGCTATCTGCGTGCAAAATTTGGTAACTCTAGCTGTAAGAATGTGAAAAATATTTGGCTTTATGGGTTTTCAGTTATCGAATTTATCGATTTCCCAGCCTTCTAGTAGTCGTGGCAACCCAATCTTAACACTTTATCTGTACCGTCTATAGATAAACATAATTGCAAAGTTTCAAGTCTCTAGCTTTACGGGTGTCGAAAAAAGTAGCGTTCATACAGACGGACGGACAGACGGACACCATGACGGACATTGCACAAAACCAATATACTATGAGACCTTCGGTATCAAAGTATAAAAAGATATACATATATTCATAGATTTTAGGCAAGAGTCAGGGAATTTGGAATTTGTATAGAAAAACTATATGAGAATGGTTCACTTTTACACACAACCATTGGATGATTATTCCTAGCGAAAACATATGTTGCCTTCTGCCTGTTACATACTTTTGCACAAAACCATTATACCGTTTTTTTTGTTTTGTTTTGCCCATGGCATAAACTCAGGGTATAATAAAAAGCTGAAGCAAATAAAACACAAACAACAGCAGAAAAAAAAACATAACAAGCTGTTTATTATTATAATTGAGTTGAACTTATTTGAATTTCATGCCTTTTTGAATCTGAATGAAAGTAAAAATCTGAATAATCAGTTTTAAATTACCATACATTGCATTAATTTATTTGTTGTTTTTAAGCTTTTATTTTATTAGCAGCACTCCAAACCAAATGGTTTTGTGCAAACTTAAAATTTAATTCAATCAATATATGTATTTCATGTATTACACAATTTCTTTCCACTTAATGGAATTGGTTGTTTGTGGGACTCAAGCTATCTTTTTATGATCGATTTTTATCGATTTCCCAGCCCCATGTCATTGTTTTGAACATAGTTCTTTAAACAAATTTCAAAATTTTCAAATTAACGATTTTATTATAATTGGAAAGTGTTTGTTGCAAATTTGGATTGTCTGTTGCGGGAATCTTTTTTCGACCAGATTTCTCGACTCTTGTTATAAGATATCGTTATCGTGAAATTGGCAACAGGCAAACTCTAACTGCGAATGCCATTAAAATTCATTGGCACGCCCGTCCGACTGCGACTGCTTCCTAAGTCAAAATCCGATAAGGATATGAAGGTAGATAAGCCTCACAACTGAACTGGGTGAAAGGACAACAACAGCGCCCTCAATAAAGCTAAAGCATCCGCCGCATCCAAGGCTTAAGCAGAAGCAGCGACTTAAGTTGTTGTTCGACGATTCCCAATTGGCCGCTTCTTATGCCACTGTCACTGTCACTACGTCGCCGTCACTGTCGCCGTCGCCTAGAGCGGAAAAGAAAGCCCAAAACCATTGGCATTAGTACAACAATCCCCAAGGATGTCGAAAATTCGTTGGAAATAGCTGTGGTTTTGACTGTGGCTGCAAATTACACCGATGACACGCTGTGTCATCGCTTCATTGACTTACTCGTAGCGGGGTGAGCTATAGGTGAGCTCAGCTGGAGGGGATGTGTCATGGAAGTGGGGGGTCTCTCTGTACTTTGTATGCTGTCAAAAGTTTTCTTTTCGTTTCTCTCATCAATTTTGTGGAATAATTGTGGCATTGTTACAAGCAAGTGCAAGTATTTTTCTCTTTGCACATAAGAAATAAAGTAAATGGTGTTTCCAAGTCGTCTAAACCTTTGCTGCTTCTTGTTGTTCCCTGTCCTTATAGATCTAAACTTGTCTGAAAAGCAGCTATATACTTAAATCTGTGGTCAGCACTGTAAGTAATAGTAAGAATTCGAAGTCTGTGTTTGGTCGCAATTCTTTTACTCTAACTGTCAATTTGTTTTTGTCCGGCTCACGGGAGAGGCGTGTGAATATCCAAGGTAAAGAATATATTGTTTTTTTTACTATGTCCGTCTGGAGACCTGAAACTTTGCAAATATTGTATCTTGGTTTATGTGTGGGATATCAATAAATATATCGACAAAACCCACCTTTTCCACATTTTTTTACAGCAAGTTTTCAAATATTTCGCTTTGAGCTACGGACACTTTTCAAATGCATAAAAAGGCTTGATTTAGTGTAGTATCTTTTTGTGAGCTGTCCCGACTGCAGCATTCGAACTCGTTTTCCAGTGTGCTTTATTATATATTTATGATTTTGTGTCCGAGCTCGTGTGGTGCTCCCTTAGACAAATAAAAAAAAATAATAACAAGGATAAAATAATACTAAAAAAAACAGCAATTGCATTCAAGCGCCGTCCCGGCACTTAAGTCCTTAAAAATAATATGGGCACGACAACTCTTTTGACAATTTTCAACCCCCGCATGGCTCGTGCATGATTCAGGGCTTTAGGTCGTCGTCAAAAGGACAAGTTGTATATTATGTGCATATGTTCTCGTTCTGGGTTTCGAAAAAAGTGTGGCCCCCTCATAATGAACAGAACTAAAAAAAAAAAGAATTTCAATCACTTGCTGAATTAAAACCAAAATGCACAAATTCCGATAATTATCGATGACAGGTGCTCCATGGTAAAATAAGAAATCGTTGCAGGGTATCTCAATCGTGCACTCTTGCATGTTTGTGTGTATGCACAACATCAATTTCATTTGTTTTTATATACTACATGGTACGTAAATATGCGAGGTTCGTCTTCTCGTGTGATGAAAACGAGAAACATTGGGGAGTCATTTACAATACTGTGACTCCTCCGTTTACTCATTCCAATTCACTGTGGCTGTGCTGTCAATGAATATCAAATGAGTATCTCTAGTCCCATCAGAGGTAGCAACAATAACAAGAATATAAACATCTGCGGATTTACTGTGGCTCTTTATCATTTTTGCCAGTCTCTCTCTAGCATCGCAAGCAACCAACAAACAAACAAAGCAGCGCCGCAACAAAGACAATGTTCGTTGGTGTTCGTTCTGTCCTTTGCTACACACACATACATACATTCATACATCTCAAATGCACTGCTGAATGTCCACTTGAAACTTGGTTATTGTGTTGCATTTCGTTGCGTTAATGAGATGCTTGGTGCTTGCTGTATCGGCTTACCTTTTACCAGGGGTGCACAAAAGTTGCTTGTGGCTTATGGTGAAAACACCAATACATTTGAATTGAATGCACACACACACATAGAAGTGAACAGCACTGAAAAAAAATTAATTACTAAAAAAATTAATTGCGTGGTTGTGTCTTTGACTATTTTTTAGATCTATCTTTCTTTGAGAATATTTAAATCTCCTCTTTAGGTACTTTCATAACAGTATATCAAGCTGCTTTGTTCCAGGAGAGTTCTTCTTTCGAATTAAAGCAAAGTAAAATTCAAAATTTCAAGTAAATATTGAATTGTAAATTAAGATTTAAATTTAAGTCTGAAAAGCAATCTTTAAATTTGTTAGTAAGATAATATTTTTAAGAGATAAAGTTCTGGGAAATTCCAAAAAAAAATTCACTCACTGATCAAGATTGAGGGGTAAAAATGACGGGAAGATCAGGGATGAAAGTGTTATAAAATAAAGTCTACTTGGATACGGAATACATTAGAGCTCGAATATTTCGCCGCTTTTTTTCAAAATTGTTTTTTTAAGCAACTTAATTTTATTACCTTAAATAAAAATTGTAAAATCTTGTAGCCATAATTAAGTGTAGTGATTGTTGTTTTTTTTTTGGCATTCGATTGGCAGAGTAACTGATTGGCCGAGGGTAAATTGAAGAGCATTTGGCAGCCATTGGGTAATTGATAATTGGAATACAGGCGGGATCATTGTTGCAAAAGGACACTAAATTAATTAAATGTGTTAAGAGTGTCTTTGATGTTATCTGAACTGAATTGAGAGCGATTTAATAATGAAGACAAATAAACATGCATAATCTGAGCGTATTTTGTGTGCTCCTCTATGATGATCATTAAGGGTGCAAATAAAAGGAAGATATATGTATATATAAATAAGCAAACACAACAAACACCAAAAAACAAAAACAAAAACAAAAAACTAAAAAAACATCAACACACAGGAGACACAACAGAACGTAGAACGCAGAACGAAGACAAACAAAATAAAATAACGAAATAAAACAATCAGGAAATTGTCCTTTGATCTTTTTCGTTGTGAGACACCGCCCAGCCCCGCCACCACCACCATTCAACTCTCAGGACAAATACAAATACAATTCAACCATGTCAGCGTAATTTTCAACTTAGTTGTTGCTGCTGCTTTTGATGCCATAACCAAAATTAACAAGTTAAACAAATAAAACGAATGGAAAATAAATTCACATCAAACTCAAACTCTCGGCGTCTCTGTGTGTAATCACAAATTGCAATTCGTTCGGCAAGATAAACACGTGTATAATCAATACACTAAACAAAGCCAGTAGTGTAGAGCATAAAGAAATTTCCACCCTTTAATTACGATTTGGGGCAATGCAAACCTACAATAGATACATTTGTTAATGAGCCAATGTAAAAAATAGCATGCTACCGAAATTGTCTATTAGTTTAAAAAACACTAGTCAAGAACGAACTAATTAAGAATATTAAGCAGCACTTATAATTTAAATATACAGGCGTAGTCAAAAGTATTTTAAACACTTTTCATACAAAAAAGGAATTTTTTAGCAATTTTCAAAAAATCATAAGAAATACATGCGAAGAGATTTTTGTTTAAACCAGAGTAAAAAAGTTTCAAAAGTAGACTTTTACAAGAATTGAAAACTTTCAATCTGATACCAGTAAAATAACGGATTTTTGGGAGTCTGCTTGCAAAGGGGTAATGCGGGGACATTATCGGGGGTGGGACGTGTGGGCGTGGCAATCAAATTTTTGATGCAGTTCTTTGAGGGAAATCATAAGCAATCTTTCCACCAAATTTGGTAACTACTCTAGCTGTTAAGATGTGAAATTTATGCGTTATTATCGATTGTCTGCACAAAACCAATATACTATGATACCTTCTTGTATCAGAGTATAAAAATGACTATATACAAAGCCGCTTATTCTCACCTCTTCAATAATTGAGTACATACATATACATACAACAGAAACATACATATGTATTAAGAACTTACAGCAAACATCCGCAGGTGCTGTACATACATACATGTGCATATGTACATATGTGCAGGTGTGTGTGTGTGTGTAGGTGTGTGTTAAGTGTGTGTTGTGTTGTGTTGTGTGTTTTTCGCTTATCGTCGTCGTCATCGTCGTCGTCAACCAACCGAAACACAGTTCGGGCGCACAATGGAAATATAATTGACGAGACAATTGGCTGAGACAAACCAGGCATTAACCACCGCTGTTCTGTTCTGTGGCTCTAGACTCTAGAGTTGCCGAGTCTGCCGATGCGCACCATTAGGGGAGGAGCTTAGTTTTAACTTCGGTTTGCTTCTGTTCTCTATTACACAATACTCTTTCTTGACGTTCGCGTTGCCCTCGTATCGTATTGATTATTAACAACGAGAAGCCATGCTATTATTTTATATATGTACGTAGTTTAATCTTATAGCCGCAAAAAACAAAAAAGAGAGAGAGAGAGAGAGAATGCTCGTAATTCGTCAACAATGTGCACGCAATGAAATCGCGAGTTCTCAAACAATGAAATGCACGCCCAACAATATTAAGAGAAATTCAGGTTAGGAACCTCTGCATCCCTTTTTAACTCTCTCTCTCTCTCTCTCTCTCTCTCTCTCTTTTTCTCTCCCTCTCTCTCTGCGCCTCATTTCTGCATTGACATTTGCACAAAGTCTATAAAACAACAACATTTATCAACCGAATATTATGGCAATGACGTCACAATCATTTGTCTCTCTCTTTCTCTTCCTCACTCTCTTCTTTTTTTTTGTTGGCTTACTTCTTTATTTTGGGTTAAACGCCCAATAACAACAGACATGCGCAGTACTATATTTAACAAAGAAAACGTTATTTCTATCAGAGCAGCAAGATTTTCTTGCATCCAGTTCTCAGTACTCAGTTCTCTGCGATGTGTCGATGCTAACAGTAAATGCAAACACGAGTGCGATTGCGAAAGCTAACGCAGCTTGAGCGCGGCCAAAGCGGGGGGAAGGTAACAGACAGAAAAAACAGTAAAGTAAAGTAAACGTAAAGTAAACTAATGTATATGTCTTTGGCTTGGGTTTTCGGTTTTCGGTTTTTGGTTTTGCCTTGCGCACGAACACTTGAGCTGATGGCACCCTCACCTCACCTCACCTCGGCTCGACTCGACTCGGTAGGGATATATGTATATATACCTTTGTGTTGGGAAAGACAAAAGCGTCAGCAGCAAATCGAAAACAAAACGGGACACTCTGTTTCAGCCAATCACGCTCAAAGACACGCGAAGTCCAAGTCGTGGTCTCCACATCCACACACACACAATAGACGGGGGTTCGGTTACTTTTATGTATCTGCGAATACATACATATATCATTGGAATAGATATGTATATGCATTTGCTTCACATGATTTTGATCTTCGTTGAAGCACAGACGACACACCATCGGAGGCATTGTTACGGCGTAGTGATTGTTGTCTGCCGGAATGGACCACATATCGTGCATAATTACAAAAAAACAAAAACAGTTATAAAAACGGTTGCAACAAGTTTTAAAATAATAATTCATACATACGTTTGTAGTACAAGAATATTTATTCGTTTAATTATTTAACGGAGTTAAATGAAACGAAAAAACACGTGTATCTAGTGTCAATCAAATTTGTTGCTATTTAGATACGCGCCAAGTGATATTTGGATCATTCAAAACCAACAAGTCATTCAAGTGGAGATACAGTTTTTAAATATTTCGAACCTTTTCGGTATTTTAAAACTGTCTCCAGCGATTCCAAACCACAAATGCTATGGATATGATTTATATATGTATATATTGTTGAAAAATATAATATTAAATTCAAAAACTTGGATTTCGTAACAGCTCAAAATGTTTGTTTCAAAATTGTTTTGGAAATCGTATAGGAATTACTGAAATCGGTTAAGAATTAACAGAGAGGGTGTTCAGCAGCTCGTTTCAACGTTTCAGTTTTAAAGTACATAACCAGTAATAATTTAATTTATAACAGTAGAATCAACAACTAATTTTAAAGCTTTTAAATGGCATTTTTTCTAAATCCAGACACGAGCTTAGTGTTTCAACTCTGAAATCTGAAACGCTGAAACGGAGCTGTTGAACACCACAAGAGATTTTGAAGATTAGACGATAGAGTTCTTACTTGTTTTTTAAATCACTTGCTTAGTCTGACTTGTTTCTCGTTCCAGGCACAGTTTGAAAGCATGACCGATATAAAAACTAATACTCAGCAGCAGCAGCAGCAGCAACTGCAGAACGTTCAGCGAATGCATCAAGAGAGCTGCTTGCAGGAGCTGCACCAGCAGTTAACTGCACAATTTGGAATAGGCCGTGGGTTCGGCGGCTCTTCAACGCACCATAATCATAACCAGCAGCAACAGCAGCAGCAGCAACATACAATACCTGCAATGGCCAGTAATCTAATGCCATTTCTGCCATTCCTACGTCCTCCAGCACCAATGCTACCCGGTCATGTGAGCCGATCCCAACCGCACTATAGTCACCACACACACACACACACACACGCACACGCACACACACACGCTCATGTGCCAATGTGGCCAACAGCAGCAGTTGCAGCTGCTCACATTCAGGCGGCAATCGCTGCAGCGGCTGCGGCTGCCACCAACAGCAATAGCAATAATAAAAATAATAATAACAATAATAATAGTAATAGTAATAATAATAATACTAATAATAATAATAATGGCAATAGCAACAATAACATTGATAACATCAATAACAACAACAACAACGATGATAATAACAACAACGATAGCATACTTTTGTCCCCGACGGCCGAGGCACTGGAGTCATCATTGGGAGGAGGCACTGTATCTAAAGCGGAATCGCCAACCGCTCTGACGTACAGTCACAATACGCCGCCGGACTCGCCGCAAGGACACCGCACCGCACACAACACCGAGGATAACAATCAAACCATCTTGATTAACTTTCCCTCCTCGTCGTCCTCGCCAACCAACAACAACAATGCCAACAACAACAACAACAACAAGTCTGAAACTTTAAGCGCCGATTGCATGGATGCACCACTCAACCTGTCCAAGCCGAAGGGTGGCTCTCCCGACTCATCCCCCATCAGCTCCTGCATCAGGGATCAGCGCCTAAGCCTTATTGTGCCTAGTCCACCATTAAAATGGCAGCAAATGGCAGTTGCACCTCTTCACCAACAACATCAACACCAACAACAACAACACCAACAACAACAGCATCAGGCGTCGCCAATGTTTGCCGATGTTGAAGCCAGCTACTTGCAGTCCCGTGTAAGTAAGACCCCCTTCATTGACGACATTTTATTTGAAACAATATATATAATTAGGGTGTTTAGTAGCTGTGATATATGTGATAAGTAATAAGTAATATGTTCATTACAAATATCATCTTATATGATATATTGAGTGGTTGCCAGACTATTAGTAAAAACAGCTGTCAACAACTAAAAAGTTGTTCCCACGTTGCCGTTTACAACAGGGCTCATAGAGAGACATTATAAATACATTTTGGGAGTCACACATTGAAAAACAGCCGAATTCCCCGTTAAGGTTGGCGATAGTATTATCAAAATATCGATTATAGGTAACTTTGGCTTTGGAGAAGACCAAATTGCTGAAATGTCAAGAAAGCTATTCCGAAGTTAACTAACTGCAAGTTTAACTGGATATTGAGAAATTTGTCCTTAGTCAAAAATACTTCGGCAAGACTTAAACATTAGCTTTTTATATTTTATAACTTATCCAGGTACAAGAAAACCAATCCGAAATAGATTCGCAAACTTTAAGTCACTAGAGCTTCTGGGTTTGATAGTATGACAGCAGAAAGATGTGGTTTTTTTTTCATTTTATATTTAGTTATTCGCCAACATATTTTTAAGTATATTGCTCGAGCACTTATTTTAAAGTTGTTTAAGCTAAATATTTAAGGCAAAAATGTTTAAAGGCCCAAGCCCGTTTTGCATAAACAATTCATTTGCGGTTATAATCAGAATGTTAAGGTACATAACAAACAATTCCCATATTTTGAGATTCCTATTTAAATCCGGGAACCGCAAGAAACTCTAAGCCCTGTGGGAACCCCGCCCCTACCACCTCTTCGGGGCTAGGTTTCTCCAAAATGTCAGTTAAATAGCTCTAAATTGAGGGACTAGTTTGCATATTATTTGATATCGACCCGGCTGTTAATGTTGATCAAGAATATATATATACTTCATAGGGTCGGAGATGCTTCCTTCTGTCTGTTATACCCCGATTCTACTAATCTTCGTTTATCATAATAGCGAAATTCGGTAATGCAGGTCGTTCCACTATCAATCCAATTTAAACAGCATTTAATTTTAACAGAAATCAGCTGACAGCTGTTTGATTTTCTGTTATACTCAATTTGGCACTGTTCATAACCCAAATAACAGTGCTGTTAAGCTCCTCTGTTATCGAAAGATGAGCCAAAGTCGTCTGTATAGAATTTATTAGCTAGGAGATGTCGATTCAGATTCACTTTGTAGGAATCTAATTCAAATAGATGCTACAATACCGAGCTCCAATTGAATTGAACAGTAAAAGTTACTCACTTATTTTAATCAGGCTATCTTTATGTTGTTGCAGGGCCGAATGTGGAACCAACAGACCAGCGCTGGCAGCGATCTTTCCCATCCACACTCGTCGGCCAGCGTTGGAAGTGGAAGAGCGAGTAGTGCGAGTCGAGCGGGCCGCACAAGTCGAGATTCCATCAACAGCTGTGGCACAAGCTCGGAACGGTCGGCTGTCTTGGATGCAGATGGATGCCATGGGCATGCTCAATTAGGCTCGCAGTCGCAGTCACAGTCACAAAGACATGGTCATCATGGGCACAGCAAGCCGCATATCAAGAGGCCGATGAATGCATTCATGGTTTGGGCAAAGGATGAGCGTAGGAAGATATTGAAGGCGTGTCCCGACATGCACAATTCGAATATATCGAAAATCTTGGGCGCCCGCTGGAAGGCCATGTCCAATGCGGACAAGCAACCCTACTACGAGGAGCAGTCCCGTCTATCCAAGCTGCACATGGAACAGCATCCCGACTATCGCTATCGGCCGCGACCCAAGCGCACCTGCATTGTGGATGGCAAGAAAATGCGCATATCCGAGTACAAAGTCCTGATGCGGAATCGACGTGCCGAGATGCGACAGCTCTGGTGCCGCGGTGGCACTGGTCCGGGCCCAGGAGGCACGTCCTCCGACTGTGCAACAGCCGCAGCGGCCGCCTATCATCTGCAGGAGCTGGGACACGCCGCTGGCGAGGATGAGACACCGCCTCCTCCGCCTCCGTCGTCTCTTATGTTGAACGGCCCGGATGGCAGCAGTGGCTATTACTATCCGCCGGAGAGCTTATCCCCATCCGGCTTCTCATCGGAGGACATTGAAATGTCCTCGCTGCGTGATGTTGACGACTAGAAATCAACATTCGGATCGATCATCCGATCCTTGAAGTAAGCCCTACTTTCTGTTTCATCCACTAACATACACTTAGGGTATTCAGTAGCCATGATATGTGTGATAAGTTATAAGTAATATGTTTATTTCAAATATCATCGTATATGATATATTAGCTGCGTTGTTCGAGATTATTGATCTAATGAAATAAGGTCACACTGAGCAATTTACTGATTATAAAAGCCAGTCAATTTTAAATTTATTAATTTTACACACAAATAATTTTCTTTGAAAACCTTCTCACAAATCAATTTGTTTTTTCAGTCATTTTAGTTTTGTTTAATTCATTTTTGTATTTTATTTAACTTTCACCGAACTGGCAAAAAGCTGACTGACTTGTCACCAATACGACAAAAGTGTAATACATATAACACATATATCACATATATCATAGCTACTGAATACCCTAACTGTTTTAAGCTAAGAGGCTCACATAGCGATGAGAGAGAGGGAAGAACGGGAGGACGGAAAATAATTTGGGTAAAACTCACTCAGATAATAAGATGTGCGTGTCGATGGGCTCCGATTCGTCTTTTAGTGTTCTCAAAATAAATGGGAATGAAATTGAGAAAATAATATATTTGTAAATATAGTACGATTCGATAACTACATAACTAGAATCTTTGTATAGTCATTAAGTTTCAGTTCAAGTGCCATTACATACATACACATAATTAAGTGTTTAGTAGTCGATGAGAACATTTCGCTGGATATAGTAATGTTAATGTCCACGCGAAAGCTCAGATTTTTGTGCCATTCATGCACCAATGCCATAGCAAAATATTCATTTCTTAGTAGGTAGCTAGTAACTTAGAAAATAGATAGTTTTTTAAATCCGTATCCGTATCCGAATAAATTTATATCATAGTATGCACAATTCGATATTTAATTAATATCGTTTATATTAATTAAAGAAATAGTTTTAGATAACACACACACAAAACATTAACAAAATCAAATATTGTACATACATATGTACATATACTACACATGTATGTGTCCTTAATAATGTATTAAAAAAAAAGAAGATAAATCAGCAAATATTAAAGATGTTTTGTCATAATAAAAATCGATTGCAATCCTTTCAATCGGTCCTTTGGAACTTATGTATTATGCTAAATACATAAATAACTTCAAAATCAACCTCATATGTATGTACATTGGCTATTAAACAGTTCGTTTATCATCTAATTGTGGTATAATGACACTGTACTGTTTAATTACATACATACAAAAATACAAATTAAAATTTCCAGATGGATTTAATTTGATTGCGTTATTCGTATTGCTCTAATAAAGAAAAATGGAGCATGTAAATAATTAATTCCGAGTGTGTAGTATGTACTTTAAAAGTACTAATCCCTCTATTCATATAAACGTGTATGTACATAAATATATCCATACACATTTACTAATATTACATGAATGACTAAGGATAAATACAGATCAATATAAAATAAAAATGAGCTTGTGATTGATTTATTGAGCAGTCAAAAATTTTTGCCAGGAATTTGTGATATTTTTTTTGAAGCGTGCATCACAAAACATATAGCTGTAAATAGCTTAAAGGTACAATAGGAGCAATTAACATCCGAGTATGCTGGGGAAATCGACGAAACGAAGAATTTCTATCGATACATTTTTGGCGGACAATCGTTATCTTGTGGAAGTATAACAGGTACATTTTTAAAGCATAAAATAAAAGAGTGCAAAGGCATTGTTGTTGTTTTCGCGTTAAATTATTTGTTAGCAAACACAACAAAACAAAACAAATAATAGCGGCGCAATGCAAAAGCAACAAAAATGTTAGCCTATTCCATGATGAAATAACAGTTGTGTTCAGTTGTGGCTGCTGCAGTCCATACATTAACATACACGTGCATACATATTAACATAGGTAACGGGGATATGTATAACAGTACGTGCACTCAACCCCCACCCCCACTGCGAGCGATCGTTCACTTCCACGAACTCAGTTAGCCGAAAACTTCCACTGCCATTGCATCGTCCGATGCTAATCGTCTGACTTTAAATACAATTAAATCGTGTACGCGCTATAATTTAAGTTAAATTGTGTTTATTTAGGCCCAATTTCTCAATGTCCGGTTAGTCAACTTGTTCTAAGTTTAGTCGAATTTGAGTTTCTCAATGTTCGGTTAGCACTCACTTATCCGATGCATGTAGGTCCGGTTACTAGTTATACCGATGCTAAGTAACGATATATAAATATTAATACAATCATCTTAAGGCGAACAGCTGACCCAAGCTGACACTTGCATTGCTTATTTTTTTTTTTTTATCAAATATTCAAAATGCGTAGGTCCACAAACACAAGCTCCTCATATATATATACATTTTGATGTGCAACATGTAGCAGTTTAGGAGTCACAGGCAAAAACAAAACCAAAAGAACAGCTGAATCCCCGTTAAGGTTGGCAGCACCATTCGGCGATAGTAATATACCGATGATAGGTTACTTTGGCTTTGAGAAAACCAAATCAGTATAGCTCGGGCATAAAAGTTATTCTGAAGTTAACTTATTCCAAGTTTAACTGGACATTGAGAAATTTGGCCTTAGTGCGTTAAACATTCGCGAAGTGTTTTCAAGTAATTCGAATCGCCGTGAAATCGTTTCACAAGTGTTTTTTGTGTAAATGGCGGCTGCAAAATGTGCGCGTCACTTTATATACCCCGAACCCATGAAATGGGTAAAAGGGGTATAATGGTTTTGTGCAAAAGTATGTAACAGGCAGAAGGAAGCATCTCCGACCCTATAAAGTGTATATATTCTTGATCAGCATCAACAGCCGAGTCGATATAGCCATGTCCGTCTGTCCGTCCGTCTGTATGTATGAACGCGTCGATCTCAGAGACTATAAGAGCTAGAGACTTCAGATTTTGCACATAAGCTCATCTAAGTCCTAGGCAGTACAAGTTTGTTTCCGATTTTCGATAACTATTTCCGTTTCCGATATACACATGCAAACGATTACACAAATTTCTCGAATTTGGTAAATGTAAAAATGGGGGTTGAAATAATGGGTAACGATATAACTTTTCTGAAAATTTCATCGAAATCGGTTAAGAAACACCAGAGATATCGAAGATTGAAGTTTGGTCACAGATGTACACAGACAATGACTGTAAGCGTTATGTACAGGGTTCGGGGTATCTCCTAGTCGGGAAATCTCGACTAGAGCCTTCTTACTTGTTTTCTATTATTTTGTTGTTGTGTGTGTGTTTTTTTTTTACCTTTTTGTTTTTGTAAACGTGCTAAATTCAAGAAGGAGATACAAAAGAGAGAATATGGATATATATAACTGTTGATGTTGTTGTTGCTGCTTTCGGTAAGTGCTATGTTTTTTTATTTGCACATATTCTCCTTTGATTATTGATCACCCTTTTGATAAATCTCCCTCAGTACATTTGATTGAATAATTAAGTAATAGAAATATGAATTTTTTAGCCAAACCTTATTCACATTGTCTTTTTATACATTGATAATATTGTATATTGGTTTTGTGCAATGTCTGTCCGTCCGTCCACCACGCCCACCTTTTAAAAAGTCACCAAATTTGGTAACATAATCGCTTGCGATGCTTACCACCTGGCCCACTCCCTTCCACCCCTGCTTAGCCACCTTTTCCATAGACGAATAAATGTAAACAGACTAGTAACCAGAATTGTTCATGTTAAGGCCCTGTAAACAAAAACGCAAGACCCAAACTCTTCTTCCCCTTCAACGAAACTTATCTGGTTTCGTTTTGACTTTGGATTCGTTGTTTGTTTTTCGTTCGTGTTTGTGTATTGTTCTGCGCATACACACGGCACAGAGTATATGTATGTATGTATGTATTGACGCTCACAGCGTCAATGAACAGCGTATATTGCATTGAAGTGTATCGCATTAAAATAAATAAAATAAATTGCATAATGAAATTAATATAATGTTTATTGGCCTAAGAAGTGTATTTTAATGCATGTTTTAAAGCAAATTAAAGTATAGTTTATTTTTACTAAAACGATAATTTGCCGGCGGTAAAGCAATTATGTTTTATTTTGTTGAATGTTTTGCTTTGCAGGCTGCACTTCTTCGACCCCGGGTTCAACACTGCGTTCCGACATATGTTATAATATATATATATATATCTTTTTTTCTGACTTTTAAGTCCTCCTAGAAAAATAATGTAATGAAAATTCTCATGTTTCGGTAATCATTATAACAGTTTAATCAATTTCTTAAATCAAAAATATACAAATTAACATTAATGCATGCAAACAATATATTAATTAATGAAAAAACTACAATTATCTTAATTTACTAAACTTTTTGGAATATATCCCTTTATGCACTTATTCTAGCGCGAGTAAACTTTTGTTTTTGATTTGATTTCCTTTTGTGTTCCATTACATCGAACACAAAATAACACCAACCTCAAGTCATCAACCTGCAAGAGCGTCCGTGGTGCAGTTAGCTAGGCGCTTGTTTGTAAAATGTTTTTTGACCCAAGTTCTACCCCCAGCCAAATTAACCTTTTTTTTTTCTTTTTCTTTTTTTATGCATTTTTATTTTGAAATATTTAGTACATTCGCGTTTTATATAAATATTCTAATATTAAATACAATTATTTAGTTTAAAATAAAAACGGCGGCTGACTTTCAAAGCGTAGTCTGGCCTGTCTTTGTGTGTATGCATATTGTTGTGGACACCTAGGCAAAGAAAACGCACGAAACGTAGCCTAGGTCAGGCTCGTACTTGTGTGTATGCATGTGTAATACACATTGTGTATGTGAACAAGAAGAATAAGAAAACGCAGCAAGGCAGCTAAAGTAGCAGTTGCTGACATTTAAAACTGCACAGATTTAGAATACCCTATGTCACAATAATTAGTTATTGTCCATAAAACCACAAATATAAGATTAGTATAGAAAGATAAGTATTTGAAAGCATAGTACGTTTTTTAAATGTTATTTTAAATTTCACATTAAGATATATAAATTACATTTAATTAGTTATAAGTGCCCTTCCTTATGGCCAAAACACATTTTAAAAATAGCATAATTAAGTATATTGCGTTTATCTATTTAATAACGCAAAGTTTAAATAAAGTCAAACTTCCCTTCCTTGCTAGGGTAGCAGCAACCAAATTCAAGCAAAAGTCTTAAATTGCAAAACTCAATTTCTGTGACAACAACAAGAGAAATGAAAAAGGGCAACAACTAATCTTTGTCTCGCGCATCGCACACTTTGCCATTAAAACAAAAACCTAAACAATAATGGCCGCTGGTTGTCGCCGAGAATCGACGAAACAACTGATCGAAGAATTTATAGTTTCCCCAGTGAAGCGTTCCGACCACGCAGAATGTTAGTTAACATAACAGAGCAGTGCTTATTTCCAGTCTTGTTACATTTATTCGTCTATGGCTAATGTTAGACAAAAACAATGTTGTTGCTAGCGCCATCCAGACAGAAGCTGTTAAACATACCATCCAACTGTTTGTACACACTTGAGTGTTGCTCTACCTGAGAAATAATTTGCAGATACTAGATTTTATCCACCATCTTTCCACTGATTTTATTATTTTTTATTATTGGACGTAGATGTACTAACGGACAGTACATTCAAGTGGCCCAACGATACCAAGCACCGGCTTGTTAACGCGCGGACCCAAGCAAAGAGCAACAAACCTCCCGCCCAACCGACCGAGGGGCACACCGCATATCGTACGGTTACGAAGATCGCGAACACTATTTATTAAATGGGATAAATCGTTATAGTTTCAACATAAAATACGGAAAGGATTATGACTAGCATAATTAGAGTAACATGCTTGAAGAGCGATGGGTAAAAAATTTCTTGTCCTCCTGATCGGAACTGCAAAACTAATTTGGCTGATTAATTCAGAGGAATCAATTTCACCAATTATTAGTTTGTGTAAAATGACTACACCTAGCATTGTTCTGCGATCAGAAAGAGAAGGACGATTTATTAGTAAAAGTCTACTGTGGTAGGAAGGTAAGTTAATGTTAGAGTCCCAATTAAGTCCCCTGAGGGCAAAGAGCAAAAATTTTTTTTGTACTGATTCTATTCTGTCCTGGTGAATCCTGTATTTGGGATACCAGATGCAAGATCCATATTCAAGAATAGGACGTACCAGAGACGTGTAAAGAGTTTTGGTTATATAGGGATCGTCAAATTCTTTCGATCAGCGCTTAATGAACCCCAAGGTACTAGAGGCTCGATTTGCAACTGAAGAGATATGCTTGTGAAATTTAAGTTTCGGATCAAAAAGGATACCTAAGTCATCAACCCATTCAATGCGATCGAGTGGGCTTCCATTAAGCAAAAATAAATTTGAAAAAGGAAGGCGTCTAAAAAAAGTCATGACTTTACATTTATTGCAATTAAGATTTAGTAAGTTAACACGACACCACTTTTGAAAGTTATCTAAATCTGTTTGTAATTTTTGAGCAGACAACAGAGCAGTACCTGACATGCATAATTTTACATCGTCAGCATACATCAGCACTCGAGAATGGCTAATTACAGATGGGAGATCATTGATGAACAGTGTAAATAATAAAGGTCCAAGGTGACTTCCTTGCGGATAACCGGAAGTGACATGAACCACCTTAGAGACAGAACCTTTAAAACTAACTCTTTGTGTTCTATGAATTAAATATTCCCTTATCCACAGAATGAGATTGCTTGGATAACCTAAAAGTTCAAGTTTATGAAGTAAGAGGTAGTGATTAACCGAGTCAAATGCCTTACTGAAATCAGTGTAAATCACATCCGTTTGCATTTTATTTTGAAAACCCTTAACAACTAGTGAAGTAAATTCTAACAGGTTAGTGGTTGTAGATCTTTTTTTCACGAATCCATGCTGGCAAGGTGATATTAAAGATCTACAAAAATGTTGTAACTGAGAAGTTATCAATTTCTCAAACATTTTTGGGATAGCAGACAATTTGGAGATACCCCGATAATTTTGAACATTAGACTTGTCTGCTTTTTTATGGAGAGGAATAATAAATTATTCTTTCCAGATGTTAGGAAAAGAACATTTCTCAATAGACAAACTCAACAATTTATGCAAAGGCTTTAAGAGACCATCAGCACAGTACTTAAGCACACAGCTTGGTACGCCATCAGGTCCCGAGGAAAATACCCTGTAGATCACGTAGTAATGAACACTCCGTGATACTTGGTTCAAAAATGCAATTAGAGGCATAAACCTGATACGGGTAAGGCAGATCAACCTGATTATCAATTGAACTGTATGTTGTTTGAAAAAATTCGGCAAATAAATCGGCAAAGGGCCTGATCCGAATTGGCCGACTTGTTTTCAAAAGATAAATTAGATGGAAGTGTTGATGACTTTTGCTTCGCATTAACGAAGTCATAGAACCTCTTAGGATCTTGCTGAAACTGTAGTCTGCACCGAGTTAGGTAATTTTTATAACATGAATTATTCATGACTGAAAAACTGGAACGCGCAATCAAGTATGATGAGTAATGAATAGAAGAGCCAGATTTTCTGAAACTCTTATAAAGCTTAGATTTTCGATTTTTAAGGGCTGTCAACTCTCGTGTAAACCACGCAGGTTTGTTTTTCCTACTTGGCTTACCAAAAGGGACACACATGTCGAATAAGTTTTCTAAGGTGCAATAAAAAATACTGATTGCCGTATCCAAGTCCTCAGAACCATAGGGGGGCGACCAGTCAACCAGTGCTAAGAGCCGGGTAAGTTTTACAAAATCGGTTTTCCGAAATTGACGTACTCGTTTTAATGGTTCACTACACTGGCGTACGGAACAGGCAATCTTAAAATCAAAAATCTTAATTGCAATAAATGTAAAGTCGTCTTTTTTTAGACGCCTTCCTTTTTCAAATTTATTTTTGCTTAATGGAAGCCCACTCGATCGCATTGAATGGGTTGATGACTTAGGTATCCTTTTTGATCCGAAACTTAAATTTCACAAGCATATCTCTTCAGTTGCAAATCGAGCCTCTAGTACCTTGGGGTTCATTAAGCGCTGGTCGAAAGAATTTGACGATCCCTATATAACCAAAACTCTTTACACGTCTCTGGTACGTCCTATTCTTGAATATGGATCTTGTATCTGGTATCCCAAATACAGGATTCAACAGGATAGAATAGAATCAGTACAAAAAAAATTTTTACTCTTTGCCCTCAGGGGACTTAATTGGGACTCTAACATTAACTTACCTTCCTACCACAGTAGACTTTTACTAATAAATCGTCCTTCTCTTTCTGATCGCAGAACAATGCTAGGTGTAGTCATTTTACACAAACTAATAATTGGTGAAATTGATTCCTCTGAATTAATCAGCCAAATTAGTTTTGCAGTTCCGATCAGGAGGACAAGAAATTTTTTACCCATCGCTCTTCAAGCATGTTACTCTAATTATGCTAGTCATAATCCTTTCCGTATTTTATGTTCAAACTATAACGATTTATCCCATTTAATAAATAGTGCCACTTCTATTGGTTCTCTTAAAAAGCTAGTCTTATGTCATTTGTCTACATGTTCGCGATCTTTGTAACCGTACGATATGCGGTGTGCCCCTCGGTCGGTTGGGCGGGAGGTTTGTTGCTCTTTGCTTGGGTCCGCGCGTTGACAAGCCGGTGCTTGGTATCGTTGGGCCACTTGAATGTACTGTCCGTTAGTACATCTACGTCCAATAATAAAAAATAATAAAATCAGTGGAAAGATGATGGATAAAATCTAGTATCTGCAAATTATTTCTCAGGTAGAGCAACACTCAAGTGTGTACAAACAGTTGGATGGTATGTTTAACAGCTTCTGTCTGGATGGCGCTAGCAACAACATTGTTTTTGTCTAACATTAGCCATAGTATCGTAACATGGCAACATTCTGCTATGCGCTTAACAGGCGCTGGTTTTGAATATGTTGCCAAGGTTTCACATACTCTGCTAATTGACTTAACATATGTTTGGCTTGGGGCTGTTCGTCTGGCCATAGACAAATAAATGTAACAAAACTGGAAATAAGCACTGCTCTGTTATGTTAACTAACATTCTGCGTGGTCGGAGCGCTTCACTGGGGAAACTATAAATTCTTCGATCAGTTGTTTCGTCGATTCTCGGCGACAACCAGCGGCCATTATTGTTTAGGTTTTTGTTTTGATAGCAAAGTGTGCGATGCGCGAGACAAAGATTAGTTGTTGCCCTTTTTCATTTCTCTTGTTGTTGTCACAGAAATTGAGTTTTGCAATTTAAGACTTTTGCTTGAATTTGGTTGCTGCTACCCTAGCAAGGAAGGGTAGTTTGACTTTATTTAAACTTTGCGTTATTAAATAGATAAACGCAATATACTTAATTATGCTATTTTTAAAATGTGTTTTGGCCATAAGGAAGGGCACTTATAACTAATTAAATGTAATTTATATATCTTAATGTGAAATTTAAAATAACATTTAAAAAACGTACTATGCTTTCAAATACTTATCTTTCTATACTAATCTTATATTTGTGGTTTTATGGACAATAACTAATTAATGTGACATAGGGTATTCTAAATCTGTGCAGTTTTAAATGTCAGCAACTGCCACTTTAGCTGCCTTGTTGCGTTTTCTTATTCTTGTTGTCCACATACACAATGTGTATTACACATGCATACACACAAGTACGAGCCTGACCTAGGCTACGTTTCGTGCGTTTTCTTTGCCTAGGTGTCCACAACAATATGCATACACACAAAGACGAGCCAGTCTATGCTTTGAAAGTCATAATATTAAAATATTTGAACATAAAACACGAATGTACTATATATTTCAAAATAAAAATGCAAAAAAAAGAAAGAAAACAAATTTGATTAATTTGACTGGGGTTTGAACTCGGATCATAAAATTTTTTTACAAACAAGCATCTAGCCCACTGCGTTACTACCGCTCTTGCAGGTGGATGACTTTAGGCTGGTGTTATTTTGTGTTCGATGTAATGTGACACAAAAAAGGAAATCAAATCAAAAACAAAAGTTTACGCGCGTTAGAATAAGTGCATAATGCTTTTTTGTGACTTTTGTGCTGAAGATTGAAGCGATAAGTTGATATCTAAAGTGATTCCACAAAAGTGCTCTTAAAATCAGTTTTTCTTAAAACTAAAACCCTACAGATAATATCTATATTATTTTTTTACTAACTTTAAATTGTTTAGTCCATATAAACATGGAAACTAAGTTCAAACAAGTGCGAAACATGAGAATTTTCATTACATTCTTTTTCTAGGAGGACTTAAAAGTCAGAAAAAAAGATATATATATATTATAACAAATGTCGGAACGCGGTGTTGAACCCGAGGTCGAAGAAGCGCGGCCTGCAAAGCAAAACATTCAACAATTAAAAAATAATTGCTTTGCTGCCGGCAAATTATCGTTTTAGTAAAAATAAACTATACTTTAATTTGCTTTAAACCATTCATTAAAATACACAACTTAGGCCAATAAACATAATATTAATTTCATTATGCAATTTATTTTAATTCAATACACTTCAATGCAATATACGCTGTTCATTGACGCTGTGAGCGTCAATACATACGTACATATACTCTGTGCCGTGTGTATGCGCAGAACAATACACAAACACGAACGAAAAATAAACAACGAAGCCAATGTCAAAACGAAACCAGATAAGTTTCGTTGAAGGGGAACAAGCGTTTGGGTCTTGCGTTTTTGTTTACAGGGCCTTAACATGAACAATTCTGGTTACCAGTCTGCTTACATTTATTCGTCTATGGCTCGCTGTAAGCAACTCAACGGATTTGTTCTGGAGCTGAGTCGCGTGTATGTATGCGTGCGTATGTGAGCGAGCGGGCATTCACATGCACACATGAGATGTATGTGTTTGTGCATTCTTGGCCGCTCTTCAATGATGAGAGAGCGAGAAAGCAGCATTTGCAGATGCTTTTGTTTCAGCTGCTGTTCGTTTGCAGCAGACCGGCTAGTGTTTTTAGGGTAGAGAGCGCTCCATCGGAATGCAAGTAACGGTAAAAAATACATTTGAGTATACATGCACTTGCGCTGGCTTCATATTTTGGTGGGCTAGCTTTGCCGAGATTTTTGTGATTTTGTTTCGTTTGCTCAGCCCAGCATATACATGTGTGTGCGTGTACATGTATGCAAAGGCAGCACATTTTTTTGTATGCGTCGCAATTGTCTTGTTAGTTTTGACCTGCCTCAACTTTTAGAATTTTTAGTAATTTTATAACAAGTTGAGGATACGAATAAAATTTATGTTATTATTTTTATATGTTTTTTTTATTAATTATTAAAATACATTTAAATCGTTAAGAGGTGCATAATTGATCATTTGTCTAATAATTATTTATATTTTATTTATATAATTACTATATGTATTTTCGACCCTTGAAAGTAAATACATATTTGATGTCGATTGCCAATGATAAAATTCAAATTTTGCGCGCATTTGTATCTGCCTGCAAAAACCTAAAAAAGACAAGGCAATTTCTGTTTTTCACAATCTGTTCATACATACTCTTTCGAGTTTTTAACTTATGACACTAGCAAACAATTTTGCAACACAGCTACTTTACAGTTGAGCATTTACATACAAAAGATGCACATACATTTCGAAAGAGTATTCAGAACTGTGCTTCTGTTGTGATCTAATAATTATTTATATTTTAATAATTATTTTTACATACAAAAGATTGAGAAAGAGTATAAATGGTTCATTATATCGGCAGGTGGAAGAAAAACGTTGGCTCGCGACAACCGCATGCCAATAAAAAACCCAAGTAAACGCACACATATACATGTGTGTGAGTGTACGTGTATGCATAGGCAGCACATTTATTTGTATGCGTCCCATCTGTTTTGGCATTTATTGACCTGCCTCAACAATTATAATTTTAGCAGTTCATAAAAAATAATATATAATTCATGGTAATCATTGCATATTTTTATAATAATATTTATTTCCCTCAACAATAAAGTGAACTGCGACTTATAACAAACTTCTTTCATCCACCATCAGGACACCAACTTCATTTAAACGGTTGATAATATTATAGCCTGCAAAAGAGCCAGTTATAATATTATTCAAAGACTATTAAGCCAATTGTGTACCTCTCATTATCTCAAAAAAATCGCCTGTTTTTAGAACACGCTTCAGAAACTTGTTTGAGCCCAGGTCGAACACAACATCAAACTCTCCATAGATTCCAAGTAATCGCTGCAAAGTATCGAATATTTTAGTAAACGTTATAAACTAAAGTTAACATGTGTTGATTAGGAATAAGGACAGAAAAAACAAGTAAAAACGTTGCAGTCGGACGCAACCGACTGCGGAATACTTTGATACCAGTAAAAGAACGGTTGATAAGGGGGAATGCAGGGGCGAAGGGAGTGGGCCACGTGGTAAACATCGCCAGCTATCATGTTATCAAATTTGGTGACTTTAGCTCAAAAACTGTGGAAGATAACTTAACTCCCAAATTTAAAAGGTGGGCGGCAGAGGTAGGCGTGGCATCCAAATTTTTGAATCAAATGTTTTTAACTGTCACTATCTATCTTCCTACCAAGTTTGATGGCTCTAGCTCAAAAACTGTTAAAGATATAGCCGATTCCGATTTTATAAGGCGGGTGGCTTAGGTGGGCGTGGCATCCTAATTTTTGATGCAGACCTTTTGTAGATGTCACCATATATCTTCCTACCAAATTTGGTGACTCTAGCTCAAAAAATGTGAAAACTATAGCCGTTTCTAATTTCAAGTAGAAGGGGGATGGGGGCGGAATCAGGGGGCGTGGCATCCAAAATTTTAATGAATTTTTTTGGGGAACGTCAATATCTATCTTCACACAAAATTTGGTGGCTCTAGCCGAAAAAATGTGAAAACTATAGGCGTTTCCAATTTCATGGAGAAGGGGTGATGGGGGCGAAAGGAGTGGGCGTGGCAAATTCCAAATTCCAAAATTTTGATGCAGTTTTTTCAGGGACATGACTAGCTATCTGCGTGCAAAATTTGGTAACTCTAGCTGTAAGAATGTGAGAAATATTTGGTTTTATCGGTTTTCAGTTATCGAATTTATCGATTTCCCAGCCGCCCAGTAGGCGTGGCACCCCAATCTTGACACTTTACTGACTAGCCCATAGACAAACATAATTGCAAAGTTTCAAGTCTCTAGCTTTACAGGTGTCGAAAAAAATTGCGTTCATACGGACGGACAGACGGACAGACACCATGACGGAGAGACACAGACACTATGAGAGCTTCGGTATCAAAGTATAAAAACGTATATGTATTACAATTCGAATCTTTAACTTTTTTAAATTCTCTTTAAAAAAACGTTAAGAAAGTGTTGATAAAACAATAACTTTTAAAAATGCTACATTTTATGCGTATTAGAATTTCAATAACCGAAACTGAATTGTTCATATTTCCAAGCAAGCAATGTCTAAACCTATTTAGATAGTTATTTATAAGTACCAATGTATTGGTTTTAGTGCGCTTCAAGCCACGCTCGGACAGCGGCGGGAAGCGTATGTAGCCCATAGTGACCTTCTTTTCCGTATTGAAGAAGGCATACTCAATACCATCTATAAGCGTGAACTCCAAGTTAGCTGCCGGCGCTGTAAAATATAAATATTAAATAATATAAATTTTTAAAATAAATTAATGTATAACATACTGGAGTTGATGCGTTTTTCAGCATTTTCGCTATCTAAAATATCATCATCATCGGGTGCAGGCTGCGGTGCGTCGCTCGAACCACGCAGCCAGGATGTAAACTGCAATACGTTCCTTTCTTCATCAGTGAGAATGGGCTCTGGTTCATTAGCAGCTAGTGGTTGCTCTGGGAGAGGCATTAATTCAGACTCAACTTCGTCCTGCAGGGCCATTGGTTCTGCATCTGGTTCAGCCTCATGTTCAGCCGTTGGTTCAGCCTCTGGTTCTGGTTCTGAGTTTGACTGCACATCTCTTCTTGTTGTTTTTTTTGGTCGCCCACGCTTTGAAGATGGCATTGGTTCGGACTCAACTTCATCTGACAAAGCCATTTGCTCCGGTTCTGGTTCTGGCTCTGAGTATGAAGCTTTTGTTTTGGTTTTTCTACGCTTTGGAGGTGGCTTGTGCCTGTACTTTATCTGGCTTTTGATCAGGTTCTGGTACTGCCTTTGGTTTTCGTATACCGCTCTTTTTGGGACGTCCACGTTTTGCCAGAGGCTTTTGATCAGGTTCTGGTACTGCCTTTGGTTTTCGTATACCGCTCTTCTTGGGACGTCCACGTTTTGGCGGAGGCTTTTGATTAGGTTCTGGTACTGCCTTTGGTTTTCGTATACCGCTCTTTTTGGGACGTCCACGTTTTGGCGGAGGCTTTTGATCAGGTTCTGGTACTGCCTTTGGTTTTCGTATACCGCTCTTTTTGGGACGTCCACGTTTTGGCGGAGGCTTTTGATCACGTTCTGGTACTGCCTTTGGTATTCGAATACCGCTCTTTTTGGGACGTCCACGTTTTGGCGGAGGCTTTTGATCAGGTTCTGGTACTGCCTTTGGTTTTCGTATACCGCACTTTTTGGGACGTCCACGTTTTGGCGGAGGCTTTTGATCAGGTTCTGGTACTGCCTTTGGTTTTCGTATACCGCTCTTTTTGGGACGTCCACGTTTTGCCAGAGGCTTTTGATCAGGTTCTGGTACTGCCTTTGGTTTTCGTATACCGCTCTTTTGGGACGTCCACGTTTTGCGGAGGCTTTTGATCAGGTTCTGGTACTGCCTTTGGTTTTCGTAAACCGCTCTTTTTGGGACGTCCACGTTTTGGCGGAGGCTTTTGATCAGGTTCTGGTACTGCCTTTGGTTTTCGTATACCGCTCTTTTTGGGACGTCCTCGTTTTGGCGGAGGCTTTTGATCAGGTTCTGGTACTGCCTTTGGTTTTCGTATACCGCTCTTTTTGGGACGTCCACGTTTTGGCGGAGGCTTTTGATCAGGTTCTGGTACTGCCTTTGGTTTTCGTATACCGCTCTTTTGGGACGTCCACGTTTTGGCGGAGGCTTTTGATCAGGTTCTGGTACTGCCTTTGGTTTTCGTATACCGCTCTTTTTGGGACGTCCACGTTTTGGCGGAGGCTTTTGATCAGGTTCTGGTACTGCCTTTGGTTTTCGTATACCGCTCTTTTTGGGACGTCCACGTTTTGGCGGAGGCTTTTGATCAGGTTCTGGTACTGCCCTTGGTTTTCGTATACCGCTCTTTTTGGGACGTCCACCTTTTGGCGGAGGCTTTTGATCAGGTTCTGGTACTGCCTTTGGTTTTCGTATACCGCTCTTTTTGGGGCGTCCACGTTTTGGCGGAGGCTTTTGATCAGGTTCTGATATTGCCTTTGGTGCACAGCGTAAGTGAGCCCTTCGAGCGCTCGCTCTCCACTTACATGAATGTAAATACAAAGAAGCACAACACAAAAACATCTAGGATTCAAAACAGCTCATCTAAGACTCAAAATAAATCGGTCAGAAATGAAACGCCGCTCTTTAGCAGCACACCGTGTAATCAGGTCGAATCAAACACTAGCTCAACGTTGAAGCGGAATCGAAACGAACAGCCGGAGCAGCTGCCAGATATAACAGAGGAAGAGCAGGAGGAGCAACCAGTGCCATCGCAATCAACAACACAGCATGCCAGGACCAAAGCACTGTCTAAAAGTGTAGCCTTCCCCAAAACGTGGACGTCCCAAAAGAGCGGTATACGAAAACCAAAGGCTGTACCAGAACCTGATCAAAAGCCTCCGCCAAAACGTGGACGTCCCAAAAAGAGCGGTATACGAAAACCAAAGGCAGTACCAGAACCTAAACAAAAGCCTCCGCCAAAACGTGGACGTCCCAAAAAGAGCGGTATACGAAAACCAAAGGCAGTACCAGAACCTGATCAAAAGCCTCCGCCAAAACGTGGACGTCCCAAGAAGAGCGGTATACGAAAACCAAAGGCAGTACCAGAACCTGATCAAAAGCCTCCGCCAAAACGTGGACGTCCCAAAAAGAGCGGTATACGAAAACCAAAGGCAGTACCAGAACCTGATCAAAAGCCTCCGCCAAAACGTGGACGTCCCAAAAGAGCGGTATACGAAAACCAAAGGCAGTACCAGAACCTGATCAAAAGCCTCCGCCAAAACGTGGACGTCCCAAAAGAGTGGTATACGAAACCAAAGGCAGTACCAGAACCTGATCAAAAGCCTCCGCCAAAACGTGGACGTCCCAAAAGAGCGGTATTCGAATACCAAAGGCAGTACCAGAACGTGATCAAAGCCTCCGCCAAAACGTGGACGTCCCAAAAGAGCGGTTTACGAAAACCAAAGGCAGTACCAGAACCTAATCAAAGCCTCCGCCAAAACGTGGACGTCCCAAAAAGAGCGGTATGCGAAAACCAAAGGCAATACCAGAACCTGATCAAAAGCCTCCGCCAAAACGTGGACGTCCCAAAAGAGCGGTATACGAAAACCAAAGGCAGTACCAGAACCTGATCAAAAGCCTCCGCCAAAACGTGGACATCCCAAAAAGAGCGGTATACGAAAACCAAAGGCAGTACCAGAACCTGATCAAAAGCCTGCGCCAAAACGTGGACGTCCCAAAAAGAGCGGTATACGAAAACCAAGGCAGTACCAGAACCTGATCAAAAGCCTCCGCCAAAACGTGGACGTCCCAAAAAGAGCGGTATACGGAAACCAAAGGCAGTACCAGAACCTGATCAAAAGCCTCCGCCAAAACGTGGACGTCCCAAAAAGAGCGGTATACGAAAACCAAAGGCAGTACCAGAACCTGATCAAAAGCCTCCGGCAAAACGTGGACGTCCCAAAAAGAGCGGTATACGAAAACCAAAGGCAGTACCAGAACCTGATCAAAAGCCAGATAAAGTACAGGCACAAGCAATGCCACCTCCAAAGCGTAGAAAAACCAAAACAAAAGCTTCAAACTCAGAGCCAGAACCAGAACCGGAGCAAATGGCTTTGTCAGATGAAGTTGAGTCCGAACCAATGCCATCTCCAAAGCGTGGGCGACCAAAAAAAACAACAAGAAGAGATGTGCAGTCAAACTCAGAACCAGAACCAGAGGCTGAACCAACGGCTGAACATGAGGCTGAACCAGATGCAGAACCAATGGCCCTGCAGGACGAAGTTGAGTCTGAATTAATGCCTCTCCCAGAGCAACCACTAGCTGCTAATGAACCAGAGCCCATTCTCACTGATGAAGAAAGGAACGTATTGCAGTTTACATCCTGGCTGCGTGGTTCGAGCGACGCACCGCAGCCTGCACCCGATGATGATGATATTTTAGATAGCGAAAATGCTGAAAAACGCATCAACTCCAGTATGTTATACATTAATTTATTATAAAAATTTATATTATTTAATATTTATATTTTACAGCGCCGGCAGCTAACTTGGAGTTCACGCTTATAGATGGTATTGAGTATGCCTTCTTCAATACGGAAAAGAAGGTCACTATGGGCTACATACGCTTCTTGCCGCTGTCCGAGCGTGGCTTGAAGCGCACTAAAACCAATACATTGGTACTTATAAATAACTATCTAAATAGGTTTAGACATTGCTTGCTTGGAAATATGAACAATTCAGTTTCGGTTATTGAAATTCTAATACGCATAAAATGTAGCATTTTTAAAAGTTATAGTTTTATCAACACTTTCTTAACGTTTTTTTAAAGAGAATTTAAAAAAGTTAAAGATTCGAATTGTAATACATATACGTTTTTATACTTTAATACCGAAGCTCTCATAGTATATTGGTTTTGTGCAATGTCCGTCATGGTGTCTGTCCGTCTGTCCGTCCGTATGAACGCAATTTTTTTCGACACCTGTAAAGCTAGAGACTTGAAACTTTGCAATTATGTTTGTCTATGGGCTAGTCAGTAAAGTGTCAAGATTGGGGTGCCACGCCTACTGGGAGGCTGGGAAATCGATAAATTCGATAACTGAAAACCGATAAAACCAAATATTTCTCACATTCTTACAGCTAGAGTTACCAAATTTTGCACGCAGATAGCTAGTCATGTCCCTGAAAAAACTGCATCAAAATTTTGGAATTTGGAATTTGCCACGCCCACTCCTTTCGCCCCCATCACCCCTTCTCCATGAAATTGGAAACGCCTATAGTTTTCACATTTTTTCGGCTAGAGCCACCAAATTTTGTGTGAAGATAGATATTGACGTTCCCCAAAAAAATTCATTAAAATTTTGGATGCCACGCCCCCTGATTCCGCCCCCATCCCCCCTTCTACTTGAAATTAGAAACGCCTATAGTTTTCACATTTTTCGAGCTAGAGTCACCAAATTTGGTAGGAAGATATATGGTGACATCTACAAAAGGTCTGCATTATAAATTAGGATGCCACGCCCACCTAAGCCACCCGCCTTATAAAATCGGAATCGGCTATATCATTAACAGTTTTTGAGCTAGAGCCATCAAACTTGGTAGGAAGATAAATACTGACAGTTAAAAACATTTGATTCAAAAATTTGGATGCCAACCCTACCTCTGCCGCCCACCTTTTAAATTTGGGAGTTAAGTTATCTCTCACAGTTTTTGAGCTAAAGTCACTAAATTTGGTAACATGATAGCTGGCGATGTTTACCACGTGGCCCACTCCCTTCGCCCCGGCATTCCCCCTTATCAACCGTTCTTTTACTGGTATCAAAGTATTCCGCAGTCGGTTGCGTCCGACTGCAACGTTTTTACTTGTTTTTTCTGTCCTTATTCCTAATCAACACATGTTAACTTTAGTTTATAACGTTTACTAAAATATTCGATACTTTGCAGCGATTACTTGGAATCTATGGAGAGTTTGATGTTGTGCTCGACCTGGGCTCAAACAAGTTTCTGAAGCGTGTTCTAAAAACAGGCGATTTTTTTGAGATAATGAGAGGTACACAATTGGCTTAATAGTCTTTGAATAATATTATAACTGGCTCTTTTGCAGGCTATAATATTATCAACCGTTTAAATGAAGTTGGTGTCCTGATGGTGGATGGAAGAAGTTTGTTATAAGTCGCAGTTCACTTTATTGTTGAGGGAAATAAATATTATTATAAAAATATGCAATGATTACCATGAATTATATATTATTTTTTATGAACTGCTAAAATTATAATTGTTGAGGCAGGTCAATAAATGCCAAAACAGATGGGACGCATACAAATAAATGTGCTGCCTATGCATACACGTACACTCACACACATGTATATGTGTGCGTTTACTTGGGTTTTTCATTGGCATGCGGTTGTCGCGAGCCAACGTTTTTCTTCCACCTGCCGATATAATGAACCATTTATACTCTTTCTCAATCTTTTGTATGTAAAAATAATTATTAAAATATAAATAATTATTAGATCACAACAGAAGCACAGTTCTGAATACTCTTTCGAAATGTATGTGCATCTTTTGTATGTAAATGCTCAACTGTAAAGTAGCTGTGTTGCAAAATTGTTTGCTAGTGTCATAAGTTAAAAACTCGAAAGAGTATGTATGAACAGATTGTGAAAAACAGAAATTGCCTTGTCTTTTTTAGGTTTTTGCAGGCAGATACAAATGCGCGCAAAATTTGAATTTTATCATTGGCAATCGAAATCGAATATGTATTTACTTTCAAGGGTCGAAAATACATATAGTAATTATATAAATAAAATATAAATAATTATTAGACAAATGATCAATTATGCACCTCTTAACGATTTAAATGTATTTTAGGTTAGGTTAGGTTAGACCGGCTGACCCTCCCCGGGGGAAGTGTCACACATAGACCACTGAGGGTCCTTAGTGAAGCCGGCGTTCGGATAAGTTGGGACTATCTATACGTGTGGTCCTGTGGCGTTTGTGTGCTTCGGGCAAATGCTAGAAGCTTGTTCGGTTCCATCTTGCTGGCCTCCTCTAGGGATGCCAGGAAGGGAGCCTGGAGGTGTTGTAAGCGTTTTGCTGCCAGTGCAGGGCAGTTGCAAAGTAAGTGCTCTAGTGTTTCTTTGACACCTGGTTCCTTGCACTTCCTGCATTCATCGTTGTCTGTCATGCCTAGCCTTTTCGCATGAGCTGCGACAAGGCAGTGGCCCGTCAGGAGTCCTGTAAGCATGCGGCAATCATGCCTTTGTAGTTTCAGCATGTATTGCGATAGCTTGTCGCTGTGCGTTTTACACATTATTTTGGAGATCCTGCAATTAGAGGTGTTTGTCCACCTTTGTGCTGCAGAATACCGTGCCTGTGTTTCCATGTACGAGTGTAGCGTTCGCAAGGAGATCGGAGTTTCTGACATGTGGCTGTTGAGTCCCGTCGCTCCTTGTTTAGCCAGAGAGTCAGCTTTTTCATTTCCTTCGAAACCCTGATGGCTGGGAATCCAATAGATGCGCACGTTTTTGAGCGTGCTAAGCGCATCTAGTGCCTCCCTGCTCGCCAGGACATCTCGGGATCTTATGTAGTGCGACTGTAAGGCTTTTATTGCAGCCTGGCTGTCCACGAATATGTTTACTTCGTTGAGTGTTGTATTCGTTTGTAGGACCGTTTCCGCCGCTTTCCTTATTGCGAATATCTCCGCCTGGAATATACTGCAGTGGTCTGGTAGTTTGTAGGATAGGCTCATGGGCGGTTCGGCGCAGTACACTGCTGCGCCGACCCCCTCATTCATTTTTGAACCGTCTGTGTATATGTTGATTGCTGTCTGCTCTGCTCCTGAGCGCCAATCATCTTTTCCTAAGAGCGTGGGCGTGAAGTTGAAATTGTTTTTTGGGATCATGTAGTCTGTTTCGACCCGAGTCCCTATTCCAATTGTACTATGCCCGTAGTTATGTTTTGTCATGTTGCCTATCGTGCAAAGACGTTGAGCAGTCTTTTTTGCTACTAGGCGTGCCTGTATGTCCACTGGGTTGACATTCAATATAGCTTGTAGTGCTTTCGTGGGTGTGGTCCTCAGCGCCCCTGTGATGCACATAAGTGCATGTCGCTGGGTTTTTTCCAATCGTTTTAGGTAAGTGGATTTCTCCGTGGCCTTCCACCATACCAGTATTCCGTAGAGTAGTATGGGGCGCACAATTGAGATCAGAATCCAATGTGTTAGTCTTGGCGAGAGTCCCCAAGTGCTGCCCAACATTTTTTGAGATGTGTAGAGCGCATTGGTGGCTTTCTTCACCCTTTCTTCTACATTGAGCTTCCAGCTCAGCTTGCTGTCCAATACTATTCCCAGATATTTAATACTCTCCTTTGGTATCAGCGGTTTATCGTTTATTTTGGGGGGCGTCCAGTGAGGTACCTTGTATCTCTTGGTAAAGAGAATGAGGTCCGTCTTGTCTGCGTTGATACTTAGACCGGCTTCCGTTGCCCATGCTAGTATCTCTTTTAGTGTGTTGTCCATGACATGGCTTATTGTCGTTGGACATTTGCCCGTGATAATTATGCTTATGTCGTCCGCATAGGCAGTTATCTTTGGTGCTTTCCGTTTGAATTTCTTTAATAGGTCGTTTACCACCAAGTTCCACAGTAGGGGAGAGAGCACTCCTCCTTGGGGGGTGCCGCATTTTGCTTCCCTGATAGTGGTTATGGTTCCCCACTCCGCTAGTATTTTCCTGCTGCTCAGTAGATTTTGAACCCAGGATTGTACTGCTTCAGTTGGGTTCACAGCTCTTAGGCTGTGCATAATTGCCTCCGTCGACACATTGTTAAATGCGCCTGAGATGTCCAGAAATGCGCCTAGGGCGTATTCTTTGTGGTGAAGTGCCTTCTCTATGGTTGCAACAAGGGAGTGTAGCGCAGTTTCCACCGATTTACCCTTTGTGTACGCGTGTTGATTGCGTTCTAGAGACATCTCTGTGTTCTCTCTGATGTGGAGATCTATCAGTTTCTCTAGCGTTTTTAACAGGAATGAGGTCAGGCTAATGGGTCTGTAGTCTTTGGGCAGCACGTGGCTGCATTTCCCCGCTTTCGGTAGAAAAATTACCCGTGCTGTCCTCCAGGCCACCGGCACATAGCCATGACTGAGACATCCCCTAAATATTTCTTTCAGCCATGGGGAGATCGTATGTTTGACCCTCTGCAGCATGGCTGGGAATATTCCGTCTGGACCTGGCGATTTGTAGCTCTCAAAGGAGTCTATAGCCCACAGTATCCTTCGTGTTGTTATGATATGTTCGGGAATTTCCACTCTGGTGGTTGGAGATATCATTTGTGCGTTTGTGTGAGCCTCTGTGCAGTTTGGGAAATGGGCCTCTAGGAGCACATTTGCCGCATCTACACTGCTTTCTGTCCATCTGCCGTCTTCAGTTTTTAGTTGGCTTTGAACTGTCTGTTGGCGAGCTAGCAGCTTTCTTAGCCTTGCGGTGTCAGCTGTCTTTTCTATGCCTGAACAGAAGTTTTGCCAAGCGAGTCTTTTGGCTACTCTTACTTTTTTCTTGAAGTCTCGGAGCCGTACTTTGTATTCGTTCCATACTAGCTCTTCTTCTGCTTGTTTCGCTAGTTTAAAGAGATCTAGTACATCTTCCCTTTGTCCCTTGAGTTCTGGAGTCCACCACGGGGGCTTGTGTCTCTTCTTCACTTGGGATGGTTTACACGTCTTATGATAGGCCGTCACTAGACTTTTATTGAGTGTCTCTAGGGACTTCTCTAATTTATCAGGTGAGGCTATCTTAGGTGGTCGGGAAAGGTTTCTTTCAACCTCTTTCTCGAACTGCTCCCAGTCTGTGTTTCGCGGGTTCCTGTACACTTTCTTTTGCACTGTTCTTTCAAAGTTAACTCGGAATTGAATATACTTGTGGTCTGAGAAGGAGTGTCTGCTAAGGACTCTCCAATCTTTTACCACGGTATTTGTTACCGACGCGAGGGTTAAATCCAAGACGTTAGAGGAGGTAGGACCAACATATGTTGGTTCTTTCCCCCTCGTTCGCAATCTTGAGATTAGTTTGTATGATAAAATCAAGCAGTGACTCACCTCTGTCGTTGATGTCCCTGCTTCCCCATACCGTATGGTGTGCGTTGGCATCCGCTCCGATGGTGAGGGACTGCTTTTTTGGCTCGGTCTCCATCACCAGTCGAGCAAGCTCTTGAGGGGGTGCGTCGGTGTCGTGCGCCATGTAGCATGATGCCATCAAAATTGGCTCATCCTTGCTACCTTCTAGCGCTATTACCGTGAGATCGTCAGTGCTGTAATTAGACAATAAGTAAGCATAGATACCCTTTCGTACCAGGATCGCGGTCCTTGCTCTACTCACTGTTGTTGTATAGAATACGTTGTAGTTCGGGTGTCTTAGTTCAGAAACCTTGTTTCCCGACGCTATCCAAGGTTCCTGGATGAGTGCGACGTCGGCGGGCCCTGTCTCCAGGGTTATCAGGAGCTCCGCCGAGGCCAACTTACTTTTGTGTAGGTTGACCTGGATGACCCTCAGCTCCATTGGTGGCTTTGGTGTCCTCCACGGATGCGATGCCTGCATCCTCGTCGTCCACGATCTCTAGGCTCTTGGTGGCGTGGGTGACCTCCGCTAAGTCCCTCTCCACTTCACCTATCGCCAGCGTGTTCTCATAAGTGTCGTCCTGATGGCGTTTTTTGAGACGCAGGTACACGCTCCCTACGCCCCACGCCATCTTCCCGTGTCGTGCGTATAGCAGATCGTCGGCCTCCTTATTGATTTGAATGACCATTTGCTGGCCCTTGCTATCGGGTTTCGCAACGTGGACCACTTTCCAATCAATCGTTGGCACGTCCGGGTTCTGCCACTTCAGTAGCTGCAGCGCCTGGTCCGCTGGGACGACCCTTGGGAAGAGTACATTTGCCTTTGGTACGGACGGAATGCTAGTTCTGTCCACTACCTCCAGCTTGGCACCCCCCCACGGAGCGTCCATGGCAGCCACGACGCCGGTGACCCACTTCAGAGTGTGGTCATCCTTGCAGCTAAGGATTTTTACACCTGAGAGCCAGCCCGCTCCATCAAAAGAGATGGGAAGCGAGTCCGGTTCGCCCATCCGACTAAGAAGCGCATCGAACAGCAGCGCCTCCACCTTCTTCCACTGTTCGGGCTTCATTTTGCCGTTTGGGTCGCTCCGGTCGATGAGCGCGACGACTAGATGTCGCCTCGCTACATCGCTGGCCGTCGGCTTTGCTCGCGACACTGGCTTTTCGCAGGGCCGCTTGCTAGCTGGCACCTCTGCTTTTTCGGCTTCAGCGGAGCGCTGGCGTTTGACCGCCAGTTGCTCCTCCACCTTGTTGGCAAAACTGGCGTTCTCAGGCGTCATGTTCCCCTTTTTCTCGAAGTGAGACCTGCCCTCTTCGATCCTTTCGTCGGCCCACTTCTTGCTGCGGATCTCATCTTGTGTGAGTTCTCGCTTGCAGTCCGCGAGTCGCGCCCGGATCTTTAGGGCGGCCTTATAATGGGCTTTGGCCCTCATACCCTCCTTTGACCTTTTGAGCCCGACCCTACTAGGGGTACTGGTACTCTTCGGGCCAGAAGGGCATGGCTCCTCCACCTCTGACGTAGGAGACCCTCCATGTGATTCGCAATCCGAGTCTCCACGGACTGCGGTATCGCGCCACATTTTGGGTTTGTTGATGTTGGGATTGGCAGTAGCTTTGCAACCGTCCTGGCCTGCTCCAACCAGTGCGGAGGGGTTGCTGGCGACACGCAGAGAGGATTTCTCCCCCCGTGCCCGCCGGTGGTAGCACCCTTTCCCACCGACGTTTGGGTTGACATCCCAACCCGTGTTTGACCGTCCGTCTTATCCATCGTGATTTTTATGTCTGGGGAGTCTACCCATAGCATTTTAGCCTTGCTGCCAAGGACCTCGAACCATAGTTTGCTTTTTGCTCTCGCAGTGCCGAGGCCTTTGAGTGACAGAAAAGCGCACCTTAGCTAAGCATCATACTACTGCTTCACAGGCGAGTAGATATGCGGTACATTCGTTTGTTTTAGGGCAGGGCGACATCCGTTGCATTGGTTCGCCCCTCGCCCTCGCAGTGCCGAAGCCTTTGAGTGGTTTGGGGTTCCCCTCCGCCAGTCCTCCTTCCTTACCTAGGTTCGCTCCACACCCTCGTAGTGCCGAGGCCTTTGAGTGGTGTAAAGCTCCCCCCAGCCAGGCAGTGATAACTGTTGCCTCAGCTCACCGCACCCTCGCATCGCCGAAGCCTTTGAGTGGTTTGCGGATTGCCTCGGCCGGACGCCGCTCTGTCCTTCAGCAAGGCAAATGGCACCACTAGCCCCTCGTTTGTTTCGAGGTAGCATGATGCCCATTGCCCAGCCGGCACCCTCGTGGAGGGTTCAGTTGAGGGTTTTCGCCAGCCTAAATGTATTTTAATAATTAATAAAAAAAACATATAAAAATAATAACATAAATTTTATTCGTATCCTCAACTTGTTATAAAATTACTAAAAATTCTAAAAGTTGAGGCAGGTCAAAACTAACAAGACAATTGCGACGCATACAAAAAAATGTGCTGCCTTTGCATACATGTACACGCACACACATGTATATGCTGGGCTGAGCAAACGAAACAAAATCACAAAAATCTCGGCAAAGCTAGCCCACCAAAATATGAAGCCAGCGCAAGTGCATGTATACTCAAATGTATTTTTTACCGTTACTTGCATTCCGATGGAGCGCTCTCTACCCTAAAAACACTAGCCGGTCTGCTGCAAACGAACAGCAGCTGAAACAAAAGCATCTGCAAATGCTGCTTTCTCGCTCTCTCATCATTGAAGAGCGGCCAAGAATGCACAAACACATACATCTCATGTGTGCGTGTGAATGCCCGCTCGCTCACATACGCACGCATACATACACGCGACTCAGCTCCAGAACAAATCCGTTGAGTTGCTTACAGCGAGCCATAGACGAATAAATGTAAGCAGACTGGTAACCAGAATTGTTCATGTTAAGGCCCTGTAAACAAAAACGCAAGACCCAAACGCTTGTTCCCCTTCAACGAAACTTATCTGGTTTCGTTTTGACATTGGCTTCGTTGTTTATTTTTCGTTCGTGTTTGTGTATTGTTCTGCGCATACACACGGCACAGAGTATATGTACGTATGTATTGACGCTCACAGCGTCAATGAACAGCGTATATTGCATTGAAGTGTATTGAATTAAAATAAATTGCATAATGAAATTAATATTATGTTTATTGGCCTAAGTTGTGTATTTTAATGAATGGTTTAAAGCAAATTAAAGTATAGTTTATTTTTACTAAAACGATAATTTGCCGGCAGCAAAGCAATTATTTTTTATTTTGTTGAATGTTTTGCTTTGCAGGCTGCACTTCTTCGACCTCGGGTTCAACACCGCGTTCCGACATTTGTTATAATATATATATATCTTTTTTTCTGACTTTTAAGTCCTCCTAGAAAAAGAATGTAATGAAAATTCTCATGTTTCGCACTTGTTTGCACTAAGTTTCCATGTTTATGGTTTTGGTAGCATATGAAAGTGCATAGAACGAAAATAAGAAACGAAAAACGCAAAGTTGTTCTTGTTATTTGCATTGGCATATGCTGTGTGCATTGCATGTATAATAACTTGCTCTTGCCCATATCAAGATAAATACAAAATCAAATGAGAAGCTAGTGTAATGGGCGTGAGCACCTCTGCTCTAAAACCACAGGTTCTTTACTTTAAACAGCTGGTACTCCAGCTTTTACGGCCTCTCCAGCAGGGACCGTGGGTTCTCCAGCAGCTGCAAGCTCGCCACATTTAAAGGGTAGCAACTGCGCAAAATACCAGTAAAAGAACGGATGGTAAGGAGTGTGCTTACAATGGGTGAATGCGGGGGCGGCAGGAGTGCCGCGGGTAGGGAATATCGCCAGCTATCTTGTTATCAAATTTGGTGACTTAAGCTCAAAAACTGTGAAAGATAAATGAGTTTACGATTTTAAAAGGGTGGGCGTGGCAGCCAAATTTTTGGTGAAGATGTTTGGGGAATCCTATCAGCTATCTTGATACCGAATTTTGAGACTCTAGCTCAAAAACACTGAAAGAAAAACGCTTTCCCGATTTTTAAAAAACGTTGAAGTGTGGGGCGTAGAATGGAGGCATGGTATCCAAGTTTTTGATGCAGATCTTTGGCAGATGTCACCATCTATCTTCCTACCAATATATCCTAATGCTTGTTTTATCGATTTAGACATCGAGGCTTATCGACTGGCTATCGATTTCCCAGCTCCCCAGTAGGCGAAACGCATATATATTGACACTTTGTCTGACGCAGGCATGGATCAAGATATTTGCAAGGTTTCAGGTCTCTAGCTTTAAGGGTGTAAGAGAAATGCGCGTTCATACAGACGGACAGACAGCATGATGGAAATTGCACAAAACCAATAGCTGAAATTCAGATAAAGTGTTATGATTGTGAGAGTATGTTAAACATTTTGCTGACAGACCAAGGTGGATACTGAATTTTTATACTTTGATACCGAAGGTCTCTTAGTATATTTTGTTTTTGTGCAATTTCCGTCATGGTGTCCGTCAGTCCATCCGTCCGTCTGTATGAACGCAACTTTTTTCGACACCCTTAAAGCTAGAGACTTGAAACTTTGCAATTATGTTTGTCTATAGGCGCGACAGATAAAGTGTTAAGATTGGGCTGCCACGCCTACTAGGAGGCTGGGAAATCAATAAATTCGATAACTTAAAACCGATTAAACCAAATATTTCTCACATTCTTACAGCTAGAGTTACCAAATTTTGCACGCAGATAGCTAGTCATGTCCCTGAAAAAACTGCATTAAAATTTTGGATGGCACGACCACTCCTTCCGCCCCCATCATCCCTGCTCCATGAAATTGGAAACGCCTATAGTTTTTACATTTTTTGGGCTAGAGCCACCAAATTTTGTGTCAAGATAGGTAATGACGTTCCCCAAAAAAATGGATAATTATTTTGGATGCCACCAAACTATCTGTCAAGATAGGTAGTGAAGTTTTCCAAAAAACTGCATCAAAAATGTGGAAGCCACGCCCACACCACGTTTGATGCACCCGGCATTTCCGGGTGAGTTGCAGGAGAGCTTAGAATGGCAAGTATTCCAGTCACCAGGCTGTTTTCAGTCTCAGGCCTCAGACGACTGGCATCAGGTAGGACACTCCAGTTGTGGAAGACGGCTCTTGATAAGCAAATACACCTGACATAGGATTCCCTGAAGCAATTGGAGCTATCATCGGCAAATTAAGCTCTCTTTGGCCCAGAGCTAAATCTGGGATTTGCTGTAGGATAAGCATAGCCTGCATCCAACAATCTTTGAGGAGCAACCAGGCCTTGTAAATTAGCGGGGGACACCGGAGAGGTTATGATAGCTAAAATGCCAGCTGCTAGACTGTTTCCTCTAGACTCGTTAGTTGTAACGTCAAAAGCCCTAGGCTGGGGAGGTTGAATGGGCGCCAGAGTGTTCCTCTGCTCCCGGCTATCCAGTTTAGTCTTCATGTCGAGATACCTTTAAATCACGGTTCCGATCATTGACCATTTGGATTTGTAGGTCACAATGCAGTGTAGCATTTCTAACGTACCAAGGGGCTCCAGTAATGGTCCTTACTGTCTTGTTCTGATTTTTTTTTTTTGTTTTTTTGTTCTCACGCAAGCAGCCTATTGCTTAACTTGGTTACACGGTTGATTCACACCCGTACATTGCATACACATGGATTAAAACAGCCGGTGTATAATCAAGGTGAATCTTTTTTCATCATCGCCACAACGGTAGTAGTTCACGTGGAATCGGACGCCTTATCGGACATGGTAATTCAGCAAGTAAATCGACTGCTGATTCCAACAGGAAGTTTATGCTCAATAATTTTGGCTGAGCAGTCAATGTATATGCAATTTTTTCAATGAACCAGACGAAGTGTCTCCTTCATTGTACCAAATCTCTAGGAGAGGTAAAACTTGCACATTAATTGTGTTTTGTGTGGAATAGAAGGCAGTGAATAAAGTGCATCAACCAGCGTCGGCCTTTAAACAGCTGAATGCCCTCTTGGGTTTCTGCAAAGAGTTCTGAGGTCGATTGAGTACACTTGCTTCCTGGTAGTAGGTTAATATAAGTGATTTGAATTGGAAAATGTTGGTTGTGTGATAGTGTTTGCACTATGAGTTTAGTGGGAGAGGGTGAATTTTATTAAAAGTATTTGTTTGTTAGTAGTTGGAGATTAGGTTTGATTGCTTAGTCGGGTTAGCGACTATCATATTGTTTATAGTACAGCAATGTTATTTAACTTAAACATTGCAATACTGGGTTTTGGACTTACATGTAGCGTTGCCGTAGGTGAGGTGAATCCCAACTGTTCTTCACTCCAAGGGAACTCAACACGCTCGTCAGTTGATCTTCGTTAAGTTGATAATACCTGCGTTTAGACTGCACCTGTTCACAAGGGAGTCCAGACGCAAGTATTTAGTTATTTGTGTTTTAGTATTTTGATAATATTAGCACCATCTGATTATTGGGGGCTGGGTTGGTTTTTTTTTTATTTTTTTTATTATTATTTATTGAATATATTCCTAAGGCTACAAGTATTGCTACTTTTATCTTAATGCACTAGTCACAATTAGCTTTTTTAAAGTTTACATTGATTAGATATGTTGTTAGAGAACTTAATCCTGGTAAAAGCTAGTACATTTACTATTATTTTTTACTTATATTTTTGTCAACAATTATATATACTTTTAATTATTTTTATGTTTATATTTATATGTATTTCTTATCTTAAAAAGATATAAAAATAATACTAATAATAAATTTTATATTAAATAATATATATATTACTTTATTTTTTTAAAAAGGGAGGTATAGTATGTTGTATGCCAAATGAGCATATGCCCACAGTATTGTAGAGTATGCAATATAACAAGTGGTCATATGCCCAACTTAAAGTAAGAGTAACAACTCATAGCTTAACGACACTTTGTTGCTATGTTTATACAATCATAAATATACATAAGTGCAGTAATAGGATCCGCCACTTATGCGGACTGGCCGCAGCGTGAGATCGCTAGCGTAAGCACTTCTTGAGTACGTACCATCTGTATATACATAACTACATAGGCACACATGTACTGCAACTCTCTCAATAAGCAAAATATAAAATTGAATAAAACCGAGAGAACATTCTCGATCAAGACTAACAACCAACAAGACGTCTTTTATTTTAACACCACAAACGTTTTACTTAACAGGTATATAGGAACAAGAAATATAAATAGATACAGAATCTGTTAGATAATACTTCAGAATTAAGTATGTCTTGTCTTAGCCAAGTTTCCGTGAAGGCAACGACATGAAAGGGGAAAGATTGACTATCAAGATACAAAGTACTAAGTTTACTACAAAGTCCTCTAACATTCTGATAGCACAGTGAGAAGGAGGTTGTTAGTTTTTTGAACTATCAGAAGTAATAGGCCCAACCACGAACGAGGGGGAAACAATCAGAGGCCGATTTTTCTTTTTATTTTTGTTTGCAGCATATTCTTTTACTATTATGTGTTCCGGCCAAAATTCTTTTGAGCAGATAGCATCAAAATCTTGGTTTAAAACACTGGTTTTTTAAATCCAAAATTGATTTGATTTATTTTTCTTTTCAGGTGACGACCTCTGGACTAGAGGTTGGAGAACATCGGATTTTGCAAAAATCCATTTTTTTCAAAATCGATGTTTGAACCCATCGATGTTGGCGATGTTTTGCTGCGAAACCATCGATTCCATCGATTCAATCGAAGTTTTAAATGATATATTTTAAACATTTACAATAAATAGTACCCAAATGATCTTTAAAAAAAAATGTTTGCTGGAAAATATGGATGAACTTTCAAAATATAAAATATAACAAATTAAACATATATATATTTCTTCAGTTAATTTAAATTACAAACTTATAATGAATTTCCGTTGTTCAAATTAAATGATTAGCAAAAAAGAAAATATAACAAATTAAACATATATACATTTCTTCAGTTAATTTAAATTACAAACTTGTAATGAATTTTAGTTGTTCAAATAAAATGATTAGCACAAAAGAAAATATAACAGAATAAACATATATACATTTCTTCAGTTAATTTAAATTTCAAACTTGTAATGAATTTCCGTTGTTCAAATTAAATGATTAGCAAAAAAGAAAATATAACAAATTATTCATATATCAATAATAGCACACCCTTGTTACTTGTGTTAAGTTTTTAAAACGTGTTTCACACCTTCTCAAGGTAGTGTGCTTCCAAAACGTTATCAGATCTCAGTTTTGGGCGCATCATTACAAGTTTTTGACGGAGCTCGCAAATAACCGGAATTCCCAAGGAAATAGTAACTGGCTCGTTTGCGGAAATTTGCTGTGTCGCGTCATAAAATGGTTTCAATAAACCAACTAAATCTGAAATGGTTATAATTTCCTCCGCCGTTAACGGATTTGGAGCTTTGTTCGTAATAAGAAGCACTTTTGCAATTGAAGAATTTAACATAAGTATTCGCTGCATCATTAAAAAAGCGCTGTTCCATCTCGTAGCCACTTCCTGAATAAGGCCCAATGGGATATCCACTTGCTGCTCTTCTTTTAATCTTGCGTTAGCAATTGTGCTTGATTTAAAAAAACAAACAATGCGCTTGCATTTACAAATTATTTCTTTTAGGCATTCCAATTTTTAAGTTTCCTGGACAACCAAGTTAAGCGTGTGTGAAAAGCAAGGCAGATTCTTGAGCTCCAATAATTCGCATGATTTTTTTATTGTCGCGTCATTATCAGTCACCACACACACAACTTTTTTGTAAATATCCCACTCATCCATGATGGCCCGCAATGTTTCTGCAATGTTTTGTGCATTATGATTTGTGGGCGTCAGGAGTTTTCGTGTTGCCAACACTGCCGATTTTAATTTAAACTCGTTATTTACAATATGACAAGTTACTGTTATATACCCTTCGAGAGCCTTTGAAGTCCAGCAATCTGTGGTCAGCGCCACGTAGGAAACATTTTGTAAAACAGATTCAAGACGCGATTTCATATCTTCATACTCATTATGAAGAAGCACATTACGAATATATTTTTTGCTGGGTATCTTGTATCGAGCGTCCAACAAGTTCACTAAATGGCAGAAACCTTTGTCTTCCAGGACACTAAATAGCTGCATATCAATTGCTATCATATGCAGTATCGCTCGATCAATTTCAATTTTTCGAGCCGTGCCGTTTTCATAGTACTTTGTTTTTATGAGAAATGTTTCTATTTTTGTTGGAAAAACTGGGCTTGGTGCCTTTAATTTATCGTTTAGCTTATGCACGTTTCTTAAATGGTGCAAAAGGTTCGTTGTGTTACCTTTAGTTTTTAATTTAGATCCGCAATGATTGCATATGGCATCTTGGTTTCCCCCACTTTTTATACTTTGATACCGAAGGTCTCATAGTATATTGGTTTTGTGCAATGTCCGTCATGGTGTCCGTCTGTCCGTCCGTCCGTATGAACGCAACTTTTTTCGACACCCGTAAAGCTAGAGATTTGAAACTTTGCAATTATGTTTATCTATAGACGGTACAGATAAAGTGTCAAGATTGGGTTGCCACGCCTACTAGGAGGCTGGGAAATCGATAAATTCGATAACTGAAAACCGATAAAACCAAATATTTCTCACATTCTTACAGCTAGAGTTACCAAATTTTGCACGCAGATAGCTAGTCATGTCCCTGAAAAAACTGCATCAAAATTTTGGATGCCACGACCACTCCTTCCGCCCCCATCATCCCTGATCCTTGAAATTGGAAACGCCTATAGTTTTTACATTTTTTGGGATAGAGCCACCAAATTTTGTGTCAAGATAGATATTGAAGTTCCCAAAAAAAATGCATCAAAATGTTGGATGCCACGCCCCCTGATTCCGCCCCCATCCCCCCTTCTCCATGAAATTGGAAATGCCTATAGTTTTCACATTTTTTGGGCTAGAGCCACCAAATTTTGTTTCAAGATAGATATTGACGTTCCCCAAAAATATGCATCAAAATTTTGGATGCCACGCCCCCCGATTCCGCCCCCATCCTCCCTTCTCCATGATATTGGAAACGCCTATAGTTTTCACATTTTTTGGGCTAGAGCCACCAAATTTTGTGTCAAGATAGATATTGACGTTCCCCAAAAAAATGCAACAAAATTTTGGATGCCACGCCCCCTGATTCCGCCCCCATCCCCCCTTCTCCATGAAATTGGAAACGCCTATAGTTTTCACATTTTTTGGGCTAGAGCCACCAAATTTTGTGTCAAGATAGGTACTGACGTTCCCCATCAAAACTTGGGTGCCACGCCCCTGATTCCGTACCCATCCCCCTTCACCAAGAAATTGGAAACGCCTATAGTTTTCACATTTTTCGAGCTAGAGTCACCAAATTTGGTAGGAAGATATATGGTGACAACTACAAAAGGTCTGCATCAAAAATTAGGATGCCACGCCCAACTCTGCCGCTCACTATTTAAAATCGGAAATTTCGATATCTCTTATAGTTTTTAAGCTAGAGCCCGTAAATTCGGTAGAAAGATAGAAGGCAACATATACCAAAGATCTGCATCAAAATTTTGAATGCCACGCCCACCTAAGCCACCCGCCTTATCAAATCGGAATCGGCTATATCTCTAACAGTTTTTGAGCTTGAGCCACCAAACTTTTTATGAATAAAGATGGTGACAGTTAAAAACATTTGATTCAAAAATTTGGATGCCACGCCCACCTCTGCCGCCCACCTTTTAAATTTGGGAGTTAAGTTATCTTCCACAGTTGTTGAGCTAAAGTCACCAAAGTTGGTAACATGATAGCTGGCGATGTTTACCACATGGCCCACTCCCTTCGCCCCTGCATTCTCCCTTATCAACCGTTCTTTTACTGGTATCAAAGTATTCCGCAGTCGGTTGCGTCCGACTGCAACGTTGTTACTTGTTTTAAAATGGTTCCACACAATGGACGAACCTCTTTATACCCCTAACCCATAAAATGGGTAAAAGGGGTATAATGGTTTTGTGCAAAAGTATGTAACAGGCAGAAGGAAGCATCTCCGACCCCATAAAGTATATATATTCTTGATCAACATCAACAGCCGAGTCGATATAGCCATGTCCGTCTGTCCGTCTGTATGAACGCGTCGATCTCAGAGACTACAAGAGCTAGAGACTTCAGATTTTGAATATAAGTTCTCATATACCATGAGCGGAACAAGTTTGTTTCAAATTATCGATAACTATTCTGGTTTCTGATATACACATGTGATCGATTACGAAAAAATCTCGAATTTGGAAAATGTAAAAATAGGGATTGAAATAATGGGTAACGATATAACTTTTCTGAAAATTTCATCGAAATCGGTTGAGAAACACCAGAGATATCGAAGATTGAAGTTTAGGTCACAGATGCATACAGACAATGACTGTACGCGTTAAGTATAGGGTTCGGGGTATCTCCTAGTCGGGAAATCTCGACTAGAGCCTTCTTACTTGTTTTTTATACATTGCGTCGACTTCTTGGGGCACTTCAGTATCTTTGTCCTTTCCATATTGATCTGCAGCTATAATAAAATAATTTAAGACTTATTATTCCTTTGTATGCAAAATAAATGTAAGATAAGTTGAATAGCGGCAACACTAACGCTGGTAGACGCCGCATGTGCGCGCCAAAATTACATACATATGTACTACTGTTTCGTGCCATCCACGGAACTTTGAAAAAGTTTAATATAACATTGTATTAACCGACTGCTTTATTCATTGTTCAAATTATTCTTATTTTATAAGGGTACGTTTATAAGTAATTGCGTAGTAAAGCGAAGCGGTAATTGCTAAGCGCTAGCATGCGCAGCGTGCGTAGCGTACGTAGCATGCGGATGTGCGGTTTATTAAATTGTCTTTCTGCTCACGTCTGATGATACTTTTATACTGAACTTATCGAGCCACGATCAGAGTTTAGGGCTACGCAAAGTATCGTTAAACCGATAAGTATCGTTAGATCCATCGATAATAGGGTGAGCTGAGACTAGAGCCCAGGGATAGCAACTGTAACGCATTCGAAATATGTAGGGACGTTAAATTTAAATTTTTATTATCATTCAGCAACAACTACATATGTACATACATACACTGATCTAAACTCACCTTTAAGGTATTTGTCCATAGCTCGCCGTCTCGCCAATCTTACACCACTGAACCACCGCGTATTATTGTAATATAATCTACAACGAAAATATATAAATAATTATATTAAGTGTGTTAATTTTTCTACATTTCAGTAATTAACTTACTCTTTTGCCGCTTTTCTTTTGAGTGAAGCCAAAAATCCTAGAGAAGGTAAAATATTGAGAAAAGCATTCGATGTTTAATGGAAAAAATCGATGCAAAACGATGTTCTGTAAAATTTAAATCGATTAAATCGATGTTGGAATATTTTACCAAAACATCGATTCATCGTCGATGCATCGATTAATCGTCCAACCTCTACTCTGGACCTCAGGACTAGATGCGCAGGATGCACGGATGCGACAGGATGCCAGGTAGGTACAGTTTTTCCAGCTTGTTGGAGAATTGGCATTGCGCGCAGGCAAGCGAATGCATCCCGCATAGAGCAGGATAAATGCCAGTCCATAAATGTAAAATTTTGTAGTTTAGCAGATAGTGCTAACTTTTAGTAAATGTCATGGTGTATGAAACCATTATGAATCGAGCGTGATATGAATATCACTCACAGCTATTAGTATGAATACTAATAGCCGGTAAGTTTCATTTAAATTTTAAACTTGAGAGCCAATAGAATTATCCTTGTATTTAATTTGCTGAAGTTGAGTTAAATTACTGCTATAATTTAACATTGTTTTCCTTTCATTTCAGGTGACTGGGTATAGATGATCTGATGTATTCCATAGTAGGATTGAGAGACGCTTTCCGGCTTGGCCCGCACTATGCTGCAAGCCAGGCTGAACGGATTCAAAACACTGGACGAGCGACATAGGGGACCACGTAAGTATGCATGTTGTGTTAGTGTTGGTATTAATTAGATTCCTTCCTTTGCAGATTGAAAGCTGGTGATGTCAATTTCCTTCGCGGTGTAGTTGCTGCGTGTCTTATTGGGCCGTTTACGATGCCGCTGTCTGGCCTAATTTGGTGTTTGAGTCAGCAGACAGCAGCGGGGGCCAGGATTCAATAGACATTTGGGAATGCTCCAAAGGCCACTAAAACCAGTTGTAGCCTGGTTTGGAGTGGCTGTACTTGATCAGCGTGGATGAAAAGATAAGCATAATAATGACATTCTTTATAATTTCTTTTGAGCTAAAATTGTAATTAATTATTTTTCTTTATTTTTTATATTCAGGTGTCGACGCTGGAGGTGTTTGTGTGTATCATCAATGGATTTATTGGCGCACTCCACTATTCCACGCGCGATGCCGCTGCCAAGCTGACACTATTCAGCGCTGGACAGGACGACAAGGGGGACCAGGTGAGTACGGGCTGCATATTTGTTCCAGTATTAATTAGAATTGACGTGTTAAAATTTCTCCTTTCTTTGCAGGTGGTGTAACGCAGGAGATGTCAGGATTCCATCGCTGAACTATTGGCTGTAGGTTTGACTGGCCACACGCAATGCCACTGCCAGGCTGACTCTATTCAACTGGACGATCGACATAGGGGACCAGGTGTGTATACTTTTTATTGTAGTGAATATCAAAATTAATAGTTTTTCCCTCTCTTCACTTTGCAGAATGTTGTTGCTGGGGGTGCCTACAGATATCGTCTTCGGATTTTTTTGCTGTGTGATGTCATCAGGCCCCTCGCAGTGCCGCTGCCAGGGATGAGAACGAGTTCTCATTTCCGTACAGGACGACAAGGGAGGCCTCAAGGATTTGCGGCTAGATGCCATAGGAGACATCCGGGGAAGGGGTTACCAGCTGATGTTGCTGCTAGTAATTAATTTTATATTTGTAGTTTTGAAATTTTGTAATATTTTTGTATTGGCCGAATGATTTGTTGTTTGTGTATTTGCTGAAAATTTTGTTTTTAATAAAGTTTTCGTTTAAGATGTTATGAGTAAGAAAAACTGTATTTGATGTTATTGAATATTTTTTGTAGCAATTTTTCGTTTTTGTTTTTCAGGCGTAATAGCAAGCTTCCGCATCCAAAGCGGGATCTTTGCTGGTGGAGATTGAGGATGCTGTGCTGCTGATTGGTTTTAGTGTGCCTATGCTAGTATTTGCGTTCATAAATTCAGCAAAAATTTCAAACAATTTTTCTAGCTTTGCCTCCAGTCTGGTGAACCTCTGTTCGTTCTGTTCTAGTGCAAAAGCTAGAGGACTAGCAGTCTTGTTTTGCTGCAACTCTTGCTGTTTGTTTTGAAGTTTTTGTTGCAATTCAACAAGACGTTGGCCTGCCGGGCCTCGAGCATTGGCGTTGTCTTTTGCAACAGCAACGGGCGTTTTTGGTGTTTTATTAAAACGCTGGTGTTGTTTAGGTTGCTGTTGCTGTCGTTTTGGTTTTGGTTCTTGCCGGGGAGTTCGTTGATGTTGTAGTTGGGTTTGGCTCTCCTTTTGTCTATTACCCTGATGTTGCTGCTGCTGTTGTTGCTGCATATCGTTGTTGGTTGTAGAATTGTTGCCATTTCTGACGATCCAGCAGTAGTTATTTTTGTTTTGCCGGCATTCGATGGGAACTGTTGCTGTTGCTGCTGCTAATGTTGTTGCTGCTGCTGTTGTTGTTTGAGTCTACCGTAACCGTATCCTCTGTAGGCAAACATTTTGCTCCGTGCCTATTTAAATACTGCGCAGCCTTTGTATGAACTTACATGCGGTTCTCTACAGTTGGCGCATTTGGCGGGATCTTTCCTGGGCTTTGTGCAAGAAGTGGTCGCATGCTCGCCTGCGCATTTCATGCATCTGTATTGTCTTCGGCAGTAATTTTTGGTATTTCCAAAAGCTTGGCAACGGTGGCATTGTGCCACTTTGCCTGACGATCTACAGAGATTTCCTGATTTACCAAGTATTTTAACTTCAGAATATCAAGGTGTGCACCATTAGGCATTGATACAATTTCAATTTCAAAAAGGCCTTGCTGTAAAGCGGTGCTTAATTGCTCTGATAAATCTAACTGTGAAACCGCAAGCTTTGAGTTCGGCAGTAATATTCTCGCACGGGGTGGTGTGGTGCAGGTTCCTCAGCACATATCTTAACCTTTTGCTTTTTCGGTCTTGATGCGTGTGCATTGGAATACCATCTTTTGCTAGTACGTTTTTAATGTCATTGTAAGATTCAAGATCGCTTTCTAATACCCTCAAGCCATTATTTGCCGTTACCTTGGTTATGAATTTTCCAATAGCTGGGTCATTAGTCAATTTATTAATTATTTGCATTATTTCTGTCACTCTAGGGAGGAATCGTAAGGGAATTTTGCTGTTTCCTATAATGTGCTGAAATTGTGGCTGTTGCTGTTGTGATGGCATCTGCTGTTGTTGTTGTTGTTGCTGTGGAGGGCTAGCAGCAACTGCATAGACATCCATGTCACCGCTAGCAGTGGTCTCGGCAACATTAGTTGCAACCCCCTTGTTTGCTTTCGATCTTGTAGCGGATGTTACGAGAGCTACCCTTTCATTGGTCTCCTCATCGGTGTCAGAGCCAATACATCTACGTTTGTAGGGCGTGCAGTAAGCTTCTTCTAAAGATTTAATTTTACCGCTCTGTTTGGGTGTTGGGGGAAGCAAAAGCTCACTGGGCAGAAGTGGTGGAACTTGTGTTAGCCATTTGCTAACTTTATTGTTACAGTTCCCTGTTATTGTCTTGCCATTGTCATCATCGTTTATGTCTGTTCATGCCAGTTGTGGCAGTAGACACCTTTTACTGCTTGGCATTTCTGTTGTCTGTTGTCTAACAGTTTTGTGTTTTCTGTTAATGTCATTAACATTGTCGTTGTCAGTGTTAGTTATTTTATTGTGCGCAATGTTTTGCACTGCTTGGCGGCTGTTGCTGTTAAAGTTGGCGGTTATGTTGGGGCCGTTGTCTGTTGATTTAGCAAGCGCTGTTAGGCTCTCTGCTGTTAGAGCATGAGCTTGATGATCGCCGTTATTCCCCTTAACGCTCTCCTTCGTTATCTCCTTCGCACTTTTGTGCACACTCAATTTTGTGGTATTGAGTGGCGGCGAATTCGAAACGGAATCAGAGCTATTTGCCGCTCTTGAGTGAGCCAAAATCAAACACCTTATTGCTTGGCGGCAAGTGGAAGTTATTTCCAGAATTTTCGGGGTCACGACTGTTTTCAATGATCGTGGCCTCGAGCGGGGCGTCTGGTGATTCCAGATCTGTGCCCTGCGACTCGAACCACGATTCGACTATGGTAGCGTCTATGGGACTGCTACCCGGATTGAAAACTTTGGTCGAACACTCCGACTCGGAATCAGGGATCAGTGTAATGGACTCACCCCTCTTCATCCGTGTCTTACGCTGTTCCAAGAGCTCAATAAAAGTTTTTGCTTTATCACCCGGCTTCCAGGGATCCTCCCTTAGGTGTCGTTCAATCTCCTCACCCATGGTTTGCATGTCCTCCTCTGGTAGTCCTCCTCTAAGTGCTCTAGCAAAGGATTCCGGGCTGGGCATTTTATAATTTTCCGTCATTTTTGCTTTTTTAGTTTTGGTTTTTGCAGCTTTTCGTTTTAGTTTGCCGCAGCGGCCAAGCATTATTTGCAGAGTTAATTGAGTTATCTTACATGTAACATAAAACACATAAAAATCACTAGCACTCAGAGTTTATTGCTTTGCAATATTTAATATGCAATAAGTTATTAGTTTTATAATGCTTTTATTAGCATTAAGTCGCGTTGAATGTCTATAAAATTTAATTTAAAATTTTATAAGTTACTGTCGCCATATTTTTTCACTGCACAGTTAAGTGTATATTAGAGAGCTGCATAAGTCCATTCACAACTGTAATTTAATAGAATGTATTCGAGTTGAATAGCGTAGAATGAGTGGCAGACAAAACATAATATGGGTAAATATGAATAGTAGCATGTGTCGATACTAATATTCATCATAATTCATGACATTGAAGTTGAATACTATGAGTAGAAAACGCAAAACATACTAAGGCGTAGACTGATTCCACTCATTTGTATTGATTCCAGTCATTTCGTGGGCCTAGAGAAATTACGCATATACACTCCGTTTCACTTGAATAGCACACACCAATTTTTTGTTTTTATTTGCTTAATTATCAAAATTCATTGACTCAACTGTACTTTTTGTTGAACTATTTTGTTCGTCTTCGTATCCACATGCTCTGTTTACCATTACATTTTTCTGCCCATTTCATTCTCGTTTGCTTCAATTTCTTTTGAATTTTTTGTTTCACATGAATTGCACATTTGCCTTAAAGTTTTATTTACGTCGTGCAGATCATCGGGAAGTTAAAGGAAAAGAATATGTTGAATATTTAAAATATATATTAATAATATTCAGTAATAATGGGTCGTGGTAAAGCCTTAACAAACGACGAACAAATAAAAATAAAAAGTTATCGAGAATGTGACCACTCAGTGGCTGAAATAGCAAAAAAAAAATTGGAAGAAGTAGAAAAGTGATATATAATTTTATTCAGAGCAGCCCAAATTATGGGAAAAATATGAAAGGTCGCTTAAATAGTGTACTTTCCAATGCAGATAAGCGATCTATATTGCGCGAGGCTTCCAATTCGCATGATTCTATTGAAAAAATAAGAGCAAAAGCTGGGGTTAGTGCAAGTAAAACTACTGTGTGGCGAGTGATTTCGAAGGCCAAACATCTTAAGCACCTAAAATTGAAGAAAAAACCACCACTTACCCCTCTTCGTAAAGAAGCTCGGCTTAGTTTCTGTAGAAACTATATGACATGGGACAGAGAGTGGCAGCGCGTTGTGTTCTCGGATGAGAAAAAATTTAATTTCGAGGGTCCTGACGGTTATAATTATTACTTTCACGATTTAAGAAAGGAGACCCATCAATTGGAGCGTCTACACAGCAGAGTCGGCGGGGTTATGGTGTGGGGAGCCATATCCTATTTTGGTACATGCGAGCTCCAATTTTTGACTCCCAAGATGAACGCGCAATCATACAAAGGAGTTTTGGAAAAGGCTTTTCCTCCACTAGAAAGTCTTTTTGGACATTTGTCGTGGACTTTCCAACAGGACAATGCCCCAATTCATACAGCCCGTGTTGTCAAATCTTGGATCGAGTCAAAAAATGTCAATCTCTTAAACTGGCCTCCATACTCGCCGGACCTTAACATCATCGAAAATGTTTGGGGGTGGCTGGCCCGAAAAGTTTATGAGTCAGGAAAACAGTATTCCAACAAGGACGAGCTAATCAAGGCTATTCAGGAAGCATGGGCACAAATTTCCCTTGATTATATTAAAAAGCTTTATGATTCCTTGCCAAATAGGATATATGAAGTCAATTTAAACAAGGGAGGTTCTACCCATTATTAAAACTGATTAATTAATTAATAATTTATATAATTAACCCAAAAAAATTTGTTTAAGATGAATAAAATAATATTTACTATAGTTTAATACAAAGTGTGCTATTCTAATGAAACAATTTTTACGCACTATTTTTTGGTTATTTAGTTTTTAAGCCGTGTAAACTGAAAAATGTTCAATACATTTTTTTTTCGCTTATTAATAATAAAAACTGATTTCTTTAACTATAAATTAAAGCTTTGAAATAATCTTTACTTTCATTTTTTAAGAGTTATTGTGAAATGAAATGCACCTTGCCATGTGTGCTATTTAAGTGAAACGGAGAGTATATATGCATGGCGCCAGACTGACGCACAAGCTGACGGTCTGATCGCAAGCGTCGCCCCGTCAGCGCGACGCACAAGCAGCTCGGGCACAGGGTCATAAAAAATAGGGTTCTGTGTGTGCACTTATAAAAATACTGTAGACCTGCATCTTAGAGAATGCGTGCATAGGCAAATAAGTCAACGATGCGCTGACAAATTAAATTGTCATATTTTTGTGCATATATCACTTCGCTCAGTGCACACATTTTTGGTGATATTTTCGCGCCGCTGACAATAGATTTGTGACCTAACGGCATATGCACATGCATATATATGTAAGGCAAAAAAAATACAAAATTATGTACATACATACATAGCAGAATTTATACTTGCTTCAGAACTACTCAAATATAACTGTAAATTTTCATTTATTTGATCCGTGGCCTGACGTTTTGATGTAATGCGACTGCGTACGTTGCCAGCGCACTGCGTTCACCTATACAATTTTGTCAAAGTACTCAATACCATTCAAATCATTTTACGCATTGTATACTCGAATGCCGTTTTTTTGCCATTCATTCAGCTCTCTAGTGTATATATATAAATTGAGTGAAAACGAGTCAAGTTTGTGTTGGGGAGCAGCAGTGCAGCAGTGGCGTTTCAGCGTTTTGAAGCGCTCAGCGTTTTGCGTGCTCTCACACGTTAATTAGTTTTAAAAAATGTAACCGTCTTATATTTGCAGGAATTTAAAATTTCAAATTTAAAAATTTACATGCTAGTGTTAATGGCTTGTAAATTATTTTTTCTGTGCATATAGTGAACTGTTGGTGGTGGTGGTGGTGATTGTGTGTGAGTGGGTGTAAGTGTTGCTGTGTGTGGAGCCGATTGTCGCGCTGCAATTGCCTCAAACACTGCATGCCTTATGCTTCCCAGTCAAAGAGAACACCGACCCGACCAACAGAAACAGATTTTATTTAATTGACTCGTTACATTTTTCGTTTTGGGTACAATTTGCTTATATCATAGACCAACTAAATAACAAGACTGGAAATAAGCAGTGCTTTGTACTGTTAACTAACATTCTGCGTGGTGGGAGTGCCAACAGGGGAAAATTTAAATTCTGCGTTCAGTTGTTTCGTCGATTCTCGGTGACAACCAGCGGCCATTATTGTTTAGGTTTTTGTTTTGATGGCAAAGTGTGCGATGCGCGAGACAACGATTAGTTGTTGCCCTTTTTCATTTCTCTTGTTGTTGTCACAGAAATTGAGTTTTGAAATTTTAGACTTTTGCTTGAATCTCGTTGCTGCTACCCTAGCAAGGAAGGGTAGTTTGACTTTATTTAAACTTTGCCTTATTAAATAGATAAACGCAATATACTTAATTATGCTATTTTTAAAATGTGTTTTGGCCATAAGGAAGGGCACTTATAACTAATTAAATGTAATTTATATATCTTAATGTGATATTTAAAATAACATTTAAAAAACGTACTATGCTTTCAAATACTTATCTTTCTATACTAAGCTTATATTTGTGGTTTTATAGACAATAACTAATTATTGTGACATAGGGTATTTTAAATCTGTGCAGTTTGAAATGTCAGCAACTGCTACTTTAGCTGCCTTGGTGCGTTTTCTTATTCTTCTTGTTCACATACACAATGTGTATTACACATGCATACACACAAACACGAGCCTGACCTAGGCTACGTTTCGTGCGTTTTCTTTGCCTAGGTGTCCACAACAATATGCATACACACAAAGACGGGCCAGACTACGCTTTGAAAGTCAGCCGCCGTTTTTATTTTAAAATAAATAATTGTATTTAATATTATAATATTTATATAAAACACGAATGTACTATATATTTAAAAATAAAAATGCCAAAAAAAAAGAAAAAAAAAAGAGTGTGGTTAATTTGGCAGGGGGTTGAACTTGGGTCAAAAAACATTTTACAAACAAGCACCTAGCCAACTGCGCCACGACCGCTCTTGCACGTTGATGACTTGAGGTTGGTGTTATTTTGTGTTCGATGTAATGGAACACAAAAGGAAATCAAATCAAAAACAAAAGTTTACGCGCGTTAGAATAAGTGCATAAAGGGAAAATAAACCAAAAAATTGTTTCTGCATAGACCAATTTACATCAAGATTGGTAACCAGAATTGTTCATGTTAAGGCCCTGTAAACAAAAACGCAAGACGCAAAAACCACTTCCCCTTTAACGAAACTTATCTGGTCTCGTTTTGATTTTTGCTTCTTTGCTTATTCTTTGAGATTTGCCGCCATTTCGCGAGCTGAGTCTGTTTCTTTATGCGAAAAAAGGGTATAATGGTTGTGTACAAAAGAATATAACAGGCGAAAGTAAGAAGCTCTGACCCCATAAAATATATACATTCTGGATCCGTCTGTCCTTCTGAATAAACACATTTATCTTGGAGACCAGCACTTAATACAAAATATTGAAAATCTAAAACAACATGTCAATTATCGGATGAGTTTAGGGTATATTCTAGTCGCGAACTAGAGCTCAAAGACCATGCCGGGCTCATTCCGCTACTTTTTAAATTGGCGACAGACTGACGCACAAGCTGAGGGTATGATCGCGAGCGAATACATACATACATAAATGCATCGAAAATTGGCAAAACGCAACAAGAAGCACAAATTGCACAAATAAAAAATACCCTGTGTCCCAATATTCAGTTATAGTCCATAATATTACAAATATATATTTTCATGATAAAGACAATTTACTATATATGTGCTTGTATTACCAGCTATATATCTTGGGTATAGTAACTCAATTATGAAAAGTTAACTTTTGTCCATACTACCCTACAGTGTTACGCAGCATCAAGCGGATTGATGTGGTTGAGACCCACAAACTGCGCAGATCTTAAATACCATTTATCGAAATATTCACTGCTAGTCAATATAATTACTTACACATAAATATAGTATCATGATTACTAATATTTAGTATTTATTTAAAAAATACCTTTTAATTAGTATTAATATGAGTGTTGTTGTACCTGTCAGGAAATATCTTTTAAATCCGGCTCGATCGACCAAAAGATAAAATTCGCTGTGTTTCCGGAATGCTGACCAATTACACTCGTGTCAAAGTGTAATACCAGTTGCCCGCACCCTCACAATGTTAGCCGATTTAAGTTTAGATTATACTTCTTTAATTTCAACACAAAACGATCTTACTTCTTTTACATTTTTACACACACTCACACTGAGCGTCGCTTCTTAACAGTGTTGCCATATGCTTTTTCAAAAATAACTTTAAAAATACCTATGCATGGCCTTGCCAATAACATCGTTAAATTCAAATAATATAGTCTGTTAAAATCAAAACAAATTCACAACATTCTCCTCCCAAAGTATTGTTTTTATAATACAATACTTTTTACATTTGTTTCTGTATAACATCTAGTTTAATAAGTTTGACAACAGATCTTTTATAAATTCCATTTTGAGTCTTAACATCTACAATTCTTATCCGACCATCTTGAGATGGGTATATATTTACAACCTTACCCATTGGCCATGTATTTCTTGGAAGATTTGAATCCATAATTATAACAATATCTCCTATATCTATTTTTCCTTGATCTTTGTGCCATTTTCGACTACATAACAAGTATTGGCGATAATCTTTCTTCCATTTTTGCCAGAATAAGTCTGCAATTCTTTGAGACGCCTTCCACATATTTATACATTTTAGATCTTTGTCAATAGCATCTGAGTAAAAAGAATCTTGATAATTTGATCCGATTAGAATACTGTTTGGAGTTAATGGTTCCGTCTCATTTGAATCAGAAGAAATATAAAGGAGCGGTCTACTATTTAACATAAATTCGATTTCGCATAAAACTGTTCTTAAAACATATTCCTTTGGGTACTTTTCTTTTAGTAAATATAACAAATACTTTTTGACAGATTGAATCAGACGTTCCCATGCTCCTCCCATGTGGGGCGATAAGGGCGGATTAAAAATCCACGTACATTTTTTTGTGGTCATAAACTGAATAAGTTCATCTTCCGGCCAACTAGATATAATTTCCTTAATATTATTACTTGCCTTTTTAAAATTAGTACCATTATCCGAATACATCAATAGGAAAACCTCTGCGGCTACCAAATTGGCGAAAGACATTCATAAAATTTTTCAATTTTTCATCATATGGTTTTTGCAAAGACAAAGTCGATTTTTGGTAACGTGTTGCCAACGTTTATCTACATCTAATTCCTTAAATTTTTTACATGTCGAAATGTAATGATTGGTTTGCTTGCAATAATTACAAAATTTCGATTTTTCTTGCCTAACAGTACCGCTTTGATTTGCAACGAACAATGTTGTTTCCTTTGATTTAGTTTGACCAAATCCTAGTGTTTGAGCAGCTTTGGTTCTTTTACCTAACCATTTATGTAGTACAATTAACTTTGGGTCATTTTGTTTTGTCTCTTGAAAAAATTGCATAAAGGCTAGTCGTTGTCCTAATGGCAATTTTTCCAATACCACGTCAAACAGAATTGGATTATGAATGTGATCTTGTTCTTCAAAACTTTTAAGTATACCAATTAAATTAGTAAGTATGTCGTACAAACTAATAAGTTTTTCAATTTTATCATCTTTAACAGGTGGATGATTCTTGATATTGTCTATTAAATGTCTAATGGTATGCACAGAATCTCCGAATCTGTCTTTTAATGAATTGATTATGGCATTAACATTTTGCGGTAACAATAAAAGTGATTGGACACATTCTTTTGCTCTGCCAGTAATAGCTTTTCTTAGTCTACTTATATTTTCATAGTCGGAATAGTTACATATATTTGAGCTGTTAATAAACTCGGAATAATATATTGGCCACTCAAGTGGATCTCCAGAAAAAATAGGTAGATATTTTCGTTATAATTCTGATTGTATTGATCATCCCTAAATTCTAACCTTTGTGGCTGACCGCCAACCCACTCACGTGTACGATGTCGTGCTTCGTTGAATCTCTGGTCATCCGTCACTTTGTCATCACCATTTTCCTTCTCTTCATTCTGTTCCTGCTCTTCTTCGTCTTCTTCCAGTTGGACCATTTGAAGTTGTCTCTGAATATCAAGCTCCTTTTCCTTGAAGTCCAAAGCAGCGCGTTGATTTTGAATTTGTTGTTGAGTTTTTAAATAATGCATCTCCACTTGAAGCATCTGTATTTTTGTTGATTTCCTTGAAAGTTGCGATCCTGATATTGATGGAGTCTTCCCATCTTTAGTTAATAGCTGATTTTTTTCATTTGGATATGGCGTTGATGTTTGCACTACGGTTATGTCCGAGTGCTTTTCGTTTGGATTTTCAAATCCACTGGCTAAATTATCGTAGTCGGTATCGTCATCCGCATTAATAATTCCATGTATGTTTGGTGTGGGTCTAATAATTTTTCCACTGCGTAGTTCACTCATGTTGATTTTTGGTGTACAGAATTTTCTGCAGCGTTGAATTTATACGCTTAGTCGTCTACATACATTCCTAACGGAACTTCTTTTTTCTAAGAATTGTCGCTGAATGGAATTTGCTTGTAGATGTGTGTGTGTCGTCGCGTCTGGGTTTCGTCTGTATGTGTCGCATTAACCCGTTATCTTTATGTGTAGCCGTGTCGGGCCGTTGTCTTTGTGTAGCCGTGTCAGGCCGTTGTCTTGTGATGAATTAGGAAAGTATATCCAATGTGCCGTTCAAAAGGCGCTCGAAGGACCAGTAATGTTGTTGTACCTGTCAGGAAATATCTTTTAAATCCGGCTCGATCGACCATTAATGTTGTTGTACCTGTCAGGAAATATCTTTTAAATCCGGCTCGATCGACCGAAAGATAAAATTCGCTGTGTTTCCGGAATGCTGACCAATTACACTCGTGTCAAAGTGTAATACCAGTTGCCCGCACCCTCACAATGTTAGCCGATTTAAGTTTAGATTATACTTCTTTAATTTCAACACAAAACGATCTTACTTCTTTTACATTGTTGCCATATGCTTTTTCAAAAATAACTTAAAAAATACCTTATGCATAGCCTTGCCAATCTGCTTACATAACATCGTTAAATTCAAATAATATAGTCTGTTAAAATCAAAACAAATTCACAACAATGAGTTAATTGGTCTATGAAGAGAAAGACCCAAGTCTGTTTTTCAGTTGCTGTTCACTTTTAACATTTTGAGATGTTATGCGCGCTAATAATGTTAACAATCATGCACTCTCGTTCGCAATGTAGAGGTAACAGAAAATGTGTATTTGTCATTCACACTAAGGAATTTTTGTATTGAATGATTTTCGAAGACACAAAAAATATGTGTGTCTGTACAATAAATAATTAATATTTAATAACAATAACACAAGCTTTATAAAACATTTACTTATACTTACACTCAAAGAAACACGTCACTAAATTTCACAAAAATCAGCGGAGCTTTCCTTAATTTTTGAGAATCGCGGAGTAGAGCAGTGTCTAGCCTACGTTTTAACCCAAATAAACTAGCGACTTATAGATCGCATTTAAATTGGTCGTTCATCCAATGTTAATATTCCATATTATATTGTTAGCATCCGCTTTGCAATTAGAAACTTCAAATAAATGTAGACTTTTTCATACACATTTATGTACATAGAATGTTTTTCGCTCTAAAATGTATATATTTTGACAATTAATCAAAAATTAGCTATGTAGTTTTATTTTGTGTTTTTTTTTTTTTTTTTTTTTTGTTTAAATTAATATGCATAAAAATCATACTTAATAAACGTATAATAAAATAATTAATTTTTTACAGGTACTTATTTACAAAAATAGGAATGTGCGTTAATGACAGGTTACAGGTTATATATATATATATATATATAAATATAGTATGTATATGAAAATGGAACGTATCCTTTGGTTCTTTTGGGAAGCAAACTTTATTTTGTACACCTGTACCAGTACAGACATGTACATATTGGTACATATTGGTACATACAATATGTACGTGTGTACTTTTTATGATAATATGCATTTTAAGGATGAATAATGAAGTTGTACACCATTAATAATAATATCATAGCTTAGTTAGATTATTTTTGTTGTTAATGTGTATATATATTGTAAGTATTGGTAAATTACTAATTTGATGTATATAACTTCTTGTGGATGAGTTTTGATTGAGCATATGATGTGTTTTTTTTGTAAGTCTGTATTGTATCGAAGATTTTATGTGCCCATGGTCGGTTCCTGACGTATTTCCGATTTTAGCTTAACAAATTCCTTGGCCACTTCATCGTTATTGCGTTGCGATAAAATTCTCAAAATTGTCCAACCTGTCTCATCCATTTCAATGCGTCGCTGCAGAGGCAGCCAACAAGCAACTGATCCCTAAATCAAAAGAATATACGTATCAATAATTTTTTTACCCATTCGGGGGTTTGCTAAACCTTTTCAGATATATCCTTTAAGGGTATAACTGCAACGCCAACAAGTCGATCGTCACGGGCAAAACAATAGTCCTTAACGCAAATATGAAGCTCGAAGAAATCAAGTTGTTCCTCATTACCAATAGCACTGAAAAAAATTGTTGGTTGCTTAATAATCATAACGGAAGCGCTTAATAATCAACTTACAAGCTAAAAGATTCGTTGTACTTGGGTGACCAGTTATTCGATTTTGATTTCGTCGCATGTTTTCTCTTCTTATCCTGAAGGTGCGGTCCAATCAAATTGATCTCCACGAACGGTCGAAACATGCCCGACGGAATTTGCCACTTCAGATCATTGGCAGCCACAACTAAAATGTTTAAGAAACATAGGGAACTTTTAAAAACACTCTGTGGTTTGAATATTAAGGTATTAAGTCGCAACATTGAATTTGTGACGTCACTCGCGACACTTTTCTTCCAGTTTAATTGCTAGCCGTTGTTGTAAAAAAAAGTAATAGGGAATTGTTTTCCAACACTTGAATTACGTTGTTTAGTTATGAAAATGTCTAGTTTATCCACTTTTCATACAAAATAATCATTTTAAGTCATTTAGTCATTAAGTCATAAATCATAAAAAATACATGCAAAGAGATTTTTGAAAACATTTTCATAACATTTTTTGTTAAAGCCCGGGTAAAAAAGTTAGTACATCTACCAAAAAATTAAATTAAACATGATACATGATACAAAAAAACTATGTTTCTCTAAAAAAACATAGCACTCTTTTCTTTTTCATCAATACACTAAACATTTTTTGTCTTTTGGGATACAAAAAAAAAGAAGTGTATATTTTACCTTTTACGTTGACTTTGTGTTCTCCAGTTCCCGGGTGTGAGAAAAGATCAATTTGCACTGAAATTTCACCCACACTTTCCTCTGCGTTTTCCGGATCAACTACAATTCAGAAAATATTATTTTTTCAATGGGGTTGGTTAACAATGGGAAGATGAGGAAACTAACCTTCGTGCACTTGACTTGAAATGAAGGTCTTTATAAGTGTGTCTGTCATTTGGGTGTATAAACTTAAAGCATAACGCAAGCTCTGCAGCTCTGAGGATTTCTCAAGAAACGTCTTTTTGAGTCCATTGCCGCCGGCATGAAAGTATTGTTTAATTGTATCTAAGGCAACATCGAGAACGGCACATTGTTTGGGCGATAGATTCTTTTCCACTTCTTTTGATATGTCCATAACGCCGCTAAGGGCACTTTTCACATCCTGCTTTCCAGCCATATGCGACTTAAATAATCGTCCCATGTCTTCGATCTTAGCATTCGATGCCAAGTTTTTCGCATTATCCGTCAGATGCTTGAACATCATCTAACATTTTCAAAAAAAAATATTTATTTATTCGGAGACATAAACATAAATAACAAAATAATGCATGTAGTTTTTTTTTTTTTTTTATAGTGTATGTTCTTTGTGAGAAAATGTAACTCTTGTTCTTTTTTTTTTAAAATAGAATCAAATTTAAAATGTTTTTTTTTTTTAAATATCATTGAATCGCAACAACACAAATAATACAATGTATTAATTTCTCAAATGTTTTGATATACAATATTTAAAACGCAAAATATAACAGTATTAAGCAGGTTAAAAGTCTCTAGACAAGATTTCTCGACCCGGAATCCTATTCAATGTAACTGTGTCTTAACTGTAACCTTCGCATTTTCCAAACTTAGTGTTAAAGTGTTATCGATTCCATGTGCCTATCGTAATCGGAAACAAACTGAAACTTGTACTGCCCAGTTCTTAGATGAGCTTATCTTTCAAATCTTTCACTTAATGGGCTCGAAGATGCTTCCTTCTGTCTGTTACATACTTTTTTTTTACCCATTTTGTGGGTTTTTTTCTTAACTATAACTTAACTGACTGTTAACTTACAGTTTTGTCCGTCATTGGTGGTAGTACAATGGTTTTCTCTAAAATGCGCATAACAATTTTCCACAGCTCCTTCAGCAATCGCTTAAGCACGGTCTTCTCGCAGGACTGCGCATACAGGGTTAACGATCCGTCAAGCAGATCCATCAGAGGCCTCAGCACATCGTCCGCTTCGACGGCAACGGTATTGCGTTGGACAGCCTGATTGCCGGCGGTTAAAGGTCCGCTGCCGCCCTTAATTGATAGCAACATGTCGCCAAGTTCGCGTACCGATTGCGTTATGCGCGGTTCCAAGCTGCAAGCGAAAAATATATATTTTAGAGAGGGAGAGGGAGAGGAATTGAGGGAGTCGAATCTACCTGATGGCAAATTGTGTAGCTAAATCGTCTAGGGCTGAGTTTAGGTTTTGCTGCAGTTCCTTAAGAATGTTCGCGGCGTCCTCCTCCAACTTATCGCCGCCCATGGACTCAAACATTTTCTCCAGCTGAACCCTCAACTGCTGAATGTTGTTCATTAAAATGCAGGCCTATATATAGTAGAGGTTGTTAATTGATTTAAAATAAAGCAAAACAATTTGTGGCTTTTGTTTGTTTTTTTTTTTTTTTTTGTTGGGGAAAGAGACCATTTTGAAGATGGTTTTTTACTTACAATTCGTTCGTCCCTCATATGCTCGGGAAACTCCATTTTCACAATATCAGCATAGGCAATTAAGACTTTAACGATTGTTTTAGCAAAACGCCTCATGTAACGTTTCCATATTTCTGGATCTGGACACTCGAGCTTGCTAACAACATCGAAACATTGCGTCAGTTGTGTGAAAACGTCGACTACCGAATTGGAGAACAAAGCATGTTCACTGCTCTTTTGAAACTAATTGGATAGAATGAAAATGGAAGAGTCATTAGAGAGCATTCTCCGCATCCCGATCCTTTTCAGTCGAAAACTGTAACACTTTGAGAGCTTGAGAAATTTGTCTACAGTGCCTCAACGCACATTTCCTACCGGCACAAAAAAATTATTAAAAATTGCATTAACTTTTTAGGTTAAGTGTAATAATATGAAAACATATTTGAGAGGCACTTTTACTACATGAAAAACAATATTTAATTTCATCTAACTCTAACATTATTTTTAAAGTCGATCAAGAATAAATAATCAGAATGAGGCCAAATTCATTATTATTTTCTTCTATCTGTTTTAAAGTCATAAAGTTATATATAGTTATCGTTATATAGAGTTTTAAGACAATAAGCTGCAATAAAGTATTCATATTATTATTATAAAAAAATATATATTTATGCTGGTACGAAATGAGCGGTGAGACACTGTTAAACCCATATAGTAAATAATATTATTTTACACTGAGCTTACCCCGTCCTTTTTGTCACGGTTAAACGCACCGTGAAGATACTCTAAGGACACATCATCGTTCTCATTCAGCCATTGCATTACGAACGGCTCAAACCAAGCCGGATACTCCGGTACGGCGCCCTTATACGGCGGTACCTCCTTCACGTAGTTGCTGTACAGCCATTTGACCCGAAAGTGCAAGTTCATGTACGCCGATGACTTGCACAATCTATGCTGCTCATGCTCTTCGAGAGCGTACTTCATGTCCACGGCGAACAGACCCCACATTGTAGCAGCTGACAACTACATGGAAAAAAAATAGACGCTTAATATCGATAATTACAGTATAAATAATCGTCGTGAGCACGCTCGTAAAAAAGATCAAATATGGATTTAAATTTCTTAAATCGCAACTTTTAATTAAGTACAGTGGACGCTCGCAAATTTGAAACAGTAGCTTGCTGGGGTATTACTAATTTTTGGAAAAGCTTATATACTGAGCTTTTAAATGTCAAAAATGATTTCTCTGAATTAAATTGAAAAATAATTTTTTTTCCCAGTAAATTATTTTATTTAACTTTTAAAACTTTTATTTTATTTTTCTAACATTTTTGTCATGTTAAGTTGAAACCTAATTTAATGATGTATGTTTTTACTTTTATAAAATCAAATAATTAACTGAAAAACAAAAAATTATTTCAAATTGTAATTTTTTAATTTCTCTGACATTTTTTATATCCTAGTGTTTCTCAACAAATTCAGATAAAAATTTGTACAGGCTATTTCATTATTTCGTATTAAGTTTCTAAAACACGTTGCACATTTTCCAAATTTACAATTTTATTGTTATCGATCACATATTTATATCGGAAACGAAAAGCACTAGAGACATCAGATTTAGGATATACATCCCTCCAAACCATAGGAAAATGGCTCAATGTGACTACCAATATTATACAGAAGGGTTGGAAAATTTTGAACTGAAAATCTTGGAGAGAAAAATATGTACCTGGCCAATATTTAGCTCTTGAGGAAATTGATTGAGAACTGTCCCATAACTGTTCTTGTCCTCATCAATAACAGAGACAATTAAGGCAATCAGTTTATGCCAAAAGTCAACACTGTCTAGTTTTGGACCGTGGTCATCGGTATCACGTTTTGCTTCGTTTGGATCCACCTAAAAAGAGAATTTGGAGAAAGGGTTGCCGTAATAATTATCGCAAGTAAATCCCTAGGAAGTCACATTTCTATACTTTAAAAAAAAAACATTGATGAAAAACAAACCGGGGGATTAACTTATGCGTACCTGAAACTCCCTGTTGTAAAGCTCATAGCAGTTTTCAAAAAGGAATTGATAAGTGGATCTAAGACAAGCTTTCACGCAATCCTTGACAACAGTACTTGCTCTTGGTGGACTAGATAGCTCTTGGACCTGTTAAGTGTTCAGTTGCCAATTGTATTATATTCTATAACTCAATATAGTTACAACACTTACCTTCATGCGGAAAAATGTGATACTGGTTAAAAGGTCAACAGTTGATTTAAGATCCATAAGTTTCTCTTGACTGGAAGCCGGAAAGTTGTTTCTATACATTGAAAGATCGATTCTTAATGAGTTGTGCAGCTGATCCAACAACTTGACAAACTTTTCCTTCTGCAAAAGTCAGAGAAAGCCAAATAAGAACATTAATGTCAGACGAAACCTTTTTAATAGCTCTTGCTACATGTGAATACTTCGAACTCTGAGTTTACATTTCACACTGTCAGATAATTCCCAGCCTTGATCTAGAATAGAGCTCTGCATTTATGCATTTACAAGACATCAAACGAAACGAACGAACAAACGGGAACAAGCATTTTATGCTTGCTTATGACTCTAAAGCAGTGATGTCCAAACTCACACAATGAATGTGCGAAGCAGCGAAACACGAATGCAGCATAGCGAGTGACTGCGCGTTTGACTTCAGCCGAACACATGAGTCGTGAAAGCAAATGCAGCCGAACACGCGCATCGTACGAGAACAAGCTGCCGAGCGTTCTATTTATAGAATACGCATATTCTCTCTCTATATATATGTGTCGGCTGCAACGCCGGCAGAATTTTTCTTGCCAACCACGCGTGGCTGCCTTTTCAAATTTTGGACATCACTGCTCTAAAGACATTCACTGATCCATTTACAGTTATTTTGCATGATCGTCTCTCATTCTCTGATTTTCGCTGAACAATTTGTTGTTGGCTCTAGTTCAAATGTCTTCCGTATTTGTTTTGGTTCTTGCTGTGCTTGGAAATACTTCCAAGACAGGGTTCTTGTTTGTTTCACAATTTCAAGACATGGTTCTAGTTTTGTTTTACACGTCTTCTTTTTGCATTTTTCACACACTAATCTAGAACAACTCAAGTTACACAGACCGATAATTTAATCTCGTCTCGTTCACCTCTGCATAAATTGCATTTAAGGTTTCCTGTTGAGTTCTCCAGCGATGTCAAATACTCGTACCTAACACTTATTAGGAGTTGTTTCCCAGATCTTCTCTACCTTTCGATATAAGAGTAAAACATACCCCAAAATTGCTAGCAGCAAAGCGATCACTGGCCGAAACAGCTGACGATGCTGTTGTGTGGGCATAGTATGCATTAATATTGGCCAATAAGGTGCTCATCACGGCTGGAACGCCCGGACACAGATACTTGGCCGATAGGCAATGAAAATGTGTCATCGCTTGATAAATATTCTCAATGCCATACCGCATCGAGAATTCATCAACGATTTCCTCCGGTATCTCATCAAAATACAATTTCCATGCGTCATCGCCCTTTTGTGTGGGTAGCTTCACCTACATATTGGAATTGCAAATTAATCGTTATCGTTGTCGTTATCGCTCGTTATGCTCACCATGCCGCAGTTATCCTCACATAAATAGTGAAAGAGGTTCTCATGCAGACACGTGTACTGCACATGATAGGGTGCCACCTTCTCCTCGCCCTTGATCTCCACGGAAATGTGCAATCGAATGGCGCCCGAGACGGCCGATTTATCGGTGCGTTTCTCCAAATTGTACCACACGTCCATCTCGCCCGATAGCGTACGCACTTCGATAATTGTTTGGCCCAGGAAATCATCGGATTCGCGTGTCAGTTTTTGTCGCAATTTCGATTTCAGATCGTTATCCTCATCCCAAACTCGCACCTTGATCCGATCTGAAGAGTTGTGGCATTCGCTGCATATCCCATTAGTAATTATTTTCGTTTTGTACAATTAATTAATAATTATAGTATGACAAAATTAAATGGTGCAAAGAGAATTGCTTGCATGCTTAAAAACAAACCCATACTGGCTTACCAGCTTCGTAAATAATCAAAAAGCTAGATGTGACAGTAATTATTTTGGTATAGTATAAAAAGTAGTTAATTATTTATAGCACAACGGTTCCGGTTCAGGATCCGACGGATAAATTAATTGTCATACAAAGTTCTTTCTCTCTAATCTTTCTAATCTTTAAGCTAGATGTGACAGTAATTATTTTGGTATAGTATAAAAAGTAGGTAATTATTTATAGAGTAATGGGTAACAAACATTAAAACCATCTTTCTGTGTTTAAGCACAACGGTTCCGGTTCCGGATCCGGATCCAACGGATAAATTAATTGTCATACACAGTCCCTTGCTTTCTAATCTTTGAATGACATTTTGTTGAACCAGTCGAAAGTTTTTTGAACCATTGAACAGTGTTTAGATTTATATCACAAACATGACGACACAAGTACTTAAAATCAATTTTATTTTTTTTTATTTTTATTATTACGTCAGAAGATACACTCGATTCCTAGATTTCTATAGATCGATAGAGCATTGCGAAAAATGCTTGTACCAAAGAGTAAGGAGAAGAAAAAATAATAACGTCTATCTATAATATCTATAAAAATAGTTTTTAACCATAAAATATATCGACAAAAAATCGCCATTTTGTTTATTGTAAAATTTACTATTTTACATAGATAATAATAGTTTTCCAAATTATTATCTGTTTATAATAATAAATTCTATACTATTAAATACTTTAATAATAAATATATTATAAGCAAAACGGCGTTTGCACATTTTTCCGATCTATCTCTTATGGTTTAAACTATTTTTTATGCTCGTACGTTTGGGACTGAGAGCCACTGTAGATATTTCTTAAAATTTCTTTAATTTCTTAAAAATAAAATAAAAATAAATTATTTTTTTAAGACATGTTTACATAGCAAGATTTTTCAAGATTTTTCAATGTCTAGAGGAGAGCAAAAGCAATAAATTCTTTACTTTCGTTTCGGTATCAATAATAGCGAAAATCGGCAATAAAAAAGTTTTGGATCGCAGGCGTAATAAAAGTTCAGATTTGTTTTGTTTCGTTTGTGGGGAATTTAATTTCGAAAGGAATAGAAGACAAGATTAAAAAACATTTATGAAGAATATATATATTTTTTTGTCTGCTCAAAAATGAGAAAAAGATTTGAATAACTTTCAGAAGTTGAGTAAATTTCTTGGTAGTAATTTACTTAATCGTATTAACAATCATGTCTCTTCAGTCACAAATTCTGAGAATTTGATGATCCCTACACGATAAAAAAAAAAACTCCTTGAAATTCCCTTGTGCACCCTATTTTTACACTCGGATACTGAAAATATCAGATAAAGTGTCACGATTTTGGGGAAATCGATAACATCGATAACTCAAAACCTATAAAACCATATATTTCTCACATTATTACAGCTAGAGTTACCAAATTTTGCTCCCTCAAAAAACTGCATCAAAATTTTGGATGCCACGCCCACTCCTTCCGCCTCCGGAAACCCTGCTCTTTGAAATTGAAAATGCTTATAGTTTTCACAGTTTTTAAGAACTTAACTTTATGTTTGAATTGAATTAACTATTGGTTAGAATATTTATTGGATGGATGAAATTTCGATATTTATTATATGTACCATATGCAACGCAAGTTAACCATAAATGTCAATCACAAAACAAGTACCGAAGGAGATTAATTCATAAGAATATATATAAACCACACAATTAGCAGCAAATTTGCTATTTTGGGGAAAGATAGAAAAAAAAATATCAACCTTATTGACTTTGAGATTTCGGTTGGTCAACAAAGAAATTGAAAGAAATTATATATGTAAGATTTACTACTTTAAAATAGAGAAAAATAGTAGTTAGAGAAGTGAAGAATTGGTGCGTGTTAGAAGAACTATTTTCGTGTAGTCGAAATTGTGGGTTTTAGTGTGTACAGTTACATATTTACATATTACAGTACAACAGAAAGAAAGCGGAAGAAGAAGAAGTAGAAGAAGGAAGATACATTGAAAATACTCACAAGTGAAACTTCTCGTTCCACACAGGGTTAAGCTCCTGGGGCATTGTGCGCGTTCTCTTTTTCACCTTGCTAACTTGAACCGTCACATATGGATCACTCGTACCGCTTTTATCCTTCGCTATCAGGCCTTGAGCACAAATCACTGCACACAGTTAGTTCATCGGATCGGTTGATATTTGATTTGATTTCATATTATTTCATTCGTTTCAACACCAGAGAGAGAAGAACCCATAAAATGAACATGTTCGTTGATTTATTTAAATTGTTTTTTTTTGTTTTGGTGAACGTTTCGTTTTTGTGTGTTTTTTAAATAATAATAATACATTTTTTAATGCGTTTTTTTTTAGGTTTGAAACAATGATTTTTTTACGATTCCAATTAGTTTTATTTAGATTTTTTTTGTATTTGATTTTAATTGTTCAGTTGTTCAGTTTTGTTATTCAAGGGAGAAAGAAGAAGAGAAAAAAACGGAAGTTGTTTTTTTTAGTATATGTCTTGTTGGAAACTGCTCGCAATAAAGGAGTGTCGGTCAGACAGTCAGTCGCTCTGACGAACTGACGAACTGACAATGTAACCCTTTTAGTACGGTGTAAGCTACAAATTGCAACTGCACAAATATCGTGTGAAAGTTGTTAGTTAGTTAAGTATAAAAACACATTTAAGCATTCACAGTAAAGAGCACAATAAAAAAAACACACACAATAAAAAACATAAAAGTTTAGAGACGAATAAGTTAGTTGTATAAATATTGTTGGGGAGTTTCGAGTTCCGACAATAAAATGCACTTATTTTGTATACAGAGCTAAAAAGACACATGGATTATAGTAGGAGCTATAAATAAATAAAACACTCGAACAATATTTAAAAAGTGCAATACTTGTATTTGATTTGAACATTGTTAGTTAGTTATATTATATATTCACAAGTCAATCGGTTAAAGGGTATTTATTGTGATATATATACAAATTTCGATGTGTAATATACATATGATGTAATTTCAGTTTTGTATTTTTTTTTAAGTTTTAAGGTTTAGAGTATTTGAAAGGCAGAGAGTTAAGCGTGTGTGTTTTTCAGTGTCTGTTGATTTAAGCTGATAAATACAGATAGATATATATATATATATATATATGATGTGGCTAGAAATAAGAGACTAAAATTATTTGGATTTCCTTAAACTTACACACAGGCTAAGGCTTAAAAAAAAGGGCCTCAGTTCCTTAATAAGATATTTGCTGATTTTCAATATGAATACTAAATACAGCCCGAAAATTCGAATTATTTGTATCTGGATCTGAAAAGGGCCCATGAAATATATATAGTATATACATCCCTTATGTGAAGTATTCCAAAAAATAAATGAATTACAAAAGCAGCATATTTAGAAAGGGGGACTACCTATAGTTAACGTGTACATCTACTTTTAGGTGACACTGTACAAACACTCGCTTTATTGATCCATAAACGACACACATAAAGTAGATTTGAGTGACTGGCATGCAAATATGGTAATCAAGTAATCAATCCTAATTTCACTTTTTACATGTTTTTCAACAGGTTTACAAGTAAAAATGCTATAGTCGAATTTGAGGGACTATATCGCCGTAGTAAATATATGATATAGCAGCTCGATAAGTCAAAAACTAATCGGACAACTATATCATAAAGCTGACATACAAATACAGCACCTGGGATATGATCTAGGTAAATAAAAAATTAGTCTTTTCAAGTTTATAAAGATTCCGGATTGCCGAAAAAAGCTTTCTTCCTTTTGGTGGAAAGATAAATTACGAGAGTGTTTGATGAATTAAGAGGAAATTGATTTTATTCATAATAACTTTTATTTAACCGTCAGTTATGTGGCCGTTTAGCGTTTCCACTTTTTATCAATGTCTAAAAATTGATTTTATTCATATTAACTGACCGTCTTTAATTTACTTTTTTAACTGTCAGTTAAGTGGCAGTTTAGCGTTTCCACATGTTATCAAATCTCTAATACTTTTGTGTAACTATGTAAGTAACATCTGAAAGGGATGCATATATACCATTTGAATTGAGTGTTTAGTAGGTTTGTTGTATGTTACAATATATATAGTTTTTTTAGTTTGTTTATTCACATACTATTTATATGCGTGTATGAAATAGAGTGTGTATGTACTACTACTTTTATGCTTGCTTTTTAAAATTTTACAATTTTTGTTTTTATAAATCATATTCTGACTGAATGCTTTTTTGCAAGCATAAAAAGTAGTAAATGTCTGTATATTATTAAGAGAATTAAAAGCGAAGTATAATTAAAAACAAGATAAATAAGTGTATTAAAAAAATGTTATTGCTTGTACTTTCACATTAATTATTTGCATTAACAAGTGTTAGTATACAAATATTTACAGGACCAAGGATTATTTAATTAATGGGTTTTAAACTTTGCTTGTCTAAAATATCCTCGAAAAAGAATATTTTACTTTTAATTCAAATGCAATTTAAATATAAAACACTTTATGGTCATGTAATTTCCGGGGTTTTTGCTTAAATTGATTTAATTAGAAAATGTTGTTAAATTTTCATCATTATTAACCTAATTTCTTTACTGCACTTTGTATTTTTTGTCATGCTAAAAGGCAACTGATAACCAACTAAATTTTTAGCGATTTTTAACTAATACGGATGGCCAAAGTGGATTGTATCAAAATACATTGGACATAATTTGGATATAAAGCTTTGAATTAAATAAAAGCAAAATGTGTTCAAATTAAAAACATAAAAAAAAGTATAGTCGAATTTTACCGACTAGAAAATACCCTGTACCCAGGTTCAATTTTTCTTTTTTATAGGACTACAAACGAAATCTCGGACGATCAAAAATTTTGTGAGGATATAAATAAAAATTTGTAATTAACATAACTTTCGAACAGACTTGATACTTTGAACAGGACTAGAAAATTGGCTTAAGGACAAACTATTATGTACACTACTTTTTTTCCACTTTGAGAGGGTACTGGGAAAGGGTATACAACTACTGTGTGTGTGTAAAACAATAAAAGTAAATCGTATATAGTAGCAAGTGACACATCTCGTGTACCTGTTATTGTTAGTTTGCATGACCATTTAGATGTTCCCTCAACAGTTGCATGCTCAGCCTGTTCTAATGAATCTATGTGTGTGTCTGGATCCACACCGAATGTCATCCTTGAATTGAAATGGATTTGCAGATATTTATAATAAAAAAACCTTGCATCTGTATGTAAATTGTATATGTATTTTTTTTCCATTTTTTTTTTAGTTGCTTAGATGGGCTGGTGCGCTTACAATCATCCATAGTCAACTTATTTATATTTTGTTTGTATCCTCAAAATCGAAGATAATACTTTGAAGAATGGCATCTTAGCGGGAAAAAAAACGAAAAATATTATATCAAAAATATTGATACATATTTAAATACGCTTTCACGCATCCTTTTATTGTTGTCAGGGCTGTTAGGGCTGCAAAAAAATCGATAATACTGCCGATGCCATCGATGTATTTCTACTATATCGATGTTTAATTAATACATTTTTTTTTTTTAATTAGTTTTTAGTATTCATCTCGACGGTTCCTCTAGTTAAAATGGACAAGTTTAAATGTAATTATTTAATCGATATAAATATCGATACAATGATCATAAGGCCTACTCTAGCTTATTTTATTATTAAAATAAGCCAAAACAATAATTAAAAACCGCTGAATTCCCCGTTAAGGTTGGCAGCACCATTAACTCCCGGCTAGCTTGAGCAACAAAGTTATTCCGAAGTTAACTAACTGAAGGTTTAATTGGACATTGAGAATCGGTTGATATAAAATAATCAAAATAATGAATGGCTTTTCTACGTTTATGCTTATGAAGTTTTACAGCATAAACTTCATTGTATTGTAGTAATTCTCAGCATAAAATAGAGTAAACAGAACTTTCAGGAACACTCCATACAATCAAATATAGGTTCCAAGTAAACCGGAGTCAAAATGGTAGATTTTGAACGTATAAAACATACTCAACAAATAACCATAACTTATATTTGTTATCGACAAATACAGCCTTGCAGCCATTATATCGAAATCAGTCGCCCCACGTCCCTATATAAATTGTAATTATAATTATAAAATGCCTTGTCACTTGAAACATTCACACCATGTTGAAATAATATAATAATATTGTATAACATAATATTTCATCATGATTCACACCAAATAACCATAATTGCAAATTGTTATCGATAATTATCGTGTAACTTTTACACAACAAATAACAGTAATTTTTCTATTTCAAATCACTATCGAAGTTATTTCATTATACCCTGATTCCGATACTACTAATGCAACTTTATTATACTCCGATAAGGAAGGAAAGGAGTATATTGGTTTTATCCGATATCTTGAAATCTAAGCGAGATTTCGAAAAATCGTCACATTGCAGTATTGCCCAAAATTGAATCGAAACTGTCAAACACCTTTTTGTATTATTTAAAAGCTTGCTTGCCTCTTAATACTAAATATATGTATGTACATATGTTTGTGTTTCATTTTGTATGCAGTTCTGTGTAATTACAATTTTACAACCATTCGTTCATGCATACAAGTAATTTAACATATACACGCATAAGAATATTATTGGGAATATATATATATATATATATATATATATATATATATATATATATATAGTATATATATATTTAGTTTTGACTGTTTTGTGTATATATATATATATATATATGTAAGATAGGTAGATGTAGAATTACATTAAGACATATATTTATAAATAAGTGTAGCACATCATGAAAAAAAAAGAAACATCAAATTAAATTGCAAATACATACATACATTCATATACATACATGATAAGTTTAGGAATAGTAAGTCAAATTGGAAAATTATCACGACAAAATTCCGTTTCGCGCATTTGTAGTTTCAAACCTGTAATAGCGATTTTCGCCGACCATTTACTGGTGCCGTCCAGGACGCTCTGTTTCACAGCCTTCATGTGGCCCGTGTGGCTTTTCTCCTCAATACTGAATACGGCTCTAAATACGATACATAGTATATGGATTTGTACATAGTACAGTTAAACGGTAAAGTTATTGTACGTATTCAGTAGCCATGCTATGTGCGTAAAGTACTAAGTTGTTAACATCTTATATGGGCATTTCCACGGGTCGCGAACGTACGAACTTACGCGTTTAATGCAAAAAAAAAAATTTAAAATATTTTCTGAAACTTTTTTTTTGCTTTTCGATAGCATTTGGTTAGCTCTTTGCTTAGTGTAAATGATGGGGTTTATCGAGTTTTCATTTTCATAATAATTGCAAAAAACATGTGGTCGCGAACGTACGCAAAATAGAAGTCGACTTTGGCTTAACATAGTAAAATGCAAAAACCTGCGAATTGGGATAAAATATTCTAATGCGATATCTTTAAAATGGATTCATGTAGTTTCTATCGAGTCTATTCACAAGAAAATATATCCATTTGTTTTTTTTAAATTGAATTAGTACTGGTTGCGAACGTACGATTTTTCCATGTTTTTTTTTCAAATCGGAAACTAATTTATCTCTTGCAGTTTTTGAGCTAGAGTCACAAAATTTTGTAGGAAGATAGATGGTGACATTAACAAAAGATTTGCAACGAAAATTATAATGCATTTTATCGACTTTGCATTCGAATATTTCAACATGTTTTTATAAATAAATGAAATGTTTGTTAATTCTAGTTAAATTAAATCGATTCCCTGTACGTATATGGTAAAACACCAAACTTACAGAGACTTTAAATTTTTTGCTGTGGTTGATCTTTCTGTGGAAATGCCCATATGTGTTATTGAACGGTTGCCAGACTGTTTTCGAGATTATTGATCTAATGCAATAAGGTCACACTGAGCAATTAAATGGTTGTAAAAGCCAGTTAATTTTAAATTAAATAATTGGAAACCCTTCTCTTGTCATCCAAATCAAATTGTTTTTCAGTCAGTTTAGTTTTGTTTTATGCATATTTGTATTGACTGACTTGTGACAAATACGACAATAACGACAGTGTGTTATATATAACACTTTACGCACATAGCATAGCTGCGGAATACCCTAACTATTTTACATTTAGCACCATTTGTGTGCGAAATTAATGAGTTAGGTTATAATATAGTACATCCGTAAACACTTCAATGAAATTTCCGCACCAGCCAAAGGAGAGAGAGAGGGAAGTTTTTTTAGTAGGTACACAAGACATTACCTGATCAATTCGAATATTTCGGGCTTTTCGCGTTCACGCTGCTTCATGCGCTCCTTCATGGCAGTAATAATCGAGTTCGCCTTATCCTCAGCACCATGCTTCGAACTCTTTTCAGCAGCACCTTTTCAACGAAACTCTATAGTAATTAAAGGACTAAGGACTAAGTTAAAGCCTGTCACTTACGCTGCAAACAGTCAGCGTTTAGCAAATCCTTGCACTTCTCGTGACATTTGACGCCGCACTCCGTGCAACGCACCCCTTGGCGCGCAATGCCCCACAGCAGCCCCTCACACTCATAGCAGTAGGTTGGCGACGTTGCCGTCCACAGCACAAAGTTATGCGGCGTTGTCGACGATATTGGATAGATCAGCGCCTGCAGTGCTTTCTTATACACATGCATTTTCTAAAAGAAGTAGTGTGTAGTACAAATATGCAGCATTCATGAATGAAAGAAAACCAGATCCAGCTGATTTTGTGACGTCACGCTAGACTAAAATATTTTTGATATTTATGTATATATAATAATTATAAGCTATTGTTTTTTCAGTCAAGAATGTTTTTTTTTTAATAATACTGCCTTTTAGTAGATTTTCTTTTTTTTCGACACAACGAATGCGCAATCTGTTTTTCTTTTCATTCATGGAAGCAATCTATCTTACCAGCTCCTCATCATTAAGCGTTGCACGGGGAACGGCCGACGTAAGTCCTGCATTTCGCTTTGTCGCTGCCATTGTCTATAGATTCACAGAAATACGATAAAAATATATATATATATAAAAGCAGAATATATATATGGCACGTAATGACATTCAGCAAAAAAGTAATCTACTAAGCAACGTACTTTGTAGCTAATTAAATATTATTTAGTATGAGATAAAAATAGTATGCGATGCAGGCAAAATATTATAATAAAGAAATGCAAGGCAATTCTTTATACACTTTCTATTTTCAAATTTTTATAAAATCAACCTACTGCCTGGAAACAATATATGTTTATAAAATATAAGCGTTGTTACAAAAAAAAAAACAAGTAAGGAAGCCGTTTTCAGCCATCCGAAAAATATATACACTTGAAAAGCCAACTTTTTCATACCTATAATACATATTAAATGATTTATATTTATAGCTAAAAGAAATTAATATACACTTTTCAAGTGTATTCACAAGTTAAAAATTAGCCGAAATTCGAACCTTTCAATTAGAAAATATTTAATCATCTATTACAAATGGAAAAAAAAAACTTCATGTTGTATTAAAAATGTAAATAAACAGCGATACCCTTAATCCCGCCAGTTCTGTCTTGACTCAGTTCCGTTAGTGCAAAGTTACTAGATTTGAAATTATTAATATAATGCAGTAAAGAGTTTACTTGATATTAGATCCATATAGTCATATTAGCTTGTTTTTAACTTCCAAAATAATACTTTAAGTATGCCACTAGTTATAGCTCCTAAATAAAATAAAAACAATGTGACAACTGCTTTAAATTAAGGTGCGTATCCAGCACAGTAAAAAAATCCTGGAAGGAATGTTTGGTCTATTTTGACTAATTAAAAATGTAAATTTAAAATATATATATGAAAAAAATGAGAAGTAGAAGAAGTGCAACTAGCACAAGCGTTGTTGGTTGCTGCCCTGGCTCGTGTGCCAGTGTGTACATACTATATTAAATCATATTTTCTGCTACGTTGCTGGATACCCAGAATTTTTGTATGGATAATTTTTGTATTTATGTCGGTCGGTTTTCACCTGTTTAAATTTGTTTTTTGGAACGTCTAAAATATGTTTTTCGAAACTTGTCAAAGATATGTGCATATGGATATTATAATATCACTACAAAGTATGTAAATAGTAGAATTAAAAAATCTGTCTGTGTGCATACGACTACAGTTCGTAAACAAAGCTAAATGCAAATGCAAAAAACACATACTTAGAAAAGCTAGATTAAAACTTTGTAAAATTTGTTAAATCGAATTGTGAGACACTAAGGTGAATTTAAATAATTAAATAGTTGTATGTGAGATAGCGACAATCGTTCTATACCTTGAGCACCTGCAGTCCATTTAATTATTTTTCGTTGTACAAAAGAAAACAAATGTTTAACATCGTATAAGGATAGCATAAAATATGAGGTGTCTGTAATAACATACTTATGTATGCATATTTTCTTTGTACAGCTTTCCTTTTTACGGGAATGTGTTATATAGTATATGTGGTATATGTTGTATAATAATAAAACAGCAAACTTACCAGCTCTGAGACAAGGGGAATAGATTTGCGCCTGGGACGAATGTCGGGCATGCTGTCGATATTGCTATAAAACGGATTATCGCTCGGATGGCCATTAGAGCGAAGACCCACATCGCCAGTGCTGGTGCCATTCTGAAAAGTTTTCAAAATCATTATTCTTCCATAATACCTACATATATAATAAAATAATTGTGTTCAAAATGTTATTTATGATAAGAGCAGCACTAAAATCAGCAAGTAATATCCGATTCCACTATCAATTCAACAGAAACAGCATATTATTTTAACAGAAATCCGCTGACAGCTGTTTGATTTTCTGTTATACTCAATTTGGCTCTGTTCAAAACCAAATAACAGTGCTGTTAAGCTCCTCTGTTAACGAAAGATGAGCATCTTTGTAACAGCCAAAGTGTGTATAGAATTTATTAGCTAGGACATGTCGATTCAGATTCACTTTGTAGGAATCTAATTCAAATAGATGCTGCATTACCGGGGTATAAGATGGCTCTAGTCGTTAAATCTCGGTTCGGAGATATCCTGAACCCTATTCTGAACACTACCATATATTTCCTTGGAGTATAATACGACAGTCAATTTAACTATTGTCAAAAAAGACCAGTTTTAAATCAAATAATTTAGCTAAAACTCATTCCACAATTTTTAAAATTCAATTCTGCCTACAGCTTAGGCGAGCTTTTATTCCTAGCCTGGAGAACAATTATAATTTTATGCCTTGATGAAATAACGTATAAAGTTTTCATCTTCAAAAAATAATACAATTAAAACTTGTCGCTACCATAAAACGAATTTACCTTTTCCTTATCTTTAGCCAACTCTTCTTCCTTCATTTTATCCAAATTATTTTTCTCCTCGATCTTACGCTCTTTCAATGTCTTGAGCAATTTCCATTTACTGCTGCCCAAACCAGCCGCTGCGCCATTTGCCGTACCCGGCGCCAGAGAACCGTCCACACTTGAATCTTGGCTCACTAGCTTAAAAGGTCCCATCATATTCTCTGTTTTTGGATCTGTGTTATGCAATTCTTCGCATTCTTCGGCTGTTTCCGGTACATCCGGTATATCCGGTATATCCGGTATATCCAATATCTCAACAAGTCCTGTATTATTGACTAAAATTGGACTGCGTCCGTCCTCCTCCAAGTCCATATCCAATTCATCACTAAGTGCTGCGGGCGTATCGGGTCCTGAAGTGGCACTCGAAGACTTGTGCAGGACGTCCGATTCAATTGAAATGTCGCCCACAGATGGTTGTATCTTTTGTTTATTCGATTCGTATTCCTCGTCCTCGGATGTGTAGGACGAACTGGATGCCAATTGCAATTCAGTTGCAACTCTTTCCCTTTCGCGATTTTTTCTCTTGTGCCGTTTCAGTTGATTGCCTGAGATTGAGATTGTGATTTTTGCCTCGTTAAAATCCAGCTGAGGTTCGTTTTTAGCATCCTGCCAAGCGCTGTGCATATCGGAGACCTTAACCAAATGTTTTTGCTTGCTCAATGATACAAGTTCTTCGCCTGCTCCTTCGGTGGGGGGGTCAGGCTCAGGAGGTTCAAGTGATATATCCGGTTCGAGTTTAACAACGCACCTGAGCTCGTCCAGCACCTGTCTCATCTGACGCTTCACGATCTCGTCCGGCACATAGTCGAAGTCGCTTAAAGCCAACTGACCAATTTGTGAGAAGAGGACATCGTTGTCCTGTGTTTCTGCCTGTCGCTCCAGCTCCTCTAGTTGACGCAGCTCGTAGCAAAAGTATTCGTCGTCCGTATCGATGCTGTCCTCGGTGCTCTGACGACGTGACGATGACAATGTCCTACCCGAATGCTGACTGCGATTGTCATCGTCCTCCCTTGAACCCAGATTGTTTGGAATGTCTAACGATTGTTGCTGCTGTGTGGCCCAAATAGTTCCGCGATTCAAATTGTTCGTCGTAGTTGTTGTTGTCATAACTACGTGCAGAGATTCCTTGGCATCCTCGTCGTTGGTCGTCACGTTTTCGGCCAAGTCGATCTTATTGTGAGTTTCTTTAAAATTTCTTAAATGCGCTTGCTCCACAAATATTTCGGGAACTTGCTTTAACTCTAAATCGTTGTTGTCGTCGACGTAGACGGTTGAACTTAATTGAGGTTTCTTGATGTCGCCAACAACGGAAAATATATTATTATTCTCTTGGTTGATATCCTCACAATTATCAACATTAATATTACACTCATTTCTATTTCTATCTGAGTGTGAAGTCGTCTGTTGACTAACATCAAATTCGCTAGTTGCCGAATCCTCGTTATCGGATGATGTGAATGCCGACAGATCCAATTCGGGATCGATTTCGGGTTCGGAGATGCTAGATCCGTGGCTCAGGACCAAGCTGTGCCGTCTATACGTTTTGGCCCTTTCCATTAGATTGTTGATTTTGGTCGAAAACGAGCGTTTCTTCTTATGCTTATGTACTGTAATCGTTTTCGAATCACGCTTTGATAGCTCCAAATTACTTGTAGCGGTAAAATTGGTAGCCTTAACTAACGGATACGAGCCTGCCTGGCCACGCATTTGCATCTGGGAGCCCGATTTTGTCGTTGTCGTTAGAGACTGAGAGCGGCTGTATCTTATTGAACGCTTCAGTTTTAGATTGTCGGGTAGAAAATTGGTTAGTTTGCTCCATACCTTTGGTCCTTTGGTGCTCAATTTGTCATGAGGCTGAATTTGAACTGGATGGGAATTTATCGATAACTCATTGCTCGCACTTTCCACACTTAAATGCTCATACGGATCCATGCCATTATTAGACGAAGGATAATAAACGAGACAATCTGTTAAATTTGGCTTTCGCATTTCAAACATATCAATATCAGTTTCCTGATAACTAGACCTTAACATCTGTCCTTTTGATTGACATTCCTGCTTATTATTCAAAAGATCTGGCACAAGGTTTGTTGCTGCGTTCATGTTTTTTTGCAATCCCCGAATCGTTGTTGTTGACGATGTTGATTCGGCTTGTTGGTGGTCCCATTTTAGCATTTCATCGATGGTGCAAATTAGTTCATTGTCCCGCGAGGAAAGCACATTAAATATCGATTTATTTTCATATGCCGAACATATTGGTATATTTTTCGATAGCTCATGTATATAATTAAGGTTCTCCTCGGACAATATGTATTGATTGACTGTCTTAAACGGCTCTTGCTGCTGCTGCTCGTTAGCATCTGCTCCTGTTTCCACTTCCATCATCATCTGTATCATATCCATGGTAATATCCTTATAGTTCTCACCTATCGAGGTTTGATTTTGATCAGGCTGCAAAACATTGCCATCCAATATGTCATCAATTAAATTGTCATTCGGAGCTGGCGGTGGCGGACTTGTTTCACAGCAACCCTGAAGAAGAATGTCATCCGTATCGGTGGCAACCCTGTGCTTCTCTGGATTCTGCAGATGCAGCAGAAATAACATGCTATTGTGACGTTCCAAGCTCTTCTTCAACGATTTAATGTACTCGTCCTGATTGTAAATATTTGTGGAGCTTGCAACAAACTCAGCCTCGGCCAGACTTTGCTTTTGATCAATTACTGTGGGACTTGTGTCAAAAAAATTGCTAGCCTTCAAACCATGACTATGTGTGATTCTTTCAATATTCTTCTTGCGATTGATTTCAATCTCCTGCGTCTCCAGCAGCTTTAGTTGCTCATCCAGATCCGAGTTGTTGCGTAGAAGGTGGGCGCTGTAGTCATTTCTGACGACCTGACTATCGTTGGGTTGGCTCAAGTCCTTTGAGTTTGTGCTTTGTGTTTTTTTGATATTTATTCCGTTAGCATTTGTTAGTTTATACTCTTCGAATGAATTGCCCACCAATTTTTTAAGTGTATTGATATTTTTGTCGAATTTCTTCATAATTAGCTCAAACTTTTCATCCTCTTTCAACACATGAAGCCGTCGCAGCTCTTCAGCCATTGTGACCGGATTCAACAATAAAAGCGTTAGATTCTTATCAACTTGATTAAGTTTCTCGAAGAATGTCTGCTCTGAACGAATGGTCTGACGCAGCTGCAGGATTTGAGCTGTAGATAAGGATTGCAAATCGCTGATTTTATTTATTTCCTTTGTTATCACCTCTGTCATGCAATCTAACATGCAAATTTTCTCATCAAATTTACAACTGATATCCTTCGAGGAAGCAACTCGGACTGAATTGTGATTTTTCTTATTCTTGTTCAACTTCGTACTAGAAGAATCTTCGTTATTTTGACTCGATTCTTGAGCAAGCAGACTTTTTAAATTGTTTATCATATCCATCTCATTTTTATGATGTTTTTTCTTTCGATGTTTTCGCGACTCCTTGCTCTTTGGTGCTGTTTTCTCCGCTACTATCGTTTCTGTAGGATTCATATTTTCCTCATCGTTGGCCTCGTGTATGATGAGGAGAGACGAGGTCTCTTTGGACTGTTGAAGCAGCCGCTCCAAGTTAGATATTTCCGAACATAAATTGTTTCCTCGATAGGCTTCGTTTAGGTTCTTGTAGAAGTTCTCGTCGTTGGGCTGCGTTGTTCCTCCCGTATCCTCAATGGGCACGATATGATTTCCACCTTGGCCGGTTTTAGAGGCCGCCAACCGAAAAAACTTCACCCCCTCAACGAGCTCCTCCATATCCTTGGCAGTTGTTTCCTTCTGCTCAACAGCTGGAGAGGACGCTGAAGCAACTGCTGCTGAACCCGCTGCTACTTCTTGGAGCACCCGCTGTCCATTAAGAAACTCCTGCAATAATTCCGCTCTCGCATTATTTGCCATTATCTGCTGCTGCTCGTACATGAGTAGATCCGATTCGGCGTAGAGTTTTCTTTCGGTAGGATCCTCAGCATATTCATATTCATCCCTTGCTTGCTCCGGCTCTTTGTAGACATAAGCGGATTCATCCATAAATAGTTCATCACCGCTCAACGGATTAAATTCCTCATCACCCATTTCCAGTTGTGGATTGAAGGATTCAAAAGGATGCTCTTGTTGCTTTGCCGTTGTAATGAGACCCATTAGATTGCCAACCACCGATTGCTGCTCCACCGATATATTCTCCAGTTTCTCGAGCCGCGTCCAAATCTTGCCATATTCAGTCGACAGCAAGTCAAGCGCTCGCCAGGCAAACTTCAACTCCGTCTCCAGCAGATTGATGCGCGTGGCTATCTTGTCCATATAGTCCGAGATTATATAGTCGGAGTGCTGCTGGGAATTGTACAGTTGGCACAGCTGCTGTTCACTTCGTATGGAGGCCATGCTGCCGCTGTTCAGATTCGATCTGGACATGGACATTGACATTGTTTCGCTCACCAAACTCAGCTGCGATTGTGCAAAGGGATTCGCCTGATGCTGCGGATGTCGCTGCAAATGATCCTTAAAGTCCTGCTGCTGCTGCTGCTGCTGTTGTTGCTTCAACTGTTGCTTGATCTTAAACTGACTGTGCAATGCATTTGCCGCAACGATATACTGTTGTCGGCCCTGTTGCACCCCTGGATTGTCCTGGATTGCCTGTTTCTTATTATTGTAAATGTATTCGTGAAGGACCTTTTCGGAGGTGTGGGTTGCAGCAAATGGCGCTACTTGTGTTTGTGGCCTGGCTGCTCCAAGGACTGAATGCGTCGGCGATGATGACATTTTCCGTGGCTAAACAAAACTGTTGCTGGCGAGTTGCTTTATAAATGTCTTTGCTCTTAGCACAAAAGTATGCTATTAAAAAGTGTACAGAATCTGTGATTGCAACCAAAGTTTTGTGAAACTAAATTAGTTTAATTTCACACATTTCACACACTATTTTAATACATATGTATTTATGTATGCATGTATTTGTTTGTAATGTTTCGTGAACTCAGCATGTGACACAATTCGTTATTTTATGTGTATTAAAAGCACACATACAAACATACACACATACACACATATACATATACATATGCTGCTATAAAATTGTGTATACATATTCGGTCGTTTTTGCTTTCGATTGATTAATTTTATCTTTAGTCCCCTTATAAATGCGAATTGTTAATTCTTTTCCTCTATTTGCTTCTTTATTTTACGATTTGTGCCAAATGCATATACATTTTATTTCAAGAATACCAGACACAATATCTACACTTTTTAAACAATGTGCAACCGCGAAAATGGTGTGAATTGAAAAACGCTGAAAAGTATACTACACATCCTCGTACACTTTGCTGCTTTATGCTGCTCACACACACTCACACACCTAAGTATTTGCTCTCTTGAAAGTGTTTGTGTGTGTGTGATATTCCTACAGAACTTTTATTATAAAATCATGGAAGAGAGAGTCAGATAGAGAGAGAGAGAGAGAGAGAGAAAATGAGAGAGAGAGCCGGGACACAGTTGAGATTGGGATGGATGATTAATGCGCATGTCCCGATTCATGAATCGGCGAGCTTTGCAAAATTGTTGCGCCCAAGTCGCTTCAATTAAAGCTCGAAAAAAGCTTTTCAAGGAAAGACACATAATTCACTTTCATGAAAGCACATACAGGGTGTCGCTGTTTGAAATACATAAAGCGCTGCTATAAACATACTTTTTTTTCTTAACAAAAATTTTAACAAAAAATATAAAAAACATATTGCAAAATACAAAACTATCAAAAAGCAAATTAATATGCACTTAAAGAAACAATTGTAAAATTTTTATAAATAACGCATTAGTTTCTCTGTTATTTCTTTCCGTGATTTTCAGCACTTTTTTTAACAACAAAAATAATAAAAATAGCTAGACAAAGAGAAAACTTTTGTTTAGGGCACACATCGAGCTATTCATAAAAAATAGATATTTGTAAAAATTCGAACTTTAGATGTTGTTTTTTTGGCCTGTAAGTTAAAATCAGCTTGGTAAACCTATTATTAAGTTCGTCGGAAATGCTTCCTTCCTTCTGTGTTTAAAAAGCTACCGTTAATTTACCTATCATACAGTTAAAATTTAAATTAACTAATAGTCGAACTTCGCCAAATTTGTAATGCCTTGACTATTGTGTTTATACATTTTTAGATATTTCTTCAACTATTTTCATATGGGCTTGCAATTATTTGTTTATGATCTGACGTGAAGTAGAAAATATCCGCTTTTAGCTAAGACTTTAAACTAGGAGTTGAACAAAGACAATATTAAAAATTTAAATTTAGATTTTTGGCAGAGGGTTTTACAAACAATTGAAAATTTGTCTAAATTTTGCACCTTAAAAAAAAAAAACAAATAAAGATTTCTAGTTAAAAAACAAAAAAAAACTTTCTGTAAAATAGTGTATCAAAATTTGTTGAGTGGTTTTCGAGAAACCTGGTCAACCTTATTTAAAAACACAGTTTGGAGAAAAATATTGTATCGATTGTTTGAATCCGTGAAATCCATGTATGTAACCCCCTTAAATAAGATTTAATTAATTTTTCATTGTAGATGAATAAATTCGAAACATTCTAAATGTTTGTTCAAATTGAAATTTGTTGAAATACCCAAGTTTTACGATGAAACTATTAGGCATTATTAAATTCTAAACAAAGCTGCGTTTCCGATTAATTTGGAAAAAGCAATTGTAATGTTAAGATAACTGGATAAACTTAATTTATGAACAGACACGAATTAAGTAAAAACTAAATAGCTTGCTTTTATGCATTCAGCATTTAGTAGAAATAAAATACCAGTTTTAGGTATTTACTTTCAATTGGTATGTAACTGGATCTAATCGGAAATTGACCATATAGTGTCCACAATTATTAAGTATTATTTATAGTTACATACTTCACGTTGGTGCTTAAGCAGGCAGCTAAATTTACGAGTGCGTTCTGCCACGGATGGAGAATTGAACAGCTGCTGCTGGTTGTCGGCATTGTCGCTTGTTACGTCTTGACGCTTCAAATTGTCAATGCGATCGCTAAACAAACCGAAAATCAAGTACATCGCGCTTTGAGCAACAAATTAGATATAGCAGCAACAAAAAAAAAAACTTTTTTCGTCAATTGGCATATATACATACAAATTAGGTAAGCACATAATATAAAAAAACGTACTGCATAGCACCTAATTAACGAGTATGTTAATGTGTTTTCTTATCAATAGTGTTTACTCACAGACCGTCAAGCATATTTGTTATAGTACATAGAACTCTATGAAATGCAATGAGTTTTATTCCATGAACTAAACAGTTTGAGCCTTCAGCAATTAGATGTCAAAACAAGTAAGATGGCTCTAGTCGAGATTGCCCGACTAGCAGATACCCTGAAACCTGTAATTAACTGTGACTAAACTTCAATCTTTCGATATCTCTGGTTTTTCTCAACCCATTTCGATTAAATTTTCACAGATTTGCATTATTTTTTTTTATCATGTTTCTAAAACATTTCACCTATTTCGATATTCAAGATTTTAATATTATCGATAATCGGAAACAAACTTGTTTACGTGACGTTACATTACGTTATGCTTACGTTACATTGCGTTACGTTACGTCATATTTAAGTAACGTTTTAAATTAACAACTATTAAGACACCGCGATTCTCAAATATTCAAGTAACTCTCGGTGACTTTTGGTGACGTATTTACACAATGTTATTAAATATAAATTAATTATTGCACACACACACACACATATTTTTGTTTCTACAATTATTTTGTGAATGACAAGTAAATATTAGTGCAATAAATTTCTTTGTTATACTTATATGGAAAAGTGGAATCATTAATATTATTTTGAATATAAAAGTATGTTTTGTTTTTAAGCACTTCAATTAATTATTTATTCATTTTTAAGTCAACATTTATACCCATTTATATATCCCATTTACCCATTTGATGGATTCCAGGGCATAAAAAGTGTTTAAGGTACTTTGGAAACTGTTTCTTTGGCTAGGTTTTCTTAACTGATTTTAAAATTGTATAAAAGTATGGAATATAGATGTAGACAAATGTCTGTTTTTTTTTGACGTGAGGTTGAATAAAAGTATACTCACATTGAGCTGCATTATGATTTTGTTGTAGGCCCAGTGCCATCTTTGCTTGGCTGTAACCTCTGGTTTTCGTAATATTTGCATATGACCGCTCACGACCTCTTCCGTCTCGCCGCGCATTAGAGTCTTCTTCCTTTGCGATTTGCTTCGGATGGGCAGCAGATCAGCCAGCTGATCATCATCATCATCGTCTGCTTCAATTTCCAGCGAACCCTGCGCCGAAACCCGCAGCACCCTCAGCTCCTCCTCCTCGTCCAGCATGGATTCCGCCTCCTCAATAATAATGCTATCCTGCTTCTTGATCTGATGGTGTCCTCCTCCTCCACCTCCTCCCGTCAAGGTGCGAAGCGTTGGGTCAGCTGGAGTTGCACTTAAAGTGGAACCGTGTTCGTCCTTTTGGGGTTTGCGGGCTTCAGCAATGCCAACACTACCACTCGAGCTCTCGTCTAGATAATTGCCACAGTCTTCGTCACTGTGATAGGTCTCATCCATGAAGTCATCGTTCTGTCTTTGGTCCATGTACTCTAATGAGGTTTGCTTTTGGCTAAGAATGATTTGATGTGTTTGATGTTGATACTGCTGCTGTTGTTGTTGCTCAAGATACTTGTATTCATCCTCCTCGTTAAAGAAATCCTCACGATAATCATAACCCGTACTAACGTGTTCATAATAATCGTTTGCACCCGCCCGACTTGACGGTGTCGTCTGCTGTTGGTCCATATAGTAATCATCCTGCTCACTATCGATGCAATAACTCGGCTCATGGTCCTCAACTGTCGTCTTTTCCGTGTGCAACATAAAATCGTCCTCGTCCGATTCATCGTCATCATCGAAGATTTCAGTTGGCTGCTGTTTAATCAGCAGCCCCGATTTACCATTAATGGTGGGCAGCTTTTTGCCGGTGGATCCCGCTGACGGCACCGTCGGCAGCAACTTTTGACCCGCTGTTGTCACTGGTCCTATCGTGTCCTTGCTGTCTTGAAGCTGGCTCTGATTACCATCCAAATAGTACAGATTATCATTGCCAGTGTCATCCACATAGCCAAGCATATGAGTGTTGCTATTCTCGTAATCATCGCCAGTCGTCAGATAGCTTGGCCTACTCACCGTCACTAGCTCTAGCTCATTGTAATCATTATCATTCATTAGAGTGATGGGGAAATTCCCCGGTTTAGCCGTCGCTTCGGACGTTGCACCTTTATTAGTGAATACTGGCACCGATGTCTTTTGGGCCACAGCCGAGGCAACGGAAGAGGCACCCTGATTTACCGCCTGCGTTGCCGATTGTACAGCCGCTGCTGCCTTGCCAAAAATGGAGCCCAACATACCGCCGCCAGCATTGCTGGTCGTGCCCTTTTTTGGTCCTATTCGGGATACCAACGAGGGAGATTTGTTTTCCGTTATGGTAGGAGTTTCAGTTTTGGGCGCAGGAGTTTGATACTGTGTGTAGGAAACTGTATCAATCATCACCAAGTTGGATCCTTGCTCAACTTGCTCGACGTCACCTGTTAACGGATAGGAGCTATACTCGTCCTCAAATCCCAGGCCCTCAATCCTTTCATCGTTATTATAGTCTAGATCGCTAAATTGGCCATTGTTTTGGAGGGCTGGCGATGTTTCATAAGATGTATACGCTGGCACTGGATCGTACTCGTTTAGATAGTCATATGCATAGGAATTCGGAGTAGGGTCCCCCACAATTATTGTATTTGGGATTGTTTCCAGCTGATCTTGCTTGTTGGAAAGTAATCCACTCACACTAGGCACCAGCTTGGAGGCCAAACCGAGGCCAAAACCTTTTTTGCTATTGCTAGTTGTTTCGATTGTGGAACTAACACCGCTAAGAGCTCCATCGAGTCCACTTTTAATGCCCTTCGACAGACCACCCAGCACATCCGTCATGCTAGACGTCTGCTGTTTTTGCGCTGGTGCATCCGAGATCTCATTGAATTCGTTGGGAAGGTTGTTGGAAGGTTGAATGGCAGGCGTTAAGCTTGTTTCACTTTTTATATGCGCTATCGTCGCCGTTAGAGCGGAAAGATCCACATTATAACTATCGTAGAAGCTATCATCGAAAGCTGAAACTGTTTTGATTGCTGCTGGACTGCAAGTATCATGAATCGGAGATGCTAAGTCTTCCTTTGGGTATTTATAATCAGCATAATAATCGACCTCCTGAGCTGCAAATGTGCTTGTATCCAACTCTGCCGCCTTTTCAATGCTGTACTTCCGAACCATATCAGAAGTAGCGCTACTTTCCTCTGTATTATCTTTGCTACATATATCCAAAATGGGCGGTAGTTCGGGCAGATCAAACCGCTTCATATAGTCAAGGTAGGAAAGTGCTGTCGTAGGTTCAATATCGATTGGAGCTGGACTCGTGACGCTAGTGACAGCTGTACCGTGACTTGTAGCAGTTACAGTTGTTGTGAACACGTTGTTGAAGTGAATAAGAGTTGTGACTGGATCGTGAGAAACATGGTCAGGTTGGCTTAACAAATATGTGGACAATGTGGATGATGAAGAATCACATATTTCGGATTTCGAGGCAACAGCATCAACACTTAACACTGACGTTTGAATGTCTTTGATGGGACTGCTTGCCGTCCATGTGGTAATTGAATTTGGCAATTGGGGTTCCAAGAATTTAAATAGGTCCGATGATGATTCCTCGGTCGTTGACAGTTGAAGCGAATCAAGTGTATAGGGTCTAAGGTACTCTGATATGTCATATGATGATGCCTTATTAACGCTGTATGAATCGGCAGTTGTTGTTGTTGTTGTTGTGATTGATGTGAAGTTTGGCAACACTTGGTCGGAAGCGGATTCAGTTGATGTCTTTTGAATGGGTGAGGTTGCTTTACATTTTTCGTACGCAGAAAGATCAATTGCATAAGATGATGGCGAATCGGATGGTGACCAAGTTTTAAATGATTCGTTTTGATAACTATAACTATGATGGGCTTGAATTTCACTACTACAATGCTTAGAAAATGTTTGATGATCATCCAGTTGGAAGTTAGTTGAAGCTATTGATGTGGTTGTGGGTTCAGCAGACAATCTCCTCAAGGAGTTGATTAATGCCACATTGCCCATTTCAATAAAAGTATCGGAACTAATAGGAACTGAATTGGCTACTTTTGTGATAGGCAACTTTGGCAACTGCTTTGTGCGATGATTTTTGTCGGCACTGAAAACCTCAACGGGATAAGCGCTTGTCGTTTGTGACGATGATAATTTGTACTGCGGTGACGGTAGACGTTTTGGCAATTTTCTAGTTGTAGTCGGTGTCATCGTCGTATCCGATTTGGACCAGGGTGTTCCTGCAGTACCGGCATTGCTGAAGGTCGAACAAATTGAACTGATATTCGTCTCGCAATTTGATGAGGTTGCACGCCAATTGGTCTGCTGTTGCACTGGCACTCTAGTTTCACCGGATGCTATCACAGAGGCGGTTGTCATTGCCATCATGAGTGAGATTTTGCGCTGCTGTTGCAACTTTTGCTGCGCATTGTTCATTGGCGGCGTGTCGCTGTACGCCGACAAGTTGTCCGCATTGCAGCCGTACTCCGAGTAATCGGTGTAGTCGAGCGGCAGCATCGATGTGTAGGGTCTAGACATTTGGCAGAAGACATCATAGGAGCTTGTTGTTCCTCTCACGTTGTCATCTTCAAAGATTTGTGGTTGTGAGTAGCTAGAAGATGGAGCTTGAGGTTCGGGTAGCATCCGCATTGGCGCCGCCGGTAAACTAATGAAGCTTCCAATTCTCTCGTCTGCATAGCCGGAATGTCCATTCTGTTGATTGTGTGCGTGAACATTCTGGTAGGCAACCGTTTGCGGCAACATCCGATACTTGGAGCTATCCACAGCAGGTGCGGCTGGTAGGCGGACACCAAAGCGACTGCCTCTCCTTCCGTACGTACCTTCAATTGACGTCCCATCCGTTCCGTTCTGTACAGCCGAAGCTGGAACCGGAACTGGAACTGCAACTGCAACTGGTGCAACGTACCCGTAGCCGCCATTAAATTCATTTACATCCCAGTATTCGCCGCCTGCTAAATTCCTATTATCGGAATAATTGTCCGTTGTATCCGTATAGTGCATATAGCTCTGATTGAAAGTTCGAGTATTGCCCTCGCCATCACTGTCGACAATGACATGCTCCTCCCCGACATCCTCACCGCGTGTCCAATCCAAGTCGTATGGCTCAAAGTTATAAATGTTGGTGTTAATAATTGGTCGGCTGTCACTGGATAAGGCATCGTTTGTCGTATTATTATGAGAGCATTTGTCCTGCGCATAATGCTGTAACGAATATAGATACCCTTATTACAAAAATTGATGTGTGATTTATCACTTGACTCACCGTCATGTTTTACTGCTATGTTGTAATCGCGTTTTAATTGAAACACAGAAGCAATGATAACAGATGTTTGATGCAGTGCTTGCATTTAGGCCATGCAAAATTCTCTGTTTCGCAGTCAGACTCTTTTTCAGACTGAAGTTTTTGACAGTGTATGGCATCTTATCACCGCCACCTCCACGACATCAGTAAACTCTGTGGGAAAGAACAATTTGGGTATTCAAAAGCTATGACAAATGTAACATTCAATTGTTTTTTGCACACTTAATTAAATTGATTTACAACAAATAACACGCTATCACATTTATCACATCTTGTGAATATACCCAAAATATATTTTAAGAATAATATCAACAAGTTTTCTATGGCTAATTTTTAATAATAAATAATACAAATACTAATAAAAAAAAATAAAAATAAACAAGTAGGGAAGCTATGATTGGCACGCCGAAGATTATATACACTTGCAAAGTTGTATCTGTATTTATTCTACGACCGGAAAAAAATAAAATATGATATTTACGGAGTGTAATACACAACTAGTTCAAGCTTTAGCGTATACACTACCTAAAACCTAAGTTTGGCATAGTCACATTTAATTTGAATCATTTTCAATACTAACGATACTTCTTGTTTGCGCAATGTACGAATAAACCCACTAAATAACATGTTAAATTCGGACTCGTTTCCAAATTTCCAGAGCCCCTGTTTTTATTTATTATTTTACAATTTATCATGAGCGATTAAATCAATTTAAAATGTTCTCTAGTTGTTTAAGGACTACAGTCCTGTTGACACTATATTTGAAAGAGACCAAGGACACTTTGTTTGCAGGAGCGCAATGTACATTTTGACAATATTTTAGTTTAATTATACATATTACAGGCGCTTTATCTAGGTGGTTCTGTTACAACAAACATGTTTTTTTGTTGGCCCACAAAAGCTTTGATTGTGCTTGTGTTTGTGTAAAGCAACAACAGCTTAAAATACCAAAAGACCTTGGCCCAATATTTGTGTGGCTAATTTGCAAAACATTTTGTCGCATGTGCACAGATAACACAGAAAACTTTTTTTTGTTTAACCTCTGCTGGGTTCATAAATGTACATACAGATATGTAACTTGATTATTATTTTAATTTATATATAAGATAGAAAGTTGTAATTGGTTTTTGTTAGTTCAAGCACTTTGAAAAATGCGTATTCTTATCACTTACACTTTTTATTCTTGTTTGTGTTGCACACAATTCTGTAATTCTGTAATTGTTTTGTTAACTTGACGAGCTTACTGATGTGTATTAAAGTTTTGATTGTTTAATTGCAGCTAGCCGTTACCGTTAGAATTCGTTCCCAAAATCGTTCACAATCGCCTAGTTTCATTTTTTTGTTATTTAATTTTTGGTTTTTTGTTAGCAGTTCGCAAGTTTTTTATTTTTACGTTCGGAACGGTTGAAAAATTATTTTGTATTGTATAATTCTAAATGTGTGAGTGGTGTTTAATCAGAGCATGCGCAGAACTTACAATAATAATAATTTATCTCAGTTACTTTGAAGCTGCCAGATAGTTAAGAATCAAATAGGTTAGCAGGGCTTTTCTGCATTGCCCTACACTTTTATTACAAAAATTATAAAGTTGTAAAGTAATTGTTATCCAAAACAATATTTACATTCGAGTGAACCTTTTCGTTAGCTTTGTTATTACCGGGTATCCAGCAAAGTAGCAAAAATTACTAAGCTCCTTATCGATAGTAACAACATTTTCTCGCTTTCATTTGCAACATTATATAATTTTATATTTTTTTTTTATACACATATTTTTGTCTATTGAGTATTTAAAGAAAATTTCTCAGTGAAACCTTGACCTTAAGCTATTTATTTCAATAAAAGCATAGTTTTACCACAGCTTTGAGATCTATGGTCACACTAAATATTCTTGTGTCGCATGAATTTTTTATTCTGCTGGATACGCACCTCTATGCAAAGATCTATTGCTAGCTCTTTTAGGGATACGCACCTTTAAGCTATTATTATTATTTTAAATTGAAATTCTAAATATGTATGTAGAGAAACAAAATAAAGAAGTGCAACTAGTTTGTCTTTGCATCATGGGAAAACATCAATAAAAGTATCGATGTTGAATATTAATACCAAAACATCGATTGTAGACTCATCGATGCATCGCCAGCCCTTGATTTAAGCACTAATTATTATGTACGTCAAGATATCAACGGTCACGCAGAGAGATCTGCAAATGCATAAGCCCTTATTTTTCACCTTTTTCTAAGAAAATAAATAAAATGTAAATTAACCAAAGATAGTTCATAATGGAACTGGTAGTTCTAACGTGAACTGTAGTAATGCGCAACAGAAAGCTAAATGATATGGAGCGGGCTATGGCAAGTGATAAAATGCTGCCTGACACATGAAAATGGTCGTGGTCACCAGTGCTGCCAGAATCTCCGAGGCAAAAATTGCTAGATTTGGGAAAAAAAGTGGCTAAATATTGCTAAAAATTTTGAAAAAATTACCAAAAAAAAATTGCTAAGCCATTAAAATGTTTATTTTCAACAAAAAACATATGTATTTTCACAAACATATAAATAAAAATTGAAAACACTTAAATTGAGAAGGAACATGAACAAGATCTAAAAGTTAATATAGCTACAGAATGCTTAGCATATCATCCAGCTCGTCAGCTTCGCGTTCGTCAGCGTCATTTCCAGTTATTTGATTTCAGTACTTAATCGGTACCACATAATTGTGCCAACATTTTCCATGCCTTTGTAGTCCATACCTGTTGAAATATTCGAAGTTTAATACGTTCAATTTGTATTTCTATCAGAATTTTGGAAATTTAAAACTAACCTCACATACAAAATAGCATTTAATGTTGTTACGTTCATGGCGTTGTTCATATAATCGATTCGGTGAGTTAAATACAAGTTCCGATATATTTGTGAACCACAATTAATCGTAATTTGTGCAGTCGATGGCAAAAATGTATACAAAATGCATAAACCATAAACAAACATCTTAAAATTGGTAGTTCTATAACAAAATTGCTAAAAAAAAAATAATTAAAAATTGCTAAATTTGTGGCTAATAGCATTTTAAAAAAAAAAGTTGCAAATTTTTTTAAAAGTTGCCAGATCTAGCAACTAAATTGCTAAACTAGCAGCACTGGTGGTCACGTTTCATGAATTGAAATTAAATTTTATGAATTAAAATTACCAAAAATTCACTTAACATAGGCCATTAATGTCATTAATTAATCATTATACTGCTATTAAATAGGCATTTTAAAAGAAAATAATATTTTACATTTTCTCGCTTTTCCGCCTGCTGCCAAATAAATATATTGAACAAGGTGGCACCTTTTTGTGTCGATATACAAAATCGTTGCTAATTTTTAGTTTTTTGCCCAGCTAATCTCGCATTTTGCACGGTAGCTATGCTACTTGGCAATAATTTTCCCATCATTTTGGTATGCGTATCGTATTTTTAAGATCCCGCTTGTTTGGAAGATAATTGCATTTCATTCGGTTCATAAATAAAGTGTGCAGAGCAGCCACTTTTGTGAAATAAAATTAACGAAGGCTACCAGACTAAAGTGTGCCGAGCATGCACTTTTGAGTAAAAAAGTTAACGAAGGCTGCCTGACTAAAAAAATTAACGAAGGCTTGCTAAACCATAAAAATGGTCGTAGTCTTTACACATGAATCTAAGAAAACCAGATTGCGCATTCGCTGTGTCAAAATAAAAATCTACTGCGCATCTACGTCACAGTAGACTGCAGCTGTGGCGCGCAGTTTGAATTTAATGGAATTTGTGTGTAAAAGGCAGTCTTATTTAAAACAACATTCTTGACTGAAAAAATTGTTTTTTGACCCTGCCAACACAGTCAACGCTTTGGGTATGTTCCCTGTGAATTCCCTTTGCTATGAGCAAAGCTTGGTGGTTGTTTGTTTTAAAGATATTGTGGAGCTAACTTGCACATAAATATCCATGCAAATTGCATACAGCACAAAAATGTTGTAGTCTACTGTGACGTCACAAAATCAGCTGTTTGCTTAAGAAAAACTAACGGACCTGCGCAATGCGCAATCTGGTTTTCTTAGATTCATGGTCTTTACACACTTTATGAATGGAAACTTCAAAATAGTAGAAAACATGTGCAATAATGCAATGATTTAATCAATATGTTTTATGAATGAAAATTACACTTTCGATAGCCGATATTCGTTGCTGGCGAAAGAATATACTCGATAAGACTTTTGTATTTGGTTAAATGTATCGATAGCTAACATTTTATTTTATTTATCAGCTGTTATGACTAGCAGCGAGCAAAGACTATGTTATTCATATTATAACACGGCCTTTGCTGCTAAACAACTCGTCTGTTTTTGTAACATGCTGTTTTGAAATGTGCTCGCAGCGGTTGCTGTTAATAACAGCCGCTAGTTGTGCGGCGGAAGCGTTGAAGCTCTGTTAATTGTTCAGTTTTTGTTGCGCGAGGTTTGGAAAGCGGTTGTGTGATATTTTCAAGCGTTTTTAATATTAAATTAACTGAGTTTAAAATTGTAATTGATTTGAAAATACAAATTAATTGAAAAATGAGCTAAAAAAAAAAGAAGGATCGCGCCGTCGCGTTTCCGTTGGCTAAAATTTTTACTTGACAAAATCGAGATACATATATGTACATATGTTTATTTTATTGGTGGATAAATGCACAAGAGTACTCATGTAAAACAGCAAATACTGATGAATACACACATACATATAGCTGTATCTGTATTTGTTCACTAGCTGTGAGTACCTATATGTATAAGTACCGTATGGCGTATGTGATCGGGATCGTCATCGTCTGCATTCGTTTGTGTATTTGTGTATGAATGTGTTGTGTGTGTGTGTGCGTGTGTGTAAACGTGTAGTCGCATGTGCGTTTGACGAGTAAAAGTTGACAAAAGTTCCAAATATACATATATAGAAATCAACTTAATAAATGCAAAAATATTTATGTTAATAAAAGTAAATACAAATATGTGTCTTACTATGTAATATTGTTCTAAACATAACCAGTGTGTACACAATCTTTCTTATGTGCAAAAGTGTGTACTTTATAAAATTTATGACACAATAAATAAAAATACACAAGAAAAATTCAATTAAACGAGTGCGAATGTTGATTGTCACCATTTCTACAAAAGTACGTAAGCTTGTTACCTGTTTTACCGCCGGAGAATATCAATTTCGAGTCAAAGCTTATATATATATGTATGTATGTACATTTGTACATTTCAAATTTAAAATTGGATGCTCGTAAACTCCTTTAATTCACGGAAACACAAAACAAATCCACATAGACAAGCTGTTTGTTTATATGTGTGTGTACTTATATGTACATAATAAATGAGGTTTATATGCTAAAAATACGAAACATTTTTTTTCTTTGTTTTGTTTTGTTTTGTTTCGCTTGTATTCTTTCTACCTGTTGATATCCTACAGTCTAAATAGAAACTCGTTGTGTCATTAGTTTTATATACGGACATTTCTGTTGTTGTTGTTGTTTTTGTCGATGTGGTTGTTTTCGGGTACGCTTGTTACCTTGAACTAATAGTTAACCTTATTCCCTGCTTCGCGCACACACACACAATCACAAGAGACCCGCACCTCATTAGGTACATACATACATACATGTGTATGTATGCTGTAAGTACGAATGTATGTACATGCCTATGAAAATAGACGGTTCTATCTAGCCCTACGCATATGCGCACAAATACCTGCGGACGCTTTGACTCGGCGTGTGTGTGTGCGCGCCTGTGTGTGTGTGTGTTTCATTGTATTCAAGACTTCCCATTCTTTCCTGTTCTGCATGTTCTTATATATGTATATATGTATATTCGTCTCTTCTAAGGAGACAGTGACAGCGACTTGGCTTTGCTCCACCGCTAAAAAACAAACAACAACACAAAGGTATTAGGAAATTCTTGATCAGTCGTTTTATAAATATATACTTTAGTACATATTAGGGAATTGCCTAGCTTCCAATTGCAACTTAAAAATCTTCGACTTTTGCATACTTAAAAAAAACAACTATTCGTTCTCGAAATAATCCTCTTTGTACTATTTAAATTCCTTTCCACAAAACCATAACATCCATTTTTATACCCCGAACCCATAAAATGGGTAAATAGGGGTATAATGGTTTTATGCAAAAGTATGTAACAGGCAGAAGGAAGCATCTCCGACCCCATAAAGTATATATATTCTTGATCAGCATCGAAAGCCGAGTCGATATTGCCATGTCCGCCTGTCCGTATACAAGCTACAGACTTCAGATTTTGCACATAAGCTCATCCAAGTCCTAGGCAGTACAAGTTTGCTTCCGATTTTTGACAAATTTTTCCGTTTCCGATATACATATGTGATCGATAACATTAAAAATTTAAAACACGTTTAAGAAAATTGATACAAAATAATTTCATCGAAATCGGTTGAGAAATATCAGAGATATCGAAGATCAAAGTTTACGTATGGGGCTAGAGTTATCTCCTAGTCGGGAAATCTCGACTAGAGCCTTTTTAATTGTTTAGACTTTTTGATATGCAACATGCAGCAGTTTGGCAGTCACTAACCAAAACAATAATAATAACAAGGCAATAGTAATCTATCGATGATTGGTGATTTTGGCTTGAGAAAACCAAATTACTTAAACGCCAGTTAACTGGAGCAACAAATTTATATCGAGTTTATGTTACGTTACGTTTATGTTACGTTACGTATATGTTATGTTACGTTTATGTTACGTAACGTTTGCGTTACGTTACGTTTGTTTTAAATTAAACGACTAAGACACTGCTCTCCTCCTCGATTCTCAAAAATTCAAGTAAGCTAGAAAATTTCCGTCTTTTACTTTGTCAAAGCCTTAAAGAACGGCGGCGCTTAAGGCACGGAAAGCATGATATCAAAAAGAGCCAAAGAGTTTTACCTTTATTTACATTTTAAGAAAGCCGAGTTGCCCAGACCAACAAAGCCAAACAGCACCAACACAAATTAATATCGTTTACTATATATTAAATCAACCTATTTAATGTTATTGGTTAAGTTAAACTTAAATGAGTGTGCTACAATTTATTATTATTATTAAACAAAATACAAGGAAACAATGTGGGTTGAAAGATTTGTTCATAAAAGCGCCCGTGTTAGTCCGTACCGTGACGGTCTCCTTGCCTCTTAAAAAATTTCGTATTCAGCCTCAGTTTTTTGCAACCGTGATCGAAATCCTGTATCGTGAAAACTAACAGTTATAATTAGGGTATTTACTAGCCATGATAAGTGTGCTAAGTGGCAAAGTGTTAACGTGATATCTGACAGCATTACAACAAACACCTACACCTATTTTTTTAGATTATTTTTCTAACGAAATTAGTTCACACTAATAATGTAATACTTAAAAAAGGCTTTCACTAGCTACAGTGTGATATAATTATTACTTAGCACATTTATCATGGCTAGTGAATATACGACATATAGAAAAATTCAACATAAATAAAATATTATATATATTATCTCATCATATAATGAATATACCTTATATTTTTTCGAGTTTTACTAAAAAATATAAATAGGTTGATGTCAAAGCTTAATAAATATCTTTTATTTACAGACGTAAATGGACAAATGAACTTTGATGTGGAATATTCGACTTTGGCGCATTAAAGCATTTTTCTTATTCGATGCTTCGGTGCTTGGAGCAATATGGATAGCAAATCGGTTATGCAGGCTATCAAATTAAGGATAAATGGAATAATGTATTATACATTTAGCACCAGCATGGCAATATTAAAATAATTTTGGTGACTCTCACCGTAGTGCTAACAGAACTGGAAGCATTAAACCATGCCGCATACACACTCGCGTCATGGGTCATCCGGGGATGATTTAGGCAGCACTGACGAAGTAAAAGTTTTTAAAGATGAAGGCGACCGCGAAGATGAGAAAATATCATCCGAGAACCTTTTAGTCGAAGAAAAATCCAGCCTTATCGATTTAACAGAAAGTGAGGTATGTTTTTCTAAATTCTAATCTTATATATTAAATGAGTTTAAAAAAAAAACTATAAGCTATAACCAATAGTTATTCCCCTCCCCGCTAACTGCTGGTTAAAATAACTCCAAGATTACTTTACATATCCAATTTAGATACAAACTCAATTCCATCTTTTCTTTACTCAGGAAAAGGGCAGCAAAACAGTGTCAAGGCCGGATCACAGTCCCGTATTTAGTAAGTACATTTTTTCCCTAACATTCGTTATTATTATTGTTATTGTTCAGTCTATATTCCATGACAGTCACCCTAACATTGCTTGCACAGTTATTTAAGATCAAGGAATTCTGATTTCTTCTTCCCGTTACATACCTTTGAACAAAACTATTATACCCTTTTACCCATTTTATATATGTTTAGGGTATAAAAAGCAAATTGGTTTCTTTTTTTATCAGCATATTATGTTGCAATGTGTTTTTGCTTTCGACGCAGGAATAATTGAAGCTCATATATTCCTGCCACAAGCAGAGTTGTATTCTTTGCTACGTTGCTGAATATCCAGGATATAAAAATATGATTCGATTAATATATCAAGGCAAACCCATATATGTATAATAAGAAATCAAACGTTAAATATTGCACAACCAGAAATTTGTAAAAAAAAAAAAAAAAAAAAAAATGAGTTGCCAAAGTTGTGTTATTTTCTTATACCTTCAACAACATGCATACATACTAAGTACTAAACCTTAAATTTGTATGTATGTGTTGAAACTACAATACATATGAACGGTTTTATGTTTATGTATGCGTCATGCACTCTTTTTATAAACAAACTAAACAAGACAGCACAGCACAGCACAGCACACATGTGCTCACACATTTGAAGCAAAAGCCGTAGTTGGTGTGGGGCGGATAAATAACCGGCTGCTGTCGCTACGTCGCTGACTTTAGCTTTAGTATTCGTTCGTTTCATGGTGCTAACAAGGTGATGCAGATCGCCTCGTCGACACGCTACTTCATTTCTTGTTTTCTGTTTTTCTGTTTGCTATATTTTGCTTTCTTTTGGCCGTCAGCGGCTTACAAACCGTGTCTGTGTCTGTGCACACGAATATCTGTATGTGTGTATGTGTGCTGTTGTTCTTATAAAAAGAACGAGTAAATACATATATGCACTTGTGTTGTAGTTATCTTTGATCCGTCCATATACGTACTACATACAATACATACATATATACACATGTTTGAATGCACGTTTGTATAATTTTAAAGCTTTGCCTACATGCAGTTAAATTGCAAAGGTATGAATATATGCAACTATTTTTTGGCAACACTTAAAGTTGAAATTTCTTATTTTTTTACTTTCCTAATGTATAATGTTTGGCATCAATGGAAATGTCATTTAAATTTCCTTAACCCATTTAGTAACCATTAAAAAAATTTTGAATTTTTGTAAAAGTCTACTTTTGAAACTTTTATCCTCGGTCTTAAACAAAAAATTGTTTAATACAAAAAGTTTCTCTAAACAATTCTAATAGTGACGGCATATTTTTTAAAAATCTCTTCACTAATGTTTTTTTTTATGATATTTTGAAAATTGATATAAAAAAAAGGAAGAAAAAGTGTTTGCTTGTTGTTGGTTTTGCCCCCGACACAAGAATAATCATCATCTGTATATTTCTTTTACGACCGTGTGTAGTAGAGATGGGCATGGGCCTCCTTTTTGAGGCACGGCACGGCCCAAGCACGGCTGGTAAAAACTGAGGCCCAACACGGAATTTTTTTTTAGAGGCACGGCACGGACTAACACTGGCGCTTTTAATAAAAGAAATTTTTCAACCCAATTTTTTGTTTTATTTTTAAGTATTTTATTAATGTTATTTTATAAATTTTAAACATTTTTCATTCAGGTAAATTTTGACTAAAATTAGTGCATATTTTTATGTAAAATAAGATTTTATCTAAATTACTACTGGTTAGTCGAGTTCTTTTTTCATTTAAAATAATGCCAGACGTGGAAAAAAAAACGTTCGCTCGTTGCCGAACTAACTGGTATATTTAAAATATTCCTGGCCAATGCTTGCAAGCTTTTAAGACTTTTGTTTTGTTTCCAGAAATCTAAAACATTTGTGTCATAAGACTCAGTCATTGCTAAATATTTATCAATTTCTAACTCTTCAGCATTTTTTTTTTTTTTTTTTTCAATTTTTCTCTTCTTTGAACAATTTAAGTCCATGAACTTGGAAAACGCATTAGCATTTGTTGCGATCGCTTGGTTTTCAGGAGACTGCTGTACGCTCTGCTTGCTTTGCATATCTACTATCATGGCTTTTACTGTTGCTCTTACTTGCTCCCTTTTTTCTTCCGACAAGAAAAACATTTCTTTATACGGGGGATTCAAAAATAAGCCAACTAAGTGGACGGCAGATGGAGAAAATCTTGTTTCTAAGCCTTTTAATGCTTGTTTTTTTAACTCCTGAACAATTGTAGAGTCAAAACAATTGCTAGAGCAATTTTCAACCAACTTCTGAAAATATAAGGGGTAAATATGCATAGTTGGCTCTTTGTCGCTGCTTAATTTTTCAGAGCACTCCTTAAAATCTTTAAGAAAAGTAATCAGGTTTTCAAGTAAGGTAAAATCTAAATTTGCAATGCGGCTGAGCTCGTTTTTAGCCAATAATAAGCTTTTTACTTCTTCTTGGACTTCAAAAATGGTGTGTAACATAATATACGTGGATATTCCAACGAGTTCTGACATCCTGTTTCAAAGTTTTCGACAACTTGCTGTTAACCCTTTCGGGACGGAGTTTTATTTTGAAATCCAAGATAGTTGTCTTAAAACTTTTTGCATATTCTGACAGGGGACAAAAAAAAAATGTTGTTCTGCATACTTAAAAATCCTGAAATCGTCCTTTTATCCTGGGACATATAATCCCAATACGTATTTTCAGTGGGACATATAATCCCAATGCATATTATCAGTGGGACATATTATCCCAATGAGTGTTAAAGCAATCAATATAAATACAAGGATCAAGTCATTAAACGATGTTTTAGTAGCTTTAAAATTAATCAAAATACAGAAGTTTGAAAATTGCTGGGACGTATTGTCCCAGTAGTCCCGAAAGGGTTAAGCCCCGACTGCTTAAAATATTGAACAAGTTTTTTTGCGCATTCTACCAAAGTTTGAATTTCTAAAGATGGATGTTTTTTAATAATATCGTCCATTACTAAATTCAAGTTGTGACAAGCACACGCAAGTCGCTTATAAAGCTTCAAAGCAGAAACAATATTTTTCCCATTATCGGTCACAAAAACAGAAGAGCCTAACTTATCTATTAAATTAAATTCATCTAAAATGCTTTTAATATTATCAATAATGTTCTGTCCGGTTTTTTTTTATCTTCTAAGAACTCTCTAACTCCTAATAACGCAAGTTTTAGTTCAAAATCTTTGTTAATGTAATGTGCACTTAATGAAATAAAACTTCTCTGGGTGTATTCGTCGGTCCACATATCTGTAGTAAACGCAAGATGCTCATCTCTTAAATTTTCCATTTGTTCGTCTTTAATTTTAAAGAATTCATTCGTCATAACGCTAGTTGTCAACTTTTTCCGGGATACAACCAGGCTTGCAAAGGTTTGATGGCCATAGTTGGCGCCAATATCAATTAATGACTGGGCATACTCCCGAAAGCCTTCACCTAAATTACACAATATGTAAAATGTATATATAGTATATGCATTTAAAATGAACTAGATAATAACTTACCGTCTGCCACACCTAACGCATGCAAATCTTTTGCAACTAAGCCAAGTTGCTTACGCGCTGCATTATCCAAAATTTTGTCCGGCACTGTTTTTTTTTAAAACTGCAAGATCGAGGGCTGTTGCTGGTCGGTTCTTTTGATTGCTTAACAAATTTGTGTCGGCTTAGTGATCCCAAGCCTGTTCTATGAATGTATGCCAAAATGGTGTTGCATTCATTGCATTCACAAAATCTTGACTCTCATTATTGTATTTAATCAATTGGAATTTATTTCCACACACTGCTTTTGGCATCGTTTTTCTTTACCAAGCTTATTTTTGGATCTTTTGCTTTTAAAGCATGTTGCAAATTATCTTTATTCATTTTTTTTCCCAATGTGGCGTCACTTCTTTATTACAATTCATTGCAATGGCACAGCTTATGCCGGGGTTGCATCAATCGTGCTATCGATATTATTAGTGTTTATAAATTGTGCGATATATTGATAAATCCTACAGCGCAAGCTGACAAACAAGCGATACAACTAGGCCAACTTATCGATACCGCCATATTTAAATTCAAAATCTTGACAGTGGTTCTTTCTGTAACGTGCCTACCGTGCCTCTAGACTTTGACACCGTAAAACACGGCAATTTTTTGTAAGGAACCCAACACGGAATTTTTTCAAAAAGGCACGGCACGGCACGGCCCGTGCCCATCTCTAGTGTGTAGATATTGTATTAAATTGATATCATCGACAAGCAGTTTAGTGTTTCTTGCTTCGTTGCTGAATACCCAGAAATCATGACAGAAAAAAATTCCTGCTACGGTGTTTTTGGATGAAAAGCCGACATACACATGTAATCGATAACATTAAAACGTTTAATTTATAAAATGTGAAATTTGTTTTAGAAACTTGATACAAAATTATGAAAGTCTGTCCAAATTGTTATCCAAATCGGCTAAGAAACACCAGAGAGAATAGGGTTCGGGGTATCTCCTAGTCTTTCTTGTTCCAAACAAATTTTGTGAAGGTTGGAACTAATAGTAGTAAACAACCGGGCAGCTAGCGCAGCAAACTTCCAAAACTGGCAGGTACCTACATACACGTACATACATGTATACAAGTATATACATACATACATATGTGCTTAAGTTGGAGTAGCCTTCGATTGGGACAGGGATGCGTTGTGCTAGACATAACTTGTTAACAACCCGACGCCGTCTTCACTTTTTTATATACCCATAACAAAACACTTAACGAGCTTTTGCCTTTAGTTCCTTGACCACTAACGAAGAATTCTGGGGAACAATGTTCGTTTTCAGTATTAAGAAAAAGACAGCAAGCTGTAATCAGCCATGGGCTTAAGCGACCACAGTTTTAAGAAGGGGTTTTTAGGAAGTGTAAGAGCACAAAAATATAAGTTAATCATATGTGCGTTAACAACAAGGGTATGCAAAAAAAAAAAAAAAAAAAAAAACAACTTAACTTTGTTTAATTAAGTCCCTTACACTAACTAAAAAGTTCGACGACTGTGAATGATTTGCCAAGTAGTCTGTGTATCAACAACACAACGCATTCAAAACATTTTATGCATGCACACATACACATACCTAAACAAACCCACTACATACAAACAAGCATTGACAACAGTACATGAGGTCGTTATGTTTTTGTTTTTTTGAGGGTAAACGCATACATACTTACAAGGCACTCTGGGAAAATTTAAAAAATTTGTTAGTACATTGATTTTTAAACCCGAATGTTTGGGTTTTGTGCAAAAGTATGTAACAGGCAGAAGGAAGCATCTCCGTAACTATAAATTATATATATCTTGTCCTATAAGAGCTAGAGTCTTCAGATTTTGAACATAAGCTAATCTAAGTCCTAGGCATTACAAGTGTGTTTCCGATTTTTGATAACTCTTTTCATTTCCGATCTACACATGCAATCGATAACAACAAAACCTTGAATTTGGAAAATGTGAAATGTGAATTAGAAACTCAAAGTTTAGTCAAAGTTTAGACTGTACGCGTTAAGTACAGGAATCAGGGTTTGACATTAAAGGCACAACTTTCATACTCAGATCTTATTATGATCATGAATACATAAAAACATTATATGAACACAATTTCGGTTGAGTAACGCTGGAAATATTGACGAATTAAAAGCATGCTTAGGCTTCAGGCTTCTTTTAGTGAAGAATTGTCGACTACACCTGTTTGACTTTCTTCCAAGAATAATTTGTATATAACTTTCAATATTACAAATTAAACATAAAAAATGTTTAAACCGAAAAAAGTCAATATAAGTCCCACTGTGCGTTGATCAGTTTGATTTGTATGTGTGTGTGTATGCTGGTATGCCGGCATACGTATAAATATAAACATGTATGTATGTATGTATGTATGCATGAATGTGCGTTGCTCTTCTTCTACATGCATGCACACACGCACATACGTAAATGCTTGTATGTTTCTTATTTGTGTGTGTGTTCGTTCGTCTGTCCCGGTCTTGGTATTGTGTATCCTTGGAAATTAATGAGTTTTCGTAGAATCGACGGGCTCGACGGGCTGCTACCGATGCTGCTGCTGCCGGCGTTGAAATTGTTAGTGAACTGACTGTGGATGTTTAAAGTTCTGGCTTATTTTCTCTTACCCACTACTTTTCGTACCTTTCCAACCATCTTTGCGGCTGCTGGTGTGTGTGTGTGTGTGCCGGCTAATTCTTATTCCGTGTTTGCTCTCTCTTCTTCTCCTCCTTAATATTTTGATTTAAGATTTATTCTTGTTTTGTTTTTTTTTTTTGTGTCTTCATCTTATCATTTTTTTTTGTATTTTTTTTGCTTCTCTGTTCTTGTTGGGTATTTAAGCGAGTCTTTTTGCACATGATTTTCTAACAAGCTGTAAATTATTTAATGATATGACTGTGATTCCTGATTAACATTGGCTGCTGTCTTGCAATGTATGTGTGTGTACTTATTTATGTATGTATGTATGTCTGTTCAGTCTGTACTGAGTTCCACAAGCTCTGAATTTATTCTTTAGTAAATATCTAATATGTATACACAAACTTATAATATATTTGTATTATTGGACCTTAACTTACTTTCACTTACTGATCTTGTATTTTCAGATAAACTCGAACCGCATACACCTTCTTTCAATATGGGATATTTGGTGTCACCCTACTCATACGCTAATGGTTCACCCGGCGGACTGCCAGTTACCATGGTAAGTTTTTTGTTAAAATCAAATTTGACTTAGTTATTAGTTTTGATTTTAGTGCTTTTTGAATACGTTTTTAATTGTGAGCTATATTAGTTTGCTCACGTAATGGAGAATTAGTCTAAAATTAAGGTTAATGTTGTCGATACCTCTTAGTGGACAGGATTATGGACACTGAAAAACTTACATCATACCCTATAGAATTTTTAAATTCCTTTCATCCCATTCTTAAAATTGCTGTCCTAATCGTATTACATAGTAGGTAAAAAACAAATGCGAGATCTTTAATAAAGCCTGAAAGCACAAGCAAGAAGTAGGCTTCCGTACTTGTTATTATTTAAACTGTTTTAGCACACTGAACAGGGATGAAACTATTCGTGTTTGACATTTAGCACTCAAAAGATTTTGACAACAATGAAAAAGCAGTAAGAACTTAAATGGACCACAGCTTGTCGCAAATCCACGCCGAATTACCGTTGTTTTGTTATTCTCAAAAGCCATAAACCATAAGAAGACTTATCTCTCTGTAAGAGTGTTGGCTAATCCTCGTAAACTTACAAAGTAATGCCTAAAAAGTTTATAATAAAAAAGTATAAAAGTATATAATAACTAAATATACCAAAATGATAATAATTCTTTTTAACATTGAAAAACAAAAAAAAAAAAAACACTTTCGCAAAATTTACAATTGTTAGAAGGTTTTTTATACTTTGATACCGAAGGTCTCATAGTATATTTGTTTTGTGCAATGTCCGTCATGGTGTCCGTCTGTCCGTATGAACGCAACTTTTTTCGACACCCGTAAAGCTAGAGACTTGAAACTTTGCAATTATGTTTATCTATAGACGGTACACGGAAATGCGAGATCTTTAATAAAGCCTGAAAGCACAAGCAAGAAGTAGGCTTCCGTACTTGTTATTATTTAAACTGTTTTAGCACACTGAACAGGGATGAAACTATTCGTGTTTGACATTTAGCACTCAAAAGATTTTGACAACAATGAAAAAGCAGTAAGAACTTAAATGGACCACAGCTTGTCGCAAATCCACGCCGAATTACCGTTGTTTTGTTATTCTCAAAAGCCATAAACCATAAGAAGACTTATCTCTCTGTAAGAGTGTTGGCTAATCCTCGTAAACTTACAAAGTAATGCCTAAAAAGTTTATAATAAAAAAGTATAAAAGTATATAATAACTAAATATACCAAAATGATAATAATTCTTTTTAACATTGAAAAACAAAAAACAAAAAAAAACACTTTCGCAAAATTTACAATTGTTAGAAGGTTTTTTATACTTTGATACCGAAGGTCTCATAGTATATTTGTTTTGTGCAATGTCCGTCATGGTGTCCGTCTGTCCGTCCGTCCGTATGAACGCAACTTTTTTCGACACCCGTAAAGCTAGAGACTTTGAAACCGAAAACCGATAAAACCAAATATTTCTCACATTCTTACAGCTAGAGTTACCAAATTTTTCACGCAGATAGCTAGTCATGTCCCTAAAATAACTGCATCAAATTTTTGGATGCCACGCCCCCTGATTCCGCCCCAATCCCCCCCTTCTCCATGAAATTGGAAACGCCTATAGTTTTCACATTTTTTGGGCTAGAGGCACCAAATTTAGTGTCAAGATAGATATTGACGTTCCCCAAAAAAATGAATCAAAATTTTGGATGCCACGCCCCCTGATTCCGACCCATCCCCCCTTCTACTTGAAATTGGAAACGCCTATAGCTTTCACATTTTTCGAGCTAGAGTCACCAAATTTGGTAGGAAGATATATGGTGACATCTAAAAAAGGTCTGCATCAAAAATTAGGATGCCACGCCCACCTCTGCCGCCCACTATTTAAAATCTGAAATTTCGATATCTCTTATAGTTTTTAAGCTAGAGCCCATAATTGGGTAGAAAGATAGAAGGCAGCATCTACCAAAGATCTGCATCAAAATTTTGAATGCCACCCGCCTTATAAAATCGGAATCGGCTATTTCTTTAACAGTTTTTGAGCTAGAGCCACCAAACTTGGCAGGCAGATAGATAGTGACAGTTAAAAACATTTGATTCAAAAATTTAGATGCCACGCCTACCTCTGCCGCCCACCTTTTAAATTTGGGAGTTAAGTTATCTTCCACAGTTTTTGAGCTAAAGTCACCAAATTTGGTAACATGATAGCTGGCGATGTTTGCCACATGGCCCACTCCCTTCGCCCCTGCATTCCCCCTTATCAACCGTTCTTTTACTGGTATCAAAGTATTCCGCAGTCGGTTGGGTCCGACTGCAACGTTTTTACTTGATTTGTTTTGTTTTTAGGGTAGGATTGGGTTGTTATAAAACTAAATGTCAAGGGATGACAAAATCCTATTGCTTGTTTTCAAACACTCCAATAAAGTGTAGCTGGACTTAGAATGAACCAAAATGGTAATTACACTAAAAGTACTTTTTGAAAGGCTATTAGGGGAGGTTTGTCATCAAGCGAGACAATTTGTCTCTCTTTCCTTTGTCATATTAATAGCTGGTTAATGCTCTTCCTACATGTGTGTTTTATCATACTATGTAATTTGTAGATTATCTGATACAATTTAAAACAATCTCATTGCAGATCAAAACTAGTTAGTAAGTGTTAATCCGAAAACTATCTGCACCTGACATGTCTCTCGTATTTGTTTGACAGCTTGTTCTCATGTTTATCAATATCAGGTGTATGGGGAAATCAAAGGGGCAAATATAATTTGAAACAAACTTATCCAATTCATGGGTTCAAACAAACAAAACTTTGCTGTCAAGGCCGTTATGAGAAGTCAATTACTGTATCGTAACAAGTAAAATCAAAAAAAATGTTGAAGTCATGCTTTTATACGCCATTGTATGCAAGAATACAATGGTTAGCTTAATCAAGTTAAATAAAAGCATGTAAAACAGTTTAATTAATAAAAAAAAAAAAAAAACAAGTAAGAAGGCTCTAGTCGAGATTTCCCGACTAGGAGATACCCCGAACCCTGTACATAACGCGTACAGTCATTGTCTGTATGCATCTGTGACCTAAACTTCAATCTTCGATATCTCTGGTGTTTCTTAACCGATTTCGATGAAATTTTCAGAAAAGTTCTATCGTTATCCATTATTTCAACCCCTATTATTACATTTTCCAAATTCGCGATTTTTTTGTAATCGATTTCATGTGTATATCGGAAACTAGAAAAATTATCGATAATTTGAAACAAACTAGTTCCGCTCATGGTATAGGAGAACTTATATTCAAAATCTGAAGTCTCTAGCTCTTGTAGTCTCTGAGATCGACGCGTTCATACAGACGGACAGACGGACGGACGGACATGGCTATATCGACTCGGCTGTTGATGCTGATCAAGAATATATATACTTTATGGGGTCGGAGATGCTTCCTTCTGCCTGTTACATACTTTTGCACAAAACCATTATACCCCTTTTACCCATTTTATGGGTTAGGGGTATAAATATAGAATGTCTCGGCCGGGGGTTTGAACCCACAACCTTCGTCTTGTGAAGCGGCAGTATTCCCTCCATGCCACAAAAGCTTGTAAATTTTGGAAGTCAAATTAGTAAGTTAAGCAAAAGGGAAAACAGTTTTACGTGGTTTTTACATGGTATTAAATATTTGATCGTGCCGAAAACATGTATTGTCATCTGAAACACATCTTTGGTGAAAATTTCTGAGCCCTAGCTAGTCGGGAACTTGGTGAAATATTGATTACAAGATTCCAGTACAAACAGACAAGTCAAGTTAAATAAAAGCATGTAAAAAAAGAATTAAGATTTAATTGTATTTTGCGGGTAAAAGAAGATATTTTTTGTTTTTACGTATGATGTTAATATTAAAACTCTCAATTTTGGACCCTTGGAATAATTAAGTTAATATACTGCTCTGATTTTATACGCGTTGATCTCGGGGACTATAAGAGCTAGAGAGCATCTAAGTCCTAGGCAGTACAAGTTTGTTTTCGATTTTCGATAACTCTTTCCTTTTCTAATAAACTCATGCAATCGATAACAATGAAATCTTCAATTTGGAAAATGTGAAATGTGCTTTAGAAACTTGATACAAAATAATTATAATCTGTGAAAATTTCATTGAAGTTTGCTCACAGGTATATATAAGTATAGGATTCAGGGTATCTCCTAGTCGGGAGTCAGTAAAATGGCACGATTTCTGATACAAGCTGCCGACAAAGCATTTGATTTAGAAACGGATATATTAAATTAAGCCAAGCAACAACTGATGACAATTGTTGTGAGTGTCAATTCAATTTTCGATGTTCAACCACCGCGTATTTGCGATGCGTTTTATTGGGCAAACGGTAAACCGACAGAAGACTCGGAAACTATATCAAGCCAAATGGTCAGCTTGTTGAATGCTTTTCGCCCATATTACGCATGAGCAATTTCACCTCACGGGTTGTTTTTTTTATTTATTTATTTTTTTGGTAAGCATTAGTTGTGTCAAGAGCCTAGTGAGACTTCCTTTAAGGACAATGATAACAAATAAAGGTTAAGTACATCCTAAACTACATACAAAAATAATAACTTGGAGCAACAGGTCCACTTAAATTGATTTGTGTTTGCGTTTGGGGTGATTAAATTTGCTAAATTTAATAAACTTAAAGTTGGTATTCTGCACTTGACTAAACTTTAATCATCGATATCTCTGGTGTTTCTCAACCGATTTCGATCTAATTTAACTGTATCAAAATTCTTATATTTTTTTTTAGCTATGGATATCATCTGTATATCGGAAATGCTTCCTTCTGTCTGTAAAATAGTCTTGCACAAAAATATTATACCCTTTTTACCCATTTCGTGGGTATAGGGTATAAAAACCTTTTTGTATACGTTATACCAAAATATTTTAATCTTTTCTAGGTTGTCCATGTACATTTAATATAATGTTGACTCAAAAATTAATAAATAATTAATTGAAGTGCTTATAAACAAAATATACATATTTGTATTTTCAAAATAATATTAATATTTCCACTTACCTATTTGAGTATAACAAAGAAATTGATTGGACTAATATTTATTTTGTGTTCTATATAGATTTTAGTAGACACAAAAATATGTGTGTGTGTGCACAACCAAAATTGTATATTTAATAACAATAACACAAGCTTGCTATAACATTTACTTACAGCGAGGCTTACTTGAATTTTTGAGAATCGCGGAGTAGAGCAGTTACGTTAGTTAACGTTACGTTACGTAAATTTTTAATAAAACCAATACTTTAGCTTTATTCACTTTCAAATTTACGACTTTTAAGCCATTGCTCTACTCCGCGATTCTCAAAAACTTAAGTAAGCCCCGCTGATGTTAATGAACTTAAGTGACGTGTTTAGATAAAGTAAGTAAATGTTTTAGCAAGCTTGTGTTATTGCTATTAAATATGATTTATTTATTGTATACACACACATTTTTTTGGGTCTACTAAAAGCACTCAATACAAAAATTCTCTTTGTTATACTGAAATGGAAATGGGGTAAGTGGGAATATTATTATTATTTTAAAAATATCTCTTGTTTTATATGTCTTTTAAATGGTCCTTGTAAGCTTATCTTTATAAATATATAATGGCAAGAGAATGCTATTAACTTCCTGCTCTTTATTCTCTCGTGTTTTTTTTTTCGGTGTTTAAGCTTGAGCTTATAAAATGTTTGTCTATGTAAAAGGTACAGTTTTTAAAAAGCCTAATGTGAAAATGTTGTTAAATGTTGAGTTTTTATACCCTGAACCCGTGAAATTGAATTTTGAAAATGTAAAATTTGTTTTAGAAACTTGTGAAAACGTTTGAGAAATACCAGAGATATCGAAGAATGAAGTTTAGTCACAGTTAAGTCAAGGGTATTTTCCTAGTTGTTTGATTATTATTAATCCTAATTTTAACGTTAACCACAATAATTGTATAGCTTTAAAACCAAATCGATTTTGCTCGTGAGCGTAGATAGCGAAATAATACGAATACGAATACTTTGTTGTTGTTTTTTAATTTCTCGTCGATTTTATGCTGTCTGCATTTTTAGTATTTTAATTGAAATCTCTTTAATCAACATCTAGCGCAGTGTAACACCCCAAAGTCCGCGCGCCCTTTGCTCCTCCAGCCCTCTTTGTTGTCCGTATTTGCTTTTTGTATATTGGTGGTAGTACTCTCTAGACTTTTTTTTGTTCTTCCTTCTTACGAACACAGTCTCTTTTTCTAACGCTCTCTTTCTGACACACGTACTAGTACTATATGTAAACATAATCAACGGATTCTCATCCACTACACTACGCCCAGCAGCAACCTGGTAAAATGCGTGCGGTGTTGTGGAGAATCCAAGGAGCAATCTGAAAAGGCGCGCCGACTACCACAACTACAACAATTCCTAAGCAGCAACAGCAACAAGCAACAGCAACCACCCAAATTGCTGCTGAGTTGAGTTCTGCTGCCTTTTAACACTAAGAGACAAAGAACAACCCCCGAATCCGAATTCGAATCCGAATCTTCCGCTGCAGTTCACTTTTAAACAATGGCGTCCAATTTCATTTTAGTGGATTTATTTAAAGCTTTCTTTCTTTCAAATTGCATGGCTTTAACAAATGCGAGTAATAATTGTTTCTTTAAGTACATGAACGAATAAACTAAGAAATGTTTAAGTTATTATTTAAATGACATTAATATTCTATATTTATACACTTGAAAAGTATAGTAGGGGTAGTCAAAAGTATTTACACAACACTTAAAGTTAAATCTTCGCATGTATTTTTTATGATGTTTTGAAAATTGCTAAAAATTACTATTTTGTATGAAAAGTGTTTAAAACACTTGACAGTTTCCAAATTCAACATTTTTTATAATCGATTACATGTGTAAATCGAATTGGAGTCGGAATATATAGTTTAAGTTTTATTGGTATCGATAACACATACAGACGAAGGTTTTTCCACTGCTCCGTTATTCTCAGTTAAATGGGTTTTACTGCTTTCTGGGTAAAATAGCTTGTAGCTTTTGCCACTTTTGTGCTTTTTATACTTTGATACCGAAGGTCTCATAGTATATTGGTTTTGTGCAATGTCCGTCATGGTGTCCGTCTGTCCGTCCGTCCGTATGAACGCAACTTTTTTCGACACCCGTAAAGCTAGAGACTTGAAACATTGCAATTATGTTTATCTATAGACGGTACAGATAATGTGTCAAGATTGGGCTGCCACGCCTACTAGGAGGCTGGGAAATCGATAAATTCGATAACCGAAAACCGATAAAACCAAATATTTCTCACATTCTTACAGCTAGAGTTACCAAATTTTGCACGCAGATAGCTAGTCATGTCCCTGAAAAAATTGCATCAAAATTTAGGATTCCACGCCCACTCCTTTCGCCCCCATCATCCCTGCTCCTTGAAATTGGAAACGCCTACAGTGTTCACATTTTTTGGGCTAGAGCCACCAAATTTTGTGTCAAGATAGATATTGACGTTCCCCAAAAAAGTGCATCAACATTTTTGATGTCACGCCCCTAGATTCCGCCCCCATCCCCCCTTCTCCATGAAATTGGAAACGCCTATAGTTTTCACATTTTTTGGGCTAGAGCCACCAAATTTTGTGTGAAGATAGATATTGACGTTCCCCAAAAAAATTCATCAAAATTTTGGATGCCACGCCCCCTGATTCCGCCCCCATCCCCCCTTCTAGTTGAAATTGGAAACGCCTATAGCTTTCACATTTTTCGAGCTAGAGTCACCGAATTTGGTAGGAAGATACCAAAAGATCTGCATCAAAAATTAGGATGCCACGCCCACCTCTGCCGCCCACCATTTAAAATCGGAAATTTCGATATCTCTTACAGTTTTTAAGCTAGAGCCCGTGAATTCGGTAGAAAGATAGAAGGCAACATATACCAAAGATCTGCATCAAAATTTTGGATACCACGCCCACCCAAGCCACCCGCCTTATAAAATTGGATTAACAGTTTTTGAGCTACCCACCAAACTTGGTAGGAAGATAGATAGTGACAGTTAAAAACATTTGATTCCAAAATTTGGATGCCACGCCCACCTCAGCCGCCCACCTTTAACATTTTGAAGCTAAGTTATCTTCCACAGTTTTTGAGCTAAAGTCACCAAATTTGGTAACATGATAGCTGGCGATGTTTGCCACATGGCCCACTCCCTTCGCCCCTGCATTCCCCCTTATCAACCGTTCTTTTACTGGTATCAAAGTATTCCGCAGTCGGTTGCGTCCGACTGCAACGTTTTTACTTGTTTATAACAGCTTTCGTGATCGACCGATAGTCTTTAGCAGTGAATATGGAATGTAATTAAACTTGGCTTTTGATTCTAGACAAGAATTAATATTCCTGATAGACTAGGAGATTCCTCTTCTGCTGCCTCTCTTTACATTGCATAACTTCATTATACCCTTTTCTCGTTCATAATGGGTTCAAAGTTCAAAGGAGTAACAAATTACGCAAAAAAAAAACAAAAAAAAACAAGTAAAAACGTTGCAGTCGGACGCAACCGACTGCGTAATACTTTGATACCAGTAAAAGAACGGATGGTAAGGAATCTGCTTGCAAAGGAGTGGGCCGGGTGGTAATCATCGCCAGCTATCATGTTACCAAATTTTGTGACTAGCTCAAAAACTGTGGAAGATAACTTAACTTTAAAATATTAAAGGTGGGCGGCAGAGGTAGGCGTGGCATCCAAATTTTTGAATCAAATCTTTTTAAATGTCACCATTTTTCTTCCTACCAAGTTTAAAGGCTATAGCTCAAAAACTCTTAAAGATATAGCCGATTCCAAATTTATAAGGCTGGTGGCTTGGGTGGGCGTGGCATCCAAAGTTTGTATGCAGATCTTTATTAGATGTTGCCATCTATCCTTCTACCGAATTTAGGGGCTCTAGCTTAAAAACTGTAAGAGATATCGAAATTTCCGATTTTAAATGGTGGGCGGCAGAGGTGGGCGTGGCATCCAAAATTTTGATGCAGATCTTTTGTAGATGTCACCATATATCTTCCTATCAAATTTTGTGACTCTAGTTCAAAAAATGTGGAAGATACACGCATTACCGTTTTAACAACGGCGGGGGGTGGGGGCGGAAGGTGTGGGCGTGGCATCTAAACTTTTTATGCAATTTTTTGGAAAATTTAACTCCCTATCTTGACACAAAATTTGGTGGCTCTAGCTCAAAACATGTGAAAACTATAGGCGTTTCAAATTTCAAGGCGAAGGGGGGATGGGGGCGTAATCAGGGGGCGTGGCATCCAAAATTTTGATGCATATTTTTGGGGAACGTCAATATCTATCTTGACACAAAATTTGGTGGCTCTAGCCCAAAAAATGTGAGAACTATAAACGTTTCCAATTTCAAGGAGCAGGCAGGATGGGGGCGGAAGGAGTGGGCGTGTCATCCAAAATTTTGATGCAGTTTTTTTAGGGACATGACTAGCTATCTTCGTGCAAAATTTGGTAATTCTAGCTGTAAGAATGTCAGAAATATTGGGTTTTATCGGTTTTCAGTAATCGAATTTATCGATTTCCCAGCCTCCTAGTAGGCGTGGCAACCCAATCTTGACACTTTATCTGTCTCGCCTATAGACAAACATAATTGCAAAGTTTCAAGTCTCTAGCTTTACGGGTGTCGAAAAAAATTGCATTCATACGGACAGACAGACAGACGGACACCATGACGGACATTGCACAAAACCAATATACTATGAGACCTTCGGTATCAAAGTATAAAAAAAAAAGCCCGAGGCAACATCGAAACAACACACATATATACAAACACACATACATACATACATACATACATACATACGTTTATCGGAAGGCCCATGGGCGGTAACGGTGGGTGGAGGGGGGGGAGGCAACAGTGGGAAAGCAGCGGCGTTGGCGGCACTTTTTATATTCGTTTAGCGGCGGCAACATTAAAGACATATTTTCGGTTTCCCTGACTTGCTTTGTAGCTGCTGCTTGTTATTATTTCTGTTGTTGTTGTTGTTGTTGTTGTCGTCGTAGTTGTTGTTGTAGTTTTATTCATCAAGCCACAAGTACGACAACGACAACAACAACAACAACAGCACTACTGTTAATTCTCGATACAAACTTACATACATGAATACTCATAGCAGTATGTAGGTGCACACGAGTGTACATACATACATAGTACTAGTGTACATATGTTTGTGAGCTAAAATTTTACGTATTTTGTACAAGTGTAAAAGTAAATAAAAAAAAACAAATTTTAAAACACAAGACTACAAAGTTCAAAACGAAAGCATTCCCTGGGATGTAAAACTGCACTTATTTCAAAGGAATTAAAATACTTCTTTCCTATACTCTTTCATAACTTTCTAGATTAGTTTATGTAATACAAACTGTTTCAAAATAGCCTTATTTAAAAATACAAATCTAAAGATTACTACGCCCAGTGAACGGCTAAAAAATCGATAGGAAGCGATATCTGTTAATCGATAAAACCGCCTGAACCCATAAAATGGGTGCTAATGGGTTTTTTTGATTATCGATAACTCTTTCCATTTGCAATATACACATGCGATCGATAACAATAAAATCTTGAATTTGGAAAATGTGATATGTGTATTAGAAACTCAATACGAAATAATCGATATCGTAGATTGAAGTTTAGTCACAGATACATGCAGGGTATCTCCCAGTCGGGAAGTCTCGTCTTAATTTTTGTTATAAATATATGCTGATAACATAGCAAAACAAAAGAATGTAAAAACCCTACTGGGCGATGAAGAGAAACTTATCGCAGCGACTCCAAAAACATTAAGGAAAAATTACTTTTATAGGATTTTGTTATAATACAGAGAATAAAAAAAAAGTTTACTATGTATAATTTACATTTATTTTATTAAACAATTCAGATTAAGCGACTTAAAAAAACAAATGAGGAATATAGTGAGACCCTCAGATAAGGAAACTTTGTATTTTGAGTGACTGTGTAATTAAGGACGTTGTTTAAAGTGGGACATGGAAATGGAAATGGAAATCTCCTCTTACGTAGGTGTATACCAATTTGTATACCAGTTTTCCGCTTGTGTTCTACCCCCTCGTTCTCTTTATATAAACGCGCATTTCTGCATTGCTGAAAGCTGAAAGGTTAACCAAGTTGTAGTAGAGGTCAACAAAAGTGCAATGACCTTAAACTTTTTATGCGTGGAACTATTCTGAAGCAGTTTTTCTAAAGTGCGCGAGTGCAATTTTCCCAGAAACATTTGTCAATATATTTATATATTTAAAATCTGGAAAAGGCGAATTGATTAAATGACTACATATATTTTTTGTTTTTGCAGGCTAATAAAATTGGATTACCACCTTTCTTCTGCCATAACGGAGACCCGCTCACAACACCACCGCCTGCCCATTGTGGAATACCTCCGTATCAGCTGGATCCCAAAGCAATAGGTAAGAAATTGATTTGACATATTCATATTGTATTTGGAAACTAGCCAGAACGTAGCCATTTTTATTATTAGCAGCAACAACACATCAGCAGTAACATATGTATATCCCAATTCTCTCTTTTGTATCTCCTTTGCATTTAGCACTTTTACAAAAACAACAAGAAAGAAGGCTCTAGTCGAGATTTCCCGACTAGGAGATACCCCAAACCCTATACTTAACGCGTACAGTAATTGTCTGTATGCACCTGTGACTAAACTTCAATCTTCGATATCTCTGGTGTTTCTCGATTTCAATGAAATTTTCAGAAAACTTCTATCGTTACCCATTATTTCAACCCCCATTTTTACATTTTCAAAATTCGAGATTTTTATGTAATCGATTACATGTGTATATCGGAAACCAGAACAGTTATCGATAATTTGAAACAAACTTGTTCTGCTTATTGTTTAGGAGAACTTATATTCAAAGCCTGAAGACTCTAGCTCTTGTAGTCTCTGAGATCTACGCGTACATACATACAGACGGACGGACAGACGGACATGGCTATATCGACTCGGCTGTTGATGCTGATCAAGAATATATATACTTTATGGGGTCGGAGACGCTTCCTTCTGCCTGTTACGTACTTTTGCACAAAGCCATTATACCCCTATTACCCATTTTATGGGTTCTGGGTATATAAAGATAACAATCACACAGACAACAACAAAATAATAAAGAGGCAGCTCTGCTCTTTCATATCCATTTAGATTATATCTGTGGTCACATGGAAGAGTAGCTTAAGTCGAAAATTGAAGTTTTGGGATATCGCCAATTTTGTGTATTTTTTTATCTAATTGATTTTCGTGAAAAATGTATATGCTGAAATGTTGCTAATAAGTTTATTAGAGAAGAAAGGTACAAGTTTTAAAAAATATTTGGAAAATAAAGAAGATTTGACACCTTTTATACATAAGGTACCGTTTATTTGTAACGTCGCTTTGAATTAACAGCTTATGTGTACATAAGCTGTTTTGCAATATTGGTTTTTTTTTATTTAATCGAATTCCATTTCATCATAAGAACTAACACTTACTTAAAATTGCTCTATGCAAGAATAATTAGGGTATTCACGCCACTTTGCTTAACGGGTTGTTTGCTTATTGCTTATTTCTCCAACAACAAATTGTACTGCCGAGAAATAAGCAAAGTTATCGAGTTAAATTTTAAGCAAACAGTGTTCAAAGTTGATGAAATAGTGCTGTTAAATGTATAAAATATACTGAAAATACCGCATTTTAACAGGGTGGCAGCACCACAAAAAATATTTTATATTCGGTTAAATTTGAGAAAACTGCGAAAAAGTAAGTACAAAAGCAACAAATAATGCATTTAAGTAACCGTAAACAAATATTTTAGTGGAATCTAAACAAGAACGTAAGCGCATGCGAGTTAACGAGTCAAAGAAGTGGGTGGACCATGAAATTGTTGCAATTTTAGATTATATGCAAGTGCATAGAAATCATGAGGTATGTTTTGTGTCCATGTTATAACTATAAGCAATTGTCATTAAAACCGCTACTCTTTTATAAGAAACCAACGGCAATGATTTACTACAACAAAATGTTGGAAGAGATTAAAATTGACGCTTAAAGGATTGCTACTGAAAGCAAATAAGTGGACGCAATCGACCAGTGCAGGTATCATAGATGGCGATGCCGAAAAAAATATAAATGGTAACACTTAAGGAGGTTAAAATGATTTTAAGCCTAATTTTTTTTATTTTGCAGATAAAATAAACAAAATGTGTCCACATTTTGACAAATTATCGGACGTGTTTGGCAAAGAAAGAGCAGTGGAGGCCACAGTGTTAGACACTATTGACTTTAAGGACACCCCTATTTGGGAAGAAGAGAACTGCAATGCAACTTTGGACATTCCAGATGCTGCTCCTGAGTCTCCAAGTTTCTCTAAGAGACTGTCAAGGAAGCGCCCGGCTACAGCCATAGAAAAAATGGCTGAAATGGAAGAAAGAACATCAGAATTCCGGAAACGTCAGTTTTTATTAGAAACGCAGAAGTTTGAGTGGATGAAAAACATGGAAGAGCGTCGGATGAAATTGGAAGAGGCAAAAGAAAACAACAAGCTATATATAAAAAAACTAAAGCTGGAGAATGATCTGAAAAAAAATAAAATAGACAAAATATATGAGTAAATATAAGTTATAAGTATATTTTTATTCAAAAAGCAAATCATAAATAGCCTGTCTTTTTATTTCGCCAATATCAGAGTTTAATGGCTCTATGCCATCTGTAGTTTCATTTATTTCATTTACTTCTTCAGGTGGAGCTACGTTGTCCTCAAGCAAGAGATTGTGCAGAGTGCAACATACAAGAACCCATCTGCATAAAAATTCTTCGCTTTTCTAATCTTTAATGCGTACACGCATTTCCTTTAAGCTGCAAAATTTTTCCTTTAATAGGCCAAAACAATTCTCTATCAAGACCCGAAATTTGCAGTGCTGTCTGTTGAAACGAGCGCGCTTTTCTGCTGTCATATGTATTGAATTGCTCCGGTATGGCGTTATTAAATAATTTGATAGAGGGTAAGCGGAGTCTCCAGCAATCCATTGCTCTCCACTTAAGAATCGCTCTATGTTGTTGGCAAACTTCGAGTTCTTATAAACTTTTGCGTCGTGGTAACTTCCTGGGTTGCCAACCACAGCATTTCGTATCTGAAGATCTCGATCACAAATTACTTGGAGCTTAATAGAGTATATTTTTTTCGCGAAAAAAAGGCCTCGTGATTTACGCTTGGTCTTACGGCAAGTTTAATTTCGCTACCGTCTATGTAGCCAACGCAGTGCGGCAATTCGCCAAATGTCCGCTCAACTAACGCTTCCCGTTCAGCACCATCAGGCCAAGTTATAATTTGCGGCATCTTTCTTAAGATCGCAGTAAATACTCTATTTGTTATTTTAAACAGCGTTCCGCCATCTCCAACTCCAAATGTGGTTGCTATCTTTTGGGTGGAACAGCTCTCTCCAGAGGAACCCAATCGGAAGAGGACTATGGCCAGTTGCAAGTCAACTGGAAATTGATGCCAAGAGTTGTTGGTATTAAAGACCTCGTCCTTTTCAATCAGCTTCAAAATCCGTTGGAATTGAAATTTGGTGACTCGCATCATGGGCTGAAAACGCCCATCGTCAAAATCAGGGAGAACATTGGATCGCCAATTGATTGATTTTGGAATATCTTCTGCAACGGCGCGACGAAAAGAAACTATTACAGCTACATCCTCAATTAGTTCATCCATAAGCGTTTGAACTTCTTCATCACGCTGAGCGTAGGGGCTATCTGTATTTTTACATATATGTATACATAAGTTTAGTATCAAGCTCACAACTATTCGCTATCCTTTCTATACTAACCTTCCAAAGATTCGATATGATGTAGAGCGGTCATAATTTTAAAATCTATCATCTCATTTTTAACGCTTGTTTTTGGCATTTTTTACTATTTTTTTTAAAAAAAAATTCAGTTATGTATGTATATTCTAGCGATGGTGCAATTACTGATACACAATAATCGATAGAAAACAGCTGTTTTTTTTACGAGACAAGCAGATAACAATGCAAAACGGTCGTTCACGTCAGATTCTGCTTAAAAGTAATCAAACAAGCAAACACCCCGTTAAGCAAAGTGGCGTGAATACCCTAAATGATTCATTAAAAAAAACTTATTTGAACATAAGTTGTTTGAAAATAATTAGTTTATTTTTTTGAAGGTGAATATTTATGCAGCTTAAGTCTATATAAGTGGAATAGTTATATGATCGAAATACTATATGTAAAAAAAAACAAGTAAGAAGGCTCTGTTATTTATTTAATTTAATTGTTGAATGATTCTTAATGCTACAGTATTGCTACTATAAATTAAAGCATTAATCACAGATATTAAAATGTAAAATGTAAGAGTATTAATCTAAATTATATATTTTAAACAATTATTTATAAAATGGAATCAAATGAAAAAGAATTACATATTGAAAGTTATGCGTAAGTTGGACTGTAATGTAGTTTCAGGCGTTAAAATTAAGTTTTATAATATGATTCTAAATTAATTTTAAAACGGTGTGCACTGCGTATAGATTTAATGTAGGGAGGAAGATTGTTCCACAGTCGAACAGCAAAGATAAAGAACTGTCTATCAGAAGAGGCTAGTTTGGTTCTCAAGCAAACGAGGTTGTTCACACGTTGGGACGATGTTAACTTTATGTTGCCATACAAATACTCAGGTTCTTGTGTATATATAATTTTGTGTAGGAAGCGAAGAATTCTAAAGTTAATTAAAGACGTTAGATCTAAATCCAACAGTCTATTAGCGCAACCCGTTACGTGGTCTGCCCTTTTGAGGCCAAACACGTAACGGGCTACATTATTATACGCTACCCTCAACTTCCTTTGGCTTGCAGCGTCGCATTTGCCAAAAATTTCAATGCCATGCAAAAGTTTTGGCAATATTAAAGATTTCGCGATCAATATTCTTATGTTAAGGGGTAGGAATTTCTGGGTGAGCCAAAGTTGCCTTAAAACGCCACACGTTTTTCCCACAGCTTTATTCACCTGACTATCCCATGATAAGGTCCTGTTCAGGGTGATTCCTAAGCTTTCAGCTTTATCTACGTAGTGAATTACTGTCGAATCTATTTGCAGCTTGGGAATGTTGTCAGTAATCAGGTGCTTTTTGTAAATTAAGATACATTTGGATTTAGACGGGTTAATACACAAACCATTAACATTGACCCATTGACTAACACGCAACAAGTCTTCATTACATAACTGGACACATTCGTTAATTTTACTAAGCGGACGACTTACATACAATTGGACATCATCAGCATACAAATGGATGTTACATTTAGACAAAACACTTGGTAAATCATTGATATACATACTAAAAAGCAGTGGACCTAAAATTGATCCTTGCGGGACCCCACGAGGGACAACAAGGAAGTCGGACGTTTTATAAGGAATAACAACGGCTTGTCTACGATTACTTAAGTAAGAGGATATGAGTTTAGTAGCAGTTTGGCTAAAATTATACATGGTATTGAGCTTTGTCAGTAGAATATCGTGGTTAACCGTGTCAAATGCTTTACTAAAATCAAGAAGCGTCAATAGTGAGACCTCACTGTTATCCATCTTTGATCTTATATTCTCGACCACTTTGATTATCGCCGTAGTACAACTTCGGCCAGTCCTAAAACAATATTGTTTATCATTTAATAGTCGATTTATTGAGAGGAACTTGTTAATTTGAGAGGCCAAAAGGTGCTCAAATATATTAGATAGATATGGCAAAATCGAGATTGGCCTAAACTCATGAGTAGATTTTGGGATTGGCATTACCTTTGCAATTTTCCATTGGTCGGGAAACGTAGACGTTGTGAGGGCTGTATTGAATGTATGAGTTACATAGCCAATAATTAGCGGCAGAAGAATTTTAAAAAACTTTGGATTTAAACCATCCATGCCAGTTGCGTTGGACTTCATTTTACTTATAGACAGATACACATTGATTTACACAAATAAAATCAAAACTATTACAACAATTATTAAGTGGTTGCGAACATAAATAAGGATTGCACACAGACACTGGAACATTAAGGTTAACAAATTTGTTGTTGAGATCATTAACATCAACATCTTCACTAACTGCACCACGTACTTTGCCGCGTTTGGCTCTTTGGATCAGGAAGTTAACATGCCGTCTGGTAGTTATGAATTGCTTATGAAGTGCCTCGGTCCTATATCTTTTCCATCTCCGATAGGCCGCGTCTCTAACATTTATTGCACACTTTATATCGTTATTAAACCAGGATTTTGTAGAAGGCCTGACCACTTTGCTTTTAATTGGCACGTATTTATTGTACATATACTCCATATAGTATTGTACAAGATTTATTTGGGAGTCAACTGTAGGGAGAGAATATATGAGGTCTAGTTCAGCTGTACAGCTATCTGCATGTAATCCAGCTAGGTCTATGTTAATAAAGTCACGGTATGTTATTTTGAGATTGCAATAGTTGGGTAGAATGTCATAGGTCAGAAATATAAGATCATGTTTGGAGAAGGCCGGGATGGGAATCTGGTCGTAAAGTAGTGTGCATTCTTTTTTGTTTACAAATATTAGGTCAAGTAAAGTACTTAAATTCTTTGTGAAATGCGTCGGTAATGTAGAGTTCACTGGCTCTAAACCAAGAGACTCCATGTCGTCCAGAAGGTGTCGTTCAGTAAGTATGTTGCTATTAAAGTCTCCTGTCAGTATAATGTCAGTGTACCTCATTGTTAGATTTGCGATTACATCTATTATAGGAGAGTAGTCTATATTTTTGTGAGGTCTGTATAGTATAGTCGAGATTTCCAGACTAGGAGATACCCCGAACCCCATACTTAACGCGCACAGTCATTGTCTGTATGCATCTGTGACTAAACTTCAATCTTCGATATCTCTGGTGTTTATCAACCGATTTGGACGAAATTTTCAGAAAAGTTCTATCGTTACCCATTATTTCAACCCCCGTTTTTACATTTTTGATATTCGATATTTTTATGTTATCGATCACATGTGTATATCGAAAACGGAAATAGTTATCGAAAATCGAAATCAAACTTGTACTGCCTAGGACTTAGATGAGCTTATGTTCAAAATCTGAAGTCTCTAGCTCTTATAGTCTCTGAGATCGACGCGTTCATACATACAGACGGACGGACAGACGGACATGGCTATATCGACTCGGCTGTTGATGCTGATCAAGAATATATATACTTTATAGGGTCGGGATGCTTCCTTCTGCCTGTTACATACTTTTGCACAAAAACATTATACCCCTTTTACCCATTTCATGGGTTCGGGGTATAAAAACTATGTGCACTTAAGATGTTTTGACAAATGCATGGCTCTTTCAAAAAACTTAAGCTAAAAAGTAAACGTGAAGAAACTTTATTTTTCGAAACTGATTAAACAGATTTATGCGCTTTGACATCTATATACCTCCTATTGCAGTAACTCAATTCGCGCTTAAGTTGACTAAAGCAACTCTTCCATGTGACCACAGATATGTATTATTTTATTTTCACTACTCTTCACACACACATACACAAAACAAAATATCAAAAATAATTCAAGTTGCATCATTTTGCATATTATTTAAAATAGCTAAAACGCTCTTTGCTCACTTTAAACAACAACAACCACACCCACATACATGCAAAGACGCCGTTATCCTCTCTTTTATGGATATGGATATGGATAACAACGGATTATCCAGCTGCGACTGAGAGCGATCGTTCACTCCACAAGTTCACTAGTTCCAATTGATTAAGTCCTTCCAAGATCAGTGAGCTGAGAACTTTGCGCAAGTTCACATCTTTGGAGGCTAATCGTCCGCCTTTTTAATACAATTAAAACATTTTTCTGCTGGTGAACAAAGAAGAAGAGCGAGGATAACGGCGCTTTTACATTTATATGTGTTGTTGTTGTTGTTTTTTAAAGCGGGCTGCGACTAGTGATGGCAAAATTTTTGAAATAATCTATCAAATGATTAATCGCAAAGAAAAAAATAATAATTGCAATTTGAGCAATTAATCGAGTAATTACTCGATTAATTTTTTTTTCATATTTGTTTATGTTTTACATATATTTATTTAATTTTTAAATAATAGAGTACACTAAAATCAACATTTTACAAAAATTAAATGTGATTTTCAAATTAAAAATTTAATTATTTTGATGGGAAAAATGAAATTTAATACAAAATGAAATTAAATACAAAACGAAATTTAATACACAAATCAGTGATTTAACCATGACTGCAGGAATAAAAGTTTTCCGAAACGTTTTGTGGTTAATCTGTTTCTTTTAAGAGTAGCTGTTGCACCTGCTTTCGAAAACAGTCTCTCCGCGGGTACTGATGTTCCCATTAAATGGCAATATTTGTTGGCAAGAGTGTAAAGCTTTGGGTAGACTGATCTCATTTCGTCCCAAGCATCAAATGACATTGCGCTTTAGTTCCAGATTTTGAGCATTTAGAAAGAAAGCCAATTCATCTTGTGGCATGTCATCATTTTTCTTCCTTCTTTTATGAATTAAAGACTTATGCGTAGCCCAGAGGTCAAAATCTTCTTCAATTGATCCCACTGAGTTCTCGCTACTGCTTTCAATACTGTCTTCAATGTTTTTCATTTCAGTTCGCAAATGCTTCATAACTGCAGCAAGCGCTAAAGGGTCACTGAAATTAATTTTTTTTTAATCTGGGGTCTAATAGAGACGCTGCCAGAAGAAACATGTGCTCCGTAGATCCAAACCTACGATCAAACTCATTTAAAATCGTACTTTTTACTAAAATGTTTAACATTTCAAGAATTGCATTTTTATCTTGCGGTGATATCATTGGCGGAGAGTCATTAAATTCAAAAAGAATATAACTTATATATGAAACAAGTTTTATGAAGCGTTCGAGCATATAATACGTGGAGTTCCACCTAGTTTTAACATCAAGAATGCATTTCAGCATTTTGCCCTCGCTCTCTCCAGCGTTTGATTGAACCTCTCGAAGCTGGTCACTTGTTTTTACGCTGCGCTTGAACCATTTCACAATTTCTCGACATTTCGAAATAATTGCGGTAATTTCTGTTATATTCAAAGAATTCTCACTCACCAGATTCAAAGTGTGAGCGAAGCAAGGAATGTGCCGCTTTTTGCCGAAGGTGTTATGTATAGCTTTAACCACATTCGCTGCATTGTCTGTCGCAACAGCAATAATATGTTTTTCATCTATCGAAAAATCGTTAAAAGCAGCTATTAAGACATCAGATATATGTCCAGCTGTATGCGCTTCTGTTAAAGGAAAAACTCCGATGGCTATATTCATTTGTTCATTTTTATATACGCCATGAACGGTAATTCCAAGCATGCTCTTCATTGCAGTGTCTGTCCAAGCGTCAGTTGTAATACATAAACATGTTGATTTACGAAATATCTCCAAACATTTTTATTTTTCAGTCGCATATAAAGAATCTATGAGCGCTTTGATTGTGTTTCTTGATGGAACTTTAAACAAAGGAAAATGGTTTTTCATAAAGTCCAAAAATCCTTTACCTGTTGAAATAATTTAAAAATAAGTACATTTACAAATGAATCACTTAAGAGCAGTCAAAGTGACACTTCAAAGGTCTACTTCTTCAGTGACATTAAAGCAGTGATGGGCATGCACACATATCGGCACAGTTTTCACACGCATACAAGCACAATGTTTTCAATGCTTATAGCGTACGTGTGATGTTGTGCAATCGGCCGCGGCAGCGCGCTTCCTAACGTCGCGACGCGCCCATCACTGCACTAATAATAATTCCATTATTACTTACCTTCAACAAAATGAAAAGGCAAATTGTCTTTGACTATCATGCCTACGATGTCATTGGTAAGCTTTTCTTTTTTTGACCCTCCTGTTGCAAAGCTTTGAATTTTATTGAAAGAATTCAATATGAGAGGTTGACGATTGTTACTACTGCAACTAGGTTCGTTGTCGTTGTTGTTGCTGGAAAAACTGCTGCCGCTGCTGCCTTTGTTATTGTTGTTGCTGCTGGCTTTTTTGTTGAACATACTATTCATTAGGCTGTTGTCAGTGGATTGATTGCAGTTGTCAGTAGATTGAGTGCTGATTTCTTCATCCATTAGATTAATAAAATCTTCTTTTGATTTAGATTTTTTATGCTGAAATATATTTAAATTTATTTTATGAGTCGTTCAAAATGGTGCTCAAATGTTCGCGACTTACAAGATCATCAGCTTCTTTCCGATGTTTCACATGTAATCGATTACAAAAATCGAATTTGAAAAATGTAAAAATGGGGGTTGAAATAATGGGTAACGATATAACTTTTCTGAAAATTTCATCGAAATCGGTTTAGAAACACCAGAGATATCGAAGATTGAAGTTTAGTCACAGATGCATACAGACAATGACTGTACGCGTTATGTACAGGGTTCGGGGTATCTCCTAGTCGGGAAATCTCGACTAGAGCCTTCTTACTTGTTGTTTTTGTGAAAGTGCCTATTGCTAGAAGGAGATAGAAAAGAGAGAATATGGATATACATATATAACTGCTGATGTGTTGTAGTTGGTAAGTGCAATGTTTTTTTTGTTTTGCACATCTTTTGATTTACATATACATACATATTCTTGTATTACATACATACTATGTACATACATACATATATTTATGCACACTTTTCCATTGCGTTTTATGTGTTATTGTTGGCGCCACTTGCTAAAATTTCTCAAAAAATGTTGCTGCATAATTTCTCTCTACTTATTATTGTGTAATTTGTTTATGTTATGTTCCATTGTTAATTGAATTCTCTTGTGTTATACACACTTTATCTGCTCAGAGATACTTTCTTTCGTTTAATAAATTCTTTGGGGCAAAACCATTGTAGTACCATTTTTTACCCACTTCACCGATCCAATCAAAACCCAATGCGTTTTTTTGTATTTTTTTAATGCAAATTAATTCCACTTCTCTGAATATGATAATTATTTGGCAATTGCCTGGAAAATTGAAACAATTGTGTGAAGTATTTTGTGTTTAATGTACAAAATAGAATACATTATTAGCCAATACATATAATAAATGCAAGCAACATGGAATTTCTTCGGCACGTAATTTGTTTACATTATACCCCCAGATTTCACTCCAACGCATTTTTCATGATGCTGTTCGCGAATAATGCAGGAATAAGAATTCATTGATTTATATCAAATGGGTTGAGTGTATCTTCTAGTCTTCTTACTTTTTCGTTTATACCATTAACCTATTAAAAATGCATAGAAGGTTTTTTGTAACTAAATTTATTGTTGTTACATCAATAATAATAGAATCTAGAATTTCGAATACATTGAAGTTGTTTTAAAAACTTTTAAGAGGAAATTTTGATCATCTGTGAAATTTCACGAACAATATGTTTAAAAAAATGTATGTAGTAAGTTATTATAAACTGTGATTTTGTTCATGCCCACTTAAATAGGCAACAGTACTTGCTAACCTCCTGCCAGTCTAGGGCTGCAACCGGGCAACAAAGAACTGGGTAACCACCCAACCGCAAGCTATTGACTTTCTCACCCTTCACCTCGAAATACACGAAATTCAAACAAATTATGAAATAATAATTGCATACAATACAATGAGATTTATTTTTTTGTTGTTCGTATGCTCGATTAAGGCATTCATTTCAACATTCATTCTGCCAAATTTCCCTTATCGTCGTTCGACAAGGGTTCGTCGCAGTGGTTGGCCGTTTAAGGACTCTACTAATGGTCGGCTCGGCTGGTTGGATCTAATGAGAACCAACGGCGTAAATAAATGGCATGCACTTAAGAGCCGCTTGCCGGATTACATGGCATTATAATCCATAACACAATGGTGTGCCATACTAATAATTGAATAACACAATAAAATCCCAGCAAGCTGTCTGTCCGTCCGTCTGGCTGTTGATCGACTCGACTTTCGAGAGGGCTGCCAAATACTGTGTATGTGGTTTGGTTTGCTCGAAGTATTGATGTCATAAAATGATGTTGTAAACAGTCAGTTAATCTTTTGTTTATTCTACTATGATTTCTCAAATAATATTGTGTTCTTGCTTCGGAAAAGAAAGTAAATGCGCTTATTCCAAATCACATTTTTAATAATAGTATGAAGGCTTTAGTCGTGAATTTATTTTATATATTTTTTTTTTTTATAGAGATTTTAGCTTTTTTTGCCTACCGTTTCTTAAGTGGGGGTAAGGTCAAATCATACGAAAAAAGCCATGTTTTTTTTTCTGACGACGCAGTTAAAATTTCTTTATTCAACCAATGAAGTATGACATTCGAAGAATGTTTCATGAAATTTGTACAAAGAAATATTGAAAAATACGGCAATGGCAGCAATTGTTCTGACGTGTCTCGAAAAAAAGTTGAATTGCGGTGCCCCACATAACTTGGGGCTGGATCATCTGAAATCAAAAAATCAAAGTTCATTCGTTAGATAATAGTTTTCCCCAGGTAACGCTGTCGAGTTTTTTTTTTCAATATTTTTCATTTTTTCGAACACTTTGAAGTAAAAAACACAATTTTGTGGGACAAAATCGGCTAATTTGTTATTGCGAAATCCAAATTATGAACAAAAAAACAAAAACTCGACAGCTTTACCTCGTAAATGATGTACAGAAATAGTGTTTAAAATTTCAAAAGGATCGGTGCAGTAGTTTTGGAGTTATCATGGGCACCGACTTTGAAAACGTGAGTTGTGGGAAAAACACTTTATAGCGCGCTCGGGTCGGTTTGGTTATAGGTAGAAAAATCCGGCAGGTATAAAAATACTCATAACTTCAATTATGTCATTTCGTCAATTTTACTCCAATTGACTTGAAATTTTGACACAATATTCTTCAGGTATTACGGATTCAATTTCGAAAATAAAAAAAATTCAAAAAAAAATAAATTAAATACCTTTTACATATGTACGTTTTAAATACGTTTTACAGTTTCCAAATTTAAAATTTTGTTTTTTATGTGGTTGCACTTTTGATTGAAAAAATAATAATAATAAATAAGTGGAAGGTGTGTAAACTGTATTTTGACAAAATCTGTTTGCGCGTATATTATAAATGCCTAATTGCTGGACTATTAGTAAGTGCAGAAGAGGGGGCGTTTTTTTTTTCCTATTCACAACTTGAATACTGTGACCGCCCCTTGCCTGCCCTGCCCTGCCCTGCACGCCACTCCAAAACATAGCCTGTGGTGTGGTGACAGGCTTATAATCAACCCTCGTGACCCAGAACCCAGAACCAGCAGCTCGGACGGGATCACAATCGTCATATCTTTAGATTCCATGGTAATGATATGCGCGCAGCTTAAGTATTACCCTCAGCCCCGAAATAAAAACGGGAGCGACTGGACCTTGCTCTCAGTCTATTTTAAAGCAATAAGCTTTAATCAAACATTGTCGATGACACAAAAACAGGGTTGACATTGCCATGCTGACAAATTGTTGGGTTATAGTATTGTGAGTATTTTGTTAAGGTAACTAGCTTATACTCTATCCCAAACGATTTATTTAGCAGAGCTGCTTTTTATTTTATTATATTTTTTTTATAGGTAGGTAGGTTCTGAAATTAATTGTATTTTTTTTTTTACTCAACATTTATTATTTATTTATTTAAATTAGAACTTTTTTTTTCATTTAACATAATTAAATAAAACTAGCTAAATAAGTATATTTTAGATTTTGTTGTTCTGTCCCGAACATGCAGCGTTGCAGCGCATCTCAGTTAAGGGTTGCTCAACGCCGGATAAGGGTAATATACCCTACACATATCAGTATCACTAATGCGGCGAGACTCATTCAACTTGAAGTCTAAAAAATAAAAAAAATAAAAATAGAAAACGCCTAATGAATAAAAACATGTTGCACAACCACAAAATAATGACATCCTTTTTGTCGCTAACCCTCTTCCACCCCCCCCCTACCCCGTGACCTGTCGATGCGGCACACGCACTCGCCCGCGGGAAATTGCTGTGACAATGACGATGACAACCCTACAGCGTCCTACACCCCTTTTTCTCTTTTTTTGTCATGTGACCGCTTTTTTTTTTTGCTACATACAACTTTGGCTTACAACAATAAAACTTGAAAATGACAACAACGCCGCCGAAAAGTTCTTTGTTGAGGGCCAATATCAACGGCCCATAAAATAGATGCGACAACAATTTTTCAATTAAAAAAAATATACAACGGACATGAAAAGAAAATACTAATCCTATACTTAAAAATCTACTTTACGTTAACGAAAAAAAAAAGAGAAGAAATTTAAGGCTTGTTTTCCTCCCTTGTAAATCTGCATATAATAAATGTGAACAATTGGTTTTCGAAAACTGATTCGGATCATTTGAACAGATAAACAAATGTTCACAAATATCTAATGTTGTATCCATGTGCATGCATTCATAACACAATTAACAGTGTTTAAGCTAAGACGTATTTAGGTTTTTTGCAGTGATAAACACTTTTTGAGAATAATATTAATTTTCTTAATCGATATAGTTATTTCCGTCTGTTTCACTGCCAATCTTCCTGTCTGTATAAATACGTCGATCTCAGAGATTCTAGACTCCACAACATGGGCTCTTCTAACCAATAGGCAGTAAAAGTTGGTTTCAGACTATCGATAACTTTCTCGTTACTCTGATAAACACATGAAGTCGATAGCAGAAACTCCTGGAAATTGTGAAACGTGTTTTAGAAACTATAGACAAATGAAAGCAAATCTGTGTTAATTTTGTCAATTTATCGGAGATTGAGTCTTTATCGCTGATATCCAAAAACAATAACCGTAAGCGTAAAGTATAGGGTTGACATGTGATATTAATATAGAACAAGTAAGAAGGCTCTAGTCGAGATTTCCCGACTAGGAGATACCCCGAACCCTGAACATAACGCGTACAGTCATTGTCTGTATGCATCTGTGACTAAACTTCAATCTTCGATATCTCTGGTGTTTCTCAACCGATTTCGATGAAATTTTAAGAAAAGGTTTATTTATTATATTATTACCCATTATTCCAACATTCATTTTTACATTTTCCAAATTCGAGAAATGTTTGTAATCGATTAAATGTGTATATCGAAAACGGAAATAGTTATCGAAAATCGGAAACAAACTTGTACTGCTTAGGACTTAGATGAGCTTATGTTCAAAATCTGAAGTCTCTAGCTCTTATAGTCTCTGAGATCTACGCGTTCATACATACAGACGGACGGACGGACAGACGGACATGGCTATATCGACTCGGCTGTTGATGCTGATCAAGAATATATACACTTTATAGGGTCGGATATGCTTCCTTCTGCCTGTTACATACTTTTGCACAAAAACATTATACCCCTTTTACCCATTTCATGGGTTCGGGGTATAAAAAATATGGCAAAAAAGGAGAATTCAAAATTTTTTTAATGAAACAAGAAAGGAAAATTATTTGGGGCCATTCGGAAACTATATGCAACTAAAAAGCCAACTTTTTATACCAAAAACATAACAGCGCTCTTGTATTTGTATGGCAGCTATATAGTTGATATGGTTTTCCGATTTCGCCGATTTTGACAATTGATCTAAGTTTCAAAAACTTAAATCCTAATTTGCATTTCAACAGACAGACAACTTTGCTCGCGATGCTGAGATCAAGACAATATATACTGATGATCATCACAAAATGAATATACACTTTTTGAAGTGTATTAAATAATCGCTGACTTCTTATTTACCCCCCGTATTTTAACATTTTAACTTTTTTTAAACCGAATACAAATTTTAACAATTGTTGTTTACATTGCTATCTATTTTTAGGTCTTACACGCCCAGCATTATATCCGTTTGCTGCCAGTCAATATCCCTATCCGATGCTAAGTCCCGACATGACACAAGTTGCTTCTTGGTAAGTTACCAATAATCGAGTATATATATATTTTAAATGGACTTTATTCACGTGCATACTATGTATATTTATTTTTTACTAAGGTTTGTAAATATATAGAAAAAGAAATAGAAAGAGATGCTCTAAAGTTATCCCTAAACAAGTTCCTCCGTTTTCGAGAGCTATCGAAATGAAAATTCCCACAGAGTTTTATTTAAGCTATTGCTTCTATAAAACAAACAAACAAACGGATTTAAAGTATATACATTCTTGATCAGTTGATACTATAGCCATGTCCGTCTGTCTGTTGGTTTAACTCAGTTTAAGAGAGGTGTGAAAATCTGACCAATATATCATTTACAACAAATACAACAATTTAATAAGATTTAGGTATTAAAAGGACGCTTTTGTAGTGTATATGGTATTCGGATGGCCGAAAATAGCTTCCTTACTTATAATTATAATTTTTTTATTTTAATTTATAAGGTGTTATTACCAATATGATAATTTGGATATCTTGTATATCTACATATGAAGATATGAATGGAGAAGCAGAAAGGATTATAAATAAATCTTTGGTGGACAGGTGTGTAAAATCTTAACGCCAAGCAGAAATAATGGAAATTAGGTCAAAACTAGATAGCGAGGAAAGAACCAAGCTAGACATTCAGGGATCTCACAAAAGGCTACACCTTGATATAGATTGAGGTTGAGGGCCAAGACCCTTCTTATAGAGCTCAGAACAAAATCCTTTTCCATATTTGTTGGAAATATATTTTGATATGCATACAAATTTTTGGAAATTGGGAAATTCCAATATATTTTTCCAATTTTGATAGGCAGAAAATCGCAAAGTCTGCATCAATGTATCTTCTGTCTCCTTACCTCCAACCTTTGCGAACAAACTATTAAAATATTTTTTACTGGCTTTCACTCTATATATATTTTCTAATCGAATATCGAATATTTTTCAGGCACACACCGTCGGTATACTCAGCATCTAGTTTTAGAACACCTTATCCCTCCTCACTACCAATAAATACAACGCTACCAAGGTGACTATACTTTAGAACTATTTCTCGTTTTGTTGTATATTAATAAAACTAAAGCTATTTGAATATGAATTGCAGCGATTTTCCGTTTCGATTCTCGCCAAGTCTGTTGCCTTCTGTTCATGCCGCACCTCATCACGTTTTAAATTCCCACCCAGCGATTGTGAATTCCAGCTCAAAACAGGATTGCGGCCTACAGGATACCACAACGAATAATCGATATTCAAGGTAACAAGCACAAGCTAACTTAATTTAAAAAAAAATAAACTACACACAAAATCTACATTTATCATTTTTATAGACAAGTTTCTTACGGTTATAATTTATTATCGTAAAGCTCTGATATGTATAAATTCGGAAACTTCCGGGCTAAAATTAAACTTAGAAAATTTAATCAATGATCCTTTGATCCTTGACAAAACATTTTTACTCACAATCATTATCGTTTTCTGTTTTCTGATCACTCTTCTATTATGTAAAGCATATATTTTGCTCGCCCCGACCCAACGTTTCCCAGTGCAGCAGACGCCATATTTAATTTAGCTTCCCCCCCCTCCAACCCACTTGACTCGACACACCATCGAACATAGCTTTGTATATGTATAAGTGTGTGGATGTATACACACATACATTACACAAACTTATAAACTTTCCTATTGGCCCTCTCGATTGTAGCGCCTGCGCCGTTAATTTCATCCCTTAAGAGGCATTGCATTGACCCTTAAAATTGAAAGATGGAATTCAAAACGCAACCGAAATATTTTCGCATTATTTCTCGACAAAGCATCTTAATCTCGTAGCTTTTATACAATATATTAATATCATAGCTGTAGATAATTTAAAACATTCTCGTACGTCGTACATAACTAAGAACTTTCATTTTTGTCACAGGCCCCATTTACATTACAAAATTACTAAAGTCAGTTAAATATCTTATCTCTGCTGAAACTTTGTTCCAATCTTATCTCGCTTTCTTTTACTTTGCTAAGAACACAATACAAACGGGTAATAATATAAACATATATCTGATAGCACTTGATATGGGGAAATTTTACAATAACTTCCCTGTGTTATACTTGAAATACGGGGAATGGACAAAATTTATTCAATAGGTGGCGTCAACAACAGTTGGGTAACAGTTGGGACTCGCGAACGAGAGTTTGCGGCTGAGTTTATCAAGGATTTCCCCTCACACAGTCAGTTGTAAATAACATAATTTCATAATACAAAAACAAAAAAATGGTTTAACTTCTAACTTCAGTTTGTAGGTAAAGACACTGTTATAATTTAAATATTTTTCTAGTCAGCTGTTGTGAATTCCATAGAAATTCTTTCGTTTGTATTATCTTAAGGAAACTTTTAAATTCCACATGTGACTTTCTCATTCTGTTTCTGTCTCCTTCTATTACTCTTTTTCTCTCATTGCGCAATCCTTTGCTGCAAAAGCGCACGCCGGCCTCTCTTTTGCTCTCTCTTTGTCGTCGTAGGAGAGAGACAGAGAGAGCGAAAACGGCAATAGTCGAATAACACTGCAAATTGTTAGCTTAAAAGCCCCCAAAGTCGGAAGTAATTCGTCAAATTGATGGACAGACAGTTTATACTCGTTAACGAAAATCTAAAGAAATCTGAAAAACTAATGATCTAATGCTTAGGTTGGAAATGTTGTGTTGCTAATTCTATAAAAGTTGTTCGTGTTTTTGCAATTTCTACATATTCATTCTGCAATCCAAATAGGCCAAGAACACAAGATTTAAAATCAAATACAAAGACAATTGTTCTGCATATGAATCGAGACGATTTATTTTAGTGCCTATAAAACTGTCTCTGTGTCTGTGTTTGTGTGTGTATAGTGAAATAATTAAATTGTAAATTGCATAATTAACAAAAATACAAATCTGCTTAGTTTCAACTATACAACTATACAATACAATAAAAAAAAAATAATATCAATAGAAAAGGATTTTCTATTATGACAGAAAATGTATCTACTTTTCATTAACATACATATTAATTGTGTTTAATGCTTCAGCCAAAAATCACACACAGACTACAACAACAGGGTTAACTTCTCAGCGGCAAGACAGTTTTGTTGTAATATCATAACATTAAATGTACTCTGTTGTGTATTGTGAGATAACCTCAAAAAAAACACTATATAAAATGAGCAATCATGAAATCGAAAACGAAAACAAAAATTAATGTAAATTAAAAACATCAACTTTAAAGTATAAAAACATATTTATGTATACTGTTAAATTTTGACAGATACCTTTAAATGTATATGTGCGTGTGCGTGTGTGTTTGTGTATGTGTGTATGTGTGTACATGTTCTCATGTACATGAGTCCGCAACAGGCAGGCAACAGGGTTACTGTTACTGTTATGTCTAGTGCGCCTGCCTGTTAGCTTTTAAAAGAGCAGAGACATGTTATTGAGAGAGAGAGAGAGAGAGCGAGAGAGAGAGAGAGAGAGAGAGAGAGATAGAGAGAGAGAGAGCGCCTTAAACAGCAACCGGAAGTAATAAATTGAGAATTGATTAGCCACTCTTTTTGGAGAAGTGAATCTTTTAAATTTTCGAAAGCAGTCTGGGAATGGTGTAAAATAATGATCCTAGCATAGCCTAATGTTTTCAGATAAATCTTAAAAAACTATTGAAACTAACATAAACATTTGTCAATCGACAAATGATCCTACCTCCTAACCCTAAACCCTAAACTAATTTGTTTACACGGACAGAAAGATAAACAGATAATGGTTCTTTTATGTGTTACAGAAAACATGTAGTAGAGTTTTCCCAACTAGAAGATACCCTATTGTTTGTGCATATCTATTTATCGAAGCCGATTTATTTAATTAAAGAAAGAATTATCGATAACAAATTTGTACTGCCTAGAACTTAGATGAGCTTAGGAGCCTTTAGCTCTTATTGTCTCTGAGATCGGCTGCTCAACTATATGTATATAGACTTTATAGGCTTGTTACAAAAACTTGCATCCATGTTATGACAAGGTTCGAACCTAGTCGAGACAGCTCGACTAGGACAAAGCAGTGTTTTTAAAAAATATCACCCGTTTGCAGAACGGGCAATCCGAACACGAACATCTCAAAATGGAATTTTAAATTTGACAAACTTCATTGTTAAATCAAAATCATAAGAACTATAAAGTAATCCGTCGATTGATTGTTATGGATTCGGAGAGTGCCAAGAGCCCCAAGAGAGATTCTTCAATTGATTATAGAAAGGACAACTTGGAAAAGAATGAACGCAGCACTGAAGAGAATAAGGAGCCAAAGGACTTTTCCATTCCAGCTGGCATTTCAATGGAATCATCCTCAACCCCAAATGCACAATTTATAAATTATCTACAGCCAACGACGAGTGAAGGAGTTAATAAGGATCGATCGAACATCGATGCCATGAAAAACATGTTTAATGTGCCAACGAATTCGAATTCGACATCGACATCGACATTAATGTCAGAAATTCTATTGCGACAGCAACACGGCTTGCTGCAGCAATGGTCCAAATTGGAAGATCCTCATCGGCGAAACTGGAATCGCGATCAATTGGAAACGAACTGCAATCGGGATGCATTATTGGCTCGCATATACACGAATAATGTGCTCTCCTCCTCCTCCTCGCAACAAGAGTGTCCTCAACAGCAGCAACAGCAGCAGCAGCAACAGCTTTTGGCAACACACATGCTGTACGCACAATTTCTACAATCACCGAAACTGGCGCAGGATGTCAATCAGGAGCGAGAACGTCCGGTGCATATCCTTGAATTTTCAGGCTTGAAAAAATCCTCAATTACTAATGAGGCAAAAGGAGCAACATCAATTGGAATGTCGCAAGATAATAACAACAATAATCGAACAACATTTCACGATACCAAGCATGATGTACGAGGATATGAGGATCAGTCGCGTAGGGATAATACACCACAGAACATCAACTCCTCGAACGCAAACAAAAAGGATCAATGCGCCTTAGGATCAAAGTGTTATTATTTTCAAGAGCACAAGAATGTTTTATTTGACATCAAGAAGGGTTTGGAGCAATTGACACTGCTGTGTTCCCAGTTTCAGGAGAACCTAAGTACTCCCACCCTAGAAAGAGGAGATATTTTAGATGACGACGCAGATGGCCGAAAACCTTCATCGCATCTCGAGCTCACTGTGCAACGCGAATTTGAAAGCAATCGAAAGAAGATTGAAGGCATGCTGGTGCAAGTGCGAAGACTTTATCATCAGTGGAGCAGTGCCGAACTCTATTATCTGCGGAGCCTGCAACGTTTGGGCCTAACGCCTGATCCTACTGCCAGGACGACCCTACCAAGTAATCATTGCAGCACACCTACGCATGATGTTATGGCTCTGGCAGCAATTGCTCTATCCGCTGAATCCAACACTAAACAGGATGCAGAATTTTACTACAAGCAGGAGAACTACTCACCGCCAAGTGAATGTTTAAATGAAAGTGAGAAGCCTCGAACGCTGCAGGATATTGAAAAGATTATCCTGCAACAAGCCGCAGAAGTTGTGCGACAAAAAAACTGTCGTATTAATGGCTGTGGTGAAAGTGCTGAGAGCAGTGCAGATAGCGATAAGGACGATGACGAAGAGGAGGAGTCCTTATCAAGACCTGCATGTATTTGGCATACAAAACACAATGCATCCCAACTAGGAGAAAGTAGTAGCGTTGCCGCCGAAATCCTTTTGGAATATGGCTCCCCGCAGTCGAAAATGAATTATGCGGGAATGGGAATGGGAACCGAAAAATTTCCCGCTCTAAATATATCGCCAGTCACGCCGCGATTAATGAACAGTGATTCAACATATTTGGCGGAAATTCAGTTCCCACCAACGCCATCGACGCCACCGACAACGACGACGAGCAGCAACAGCAGCTGTTCGACAGCGACAGGACCTTACGCCTCCTCCAGCAGTGCCAGTAAAACTAATCATCGCAGAAAGTCGCGATATGCCCGACGTATTGAGACGCCGACATCATCCTCATCAACACCGGACAACAAGCCGGTGAAGGAATTCAAGGTTGTCGCTATCCTACCAGCAGCGAGCCTTCCATCCTCAGTATCCACCTCAACCGCCACAACAGCTGCAACCTTTAGAGATGCATCATCAGCTGTTGCTGCGTTACAGGAACGTGCCATTACGGACATGTTTAAGGCCCAGTTTAGCGCACTTACAGCCGCTGCAGGAATGGTGGGGACTGGATGTATAACTAGACAACAACCAACTGCTCTAGATCGAAGTGTATTGAATGAAAATTGTGATGGCATTGCTCTGAATGACGCTCCCTACGATTTAAGCATTGGAACCAGGCTAAAAACAATGTAAATTTTCTATACTACACAAATATTATTTATACTGTTTTTTTCGTACCAATTGTAGAACACTTAAAACATCTAGGATTGTAGAACACTTAAAACATCTCCCTACTCTTTTTTAACGAAATTATTTACTGACACCTGACCTAATTTCATTCACAAGAGAATAGTGCCAAACTTTTGGTATAACACTTCAAAGGAAACTGAATGAAATCAATTTAAAAACCCCCGAATATGCAAAAGCTTTTCACTTGCAGGAAAAAATAAGAAACTCGACTTAGAAATATCCTGAACTCCTGAACCCATGAACTCATCTTTCAATCTTCAATATTTCTGGTGTTTCTCAACCGATCCCCTTTTGAAATAGATAATCCAGCCCAGATAAACAATTGAAAATAGGCTACAAAGCTCATTATTCGCAACTTTTTTTTATTTTTTTACATTTTTTTTACTTGACAGAAGATTGTTTTGTCAATAAAGTATTAAAGAGAAATTTTTTTATTTGATTAACTCATTATTTTTAAGCATGAACTTATTGATTAATATATAATTATAATTGTCGTTCAATTACAGAAACTTGGATACCAAAAGCTCATCGAATTCTCAAGCAAACGACTGTAAAGAAAGTTCAAATGACAAAAAAAAACCACATATCAAGAAACCGCTTAATGCATTTATGCTCTATATGAAGGAGATGCGTGCCAAAGTCGTTGCCGAATGCACACTCAAAGAGTCAGCGGCAATCAATCAGATACTGGGGAGACGGGTAAGCTTTACTATTAAAAAAAATTAAAAAATTGAAATTGAAATGTGAAATTTGATTTGAAAACTGATTAATAAGTAAATTATTTCTATAAAGCTCTGATATTTAAAAAGGGGTTTTGTTCGTTCAACACAAAGAAATCCCAACGATAGTGCAATTAATTCAAAAACGAGAAATAAATGAAAAGCCTGCGAATGTTTTTTAGACTCTATACAAAGTAAAACCTACTTACAGAGTCATGAGAACTTATATATTATATTATTATAGCTCGCAGAATTAATATATTCACAAAAGAGAAAAGATAAATTTGAACTTTCAACCAAAAACTTCTGATAAATTCCTTATAAATGATAAATGTTTGCTAACTCATTCCCACATTATTAATTAATGATACTTTTGTAGTGGCACGAACTTTCCCGCGAAGAGCAAAGCAAATATTACGAAAAAGCGCGACAAGAGCGCCAATTGCATATGGAGTTGTATCCGGGGTGGAGCGCACGAGATAACTACGGTTACGTGTCGAAAAAGAAAAAGCGTAAAAAAGACAGATCGACTGCGGATTCGGGAGGTATTGCACAAAATTGTCAAATTTGTAAAACAACATATTTACTTTCTTCTCTAACCGCATTAAATTCTTTTATGTTTGTTCGTTTTGGCTTCGTTTTGTTGTTTTCCAACATTATTTCATTTAACATGTATACTACGTACACGTACACATACAAATAACAATAACAATAACAAAAGCACACATTGAATCAGCTACTAATTCTCTACAACAGCAACTAGAACTAACAAATTAAATTAAACATGTACTCAATATACTACATATATATGTAATTTGTGTAAATACTTAGCATAAATCTTAACTCTTGTACCATACCGTACCGTACCTTGTACTATTGAAAATCAAAAAACTCTCGAAACACCAAAATATAACAATTCTTTAAAACTAGTATAGTCAGAATAGTATTAGACGATTTGTATTTAGCTTTAGAAAGGTTTTTAACACTACTTTCTTTGATTCTCTATCTTCGGTAGACCGAAGCCGTATACATTTCAGATTTGCATTATTTCACAATTTATTATTATTATATATTATTATACTGACTGAGTCAACAACTGAGAGGCAAAATTATTAGATCAAAGGACATAGACCTTATTAAACAAAAGCTTTGCTTTGTTGCATTTTTTTTTTAAACCTATCGTCATCTTTAATTAGATTTTTGGAGATGTTTGCTTAATATATTTATCATTTTATTTGAAAGCTTATAACATAAAACCGTACAGGTTTTTTTTTAGTAAAAAAAAAAAAATTAAACCTCTTCACCAAAATGAAAATTTCCAGATGCATATTAACTGAATTAGAATCGCCAGTTGACTGATTTGACTAATTTTCTGATGAAGTTAAAAGTTTTGATTAATTGTTCTATATAAAAAATATATAAATACACAATGCACCAGTAATTAACTGCAATATGTCTGAGAACTGAAACTGAAACATTGATGCATACACTTATAAGAAAAGGACATATGTACTTTAAGAGCTTAAGCTATATCTAAGGGTTTTAATTGGCAAAATAATACACTCACGCTCACACAAACACAATAAACTTATGTATTAAAAATTGGCAAAGAGCAAAGTCCATAGGACGGGAAAATCTAGTTAAATAAACGAAAATTTTATTTTATTTAATGCTTTCATTTCCATTTGAGTACAAGAATCAAACTGAATATTCTACTACTACATATATGCGTGTAAGCTTTCAATTGGCTTTCAATTGCATGCACCCGAAACCGTTAACTAGTTCGATCCGTCAAAGCTTTTCAACAAAACAACGATTCTCTCCGATACCAACAGATAAGAGCAGCAGGGCAGGAGGGGTTAAAGGGTGGCCAATAATGTTAATGTTAATTATTATTAGCATGTTAAGCCATCCACATTGATCAATGTAAATCTGTATATTATCTATCTTGATTTTTTTCATCATTTTTCGTTTTGCGCATATCGCAACAAACTCCGTTTTTCAACAACAAAAAATACACACAAAAATAAACAATTTACGAATAAACTGTTTAAAAAACACCCGCCTCGATAACTCGATAACAAAAACTACACACAATTCTCTTTGCGAATTTTCGCAAACCTCCCTACCACTCCCACTCTCCCTGCCATTCCCACTCCCAGTGGCATGCCTTGGGCCGTGAGGAGCAGGCCAAGTATTATGAGTTGGCCCGGAGGGAACGGCAGCTGCACATGCAAATGTATCCCGATTGGAGTTCACGCACAAACGCCTCACGCGGCAAGAAGCGGAAACGGAAGCAAGACGCCGCAAGCAACGACGCAGGAGGTTAGATACATTTTCTTACCATTTTGAACGAATCTTACTATGTACTATATCATACTACCAACCAAAAATCAAATCAAATTCAAGTCTCTGACAAATTGATTAGCCAAATCATCCAAATTTGAAGAAAAGTTTGTTAATAAACAATACATACATATGTACAAACACACACACACACCCAACACACAAGTTGTATGTTGTATACTTGTGATCAAGATATGTACCAAACAGGGTTATTACAAAAACAAAATACGAAACTTTGTCCCATTTCTTACACAAAAGAAACAAACATAAAATAAGATGAAAGAAGATCGTGAGCTTATTTTAAAAATATGAACTAACTAACTTGCACATGATTTAGCCTAATATTAACGGGAAATGTGTCAAAAGTTTATTTTGAATATCTCCTCTTACCTAATATAAAGACACACTAAATTTAACATCCTTTTAAGCATTGTTGTATGTTTATGTGTAGTTAAGTATTAATTGATAGAAATTGATACTAATGCTTGCACAAACTATCATTTACATTTTTTGCTTATAGTACATTTATTTTATTTTCCTTAGTATAAAGTATATACTCACATATGATGGGTAATTCCCATTTAGTGCATGCTTAATTAACACGAATAGGGCATATTATATTTTTTTGTATTCCCTGAAACCATGAAATGCTTTTGTGCAGAACGAAATGGATATATGTATGTTCTTGTTCAGCATTAGTCCGTTTGTCAGTCCGTCTGTAACCAAGCTTGTTCCCGATATACACATGATATCGATAACAATAAAATGAACGATGAAAAATTAACGATGTAAAAATGTATTCGAAATTGTTTAATTGTGCTCCAAACTAGTATTAAAAATTAATTAATAAAAAAAGAAAAAATATTTCTCGTTCAAAGGTGCGTTCGATATCAAACTTAAAAAACAAAAATATGAATTTTTCATGCCTGTCTTTTGTACTCGCCGAAATAATACTAATAACAATGCAAAGAAACATTTAAAAAGATTACATTATTTATGACTAATGGAAATGCCTATATACATACATATATGTTTATTATAGAAAAACTAAAATTTTAATGGTGATGCTGTTAAAATTACAATTATTTGGGTTTTTAAGTACTTACAGACATATGTATGTATGTTTGTTAGTTATAGACCAAATTATATGTATAGCCAGAATTAATATTCTCCTTACTAACAAAACACATATTAACATAATAAGAAAACATTAAAAAAAAATAAAAAAAATGTTTGTAAACTGTTCTTATATTAATAATAATTTGTTGTTTCATAAACTTGTGGCTTTATTGTAGTGCTTTGTATGTGCTCAAGTCAAAATTGTAATGAATGCTTCAACAAACTACCTACAACATTCCTGTCCAACTAACGACTTTATTAACAATTCATATCATTATTAGCTATACACAAACATCAAATTTGAATTAAAACATCTTTTTCTTAGGAAACAACATGAAAAAGTGTCGTGCGCGCTTCGGACTGGACCAGCAGAATCAATGGTGCAAGCCTTGCAGGTACGTTTCAAATTTACAACTTTACATTTTATTTCTTTTTGCAAACTGCGTTTATGTGTAAGGTAATCAATTATTTTGCAAATTCGTTTATACTTCTTCAGTGTTCTCATCATTTACAAATTCACAAAATTAATTATTATGTATCAGACTAGTAGCTAGCTTCAAGAAAGTCACTGACCACCATTTCATTAACTTCTTTCGCTATAAATTCTTTGTGGTCAACAAAATTAACAATTGGTGTTTTGGTTTTTAGCCCGTTAGCAAGAATAAACGCAGTATTAAATGTATATAGACACACATTTTGACTTACATGTATATTAGAGTTGTACATTTAGGGTATTCAGCAGCTAGTATGTGCACATACTACGATCAAACATCTATCTTATTCCCCTTACCTATCAAGGAAGTTTTGAAATAAAATAGCTATGCTAAAAGGTAATTTGTTCTGTCCAAAATACCGGCTTGAGCCTTTAGGATATTTTTTTTTGTGTATAATAAGAAGCTTACGATACTGATTTCGTACACTTACGATTTTATTCTGAATAACAATCGTACAAACAACATACCAAAAAATAATCTATCTAACTGTCCAATTACGAAACCAGGCGAAGTTTGGGGTTTTCAGCATGTGTATTAGGTTGCAAGATCTTTGAAATATGTTAGCTAAATCCAATTTTTATCAACGTAATTCTTGCTCTTCTCTTCTTAGCCGAATCAAGAATTTTTAGTGATATTCAAGTCGAAATCGATAAGGAAAAATACTCCACAATCATTTATATGTATATAGATTACTTGATCGATATTAATACAACTCTAATATATACATATGATTTAAGTATGTATGTTTGGAACCGCTAGGAAATTATTATGTTTTATAGACAAAATTCCTATTCAAATATTATACACATAATTTATACCACATACATTTAAGTCGGTGCTCAACTCCAAAACAGTTTAAAGTAAGGATGGCTTCTATATGTACTTGCATGCAACTAAGTGCTGTTACATAGTACCTAAAATACCTTAAATGCCCAGCCTGCTCTCCCTGCACAGGACCAACATTTTTTTATTTCCTTTACTACAAAAAACATTTCGATATCGGTATTGAACAATTTCAATTGGATAACTAATAATAGTTCTGTTGAAAGCTCAAAGTGATACTTATTCTTACATTCTTAAATACCTTTTCATGACTTCTGTTGATAAGG